>OY728126.1:821667992-822386742 GCA_963277665.1 Viscum album
ATAGAATGTCTAGAATATCCTTAGATTCATTGAACCAGATTCTAAGTAACTAACACAAGGCAGACCATACTTATCTTTTACAAGTGAGACATTGGTACAAGTCCAAGACATCCACTTTAGATCATTGAATGATACCATAGCAGCATCCTCTTAGAGATCAAGTTAGAGGAAAATGGATAGTGCCCCATAATCATTCTAAAAAATTCCTAGACAGTAACCCATGTATAATGAAGGACTAATAAATCCTATCTAAAAAAACCACACTCCCAGAACATAACTAATATGGAAGACACATCTCTAGCCCAACAGATTTTAATAACTTATAATGATGTAAGACCAACACTATTTTAGTGTATATAGGATGACGTGAATATAGGAGACATGCTCATTGCTAATCTAGAATACACTAAGAGGGTATTGAACATTACTAAGAAGATAATTCGAACCACTTACTAGTCAAATTCCCTTGAAATAATCTTGGCATCACCTACAGATATACCATCATTAACTGATCAAAAATCCATTTCCACCCAAGGAATCCCCCATTCATTTGAAATTAGCCACTGAATTCCATCAATGACTAAGGGTGTATCTCCAAGGTTATAAAAATGTCCATCCACCTCAACTTTATGCTCTAGATAAATAACCAGCGTGATTTAATGTCTCCCACCTCAAAGGAACTTAAAAAATATTGACCATCCTGAAATGGCCTTACATGGTTGTGTCCCATCTATATGGAAGGACAGGTATTTACCAGAATTGACATGATGCTTGTAACGGCACAATATTTTTTTAAATGAAACTAATTTATTATAAATATGTCATAATCACATGAAATCACAAAATAATTAACTAATAAGTTCTATGTGACCCTTATAACATATGTTTTTCACTTCTGTGATGTGAATTTAAAAAATCTAACATACACATTTGCGATCATTAAGCTATTGATATTCCAATAAGAAAAACATAATTTTTAGTGAATAGTAACCTACCATTATGAATAGTAACATACCCTTATGAATAGTGATATACCATAATGAATATTAGCACTACTTATGATAGTATATAAATAATATTCAATTTTAAGTACGATATATCTATGCTTTAAAATAAGTAAAAAATGTTTTAAAACTCTTATTTTTAGAATAAATTATGATTTTAATTAAATATTAAATTAATAATATTTAGAAAATTATTTTTGAAAAATGGACTTCATTTTTGGATTCTACACATCAAAAAATGGTTGGGGTGAATTTTTGGTATTTTTCTAAAATACCTTAGTTTTTGTGAATAGAGAAATATGGTAAAATGCCGTATGTGTAGATTATCAGTTAAATACAATATTCATGACATCACAAGTGAGGTAAGCCCTCTTGGTTTGAACTCACATGGAAAAATTACTATTCTTGGTCATGGAATACTCACTATTCATTTTCTTGGGGAGATATAATAAATTAATGAATTTTATATTAAGAAATCCCCTCTCTCTTCCACTATAAAACCCCCCTCTCACTCCCCTTCTCTTCACTCCTCTCAAGCCTTGTGAATTCTCTAAATTCTTTCCAAATACCCTCCCAACCTCCTCCCCCACGTCCAAAAATCCTTGGTCTCATAAAAAGACCAAAACCTCTCCCATAAGGAGGCTCTCAAAGAAGGTTGGTTCAAGAGGTAAATTCCTCTTTTCAATTCTTTGTCTTTCCTTTCAAGTTCATTTGTTTTCTTTTTCTATTATCTATCATTATCAAATTTTTTTGATGATTCTAGTACCTTATATGTACTGGAATATTTTCATTATAGTGTAATAATTTATCATCATATCTCTCATTTACCTTCTTTTATACTAGAAGCAAGAACACCATCCGAGATGTTTCAATTTTCCACATTCAAGGACAATGGACTTTCGATTTCTATTATCATTCTCAATTCTGGTAATTAAACCATTATTTTTATGGTGGAACCAGATAATTATATATAATATAACCAATTTAATATTTTGTAATCCCTTTCTACAAATGGTATTAAGTTATAAAGAAAAATGAGTTTGTTGTGATCAAAACTTACAAATTAACCGAAGCAATTATCATTAATGTTCTATATAATAATTCATCCTCTTTCCATGAAACAAAGTTATATAAATGACCAATAACACATTATTATGTTCATAAACAATATATAATTTCAATTGTGGATATTTACACCCATTCAAAATACTTAAAAACAAGTGAACTGAAGATGAAAATAAAGAAAATGAACACTCTGAAGCAACAGAATTCAATACAATAACTTATCAATAAGAACATAAATGAACTAACCAGAATTATGCTAATCAAAATACATGTATAATAGGTTATTAAATAAGTTATTAATATGTTTAATTTCCTATTTCATGAGATTATGTTCGAGATATGAACACATTTAGAGTTAAGGTAAGGGGTTTTCCACCCAAACTTCCATTTTTATTTGGGATATTTTCATTGTCTAATTACCTCAATGAAATTCTTATGTATCATAATGTACCCATCATATACTCTATTTGAGTATCATATATAATGTTTAAAAATAGTAATAATTCATTATTTTATGGATAGTTACATGTTTTAAATAGAACTTTCAAAATTGTTCCAAAATACAAGCCCGGTTTAAGGGAATTTCTTAAATTCTTACCTATTTTCAAGGGAACTCTATAAGGGTTTCTCCTCTCACCTTTTATTTCTAGTAAAAATATATCTTATTCACCAATAATTTCTTTTTGTGTGGTCTATATAATTACATGTGGTGTATAATATCATGAATATCATTATCTTCATGGTATTTAAATGTTTATTTGATAATTATTAATTTGGGGCGTATGATTCGATTGATTACAAGTGGTAATGATTTCTCATCTCAGTTTTTCTTATGTGAGTGATATAAATTATTGAACCCTTATTTATTATGTGTTGTGTACATAATTCCGTTTAATATATCATATCCTAAATATATTTACATTTTTTTAATTAAATGTCTCATTTTATGGTCATTACTTTTATGGTGCACACGATTCGACTGTTTACAATGTTGTAAGGGAATTATTAACCCAATTTCCATTCTTTAGGTTAAATGTCTAATTTATTGATTATTTCATACTATGATCATTTCTGCAACAAATTATAATTTCTTATGTTGTATTTACACTTTTTATGTGTATTTATAGCTGATACACATAATCAATTCTTTTGGATAACGTTCACACATTCTTTTTAAAATACTATTTTAAATGATTCTTTTTTCAAAATTAAAAAAAGTGTTTTCTAAACATATATAGAATGATGGGATTGTAACATCTCAGCCCAAATAACCACTATATTGGTATCCATACCAAGGAGTCACATGTCCTCAATAATTCCTCCCTTTATTCTAGAGGCTACTAAATAGTAGAGAGGGTAAAAGAGGTGATAATGGGTAGAATATACCATTAGTATTATAATAGCACAATAGAATAACAGAAAATAAATAAATTGAAACATTGGAAGAATTAATAAAATAAATACTAAAGAGTGTAAGAATAATAATAAACTAAATATAAATGATGACCAACACCAATGATTACAATTCATACATTTCAAGAAAGTGATTCATAAACTAAAAAGTTGTCATACAGCAGATAACATGATACAAGAAGTACACAAATGAAGAAAATAATGAAAATCCCTAAGGGAGATCTCTATGAGCATAAAGGGATCCAACTCAGTCCTATGATCCTAACTCCTATGTAAAATTCAATTAGCACATGTAATTTATCATGGTCTTTAGAACATGATATCTACTCAGGTACCCCAGTGAAATGGAGGCCCGTGAAGGGTGTGAGATTTAAATCCCAATAGGTTACCACCCATATTGTCTTCATATGAATCCAGCCCATGAATATAAAGTAAATAAGTGTGAAAGTAAACTGAATAATAAAAAACGATGAATAAATAAATACCATCCCATTCAGGTTCGTGAAAGACACATAGCATCTCTACCTACTTCAACTCATGGGTAGAATTTGATTTTATCAGTAACCATATATATATATTAATAATATATAAATAGTATAGTTATATATTTCATCCACATATATGTACCAAATATGTGCAGTCGTAAGTGGACATATACCTAGAATAATAGGTGTTGGTTGGATCGGGGTGTAACATGGACATCCATAACCAATATAAACAAGAATATAAGCTCAAACCATTGGGTACATGCCCTATATCGCATAATTAGTGGGAGAATTCATAATCATCACTCGATATAGTGAGTGTTTTGTCATGTCAAAGATCAAAACAAAAGTTAGTGTGCCATCATATCAACATTCAAAAAGGGACGTGGTGAGCCATGCCCACCATCCATATAGTATCCCAAGTGAGAGATGTCATGATCAACACTTGATGTAATGGAACATGATACCACCATGATCAATTGAACCCTTTCCATATTTCCACAACCTATATTAATGAATCTTTATATTAAAAATAAAATCCATTAGGCAATTCCACACATGATTTATATTTATTAAGAAAATTTAACATTAAGGGAACCACGTCTTATGATTATAACACATACTAAGGATGAAATAAATGGAATGGACTTTCCACACTTTATATTTAATTCCATTCACTTAAAACATATTTAAATAAAATAACCATCATGAATAAAATATTAAATCAATAACATTCCAATAAATCTTTAAAAACATGGAAATTCATTTAAAAAATCACAAAGAGGTACTTATAAAGAACCATCATCTAATTGAAAAATTAACAACATGAAAAATACCATTTATTAAGAAAGCCAAGCCCTTACAAGGATCTTGGTCCATTAGTCATTTAGGTAGGGATTGTCCAAGCCATTATGATTATAAAACATATGAAGAACTTAAAAGGTGTTTTGTCTCATTATAAATTTATACACAAGGATGGATAATCCTTTCAATAATTTCAGGAGGCCTTGTAGTAACATTGTACATATCAAGTACGATTATAAGGGAATAAAGAAAAATCCATGCAAGAGAAAAATCAAGATATGAATAACAAAACTAATAATCAATTGGTAATTTTGATGATTTGTCAACTCGTCTATGGGGGCTCCTTATAAAAACAAGACATTGTTTATCAAATAATTATTTTTTCACAATTAAACATCATTTTTAGACTTATAACTAAATTCACAATAAATAATAATTTTATAAAAACTATCCAACATGGATATTCATTTCATAATGGTTCAACATAGACCTTTGGAGGTTCTTTTCATTTTGGTAAATTTCCCACAAGGAATAATTTTTTTACTATTTCAATATGAAAAATTATAAGTCCTTATAGGAACATAACGATTTAATTGAAAGGGTAAATCTAAGACCACATACCCAAGGGGAGTCTATGATCAAGCCTGACAACCTCAAACTACTAAACAAGGCTCAACATTCATAATACAAGGTATGTAATCCAATTTAAATTGAAGATAAAATTTTGAAGGCAACATGTGACAAAAGATGGTGTGTAGTGAAATGACACTATTTATAAAATAGTGGAAACACATGGAAAATATGTAGACCACCTACCTTATTATTAGGTAGCTTCACTCATCCAGTATCAAGGTGTGATATGGTCTAGTTTGTAAAAAATAAGGGAACCAGACATCTTACTTGAACATATGGAAAATGTGATTTCATTATGATAACATTATTGGGAGAATATTAAATGAATAAATATTCTATAGGAATGAATATCTTACTTATGTGGATCTATATAGACCAACAATGTTTGAATCGAAAAAAAGATGAAGCAGTTATCTCCAAGATTAGATTAGGGAGGAGGAGGGATTATCAAGTGAGAAAATAGAGCTCATGTGGCTGGATGAGGAGAAGAAATCAATAAAAAAGAAACATAAACTAATTAAGGGTAATTTCATAATTTCACCCCAAAACTAGGTTACACTTTTTTTCCGCACAGTTTTCTAAATTTTGCACCAACTATGCAGCACCTACTTCCTAGGAAACCGAACTTGCACGGTTTCTCTGTATTTTTTTAACCAAACCATGCACTAAATGTTTGATTAATAGTTCAAGTTTACTACCTTAGTGTCACTAAACATGTGGGATAGGTGAAAAATAAGGGAAAATAATGTACCTCTTGTGTGTGGAACTTCTCTCCTACAGTAGCCACATGATTTTTTTCTAGGGGATGCATAGTTTCAGACAAACCATATAACCAGTTTAGACCACCCAAAATTGGTATTTGCAGGGCTCGGTGCTCCTGAAACTAAACTAAGAACCTGAGGATCCAATAAAACCTTCACCCTAGTCTAAAAAACCATTATGTCTTCCTGTAACACCCCGAATGATAAAGGGTTAAATGACTAAATGATATGACTCATGTGAACAAGGTTAACCTTCCTTTTCCAGAGTTTACTGGATTACAACTCCATATTTAAGCATGCTTGTCCTGGAGTAGTGACTAGGATGGATGACCTTCTGGAAAGTTTCTCAGGGTGTGTGTGAGTGAGGAAAAATCACACTGGAAAGGACATGTGTGGGCCTGTGGAAACTATCATTAGTCAGATGATCTGATTAGGCACGTGGGTGGGCTCCAGGGTGGGGATCATGTGTCTTCCAGGGCAACTAGTGGTACCTGGTAGACCAGGACCCGACATCCATGTTATGTGGGGTTTCTATGCTATCACTAGGACGTAATTGTTACATTTGGTATCAGAGGAGGAACCTAACCATAACTGCGGTGCACTTCATGGGTTGAGATATAGGGCCCAAAAATGAGGACGTTGTGCTCTAAAGGGTGGGGGGTGAATGTAACACCCCCCGAATGATAATGGGTTAAATGAATAAATGATATGACTCATGTCAATAAGGTGTACCTTCCTTTTCAGGAGCCTACCTTATTAGAACTCTATAATTAAGCAAGCATGGCTTGGAGTAGTGATTAGGATGGGTGACCTTTTGGGAAGTTTTTTAGGGTGTGTGTGAGTGAGGAAAAAGAACACTAAAAAGGACACGTGTTGGCATGTGGGTACTATCATTAGTTAGATGATCCGATCAAGCACGTGGGTGGGCCCCAGGGTGGGGATCCTGTGTCTTTCGAGGCAACTGGTAGAACCTCACGGGCTAGGAATCGATGTCCATGTTAGGGAAGGGTGTCTATGCTGTCACCAAGACCCAATTGTTTCAGTTCTAACTCTCGAAATTATGTTCTGATGCTCGGTTCAAAGAAAAACCCATCCAATAACACCAAAAAAATCTAATTCCCCTGTAATTCTACCATGCCTCAAAACACCAGTCCTTACAACATCCCAAACATAGAACTTCCCATCCCCAGGAAACCTTGGGGAAATAAAGAAAACATCACCCAATCTACAAGGTTTGCGAAGTCTCATTCAAAATGTCATGTTGCATTTAGAAACATTACATGCTTATTCAAGAATTATTTACATGAAGTACACTTAAGTTGTTAAAACCCGAGCCAACAATCATTTTCCCACTAAAATACAGAAATATTTCTTACCCAAGATCGTTCATTTTTATACATGATTATACCATTTTCACTTTAAAAATCATACCAATAGTGCTCCCCACCATAGTATTTAACAAAAAAAAGTGGGGTAATTTTTAAACATGGTACATCCACCGTTAGAGTTTCCTTCAAATAACACCATAATAATTTCAAAAATTCTTATAGAATGATTTCATTAAATTGGAAAACATGATTAAAATAAATTTCATATTCGGGATATAATCACAATGAAATGGTTGAATACTAATTGACCTAATAGAAACCAGTCATGCAATCATTCCTCGAAAGAAAAAGATTATATTTTCACCACACTATCCTTAACCTGGCGGAATGGTTGAAAATGGATCTTTTTATCAATTTACATTGAATGAGAAAGTTAACATGTTGATCCACCCTGAATGACTTATCTAAAAAAAATGCTCGGCTAAGACTGTCGGCATATTACAAACTACACTGCAATGCCTTCCTCTAAGGTATCCTGCATTTATTATGAGAATGTTCACTGAAGTCTATAAAAGACTTCTGGTGATGTTCCCATACCAAACCATCAATTGGAAAATTAAAACTACCATGCATCAACACAAAAAAGGGTGAATTCTAGAACAATCCCATTAGAATAGTCACCCTTTACATATCACCTCTACTCCTAACAAAATGTCTAGAAGATCCTTAGATTCATTGAACCAGATTCTATGTAACTAACACAAGGCAGACCATACTTATCTTTTACAAGTGAGACATTGGTACAAGTCCAAGACATCCACTTTAGATCATTGAATGATCCCAAAGCAGCATCCTCTTGGAGATCAAGTTGGAGGAAAATGGATGGTGCCCCATAATCATTCTAAAAAATTCCTACACAGTAACCCATGTATCATTAAGGACTAATAAATCCTATCTAAAAAAACCACAATCCCAGAACATAACTAATATGGAAGACACATCTCTAGCCCAACAGATTTTAATAACTTATAATGATGTAAGACCAACACTATTTTAGTGTATACAGGATGACGTGAAGATAGGAGACACGCTGATTGCTAAGCTAGAATACACTAAGAGGGTATTGAAAATTACTAAGAAGATAATTCGAACCACTTACTAGTCAAATTCCCTTGAAATAATCTTTGCATCACCTACAGATATACCATCATTAACTGATCAAAAATCCATTTCCACCCAAGGAATCCCACATTCATTTGAAATTGCCCACTGAATTCCATCAATGAAAAATGGTGTATCTCAAAGGTTATAAACATGTACATCCACCTCAACTTCATGCTCTAGACAAATAACCAACGTGATTTAATATCTCCCACCTCAAAGGAACTTAAAAAATATTGACCATCCCGAAATGGTCTTACATGGTTGTGTCCCGACTATATGGAAGGACAGGTATTTACCAGAACTGACATGATGCTTGTAATGACACAATATTTTTTAAAGTCAACTACTTTCTTATAAATATGTCATAATCACATGAAATCACAAAATAATTAACTAATAAGTTCTATGTGACCCTTAAAACATAAGTTTTTCACTTCTGTGATGTGAATTTAAAAAATCTAACATACACATTTGCGATCATTAAGCTATTGAGATTCCAATAAGAAAGACTTAATTTTTGGTGAATAGTAACCTACCATTATGAATAGTAACATACCCTTATGAATAGTTATATGCCATAAATAATAGTAGCCTTACTTATGATAGTATATAAATAATATTCAACTGTAAGTACGATATATCTATGATTTAAAATAACTAAACAAATGTTTTAAAACTCTTGTTTTTAGAATAAATTATGATTTTAATTAAATATTAAATTAATAATATTTTGAAAATTATTTTTGAAAAATGGACTTCATTTTTGGATTCTTCATATTGAAAAATGGTTAGGGTGAATTTTTGGTATTTTTCTGAAATACATTAATTTTTGTGAATAGAGAAATATGGTAAAATACCGTATGTGCAGATTATCAGTTAAATACAATATTCATGACATCACAAGTGATGTAAGCCCTCTTGGTTTTAAATCACATGATAAAATTACTATTATTGGTCATGGAATACTCACTATTCATTTTCTTGGAGATATATAACAAATTAATGAATTTTATATTAAGAAATCCCCTCTCTCTTCCACTATAAAACCCCCCTCTCACTCCTCTTATCTTCACTACTCTCAAGCCTTTTGACTTCTCCAAATTATTTCCAAATACCTTCCCAACCTCCTCCCCCACGTCTAGAAAGCCTTGGTCTCATAAAAAGACCAAAACCTCTCCCATAAGGAGGCTCTCAAAGAAGGTTGGTTCAAGAGGTAAATTCCTCTTTTCAATTCTTTGTCTTTCCTTTCAAGTTCATTTGTTTTATTTTTCTATTAGCTATCATTATCCAAATTTTTTGATGATTCTAGTACCTTATATGTAATGGAATATTTTCATTATAGTGGAATAATTTATCATCATATCTCTCTTTTACCTTCTTTTATACTAGAAGCAAGAACACCATCCGAGATGTTTCAATTTTCCACATTCAAGGACAATGGACTTCGATTTCTATTATCATTATCAATTCTGGTAATTAAACCATTATTTTTATGGTGGAACCATATTATTATATATAATATAACCAATTTAATATTTTGTAATCCCTTTCTACAAATGGTATTAAGTTATAAATAAAAATGAGTTTGTTGTGATCAAAACCCACAAATTAACCGAAGCAATTATCATTAAAGTTCTATATAATAATTCATCCTCTTTCCGTGAAAACAAGTTATATAAATGAACAATAACAAATTTTTGTCTTCATAAAAAATATATAATTTCAATTCTGGATATTTACACCCATTCCAAATACTTAAAAACAAGTAAACCGAAGATGAAAATAAAGAAAATGAACACTCCGAAGCAACAGAATTCAATACAATAACTTATCAATAAGAACATAAATGAACTAACCAGAATTATGATAATCTAAATACATGTCTAATAGGTTATTAAATAAGTTATTAATATGTATAATTTCATATTTCAGGAGATTATGTTCGTGAGATGAACACATTTAGAGGTAAGGTAAGGGGTTTTCCACCCGAACTTCTATTTTTATTCGGGATATTTTCAGAGTCTAATTACCTCAATGAAATTCTTATGTATCATTATGTACCCCTCATATATTCTGTTTGAGTATCATATATATTTTTACAAACCATAATAATTCATTATTTTATGGATAGTTACAAGTTTTATATAGAACATTCAAAATTGTTTCCAAAATACAAGCTCGATTCAAGGGAATTTCTTAAATGCTTACCTATTTTCAAGGGCACTCTATAAGGGTTTCTCCTCTCACTTTTTATTTCTAGTAAAAATATATCTTATTCACCACTAATTTCTTTTTTTGTGGTCTATATAATTACATGTGGTTTATAATATCATGAATATCGTTATCTTCATGGTATTTAAATGTTTATTTGATAATTAATAATTTGGGGCATATGATTCGATTGATTACAAGTGGTAATGATTTCTCATCTCACTTTTCCTTATGTGAGTGATATTACTTATTGAACCTTTATTTATTATGTGTTGTGTACATAATTCCATTTAATATATAATATCCAAAATATATTTACATTTTTGTAATTAAATGTCTCATTTTATGGTCATTAATTTTATGGTGCGAACGATTTGACTGTTTACAATGTTGTAAGGGAATTATTAACCCAATTTCCATTCTTTAGGTTAAATGTCTAATCTATTGATTATTTCATACTATGATCATTTGTGCAACAAATTATAATTTCTTATGTTGCATTTACACTTTTTATGTATATTTATAGCTGATACACAGAATCAATTCTTTTGGATAACTTTCACACATTCTTATTAAAATACTATTTTAAATGTTTCTTTTTTCAAAATTAAAAAAAGTGTTTTCTAAACATATATAGAATGATGGGATTGTAAAATCTTGGCCCAAATAACCACTAAATTGGTATCCATACCAATGAGTCACATGTCCTCAAGAATGCCTCCCTTTATTCTAGAGGCTACTAACTAGTAGAGAGGGTAAAAGAAGTGATAATGGGTAGAATATACCATTAGTATTATAACATCACAATAGAATAACAGAAAATAAATAAATTGAAACATTGGAAGAATTAATAAAATAAATACTAAAGAGTGTAAGAATAATAATAAACTAAATATAAATGATGACCAACACCAATGATTACAATTCATACATTTCAAGATAGTGATTCATAAACTAAAAAGTTGTCATACAGCAGGTAACATGATACAAGTAGTACACAAATGAAGAAAATAATGAAAATCCCTAAGGGGGATCTCTATGAGAATCAAGGGATCCAACTCAGTCCTATGATCCTAACTCCTATGTAAAATTCAATTAGAACATGTAATTTATCATGGTCTTTAGAACATGATAACTACTCAGGCACCCCAGTGAAATGGCGGCCCGAGAAGGGTGTGAGATTTAAATCCCAGTAGGTTACCACCCATATTGTCTGCATATGAATCCAGCCCATGAATATAAAGTAAATAATTTTGAAAGTAAACTGAATAATAAAACATGATGAATAAATAAATACCATCCCATTCAGGTTCGTGAAAGACACATAGCATCTCTACCTGCTTCAAATCATGGGTAGAATTTGATTTGATCAGTAACCATATATATATATATTAATAATATATACATAGTATAGTTATATACTTCATCCACACATATGTACCAATTATGTGTAGTCATAAGTGGACATATACCTGGAATAATAGGTGTTGGTTGGATCAGGGCGTAACATAGACATCCATAACAATTATAAACAAGAATATAAGCTCAAACCATTGGGTACATGCCCTATATCGCATAATTAGTGGGAGAATTTACAATCATCACTCGATATGGTGAGTTTTTTGTCATGTTAATGATCAAAACAAAAGTTAGTGTTCCATCACATCAACATTCAAAAAGGGACGTGGTGAGCCATGCCCACCATCCATATAGTATCCCAAGTGAGAGATGTCATGATCGATACTTGATGTAATGGAACATGATACCACCCTGATCAATAGAACCCTTTCCATATTTCCACAACCTATATAAAGGAATATTTATATTAAAAATAAAATCCATTAGGCAATTCCACACAAGATTTATATTTATTAAGAAAAATTAACATTAAGGGAACCACGTCTTATGATTATAACATATACTAAGCATGAAATAAATGGAATGGACTTTCCACACTTTATATTTAATTCCATTCACTTAAAACATATTTAAATAAAATAACCATCAGGAATAAAATATTAAATCAATAACATTCCAATAAATCTATAAAAACGTGGAAATTCATTTAAAAAATCATAAAGAGGTACTTAGAAAGAACCGTCATCTAATTTCAAAATTAACAACATGAAAAATACCATTTATTAAGAAAGCCACGCCCTTACGAGGAGCTTGGTCCATTAGTCATTTAGGTAGGGACGGTCCATGCCATTATGATTATAAGACATACGAAGAACTTAAAAGGTGTTTTGTCTCATTATAAATTTATACACAAGGATGGATAATCCTTTCAATAATTTCATGAGGCAATGTACTAACATTATACATATAATGTACGATTATAAGGGAATAGAGACAAATCCATGCAAGAAAAAAATAAAGATATGAATAAAAAAACTAATAATCAATTGGTAATTTTGATGATATGGCAACTCGTCTATGGGGGTTCCTTATAAAAACAAGACATTGTTTATCAAATAATTAATTTTTCATAATTAAACGTCATTTTTAGACTTATAACTCAATTCAAAACAAATAATAATTTTAGAAAAAATATCCAACATGGAAATTCATTTCATAATGGTTCAACATAGACCATAGGAGGTTCTATTCATTTTGGTAAATTTCCCACAAGGAATATTTTTTATACTATTTCAATATGAAAAATTATTAGTCCTTCTAGGAACTTAACCATTTAATTAAAAGGGAAAATCTAAGCCCACATACCCAAGGGAAGTCTATGATCGAGCCTGACAACCTCACACTACTAAACAAGGCTCAACATTCATAATACAAGGTATGTAATCCAATTTAAATTGAAGAAAAAATTTTGATAGCAACATGTGACAAAGGATGGTGTGTAGTGAAATGAAAATATTTATAAAATAGTGGAAACACATGGAAAATATGTATACCACTTACCTTATTATTAGGTAGCTTCACTCATCCAGTATCAAGGTGTGATATGGTCTAGTTTGTAAAAAATAAGGGAACCAGACATCTTCCCTGAAAATAGGGAAAATGTGATTTCATTATGATAACATTGTTGGGAGAAGATTAAATGAATAAATATTCTAAAGGAATGAATATCTTACTTATGTGGATCTATATAGACCAACGATGTTTGAATTGAACAACAGATGAAGCAGTTATCTCCAAGCTTAGATTAGGGAGGAGGAGGGATCATCAAGTGAGAAAATAGAGCTCATGTGGCTAGATGAGGAGAAGAAATCAACAAATAAACATAAACTAATTAAGGGTAATTTCATAATTTCACCCCAAAACTAGGTTACATGGTTTTGCAGCATATTTTTCCAAATTTTTCACCAACTATGCAGCACCTACTTCCCAGAAAACCCAACATGCACGGTATCTCTGTATTTTTTAACCACACCATGCACTAAATGTTTGATTAATAGTTCAAGTTTACTGCCTTAGTGTCACTAAACATGTGGGCTAGGTGAAAAATAAGGGAAAATAATGTGCCTCCTGTGTGTGGAACTTCTCTCCTACTGTAGCCACATGATTTTTTTCTGGGGGATGCATAGTTTCAGACAAACCATATGACCGGTTTAGAACACCCAAAATTGGTATTTGCAGGGCTCGGTGCTCCTGAAACTCAACTAAGCATCTGAGGATCCAATAAAACCTTCCACCTAATCTAAAAAACCGTTAAGTGTTCCTGTAACACCCTGAATTATAAAGGGTTAAATGACCAAATGATATTACTCATGTGAACAAGGTGAACCTTCCTTTTCCAGAGTTTACCTGATTACAACTCCATAGTTAAGCATGCTTGTCCTGGAGTAGTGATCAGGATGGATGACCTTCTAGAAAGTTTCTCAGGATGTTTGTGAGTGAGGAAAAAGCACACTGGAAAGGACATGTGTTGGCCTGTGGAGACTGTCATTAGTCAGATGATCTGATTGGGCATGTGGGTGGGATCTTGGGTGGGGATCACGTGTCTTCCAGGGAAACTTGTGGTACCTGGTAGACCAGGACCCGACATCCATGTTATGGCGGGGTGTCTATGCTTTCACTAGGACCAAGTTGATACATTTGGTATCAGAGGAGGTACCTAACCATAATTGCGGTGCACTTCATGGGTTGAGATATATGGCCCAACAACGAGGACGTTGTACTCTAAAGGGTGGGGGGTGAATGTAACACCCCCGAATGATAATGGGTTAAATGACTAAATGATATGACTCTTGTAAATAAGGTGTACCTTCCTTTTTAGGAGCCTACCTGATTAGAACTATGTAATTAATAAAGCTTTACATAGAGTAGTGATTAGGTTGGGTGACCTTTTGGGAAGTTTTTTAGGGTGTGTGTGAGTGAGGAAAAAGAACACTAAAAAGGACACCTGTTGGCATGTGGGTACTATCATTAGTTAGATGATCCGATCAAGCACGAGGGTGGGCCCCAGGGTGGGGACCATGTGTCTTTCGGGGCAACTGGTAGAACCTCACGGGCTAGGAATCGATGTCCATGTTAAGGCGGGGTGTCTGTGCTGTCACCAAGACCAAATTGTTACAGTTCTAACTCTCAAAATTATGTTCTGATGCTCGGTTAAAAGAAATACCCATACAATAACACCAAAAAAAAATCAAATTCCCCTATAATTCTACCATGCCTCAAAACACCAGTCCTTACAACATCCCAAACATAAAACTTCCCATCCCTAGGAAACCATGGGGAAATAAAGAAAACATCACCCAGTCTACAAGGGTTGTGAAGTCTCATTAAAAAGGTCATGTTGCATTTATAAACATTCAATTATTATTCAAGAATTATTTACATTAAGTACACTTAAGTTGTTAAAACCCAAGCCAACAATCATTTTCACACTAAAATATAGAAATATTTCTTACCCAATATCGTTCATTTTTATACATGATTATACCATTTTCACTTTAAAAATCATACCAATAGTTCTCCCCACCATAGTATTTAATAAAAAAAAGTGGGGTAATTTTTAAACATGGTACATCCACCATTAGAGTTTCCTTCAAATAACACCCTAATAATTTCAGAACTTCTTATAGAATGATTTCATTAAATTGGAAAACATGATTAAAATAATGTTCATATTAGGGACCTAATCACAATGAAATGGTTGAATACTAATTGACCTAATAGAAACCAGTAATGCAATCATTCCTCAAAAGAAAAAGATTATATTTTCACCACACTATCCTTAACTTGGTGGAATGGTTCAAAATGGATATTTTTATCAATTTACATTGAATGAGAAAGTTAACATGTTGATCCACCCTGAATGACTTATCTAAAAAAAATGCTCGGCTAAGACTATCGGCATATTACAAACTACACTGAAATTCCTTCCTCTAAGGTATCCTGCATTTATTATGAGAATGTTCACTGAAGTCTATAAAAGACTTCTGGTGATGTTCCCATACAAAACCATTAATTAGAAAATTAAAACTTCCATGCATCAACACAAAAAGGGTGAATTATAGAACCATACAATTAGAATAGTCACCCTTTATATATCACCTCTAGTCCTAACAAAAATTCTATAATATCCTTAGATTCATTAAACCAGATTCTAAGTAACTAACACAAGGCAGACCATATTTATCTTTTACAAGTGAGACATCGGTACAAGTCCAAGGCATCCACTTTAGATCATTGAATGAGCCCAGAGCAGCATCCTCTTGGAGATCATGTTAAAGAAAAATGGATGGATCCCCATAATCATTCTAAAAAATTCCTACACAGTAACCCATGTATCATGAAGGACTAATAAATCCTATCTAAAAAACCGCACTCCCAGAACATAATTAATATGGAAGACACATCTCTTTCCCAACAGATTTTAATAACTTATAATGATGTAAGACCAACACTCTTATAGTGTATACAGGATGACGTGAAGATAAGAGAAAAGATCATTGCTATGCTAGAATACACTAAGAGGGTATTGAACATTACTAAGAAGATAATTCGAACCACTTACTAGTCAAATTCCCTTGAATCAATCTTGGCATCACCTACTGATATACCATCATTAACTGATCAAAAATCTATTTCCACCCATGGAATCCCGCAATCATTTGAAATTACCCACTTAATTCCATCAATGAATAATGGTGTATCTCAAAGGTTATAAACAAGTCCATCCACCTCAACTTCATGCTCTAGATAAATAACCAACTTGATTTAATATCTCCCACCTCAAAGGAACTAAAAAAATATTGACCATCCCGAAATGGTCTTACATGGTTGTGACCCGTCTATTTGGAAGGACAGGTATTTACCAGAACTGACATGATGCTTGTAACGAGACATTATTTTTTAAAGGAAAATAATTTCTTATAAATATGTCATAATCACATGAAATCACAAAATAATTAACTAATAAGTTCTATGTGACCCTTAAAACACAAGTTTTTCACTTCTGTGATGTGAATTTAAAAATCTAACATACACATTTGCGATCATTAAGCTATTGAGATTCTAATAAGAAAAACGTAATTTTTGGTGAATAGTAACCTACCATTATGAATAGTAACATACCCTTATGAATAGTGATATACCATAATTAATAGTACCCTTACTTATGATAGCATATAAGTAATATTCAATTGTAAGTACGACATATCTATGCTTTAAAATAAGTAAACAAATGTTTTAATACTCTTGTTTTTAGAATAAATTATGATTTTAATTAAATATTAAATTAATAATATTTAGAAAATTATTTTTTAAAAATGGACTTCATTTTTGGATTCTACACATCGAAAATTGGTAGGGGTGAATTTTTGGTATTTTTCTGAAATACATTAATTTTTGTGAATAGAGAAATATGGTAAAATATCGTATGTGCAGATTATCAGTTAAATACAATATTCATGACATCACAAGTGATGTAAGCCCTCTTGGTTTGAACTCACATGGAAAAATTACTATTCTCTATCATGGAATACTCAGTATTCATTTTATTGGGGAGATATAATAAATTAATGAATTTTATATTAAGAAATCCCCTCTCCCCTCCACTATAAACCCCCCTCTCACTCCCCTTCTCTTCACTCCTCTCAAGCCTTGTGACTTCACCAAATTCTTTCCAAATACCTTCCCAAACTCCTCCCCGACTTTCAGAAAGCCTTGGTCTCATAAAAAGACCAAAACCTTTCCCATAAGGAGGCTCTCAAAGAAGGTTGGTTCAAGAGGTAAATTCCTCTTTTCAATTCTTTGTCTTTCCTTTCAAGTTCATTTGTTTTCTTTTTCTATTACCTATCATTATCCAAATTTTGTGATGATTCTAGTACGTTATATGTACTGTAATATTGTCATTATAGTGGAATAATTTATCATCATATCTCTCTTTTACCTTCTTTTATACTAGAAGCAAGAACACAATCCGAGATGTTTCAATTTCCCACATTCAAGGACAATGGAATTTCGATTTCTATTATCATTATCAATTCTGGTAATTAAACCATTATTTTTATGTTGGAACCAGATTATTATATATAATATAAGAAATTTAATATTTTTTAATCCCTTTCTACAAATGGTATTAAGTTATAAAGAAAAATGAGTTTGTTGTGATCAAAACCCACAAATTAACCGAAGCAATTATCATTAAAGTTCTATTTAATAATTCATCCTCTTTCTATGAAAACAAGTTATATAAATGACCAATAACACATTTTTGTGTTCATAAAAAATATATAATTTCAATTCTGGATATTTACACCCATTCCAAATACTTAAAAACAAGTGAATCGAAGACGAAAATAAAGAAAATGAACACTCCAAAGAAACAGAATTTAATACAATAACTTATCAATAAGAACATAAATGAACTAACCAGAATTATGATAATCAAAATACATGTCTTATAGGTTATTAAATAAGTTATTAATATGTATAATTTCATATTTCAGGAGATTATGTTAGAGAGATGTACACATTTAGAGTTAAGGTATGGGGTTTTCCACCCAAACATCCATTTTTATTCGGGATATTTTCATTGTCTAATTACCTCAATGAAATTCTTATGTATCATTATGTACCCCTCATATATTCTGTTTGGGTATCATATATATGTTTACAAACCGTAATAATTCATTATTTTATGGATAGTTACATGTTTTAAATAGAACATTCAAAATTGTTTCCAAAATATAAGCCCGATTCAAGGGAATTTCTTAAATTCTTACCTATTTTCAAGGGCACTCTATAAGGATTTCTCCTATCACTTTTTATTTCTAGTAAAAATATATCTTATTCACCACTAATTTCTTTTTTTGTGGTCTATATAATTACATGTGGTGTATAATATCATGAATATCATTATCTTCATGGTATTTAAATGTTTATTTGATAATTATTAATTTGGGGCATATGATTCGATTGATTACAAGTGGTAATGATTTCTCATCTCACTTTTCCTTATGCGATGATATTACTTATTGAACCCTTATTTATTATGTGTTGTGTACATAATTCCATTTAATATATCATATCCTAAATATATTTACATTTTTGTAATTAAATGTCTCATTTTACGTTCATTAATTTTATGGTGCACACGATTCGACTGTTTACAATGTTGTAAGGGAATTATTAACCCAATTTCCATTATTTAGGTTAAATTTCTAATATATTTATTGTTTCATACTATGATCATTTGTGCAACAAATTATAATTTCTTATGTTGTATTTACACTTTTTATGTGTATTTATAGCTGATACACATAATCAATTATTTTGGATAACATTCACACATTCTTTTTAAAATACTATTTTAAATGTTTCTTTTTTCAAAATTAGAAAAAATGTTTTCTAAACATATATAGAATGATGGGATTGTAAAATCTCGGCCCAAATAACCACTAAATTGGTATCCATACCAAGGAGTCACATGTCCTCAAGAATGCCTCACTTTATTCTAGAGGCTACTAACTAGTAGAGAGGGTAAAATAGGTGATAATGGGTAGCATATACCATTAGTATTATAATAGCACAATAGAATAACAGAAAATAAATAAATTGAAACATTGGAAGAATTGGTAAAATAAAGACTAAAGAGTGTAAGAATAATAATAAACTAAATATAAATGATGACCAACACCAAGTATTACAATTCATACATTTCAAGATAGTGATTCATAAACTAAAAAGTTGTCATACAACAGATAGCATGATACAAGAAGTAAAAAAATGAAGAAAATAATTAAAATGGAGATCTCTATGAGCATCAAGGGATCCTACTCAGTCCTATGATCCTAACTCCTATGTAAAATTCAATTAGCACATGTAATTTATCATGGTCTTTAGAACATAAAATCTACTCAGGTACCCCGGTGAAATGGAGGCCCGAGAAGGGTGTGATATTTAAATCCCAGTAGGTTACCACCCATATTGTCTACATATGAATCTATCCCATGAATATAAAGCAAATAAGTGTGAAATTAAACTGAATAACAAAACATGATGAATAAATAAATACCATCCCATTCAAGTTCTTGAAAGACACATAGCATCTCTACCTGCTTCAACTCATGGGTAGAATTTGATTTGATCAGTAACCATATATAAATATATATTAATAATATATACATAGTATATTTATATATTTCATCCACATATATGTACCAAATATGTGCAGTCCTAAGTGGACATATACCTGGAATAATAGTTGTTGGTTGGATCGAGGGCGTAACATAGACATCCATAACCATTCTAAACAAGAATATAAGCTCAAACTGTTGGGTACATGCCCTATATCGCATAATTAGTGGGAGAATTCATAATCATCACTCGATATGGTGAGTGTTTTATCATGTAAAAGATCAAAAAAAAAATTAGTGTGCCATCATATCAATATTCAAAATGGGACGTGGTGAGCCATACCCACCATCCATATAGTATCCCAAGTGAGAGATGTCATTATCAACACTTGATGTAATGGAACAAGATAACACCATGATCAATAGAACCCTTTCCATATTTCCACAACCTATATAAAGGAATATTTATATTAAAAATAAAATCCATTAGGCAATTCCACAGATGATTTATATTTATTAAGAAAAATTAACATCAAGGGAACCACGTCTTATGATTATAACACATACTAAGCATGAAATAAATGGAATGGACTTTCCAAACTTTATATTTAATTCCATTCACTTAAAACATATTTAAATAAAATAACCATCAGGAATAAACTATTAAATCAATATCATTCCAATAAATCTACAAAAACGTGGAAATTCATTTAAAAAAGCAGAAATAGGAACTTAGAAAGAACCTTCATCGAATTGAAAAATTAACAACATGAAAAATACCATTTATTAAGAAAGCCAAGACCTTATGAGGAGCTTGGTACCTTAGTCATTTAGGTAGGGACGGTCCAAGCCATTATGAATATAAGACATATGTAGAACTTAAAAGGTGTTTTTTCTTATTATAAATTTATACACAAGGATGGATAATCCTTTCAATAATTTCAGGAGGCCATGTACTAACATTATACATATCAAGTACGATTATAAGGGAATAGAGAAAAATCCATGCAAGAAAAAATTCAAGATATGAATAACAAAACTAATAATCAATTGGTAATTTTGATGATATGGTAACTCGTCTATGGGGATTCCTTATAAAAACAAGACATTTTTTATCAAATAATTAATTTTTCACAATTAAACGTCATTTTTATAATTATAACTCAATTCACAATAAATAATAATTTTATAAAAAAATATCCAACATGGAAATTCATTTCATAATGGTTTAACATAGACCATAGGAGGTTCTATTCATTTTGGTAAATTTCCCACAAGGAGTAATTTTTTTTACTATTTCAATATTTCAAATTATAAGTCCTTATAGGAACTTAACCATTTAATTAAAAGGGTAAATCTAATCCCACATAACCAAGGGTAGTCTATGATCGATCCTGACAACCTCAAACTACTAAACAAGGCTCAACATTCATAATACAAGGTATGTAATCCAATTTAAATTGAAGAAAACATTTTGAAGGCAACATGTGACAAAGGATGGTGTGTAGTGAAATGAAACTATTTATAAAATAGTGGAAACACAAGGAAAATATGTATACCACCTACCTTATTATTAGGTAGCTTCACTCATCCAGTATCAAGGTGTGATATGGTCTAGTTTGTAAAAAATATGGGAACCAGACATCTTAACTGAAAATAAGGAAAATGTGATTTCATTATGATAACATTGTTTGGAGAAGATTAAATGAATAAATATTCTAAAGGAATGAATATCTTTCTAATGTGGATCTATATTGACCAACGATGTTTGAATCGAACAACAGATGAAGCAGTTATCTCCAAGCATAGATTAGGGAGGAGGAGGGATCATCAAGTGAGAAAATAGAGCTCATGTGGCTGGATGAGGAGAAGAAATCAGTAAAAAAGAAACATAAACTAATTAAGGGTAATTTCATAATTTCACCCCAAAACTAGGTTACATGGTTTTTCCGCACAGTTTTCCAAATTTTTCTCCAACTATGCAGCACCTACTTCCTAGGAAACCCAACTTGCACGGTTTCTCTGTATTTTTAACCAAACCATGCACTAAATGTTTGATTAATAGTTCATGTTTACTGCCTTAGTGTCACTAAACATGTGGTCTAGGTGAAAAATAAGGGAAAATAATGTGCCTCGTGTGTGTGGAACTTCTATCCTACTATAGCCACATGATTTTTTTTGGGGGATGCACAGTTTTAGACAAACCATATGACCGGTTTAGACCACCCAAAATTGGTATTTGCAGGGCTCGGTGCTCCTGAAACTCAACTAAGCACCTAAGGATCCAATAAGACCTTCACCCTAGTCTAAAAAACCATTAAGTGTTTCTGTAACACCCCGAATGATAAAGGTTTAAATGACTAAATGATATGAATCATGTGAACAAGGTGAACCTTCCTTTTCCAAAGTTTACCTGATTAGAACTCCATAGTTAAGCATTCTTGTCCTGGAGTAGTGATCAGGATGACTGACCATCTGGAAAGTTTCTCAGGGTGTGTGTAAGTGAGGAAAAAGCACACTAGAAAGGACATGTGTTGGGCTGTGAAGACTGTCATTAGTCAGATGATCTGATCAGGCATGTGGGTGGGCTCCAGGGTGGGGATCACATGTCTTCCGGGGCAACTAGTGGTACCTGGTAGACCAGTACCCGACATCCATGTTATAGCGGGGTGTCTATGATATTACTAGGACCTAGTTGTTACATTTGGTATCCGAGGAGGTACCTAACAATAATTGTGGTGCACTTCATGGGTTGAGATATAGGGCCCAACAACGAGGATGTTGTGCTCTAAAGGGTGGGGGGGTGAATGTAACACCCCCTAATGATAATGGGTTAGATGACTAAATGATATGACTCATGTCAATAAGGTGTACCTTCCTTTTCAGGAGCCTACCTGATTAGAACTCGGTAATTAAGCAAGCTTGGCTTGGAGTAGTGATTAGGATGGGAAACTTTTTGGGAAGTTTTTTAGGGTGTGTGTGAGTGAGGATAAAGAACACTAAAAAGGACATGTGTTGGCATGTGGGTACTATCATTAGTTAGATGATCTGATCAAGCACGTGGGTGGGCCCCTGGGTGGGGACCATGTGTCTTTCGAGGCAACTGGTAGAACCTCACGGGCTTGGTATCGATGTCGATGTTAAGGCGGGGTGTTTGTGCTGTCACCAAGACCCAATTGTTACAGTTCTAACTCTCGAAATTATGTTCTGATGCTCAGTTCAAAGAAATACCCATCCAATAACACCGAAAAAATCAAATTCCCCTATAATTCTACCATTCCTCAAAACACCAGTCCTTAAAATATCCCAAACCTAGAACTTCCCATCCCTAGGAAACCTTGGGGAAATAAAGAAAACATCACCCAATCTACAAGGGTTGTGAAGTCTCATTCAAAAGGTCATGTTGCATTTACAAACATTCAATGCTTATTCAAGAATTATTAACATGAAGTACACTTATGTTGTTAAAACCCGAGCCAACGATCATTTTCACACTAAAATACAGAAATATTTCTTACCCAAGATCGTTCATTTTTATACCTGATTACACCATTTTCACTTTAAAAATCATAACAATAGTGATCCCCACCATAGTATTTAACAAAAAAAAAGTTGGGTAATTTTTAAACATGGTACATCCACCGTTAGAGTTTCCTTCAAATAACACCCCAATAATTTCAAAAATTCTTATAGAATGATTTCATTAAATTGGAAAACATGATTAAAACAAAGTTCATATTAGGGACCTAATCACAATGAAATGGTTGAATACTAATTGACCAAATAGAAACCAGTCATGCAATCATTCCTCAGAAGAAAAAGATTATATTTTCACCACACTATCCTTAACCTGGTGGAATGGTTCAAAATGGATCTTTTTATCAATTTACATTGAATGATAAAGTTAACATGTTGATCCATCCTGAATGACTTATCTAATAAAAATGCTTGGATAAAACTGTCGGCATATTACAAACTACACTGCAATGCCTTCCTCTAAGGTATCCTGCATTTATTATGAGAATGTTCACTGAAGTCTATTAAATACTTCTGGTGATGTTCCCATACCAAACCATCAATTGGAAAATTAAAACTACCATGTATCAACACAAAAAGGGTGAATTCTAGAACTATCCCATTAGAATAGTCACCCTTTACATATCACCTCTAGTCCTAACAAAAATTCTAGAATATCCTTAAATTCATTAAACCCGATTCTAAGTAACTAACACAAGGTAGACCATACGTATCTTTTACAAGTGAGACATTGGTACAAGTCCAAGACATCCACTTTAGATCATTGAATTAGCCCAGAGCAGCATCCTCTTGGAGATCAAGTTAGAGGAAAATGGATGGTTCCCCATAATCATTCTACAAAATTCCTACACAGTAACCCATGTATCATGAAGGACTAATAAATCCTATCTAAAAAAACCACACTCCCAGAACATAACTAATATGGAAGACACATCTCTAGCCCAACAGATTTTAATAACTTATAATGATGTAATACCAACACTCTTTTAGTGTATACAGGATGACGTGAAGATAGGAGACATGCTTATTGCTAAGCTAGAATACACTAAGAGGGTATTGAACATTACTAAGAAGATAATTTGAACCACTTACTAGTAAAATTCCCTTGAAATAATATTGGCATCACCTACTAATATACCATCATTAACTGATCAAAAATCCATTTCCACCCAAGGTATCTCGCATTCATTTGAAATTACCCCCTGAATTCCATCAATGAATAAGGGTGTATCTCAAAGGTTATAAATATGTCCATCCACCTCAACTTCATGCTCTAGATAAATAACCAACATGATTTAATGTCTCCCACTGCAAAGGAACTTAAAAAATACTGACCATCCCGAAATGGTCTTACATGGTTGTGTCCCGTCTATATGGAAGGATAGGTATTTACCAGAACTGACATGACGCTTGTAACGACACAATATTTTTTAAAGGAAACTACTTTCTTATAAATATGTCATAATCACATGAAATCAAAAAATAATTAACTAATAAGTTCTATGTTACCCTTAAAAGATAAGTTTTTCAATTATGTGATGTGAATTTAAAAAATCTAACATACACAGTTGCGATCATTAAGCTATTGAGATTCCAATAAGAAAAACATAATTTTTGGTGAATAGTATCCTACCAATATGAATAGTAACATACCCTTATGAATAGTGATAAACCATAATGAATAGTATACTTACTTATGATAGTATATAAATAATATTCAATTGTTAGTACGATATATCTATGCTTTAAAATAAGTAAACAAATGTTTTAAAACTATTGTTTTTGGAATAAATTATGATTTTAATTAAATATTAAATTAATAATATTTAGAAATTTATTTTTGAAAAATGGACTTTATTTTGGGATTCTACACATCGAAAAATGGTTGGGTGAATTTTTGGTATTTTTCTGAAATACATCAATTTTTGTGAATAGAGAAATATGGTAAAATACCGTATGTGCAGATTATCAGTTAAATACAATATTCATGACATTACAAGTGATGTAAGCCCTCTTGGTTTAAACTCACATGGGAAAATTACTATTCTTGGTCATGAAATACTCACTATTCATTTTCTTGAGGAGATATAATAAATTAATGAATTTTATATTAAGAAATCCCCTCTCTCTTCCACTATAATACCCCCCTCTCACTCCCCTTCTCTTCACTCCTCTCAAGCCTTGTGACTTCACCAAATTATTTCCAAATACCTTCCTAACCTCCTCCCCCACGTCCAGAAAGCCTTGTTCTCATTAAAATACCAAAACCTCTCCCATAATGAGGCTCTCAAAGAAGGTTGGTCCAAGAGGTAAATTCCTCTTTTCAATTCTTTGTCTTTCCTTTCAAGTTCATTTGTTTTCTTTTTCTATTACCTATCATTATCCAAATTTTATGATGATTATAGTACCTTATATGTACTAGAGTATTTTCATTATAGTGGAAAAATTTATCATCATATCTCTCTTTTACCTTCTTTTATACTAGTAGCAAGAACACCATTCGAGATGTTTCAATTTTCCACATTCAAGGACAATGGACTTTCGATTTCTATTATCAATCTCAATTATGGTAATTAAACCAGTATTTTTTATGGTGTAAACAGATTATTATATATAATATAACCAATTTAATATTTTTTAATCCCTTTCTACAAATGGTATTAAGTTATAAAGAAAAATGAGTTTGTTGTGATCAAAACCCACAAATTAACCGAAGCAATTATCATTAAAGTTCTATATAATAATTCATTCTCTTTTCATGCAACCAAGTTATATAAATGACCAATAACACATTTTTATGTTCATAAATAATATATAATTTCAATTCTGGATATTTACACCCATTCCAAATACTTAAAAACAAGTTAACCGAAGATGAAAATAAAGAAAATGAACACTCAGAAGCAACGAAATTCAATACAATAACTTATAAATAAGAACATAAATGAACTAACCAGAATTATGATAAACTAAATACATGTCTAATAGGTTATTAAATAAGTTATTAATATGTATAATTTCATATTTCAGGAGCTTATGTTCAAGAGATGAACACATTTAGAGTTAAGGTAAGGGGTTTTCCACCCGAACTTCCATTTTTATTCAGGATACTTTCATTGTCTAATTACCTCAATGAAATTATTATGTATCATTATGTACCACTCATATATTCTGTTTGAGTATCATAGATAAGTTTAAAAACCATAATACATCATTATTTTTTGGATAGTTACATTTTTTAAAAAGAACTTTCAAAATTGTTTCCAAAATACAAGCCCGATTCAAGGGAATTTATTAAATTCTTACCTATTTTCAAGGGCACTCTATAATATGTTTTTTGGAAACCATTATCTTTATAGAATAACTTGTTTTTTATGAAAATACTATCTTACTTCCCTTCTGGGTTTATAATTTTTTTTCCAAAATAACTCTTCTTTTCAAAAAAAAGTGTATTTATCTCAAAAAATGATTAATGATTTTATAAGAGTGTTTTCATCTAATTCAACACTCTTGTTGATTCCATGGTATTATTGGGTTTAATAATTTATGAATTCATCTAACATATTTGATTTAATGGTTTATGACTAACTCTATTGTGGATGATCTATCTTAAAACCATTCACCATATTACTCATAATGGTTAGTGTTTTATGTTTAATGATTGGGGAAAGATAGTTACATTTCATATGATAGTTTCAATATGAATGTATAAGTTGTTTATGTTTATCCCAACTCATATGAGTAATTCATTAGACTTATTATGTAAAATTTTGGGCCCAGTATAGCCCCTCGATGCATCAGTAGGTCTCACGAGACAAATAAATGTGGAATTGGTCAAAGCCTTTCCCAATGTGATATGGATTTTGGACGAGGCCTTAATCATTAGACGTCCTGGATGAGGCCTTGAAAAAATGTTTCAGAATGTCCAGCATATATACTTCTCTCTTTATGAAGATAGTAATTGAAATTTCATGTGGTTATTTGACTAGTATAATACCAATGATTATGTTTCATTATGGAATTATTTACTCAGCTCATATTCCTGCCATAATGTGTTCCAGTTTATAATTAGAGGCATGTGTTTGAAATTATGCACCATGTCTTATATTTATGATATCTTCCGATATATTGCTTACTCTTACTGAGCATTTTATATCACCCCTTTCTTATGTTTTATTTTTCACAGGACATGAAGAAGTAATTTATGAATGACTTTCAAGCATAATCTAGGAGACATGATGTTGCTAGTGGAATAAATTAGTGTTGTATTTCCCTTCATGATGTAATGTTAAAATTATTTATGTATCTTGTTTCCAAAAGCTACTAAACTATTTGGTCCTTTGGGATTTTTATTCCCTGTATGTATGCCAACTTAATAAAATAAGGCACCAGCATCGGGCAACTGGGGTTAGGTCTTTACAGTTGGTATCAGAGAAAGTTTAGTAGAAAACTGGGAAACTATATTTGGAAAATGTATATTAGGGAAGAGTCCCTAAGATAGTCTTTGAGGATAAACATACAAGGACTTCCTGATATTTTGGTAAGGAATATATTATGTGGATCATTTAAGAAATAGATCCCTGTCTAGATACGAGTAGGTAGAGGTGGTTGTGGAACAAATATACCTAAGAGTGAAAGCATCAACACTGAGTTTTGGGCTTGACCCGGGGTATACTGGTATACGACAATGGGCCTTTCTACACTCTTGGTTATGAAACTCCTAATGGATATGCTTAGGATAATTCATGTTTTCTTTATAAGCCATTATGAAGGATTTAAATGTAAATGTTTCCTCAAAGATGACATGTTTATGATTAAAAGTATATATTTGCATAGAATTTCAATTTATGCATAGTATTTTTCTACATTGAGATTATAAATTATGATTTATACCCTAATCTAGTGTATTCCACTCTTTAGAAATGGTTCCTAGTGGAAGGAATGGAAACCGCACGAATGCACGTGTCCCATGTAGGGATTTTCCTCCGATGCAAGAAAATGATATTGGATCTAGTGATGTGACTGGTGTTGGGAAACTCATAACAATACTGGGAAAACTTACTCAGGTTGTGAATAATAACCTTACTCGTATGGATCATCCAGATACACCACATGGAGGAGTTATGCTAGATCTCTTTATGCGACAACAGCCTCCATCATTCAGTGGGACTACAAACCCATTTGTAGCTGAACAGTGGATAAGTTCCCTCGAGAAGATATTTCTTTCTTTGGTATGTAATGAATGAGAGAAGTTTTTCATGACAGTATATCATATAATGGGAGATGCAGATCAGTGGTGGTTATTAATCCAAAACATAAAAGAGGCGGAAGAAATAAAAGAGATGGAATGGAGTGATTTTAAGGAGATATTATTAGAAAAATACTTCCCTCATGAGTAGTGAGTAGATATGGAGAGAAAACTCTTGAATCTGAGGGTGAAGGAGGACGAAAATGTTTCCAAGTATGAAGCCAAATTCAAAAGGTTATCAAGACATTTTGTGGACTACATACGAAATCCAAGGAGTAAAATTGATATATTCTTTGATGGTCAAAAGCCATTTATCCAGTAGGTTCTGGTATCCCAGAGTTTTTCATCATATGAGGATATAGTTTCTTGTGCTATCTAGATAGAAAAATAATTCTCTAAGTCTTATGACTTTACAGGGAAATCAAGAAAATAAGAGGGGTGCTGAAAACTATGGAAAAGGAAGTAAGGAAATAGGGAAGAAGAAGATAGGTGAATTTCAACACTGTGATAATTGTGGATGGAATGACCCTGGTGCGTGCTTAAAGGGAAAAAGAGTATGCTATAGATATGTTCAGAAAGGCCATTTGGTTATGATTGTAAGGGAGAGAAGGAGGATAATGATGTTCAATGCTATAACTGTCGGGAGATGGGACACTATGATAATGATTGTCCAAAGCATCAAAAAAACATGCCACAGAAAAAGCCAAGGGAGCAGGGACAAGATTATGCGATCACAACTATTAACATTGAAGTTCCAAATGATGTGGTGGAAAGTACTTTAATCATTTCCTCAAATTTACCCAATACTTTATTTTATTCTCGACCATCACATTCATATATATCTTCCCATCTTTCCAAGAAAAATAGATATGTATAATTTAATTTAATAAAGCAGCTATCAGTCAAAACTCCTAGTGGGTGTATCATTGAAACAAAGGCACGTCGACTAGTCCCCCTCGTGACACATAAACGTGCTTTAGTTTCTAAAATAATCATCATACAAATTTTTGGCTATGATATAATTCTTTGTATGGATTGGCTATAAATTTATTATATGAAGATATATTTCCAGAAGAAGGAAGTTACAATCTTTGAGAATGGTGTAGAATTCCTTATCTTTAGAGAAGAAACCTCTCCATTTAATTCTTATCTAGATCCACCCCCATTAGATCAAATAAATTCAATTATTGCGGAGGAAGAGAATTAAATAAATATGGGCGAGGAAAAAAATGTTCAAATAGAAGTTGTACATGTTTTGTAATAATATATTGATGTCTTTCCAATGGATTTACATGGACATCCTCCAGAGCGGGAAATTGATTTTTCCATTGACTTAATTCCGGGTTCAAGGCCTATATCAAAGACCCCTTATAGAATGGAAAACGTGCAGTTAGTGGAACTAAATAAGAAACTAGAGGAATTGAGTGATAAAGTATTTATTCGACCTATTGTTTCTCCATGGGGATGCACTGTCCTCTTTGTCAAGAAGAAAGATAGATCCATGAGGTTGTGCATTGATTACAGGGAAATCAATGCTATTACAATAAATAATTAGTATCCTCTTCCACGAATTGATGTTTTATTTGATCATCTTCATGGTTCCCAACATTTTTTAAAGACTGATCTTTGATTTGGATATCATCAGTTACTTGTGAGGAAAGAAGACATTCCAAAAACAGCATTCTGAACCAGGTACGGGCCTTACGAGTTTACAGTAATGCCTTTTGGACTAACTAATGCACCATCTGTTTTCATGGATTTGAAGAATAGAGTTATAAAGGAATATCTTGATGACTTTGTGGTGTTTTTTATTGATGATATCCTATTATACTATAAAATCCATGAAGATCATTAAAATCACTTACGCACTATGCTGAAGACCCTTAGATGAAATAAATTATATGGAAAGTTTAGAAAGTGTGATTTTTTGCTCCAATTAGTCTCCTTTATAGGAAACATTGTCTCTAAGGATAGAATATCTATAGATCCTTCAAATACAAAGTCTTTTCACAAATGTCCTACTCCAACAAATGTAACTAAGGTACATAGTTTTATTGGTTTAGCAGGTTATTATCGGTGTTTCCTTCATAACTTCTCCCATTTATCCAACCCAATGACCAATATCACACTAAAAGGAGTTAGGTTTGTATGGACAAAAGAATGTGAAGAATGTTTTGATGAATTGAATAGGAGTTTAATGAATTATCTGATCCTAACCCTACCATTGGGGAATGATGGGTCTTTGATCTATAGTGATGCATCAAAGAAAGGACTTGGTTGTGTCCTAATGTAGAATGATTGAGTGATTTCCTATGCATCTAGGCAACTAAAAATTCATGAACAAAACTATCCAAATCAGGATCTTGAGTTAGAAGTGGTAATCTTTTATCAGAAGATTTGGATACATTACCTCTATGGAGAAAAATGTGAGATATATATAGATCATAATAGTTTGAAATATATATTCTCATTGAGAGAACTCAACATGAGACAAAAGAGGTGGATTGAGCTACTCAAAGATTATGATTGCACAATACACTACCACCTGGGGAAGGAAAATAAGGTGGAAGATGCTTTGAGTAGAAGAGACAATGGAATTATGAACAAGATGAGAGTTGAAAGGGATCCTATGTTCATGGATCTAGTAAAGATTTATATGGGAATTATAAAGGAAGGTAGCACATCACTTCTTTTTTTAAGTGTTTTCCCAACCTTTTTTACTGGAGAGGATAAAAAGTTCTCAGGATGATGATGATGTGTTTCAAAAGAAGTTAAAATCTATAAATTATGGGAAGTTGACTGACTTTGCATATGAAGGTGGCATTTTGAAATTCGAGAAGAGGCTTTGTGTTCCCGCTATTCCTGAGCTAAAGAGAGAACTGTTGGATGATTCTCATAGCTCTAATTTCTCTATACATCATGGAAGCACAAAGATATATCGAGATCTCCGAGAAAACTTTTGGTGGGACAATATGAAAAGAGAGATTGCTGAATATACAACAAAGTGCCAGTAATGTACACAAGTGAAGGCGGAGAGGAAAAATTCTAAGGGGGTGATGAAACCACTACCCATACCATCATGGAAGTGGGATAACATTACTAGGGTCTTTTTTACTAGACTCCCAAGGAAATCTATAGGAAACAATGATATATGGTTCATTGTGGACAGTCTTACAAAGACAGATCACTTTATCGCGATTCGAGAGGACCTCTCATTGGATCAACTTGCACGGATTTACATTAAATAAGTGGTAAGGAATTATGGAGTATCACTCTCTATTGTATCTGACTGTGATCATAGATTCACCTCAATGTTTGGGAAAAGTCTGAAACATGCTTTATGCACTGAACTGAACTTCAGTATGGACTTTCATCCTCAAACCGATGTCCAATTTGAGCTGACTATTCAGACACTGAAAGACATGTTGAGAGCATGTTCTATGGAATTCAAAGGAGGATGGGACCATCATCTTCCACTGGTTGAATTCAACTACAACAATGGTTTCCACTCGAGCATCTGAATGGATCCATATGAAGACCTTTATGGGAAAATGTGTAGAACACCAGTGTATTGGGATGAAGTTGGTGAGTGAAATATGCTAGGACCTGAATTGGTTGAAGAAATGGTGGAGAAGGTGAAAACCATTCAACAACATATCAAGGCAGCACAAAGTTGAAAAAAGTGTTATGTGGATAACCATAAATGAGACCTTGAGTTCAAAGTTGGTGACCTGGTATTTCTACGCATATATCCTTGGAAGAAGGTCATGTGGTTTGGGAAGAAAAGAAAGCTAAGTCCCATGTATATCGTCCCCTTTGAGATCCTTGATAGAGACAGAGCTATGGCCTATTGAATGGCACTTCCACCTACCTTGTCAAACGTACATGATGTCTTTCTGTATCCCTATTAAGGAAGTACATACCAGACCATTCACATGTACTCTCTTCAGAAGTGGTACAGTTGGAGGATGACCTTTCCTATGAGGAGCAGCCGGTGAAAATCTTAGATCGTAGAGAATTTTTTTTTCACAACAATAATACTCATCTGGTCAAGGTACTATGGAGAAACCATAAGCAAAAAGATGCAACTTGGGAACTGGAGGAATCAATGAAGGAAAAGTACCCCCATATGTTCTTGGCCCAGATTGTAAAATGAAATTTCAAAGGTGGAATGTTTATAAGGAGGGGAGAATGTAACGACCCAATATTTTTTTTAAAGGAAACTCATTTCTTATAAATATGTCATAATCACATGAAATTACAAAATAATTAACTACTATGTGCTATGTGACCCTTAAAACCAAAGTTTTTCACTTCTGTGATGTGAATTTCAAAAATCCGAAATACACAGTTATGATCTGTAAGTTATTTAGAGTCTAATAAGATAAACTTAATTTTCGGTGAATATTAACCTACCCTTATGAATAGTAACATACCCTTATGAATAGTTATATACCCTAATGAATAGTAACATTACTTATGATAGTATATAAATAATATTCAATTGTATGTACGATATATCTATGCTTTAGAATAAGTAAACAAATGTTTTAAAACTCTTGTTTTTAGAATAAATTCTGATTTTAATTAAATATTAAATTAACAATATTTAGAAAATTATTTTTGAAAAATGGAATTCATTTTTGGATTCTAAACGTCGAAATATGGTTGGGGTAAAGTTTTGGTATTTTTCTAAAATACTTGAATTTTTTGTGAATAGTGAAATATTGTAAAATACCGTATGTGCAGATTATTAGATAAATACACTATTCATGACATCACAAGTGATATAAGCACACTTGGTTAGAACTCACATGATAAAATTACTATTATTGGTCATTTAATACTCACTATTATTTTTCTTTAGGAGATATAATAGATTAATGAATTTTATATTAAGAAATCCACTCTCTCCTCCACTATAAAACCCCCTCTCACTCCCCCTTCTCTTAACTCCTCTCAATCCTTGTTCCTTCACCAAATTCTGTCCAAATACGTTTCCAACCCCCTCCACCACGTCTATAAATACTTTTTATCATTAAAAATCTAAAAACTATCCCTTAAATATGCTCTCAAGGATGTTTGGTTTAAGAGGTAAATTCCTCTTTTCAATTCTTGGTCTTTCCTTTCAAGTTCATTTGTTTTCTTTTTCAATTACCTCTCCTTATAAAAATTTGGTGATTAATACAGTAACTTATATGAAGAAAAATGTTTTCCTTATAGTGGAATAATTTATCATCATATCTCCCTTTTACCTTCTTTTATACTAGTATCAAGAACACCATCCGAGATGTGTCAATTTTCCACATTCAAGGACGATGGACTTTCGATTTCTATTATCATTATCAATTATGATCATAAAATCATTCTTGTTATGGTTGAACCAGATTATTATATATAATATAACATATTTAATATTATGTAATCCCATTGTACAAATGTTATTAAGTTATAAAGAAAAATGAGTTCGTTGTGATCAAAACCCACAAATTAACCGAAACAATTATCATTAAAGTTCTATATTATAATTCATCCTCTTTCCATGAAACCAAGTTATATAAATGACTAATAACACCTTTTTATGTTCATAAATAATATATAATTTCAATTCTAGAGATTTACATCCATTCCACATACTTAAAAACAAGTGAACTGAAGATGAAAATAATGAAAATGAACACTCTGAAGCAACAGAATTCAATACAATAACTTATCAATAATAATGTAAATGAACTAACCAGAATTATGATAAAATAAATACATGTATAATAGGTTATTAAAAAATTTATTAATAAGTATAATTTCATATTCCAGGAGCTTAAGTTCGAGAGAGGAACACGTTCAGAGTTAAGGTAAAGGGTTTTCCACCCGAACTTCAATTTTCATTTAGGATACTTTCATTTTCTTATGTATCATTATGTACTCCTCATATTTCCTGTGTGATTATCATATATATGTTTAAAAACCATAATCCTTCCTTATTTTATGGATATTTACACGTTTTAAAAAGGAACTTTCAAAATTGATTCAAAAATACATGCATGATTCAAGGAAATTTCTCAAATTCTTACTTATTTTCAAGGGCACTCTATAATCTATTTTTGGAAACCATTATCTTTATAAAATTACACATTTTATTATGAAAATGATATCTTACTTCACTTCTGGTTTTATACAAAATTTTCTCCAAAAGTACTCTTCTTTAAAAAAAAAGAGTATTTATCTCAAGAATTGCTTAATGATTTTATAAGAGTGTTTTCATCAAATTCAACACTCTTGTTGATTCTATGGTATTATTGGGTTTAATAATTTATGAATTCATATAACATATTTGATTTAATGGTTTATGAATAACTCTATTATGGATGATCTATCCTAAATCTATTCCCCATATTAATCAGAATGGTTAGTGTTTTATGTTTAATGATTGGGGAAAGATAGTTACATTTCATATGATAGTTTTAATATGATTGTATATGTTGTTTATGTTTATCCCCACTAATATGAGGAATGCATTAGACTTATTATGTGATGGGTGGGTCCCACTATAGCTCCTCTATGAATCGGTAGGTCTCATGAGACAAATAGACATGTAATTGGCCGAGGCCTTTCCCAATGTGATATGGATTTTAGACGAGGCCTTAATCATAGACGTCTTGGCCGAGGCCTTGAAAAAATGTTTCAGAATGTCCTACATATGCACTTCCCTCATTATGATGCTAGTAATTGAAAGTTCATTTGGTTATTCGACTAGTAGAATACCCATGATTATGTTTCATTATGGCATTATTTACTGAGATCATATTCCTACCATAATGTGTGCATGTTTATTATTAAAGGCATGTGTTTTCAATTATGTGCCATGTATTATATTTATGATATCTTCCACTTTATTTCTTACTCTTAATGAGTGTTTGAGCTCACCCCTTTCTTATGTTTCATTTTTCAAAGGACATGAAGAAGTAAATTATGAATGAATTTCAAGAATAATCAAGGAGATGATGTTGCTAGTGGAATAAATTAGAGTTGTATTTCCCTTCATGATGTAATGTTAAACTTATTTATGTATCTTGTTTCCAAAATCTACTAAACTACTTGGTCCTTCGGGGTTTTTATTCCTTGTATGTATGCCAACATAATAAAATAATGCATCGGCTCCAGGAAACTGGGGTTGAGTCCTTACAACGCTCCTCGCCTTAAGAGTTTCATAGTCATACTAAGGATAAATATACCAGCTACTGATAAGAATTAAAGGTTAGATTCAACTTAAGTGAAAACACTGAAGAATTTGTGTGAAAAACCAAACCAATTTGACCGGTGTGTCAAAACACCCAATTTTCCAGGATGGCCATCTAGGGCATTGGGGTGTACTTGATTCCTTTAACTCACATATCACTCTACTAAAAAGATGACCTATGGATTTACTCAAAAACTCTTGACTCAAGGATTATAACAAACTCAACCAATTATTTATTCTATTAACTTGACGGGAACCACATACATGAATGCACACTACCCTGAGATTTGAAAATCCAGATGACACACCCTCAATACTATCCATAGGTTGTCTACCCTATGAAGTTAAGTACCTGGATATCTATACAATAGATTGTACCTAGATTCATATTTCATTACATAACCATTAACCCGGATGATTACATACCAAGTCTTCCTTCACTGAGGAATAAGAGAGGGAGTCACATGACCAACGAAGCGACCAACCATGCCCGAGGCATGTCTAACACAATGAAACCAAGCATTACTTGATTATCAAACCCATAACAAGGGTAAAAGATACCTTTACCACCCATACAAACAAGGGTGTAATTTAGAAGCTAAGAGTCCTACCAGGCACAACGACACCTGAATGAATCCAAATTTAAGAAAACTCACAACATTTATAAAGGAATTTAAGCTCTGTGTGTGTTACCTACCTCAAGATAACCCTTTATGAATGAAAAAATATCAACCCTTTAAATAGGTCATGCAAAACAATATTTCAATAGGCCCTATCATTATCATTTATAATCTTTCTAAAAATTAAAAGGGCCGACAAAATATGCTCACATTTTTGTTCCAAGTCAAGTCAACGAAAAACTTAAACAACCCTTACATGAGGGTTAGAAATATGACAACGCTTCAATTTCCATTTTAAAAAATTTCATTTTATTTAAATTCAATATTTAAAATTTTAAAATATTTATTTAAGAAAACCATATACCAGTTATAAAATTAAAGTACATGGTAAAAGATAAGGTTACCTAAAAGGGTCCTGATAAGATAACCAGGGTTCTATATAATGAAACCCAATCAAATTTTATTGATTATAAAAGATTCATAACAACCATATAGGGTTATCTCATAAGAATCATGCCCCAAAAAAACTACTTGGGTCTAGTTGTTTATTTAATTATTTTACCAAACGATATCCATTACTATGTGATAGAGTCACAACTCTTTATAAAGGAAACCAAAAACAATTTAATTTTATAAAGAATTAACCTTAATGGGTTTTATAAGATATGATTAAATATCATAATGAACATACTAGGGATCAATCATGTAAGGGGTCTACAAGAAACCAATTTATTTTTGATTAAAATTGAAGAGCTTTTATATTCAAAACCATTTCAAAATAAAACAAATTCATATATAAAGGTTTTACCACATGAGTTTTCATAAACAATTTCTAAAGCATCTATACACATTATTGATCATAGAATAGATCCAATTTAATTCAAATAAATTTACTTTCAGAATTAAACTTTAGTAGCTTTCCTTTTTTAAATTAGTTTAGACATATATACAAGCTCAAAGGATGGTTTTAATATACGAGTTACTGTTTCCCAATTTCAAGGCACCCATACACCTTCCAACTAAAAACTAGTTCCCATTTAATTTCAACCAAAAAAATCATCCCACACTAACAACTATATACAAAAATACTAATAACAACATCACAGAAAGTAAATATAGAGAAACCTACTAATAAGAATAGAATCATCATTTGTAGACAAAACATGCTAAATAAATTAAATAAGAAAGTTATTTATGGAGACATGCTAAGCGAATACCTAAATAGGTACAAAATTGATAAATTTAAAAAAACCTAATGTGTCATATAAAAGGGATGCTGATTGTATAGAAGGAATGAAATATCACTCAAAGAAAAAAAATTACTATTAGCAGGAAGCTAATAAATGCAACTACATGGCATGAAATATGCAAGGGAGGTGAATATATATGTGCCTAAAATGATGTATGTGATGCTACTTCCTTCTTATATAAGGCAAGGGGTAAAATATCTTAAATTTTATAAATCATTGCGTAGAAAAAATTACACTAGTCACTCAAGGTGAACTCATAATCAATTGTAATAGCAAACAACATGAACAACAATCCCATCCAGGGCCACATGGACTTTTCCTTGTACGCGGGTTGATCACTCCTAATCATGTATATTTACCAAGAACGAGAACATTATATTAAAATGTATACAAGGAAAAGATAGTAAGAAAACCAAATAGAAAGTACCTTGATAACGCATTGTAACAACCTGTCCTGACTAACCACTAAACCGGTACCTGGACTGATGGGTCACATGGTATCAAGCGTGCCTCCAAGTAAGCTAGAGATTCTGACTATCAGTGAGTGTCTAAGGAGGTGATAGTGGGGAGACTATACCTTTATGATCCGAGAAGCATAATAGTATATTAGATAATAAATAACTAAACATAGTAGAAGAAGCAATTAAATTAATACTGAGAAATGGATGAATAATAATAAATAGAATATAAATAATGGAGACACCAATGTATATAATGAATGCATAACCATATATTGATACATATACTAAATATTAATCATAAAGTAGGAAAATGATGCAAGAAGTACATTAAAAGAAAATAAAGAAAATCTGTAAGGGATATGTCTATGTGCATCCTGAGCTCTCGTTGGATCCTATTCTCCTAACTCTCAAGTTCAATCCAATTGACACAAGCAATTTTCCATGGTCCTGTGAACATGATATATAATAATGTACCCTAGTGAAATGGAGTCTTGAGTAGGATGTGAGATTTAAATCCCAGTAGTTTACCACATATGGTGTATAGAGATGAATCCATTATTTGTATATAATGTAAAGTAGTGTGAAGGTAAACTAAATAATAAACAATGAGAAATAAATAAATACCATCCCATTCAGGTTCCTCAAAGACACCTGGACAATCTACCTACTTTGTCTCATGGCTGTAATAATTATTTTATCGGTAACCATATTTATATAATAATATAATATATATAGTATAGTTATATATTTCATCCACATATATTAACCAAGTATGGGCTGAGGTAAGTGGTCATATAACTGGAATACTAGGTACTGGATGAACTAGGGAATAACTCAAACATCAATAACTAGGTTAAATGAAAATATCATCTCTAACAATAGGGTAAATTCCCTACATCTCAATAGGAGTGGGATACATCATAATTTTCACATGTTATGGTCAATGTGTCATCATTTCAACACTTGAACAAAAGTGAGTGCGCCTTTCATGTCGACGCTCAATAAGGGATGTGGTACACCATTCCCATTATCAACATAATATCACTATTCTGAGATGTGATTCTCAACACTAGATCTAAGATATCATGATACATCAAATCTCAAAAAAAACCCTTACCATCATTCTACATCTTATATCAAGGTGTAATCATATTTATAATAAAATCTATGAGACAAACTTCTCATGATTTTCATTTATTAATCTCAATTAACTATAAATGCCTCACATTTTTTTATTATATCATGTAATAATCATGAAATAAATGGTGTGTCCTTTCCACCCTTTAAATTTCCTTCCATTCACTTAAAAAATCATTAAAGGGAAAACCATCATGAATAAAATATTCAATTAATGACATGAAATTGAATCGATTGAAATAAGGGAATTCATTTAACAAAGATGAAAGAGGTTCTTAGAAGGTTATAATTGGAAAATTACCAACATGACCAAACCCATTTATTAATCAAGATAACCCCTTAAGAGGAGTTAGTCCATTAGTAATATAGGTAAGAGTATGACAATCCATTATGTTTATAAGACATTTTAGTCACTTAAAAGGATCGTTGGATCATTATACATTTATACAAAAGGAGGGATAATCTATTCAAGAATATCAAGAGGTCATGTACTAACATGCCACAAATCAAGTATGTTCATAAGGGAATAGGGAAAAATAAATGACACAAAACTAGAAAGATACAAATAATAAAACTAATCATCACATTATAATTTTGAAGAAAAGACACCTCATCCATGGGGTTTTATTATAAAAATATGAAATAATTAATCAAGAACAATTATTTAACAAAATTAAGCATAATTTCAGGAGTCATAAATAAATTCATATTAATGAATAATTTTATAAAATATTACAAACAAGGAAATTCATTTTATAATTTTTGAACATGGAACTTATAAAGGACCATTCATTTTTGGAAAATTACAGATGATGGAAAATTTAGTTTATTAATCCAAGTTAAACTCTTAGAAGGTATTGTGGTCATTTAATAATTTAATCAAAAGGGTAAATTTAATTTGGAACACCAAAGGGGTGGCTGTGATTTATGTTGAAAACCTAAAACTTCTAAACAAGGCTCAATGGGAGTAATACAAGGTGAATATTCTAATTTAAATTGAATAAAATATTTTTAAGGAAATTTGTGGAAAAGGTCAGTGTGCAGTGTAAAATTAAAATTTATAAAATGATGAAAACTTAAGGAAAAATACATACACAACCAACCTTATGCTTATGATGCTTCAATAATCCATTATTAAGGTATGATTCTATATGGTTAGTAATAAATAAACAAAACTGACATTTCCCTAAAGATTGGGAAAATAATCATGCATAATGATAACTTAGTTTAGAGAATATTAATGAAGAAATATAAAAAATTAATTGAGATATTACTGATGTGGATCCATAGAGAATGAAAATAATTGAATCAGACAACGGGCAAAGGAGCTATCTCCAAACCTAGCGTAGAGAGGAAGAGGTCTCATTGAGGGAGAAAAAAACTCATATGGCTGGAGGAGGAAGATAAAGAAAGAAAAAATAAACATAAACCAATTAATTATAATTTCATAATTTCACCCCCAATACTGGATCACATGGGGTTTTCCACACAGTTTTCCAAACCATGTTCCAACCTTGTGGCACCCAATTCATAATAAAGCCACCTTACACAATTTCCCAAAATAGTTTACCCTAACCATGTTCCAATTGTGTGATTAATTGTGAAATTTTACTACCTAAGTTGTACTAACCATGTGGGATATGGGAATGGTTTGGGGAAGCCATGTGAATCTAGTGCACAGAACTGCTTCTCCCCTACTATAGATGCACAATTTTCTATAGGGCTCTGATTAGTTTTATACAAACCGTGTGCTTGGTTCAAACCACCTAAACATGGGATATTTGGGGCTCAATGCTCTAAAAACTATACGGAGCACCCAAAAAACCTCTCGTGTATTTACCCAAGTATAAAAAAGATTTTATGTGTTCTTACTCTTAGAATTACATTCTAAAGCTCAGTTAAAAGAGAAACCCTACCACTAACACAAAAAAAATCAAATTACCATGGAATTCTTCATTGGCTCAAAACATGGGTCGTTACCTAAATTTTTCTAATTTCAAGACACCTTAATGTATTAAGGAATCCTTTAAAATTATAAAAGGTTTTTTTCAAATAAAATGTTTCCTTTTATAACTGTATATTTTTTTAAAAAAATGATTTTAAAGTAAAGTGTTATTTCTCTCAAGAATCTCTCAGTGATTTTATTAGATTATTTTCATCTATGTTTTCCCCATTTGTCATAAATTATACATAATTGAGATTGATCTTTTAGGATACCATATAATATATTTTATAAAAATAATTTATGATTAGTTGGACTATAGATGTTCTATTTTGATGACATTCATCATATTACACTAAAATTTTTATGATCATGATTATAATTTGGGAAAGTTATTAAAATTTCATATGTTAGTTTTGATATGAATTTATATGTTGATTTTGTTTCAATAATTTCATATGAAGAATGAATTTGAATTAGTAAGTGATGGGTAGGTCTTGCTTTATCCCCTCGATCATTGTTATGTCTCTGATACAAATTAGATCAGGTTTTGGCCGAGGATTTACCCATTTGTTTATACTTCTGAGTCGGGGCATTGATAATATATTTTAGACATACCAAATTAATTGTTTCCTCGTTATTAAAGTATTTATTGATATTCCATGTGATTTTTCAACTAGTAGAATATCAATGGTTAAGTTTCTTTCCCATGTAATTATTTATATGAAATTATTTAATCATCTTTTTTCTTTTATATTATGATCATGTTATTTATTAAATGGAATGTGTTTAGGTATTCATTTTACCATATTGTTTATGAATATTTATTTATGATATATTTTTCTATATGTATACCCTTACAGAGCATATAATAATACCCCTTTCTTACATTTTATTTTTCCCTAGGATATGAGGAATTCTTTGGTGGTTGTTATGTAGGGATATACTAAAGGGAAATGGAATTCCTAAAGAAAACTCTTTCTTTTTTATGTCTTTAAATGTAATGTTAATTTAATTATTTATATTGTTTACCAATAATACTAAAATAATCGGTCATTTGGGGTTTGATTCCTTGTTACCATTCTAATGTACTAAAGTAATGCACTGGCTCTAAGCAACAAGGATTGGGGTCTTTACAATAATTATTTAAACATGATTTGTAGAATTTTAAAACATTAAAATTTTTAAAAAATAAAAAATTTCAATTTACATCCATTTTTTATCTTATCAACATTAAGAAAATTATAAATTAATTATCTTTAATCATTTCTATTAAATTATGAAAGACATTTTTTTATTAAACATATACTAAGCATCAATTTTATTACCAACAAAGTATAAGAAACGTTGTAATTATTAAACATGACTCTACTTTAAATCATAATCCAAACAATAAATTTTTTAAATTTACATTATTTAACAATTAATTAAAGACCAAGATGTTACAATAAACATAACAACATGCTAAAAAACATAGTATTAAAATAAAACTATCTAGAAAATGAAGATGCAAACCATTTTCTTGGTGGAAAAAAATTATCATGTGATCACAATAACCACAATCAATTAAAATATTTAATTTTGTTAAATATTTATTAGGTTAATTTCATTACTATATAAAGTAATAAACTATTATTAGTTTATGAGTCATATAAATAAAAGGAGAAGCAACAAGACTCGAACCTCAAAATTTGGAAATTCTAGAAATAGAAATGAAACTCTGATGTGGATCTCTGATCACCTATTCCATGAGTATATTATGATCTACCAAGGGAATAAAACCATTAAAACAATATAAAATCATAAATAAAAATCTATCAGAGTTATAGAGATACAAACCCAAAGCATGAAAAGAATAATCTGATGACAATGAGATCGAATGGATGCGAAATCAAAACAAAAGAGGAAGAACAAATGTTATATCACCACACATTGATCATTAGAATATGAGGCTTAATACTTATAAAATGAGGCTAAAAAAGTATCCAAAAATAAATATAGACTACTTAGGGTTTGATAGGCAGGTGTTGGAAAAAAATTGGGCAGAGTTCCTGAGGTGTGTTTATAGGTAGATTCATTTTTACAAGACCATGACACATACCCTAGGACCCCACTGCAAAATCGTCTAACATAGGTTGTACTACTGTGCATCCCAAGGGACCTCATGTATTCACGCTTTATCAAATCCCCTCTTAAATCCTCAAAACAATTGCATACTATATATCCTATTTTACCAGGGAGAGGTACTAAAATGCATCTTACAACCTACAACCCACAGTATAGCCATCCCCAATTTGGATGAATTGTTTAAAACTATTTTCCCATAACCTCATCACTCAAAGCCACAATTATTAATACTAGGGAATGTCCAACACCACATACAACCAATACAGATTAGCCACCAAAATTTTGGATGTAGCCTCCAATTCTTTCATCAATACCCCCTACACCACAACATAAACCTCCACACTGAAAAAGAAAGTCTTACAGTGATGGAAAAATCATGAGGTCATAGCCTTGCCAAAAATGGTAGTGGAACTCCCCTTTTATCCATTTAACCTCCAAAAAATCCCTGGTAACTCTTTTAAGACACATCCAACACCCAAAACACACAAGGGAAGGACTATAAGGATATATGACTGTATATAAGGCACCAATAACAATTCAATTTTTTGAATGTGAGGAATTTAGGCATCATGATGACCAAGGCACTAAGACATGGGTTAGTAATGGAAATCTACATCAACCATTAGACAAATTGAAAGCTTATGTAATCAAAAATATAAAAGTGGTTAATGAAAACTATGAGACTAAAGGTATACTCATCATACACTCTAGACTTGAAAATATATTATTTGATTCCATACCAACCTAATCAATTATATCTATAATGTTTTCCAAATTCATTTATTACCCACATTAACAATTATATATTAAAGTATCATTAAATACCTTCACTGTTATGAATCTTAATTTCATGTTCTATAATCCATCTCTAAAAAAGATTTGTAGGAATTTGATTCCTTAAAATATTATTATTCTCACTTCAATATAATTTGATGTGATTTTAGGCATGAATAACCTCTCTATATATAGATCACATATCAATTTATGGGATAGAAAAATCATAGTTCATATCCCAAACCATCCTATGACCATATATTAGTTCTAGTATAATTATTCACTCCCTTGAAAATTTATTTCCATTATAGGTGTCCTAGTACCCAATCATGAGAAGTATTTTATAAAATAGTTATTATACATCCCTAAGATAGTGATGTAAATGTATAATTAGAATATATATCTCGAGTCATGAATATATTAATAATACCTTTAATTATTTTTATCAGTGTAATATAATTAATGTTACAAGGATAGAATTTATTTAAGGGGGGATAATGTAACAACCCATACAAATAATGAAATATTTTCATTTAAAATATGATAACTTGTTTTAGATGCAGCCCCAAACTAATATACACTATGATACATTTTTAGATAACTTATATATATTAAAAAGTGATCATTGGAATATAACTACTGAGTTTTCCATCATAAATAGAATTATCTTAATTCTGAAATTTAAAAAGAAAGAAGATGAAATGACATAAAATAGTATGGGTCTTACTTATGAAGATCATTTTTTCATGATCTTAATTGAGGTATAATCACTAGGGTTATACCTAAACTATTCCAAAGTTCAGAATCAACATGTAAAGCATGAGGGAAATTTTATGAGAGCTAAGTTAATGCAATTGAAAATCACTAGGAGATTCTAACTTATTGAAACACCACCAGTGACTTTCACCACTACATATCTTACCCTTATATGTTTTTATTTAAAATATAATTTTATTTTACTTATATAATAAAATTTAATTAAATTTATTATTAATAAATATAAAAAAATTAATAATTATTCATATATATATTATCAATTGGTCAGAAATGATGATAAAATCATTTGAAGATAAAAATATATATTTTTCAAAAATATATGTTTTTATTTTTCCAATAAATATTTATATTAATAAATTAAATTAATAACTAGTAAAAAATTAGTTTAAGGAATATATTTATAAAATATTAAATAAAATAAATAAATAATCATATAAAGTTTTTTACTTGTTATGGAATGAGAATAAAATCATTTTTAATCTTGAATATACACTTTTTCTCAAAAAAGATTTTATGCAACATATGTGCTATGATTTAAAGTAAAATTCTTAAAAATTAATTTTTTAATTTTTTAAAATGGAATTAAATTTTAAATTATTCACATAAAAAATATTTTTAGGTGGTTTTTTTGAATATTCTAGAAATTTTGATTTTTAGTGAATAATAAAAATATTGTCTTTATTATGTAATGTGTTCTTACATTAAAATTGATTTTGATCACCTTTATAAATATAATTAATTAAAATGGATTTAAAATTTTGAATCATAATAATCAATAGTATTAAACTATTTTTAATTTAATTATTTACATAGAAATAAGTTACTAATGAAAAAATGGACTTTCTACGATCTAGGTTAAAATAAAGTAAATCATTAAGTAAAGTTGAAAAATATATTAAATACATATCTATAAATGTGTGGATGAGGTATTTCTAAAAACTAAATTGTAGTTTCCTCACTAATTATCATTTTTATAACAATTTTTCTAATTTATAATTCTCGTTTTTTATGTTATGAAATTGTAATTACAGAAGTGACACTCTTGCCACCTATAAAACGAACCCTTTTATCTAGATTTATCCACACATTTTTATAATATTATATCTCTCCCAAACCAACAAATATATCTCTCCCAACTCTCTAATTAACATATTAAAGGTTTTATTCTCACAAAAAGTACCAATCTAAAAAGGATTTATGAGAAACCTAATGGAGTAAATACAAGGATGTGGTAATTATTATCACCAAATTCTTTCAAGTATTATTTCTTCCTCCACTTCATCAAAATATTATATAAGAATAATAATATATTTAAATTATTATCATAAGTATACTTAAATTTCATTATATTTATGGAATAACTATTATCTACCAATGACCCATCAATTTGTAGAAAATGAAAATTTCGGTCCTGTAATGTGAAAGTTACCACCTCCGTGAAATGATGTATTTCATTCTTCATCACAACATTATATAAAGGGTTATATATATTTATATATTAAATAAATAATATATATATATATATATATTGAATTACTAATATTAAATAAAAATTTAGTATTTTGGTGAATAATATTATCTATAAATATCCATTATCAATTTTACGGCATAAAAAACGAGCATACCAATATAATTTTCTTAATTTGAATATATTTTACAAAATATTTAAATGTATATATTTTTAACTAATATATTTATAAATAATATACATCTATACAATTTTTTATATTAATAAACTATTCTATACCTCCTTTGACCATGTTCAACATATCGAGGCAGTGTTAGAGGGATTGACCAAACAACCCCATGTGAACAAATAAAATAAAAACTACACAAAAAAATTGTGACATATGATAATAAATGGTACTTGAAAAATTAAATATAATAAAAATGTTCTGAATTATGTATTTAATAAATATAACATGGTTATTCATGAGGTTAGACACAGACACCATGAAGGTTATGACTTGGGGGAATGGTTTCTTTAACTCATTTTTCTTTCATTGGGTCGTAAACTATTTTCCTTGTGTATTCTATTCCAATATTATTTTATTCTAAAATTATTATTTTATATATATTTTTTATCTTTACATTTTTGTGAATTTAAACTTTTTAAATAAAGTTATTATTTTTTATGGATTTCATTCTCTATAAAAATTGACATTATTAAGAATATATTAATTCTCATTAATGATTTTTATTTATTTTATATCCATATTCGTTTTAACATAAAATTTTAATTTATTATTTTGGAATATTAGTTTATATAATATTCTATAATTTTTAAATATCACATTATATTTTAGTAAAATTTTAATTTTTCAACTCTTTCTTCAATGTGGGGTTTACATTAAAAACTATCTAAAAACTAAAAAGGTAATTTTTATTCATGTTCAATTTTTTTATTCCACCCAAATTCTCTTATATTTAATTTCATTTATTCCTTATTTTCCAAAAATTGAAATTATTAAAAGATAAATTTTCACAATTTAACCATTTCACTCATTTTAAAATGGATATATGAAAGGGCTTATAAGTTTTTTAAACCATATTGAAAAAGATTCAGGAAAATTATTCTTAATATATTTATTAAATATTAATATCTACATCTAAAATGAATTCCTATTATAGGGTATCATTCACGAGAATTGTCAAAATGATTTTACACTCCTTTTAGGAGGATAATTTTTTTTTTGAAAACCTATCCAATCTTGATTTCATGTTATGTGACACCTTTTGGAAATGATATAAAACCTACAATTATTTTCATGGTTTTTAATCATATGATGAATAATTATTTTCATGTGGCATACATATGTATGGAATATAGTCATATAATGGTTGGTTTCCTATATAATTATTTAATTAATTATTTAAATTTTTAAATTTCATGAGAAAATCAAATTTAATGGGCATTATTTTGTTTCTCACAACATAGGGCATAAAAATTATTGGGGTTTTTCAAAATTTATTTGTGTTGGTATGGTCATGTTTTCTCAATAATTTATAATTACTTATGCTTTTAAATATTCAATATTTACATGTTAAGAAACATTTTTATGTTATTTTTACATGTTTTATGATTATTTCCACATGCTTCCCATCCATATTTTTATGTATCTATGATGGTACATTTATGATCCTAGAATCACATTCCATGATCTCTGATGTTTTATTATTTATTATAATTATATTTTATTATTCCAAGGTCTTTTTATCAAATATTTATCCATTTATACTTGTTTTCTTAAATCTCAATGTTCAAAACCATTATGAATCATTAATAAGTATCCCTTACTATGAATTAGATCTCACCCCTTATATTTTCCCTTTTTACTAGGGAACTATGTGTCGACGGAATCCTTACATAGTGTTGATTATGGGAGATCTTCAAGTAATAACGTTTGATAATATCTTTATATAGAATACATCCAAATACAATAGTAATTTTGGATCTATGATTGTCTAATAATATTGGCGATTAAATTTATAAATATTATGATGATATGTAAAATGATGTACATATTTTTTGGTCATCTCAGCTGGTATCGAAGCTTGTAATTAAAGTAGATGTTTTTAGCCCCAGATCTTGGAGTGTGGGTCTAGGGAATCTGACACTAGGTATATGGATAAATTAATATAGTGGGTATACCTCAATATTGGGATTTTTTAAATATTGTTATTTTCTATGGACTATTTATAAAACAGTTTTAGTATATTTACAAAAACAATAAAACAAGTTCATGCATAAAATTTTTTTATGCCATGTTGAGGCATGTTTTCGGTGATTAACAAATTCTATATATTCCCAAATCCTAGATGGACACCTCAATGATCCTGTAGCATCACTTACTAAATTTTATGTTTGGGAGAATATGTAGATAGAAATTTTATATTTTGTTTGTAAGAAGAATGTAGTTACATGTTCATGTATTTAGTATCCATGAGATATTAGAGTTGGGGAATATTTTTTTAATGTGTTATTCATACATCACATATTTCATAAAAAAATTCTACTTAGTTATATATGTCATAGATTTTGTGAGAATGTTTTGTTAGTTTTTACATTTCTATCTACATAAATATAGTGTTCATTTATTCCATTTATATTGGTTAACCCATATAGTAGAATTTTATGTTTATTTTTCATGGTAATACATGATACATATAAAATTCATGGCAACTTTCTAGTAGATTACTCTTGAATTTTTAAATCCATTGATGTGGGAAAATACTTCAAAAACATTGAATCTTGATCTATGTAACTAGACATGATCCCTTAGGGATCGTGGAATTCCCTTGGGTAGTGTCGCTCAATTTTGGGTACCATTTAGGGTATGTGGTTCAGGGTCACTACAAATATCATAGTGTATGACACTCCATGTATCGTATTTCATGGTTCATTGAGCATAGGAAACTAAATTTGTATCTCATGATTATATTATATATTCAAATATGAAAGAAAAATCATGGTAACCATAATATTTCATCAAAACCTATAACAATCCATGAAAATCATTAGTTAGTGATAACTCAAAGTCATACATTGAGGGGTTAACAATAATTTGACTTTATGTGTCAAATGCAGTGAATATTTCAGAATGATAAAGGAGATACTGACATTGCATAACTTTATATTTTTTACATTATTAATCTCCTTTATAAATATAATTACAAAACTAAACATAAGTAAAAGTAACATATCTAAAATTAAATACTACTTGAATACCTTATGTTTTCTTTATTTTAGGTTTTTTAACTCATTAGAAATCTATATAAATCCTATCACATATCTATGTGAACATTTTATAAAACTCTCCCATTAATCTCTTTAATAGTTACCAACTATTAAGAAAACTATTTATAATAATATAGAGAATAAGATGATATTCATAATTTTCAACTCTCTAAATGTTGTATTCAAACTGGTTTACATTACCACATCAAATTTATTAATAGAAATTAATTCTATTTTCTACTTATAGCTATTTATATCTTCATCGTCAGTATATGTAGAACATTACTATATAAACTTTTCCTTGAGAATGGTTTTGGTAACTAAATGTAACTTTTCATATAATTTATATACCAACAAAAACTAATCTATTTTATGATATTTAGTGACATTAACATTTATTTTTACTTTTATAAACTTTTATTTTTTAATCGTTACACCTTTATAAGTCTAATACATACTCCCACTAGGATCTTTGAAATAATATTTATTCCAAAATATCACACTAAGATAAAAAAACTTATTTCTATATGTTAAATAACATTTATTTCATGTTTAAATGAAATTTTGAAAATATGTTAACCACTATTAAGTATCCAATATAATTTTTGAATAATGTTTTATTTGTTTTAAATCATGACTAAAAATATTAGAAGGTAACTTGGAATGATTCTGAGTGATCAGGAATTTCATAATATCAGTTGAATAAAAACAAGATGTTTATTTTAATAATTCTATAATGTATAAGTTTTATTGAAAATTTTAAAGTCTAATGTTTCCCTTGTATATATAATAGATGCTTTGGATGGATATTGAAGAATTTTTAAATGGCCTTAATAAATCATAGTATATATAATAGTCATTTCAAGAATATTTTGATCTATATTAGGTAAAAACATGATATTTTAATGAGTAACATTGGAAGATATATCTAGTGCATAATATTCAATTTGAATCTATGTTATGAAAATGTGACAATGGGAGCAGATATGTAATAGTCATTTTGTAACACAATGTGATGCACCATAGTCATTCTAGGTAAAAGGATTAAATGTGTAACAATTATTTTATAATTCACTTTATTACATTATTGTTATTTCTGGAATTGATATTGAAAATATAAAAAAGGTAGTAGTGTTTATGACTAATCATAGATTGTATAAGAGGCATAAATATTCATATAAAAGTCATTTTATATTCATGTAAGATTTAGTTTGTGGAAAATTCATAAACTTTCACTACTGTGTTTAAGAGTCATTTACTACTATGAAAAAATTACTAATTAGAAAAACATAAATGGAAATGACTCCTCTTAATGTATGTAAAATCATTAATCCTTCAGAATTCATAGAGGCTAGAGATTTGAAAATGGATAAAAACCGTAAGGATCATTTATATATTAATCAGTGTCATTAAAACCCATAAGAGACATTATTTCATCATAAATATAATAACTATTTTTTCAAGGATCAAATTCATAAGTATCAATTTTTTGACTCTCATATACAAATATTAAGGTTCATTCCCTAGTTAGTCAATTCTTAGTGACACCAAATCAAAGAACTATACATTGGACTTCAAATATGAAATATCATTGGTTGTTAGTCTAATCCTTGATTCAAGACAATATTTATAGAATTTTGAATGTAAATTAAATGATAAGATCAAGGGGAAATATTCATTGGGATTTTAAATTAAAAAATGTAAAATTAAATATTGTGATCAAAGGATAAGTATTATTCAAAGGTAATAACAAGAGAATTACATAGTTCAAAACATTATTAGGGAATATACATTTAAATGTATGGAAATATTATTGAAATCAATTCTATGAATGTAAAAGGGTAAAATAATAAAAATGATACATAACATATCATGTATTGTTAAGAAAATACTAAACACGACCTATAAAATAACTATATTTTTGTTAAGATAAGAAGATAAGATGATCAAAATAAACTACAACTATAATTATCTATTGCGTCTATTCAATTAATCTTTTGGATAATAATTTGACTGTTTGTTAATGTGGTGGATTAATATTATCAATTAAATGAAAGGTCTTATTCACATGGTGATTATTTTAAATTATTAGGGAAAATGTTGACATGCAAGCTACTACATAGATATTCCTCAGGCAGTCAAAGACCATACTGAATAATGAAGACAATATATTTAATATTGATACATATAGTAGATAATTGAAGATATTTTTCATTCTATAGTGTATTTAAACATTTATAATATAATTTGTTTTATCATAAACAATGTTTTCATTATTTTAATCACTCTAAAATGATTTAAGGATGGATACATACCTTATCTTGTATAATCATAAACATTCTTGAATGATTCAAGGAAGACCAATACCCCCATTCATATAATTACTTATAAATTATCATGATGATATAGAACTAAAAACTTTCTTAAAATCTAGAAAGGATTAGTTATCCACATTAGTACTAAACCTTATAATAAATATTTATGTTCAACGATTTTACATTTTAATTTCATACTGAGTGATTTTTTGACTAATGTGAGTGTATTGAAATTTTATAAATTGAAAAAGGTTAATTTCCATGAGAAATTGTATAAATGCTCCATTGATTTATCACTGAACCCTCTCAGTGATATATTAACTAGCATGTTTACTTTAAGTGGCATTAGAGAAAAACAAGTTTCCAAATAATATCTAACTTTTTCAAAGGTTAAATATAGACAATATAAATTCCATTAATAGTAGGATGGTTATAATTAGTTAGGGAAATAATTTTCAATGATTCACATGTAGGTTAATACCCTATATTCTATCCCAAATTATTAATGTATTTGATGTTGCGATAGTGGGAATTACACCCATGAGAATAGTTTCTACCTTGAATGTCATAGTTAAAAGAAATTTAGATGTAGATGGGGAATCTAGAAATGAATTATATACTATATATCTAATAATGTTTACCCAATAGTAATGTAACTCAAGATAATAAAATAAATGTGGTAAAAGATTAATAATATATATGAATAAATTATGAAAATTATTGAATCCATATTGAAAATCAAGAGATAAACATTTAAAGGATTAAAGTGGATGAATATGTGATAGTAGGATGTTGATTTACTATAGTCAATGAGATATTTTTTCAGATTAGCGGATTTATTGATAATGTGGATGATTATACTACTATTAAAAAAATAATAAGAAACTTTTTAATTAGACTTGACCGAATTAATTATTCACTATAAGAAAATATATATTTTTATCTGGATTATTTTCATAATAATATTTTCAATAATTATATAAATAAAGATATGGTATTAAGAAAATAAATCTAATGAGGAAATAGACTTTAGATCCTTGAGGAATTTCAATATAAAAATAATCGAAAGTAAAATTATCTAATAAATCAAAGAAACATAATAATATATATGAAGATCATAAAATATTGATTCCCCTTATCTTTAATAATATAAAAAAAGGAAAGGGAAACTCTAAATTAAGTGTTTCATGTATGGGATAATTGGAAACTAAATAGTAGATTTTTCATGAAAGATGAGGGTGTAGTTTTTTGTTTATGGGGATGAATAAATACCTTGAAAAAATAAATAGGGCAGGAGCACTAAAGATTCCATGAAATCTAGTAGAATTAGAGATAATCATCAGATATAAAAATTATAATAATGGTGAGTAATAAATATATTTACTGCTATAAATGCTGTATAATTTTGAGGAATACATGTTGGGAATTTATTTTCTCAGCAATAATCTATAAATCTTATTGATTTTGATGCTCACAAATACCCTTGTTTGTTCTACAAATGAAATTAATTTAAATATTTTTTTGGAATATATTTCTTGAGTAAGAATATTGTTATTTTCATGTTATAATATTTGTGAAAATATTCTTAAAGTTTTTAGAATGTATTTTGGAAACACTATTCATACCCTATATTTATAAGTGTAGCGTATTGTTCAAAAATCCTACGTTTGAAATAGCATGTTTGGATATGTAGCCTTTTCAACTAGAAAATTACATATAAACAACCATATTTTTTTAATCAACCATAGGTTTGAGGAAGAAAACATATGGTACATCAGCCATACATTTGTGATCACCCCTACATTTTCAATCCTCTAGTGGAGTTTCATCGTCACGTAACGGAACCCTATGTTTGACAATTCAACAATAGAGTTTTAAATCGATGATATTATTCATGATTTATTAAACAGACTTGATAGGAAGTAAATATTTTTTTAAAGATATTTTTTGATCAATTCATAGGGACATATTCAAACGAGAAAACCATTTATATTTTTATGGAATATTTTTACTCTCCTAAATAATTTGATTTTAAAGACTTTGGTCTATCAAGAAAAATTCAGGTATCTTTTCAATTGAAAGAATGAAAATTTATTCTATATATATGTCCATAATTATTTTCACTTTCATTACAACTAAATATATATGAAATATCTATCAGAATATAGAACTGATATGAAGAATGAAAATATTGGTATAAATATTTTATTAATGAATAAGCTACACTTCAGAGATAAACATATTTTAATCATGGGATGTTGTGTAATTGATGATGTTTTTTTATTGAAAACTTATTTAATATTATTCACATCTAAGATCTCTTCAAATAAATTGTTTCTTGAATACATTCATCTTCGAAGAATAATATTTGTATTCTATCAATTTCAATTACAACTGTGTGAAAGAACCTATTAATTTAATCAAATGAAACTCTTATGATTTACTCAAGTTTTGACTAATATTACTCAGTCGTGGAATAATTTTAGCTTCTTGGACTAATCTGTTGAGAAACCGGTTCCCTATAAAATAACCAAATGGACCTGTAAAACCTTGTGGAAAATGTTTCAATAGCCTACACTTAGTTTTGAAGTCTCTGTGATAATATGACCTTGCTATAGAAAATAAAAAAATCTTAGAGATATCATTGGTAGAGCAGACCAGGGGATCTTTGTGTTTCGAACCAAAATAAAAAATGTTGTGTTCTTATTTACAATTTATCCACTAATCATATTACATATATGAGATAAATTGAAATATATTCCTCAATCACAAAAAATATAAAATCCAGAATCTATTAAGATTATCGAAAAGACATAATTCACTCCTCCCTCTTGTTTATCTTTTTATTACTCTAACCAAATATTTGGTATCAGAGGAGTGATTTTTGATAAATTAGATAATGTTATAGTAATATCAAAGTATAAGGTCTTTATAAAGACATATTTCAATGGTTGTTCAAAGATAAGGTATTTATATGATTCGCACTCTATACTTCAATAGTGATAAATGTGGATGTTGGAAATATTGAATTATAATCTATTTAAAAAATATTGGATTTAAATTATATATTAGTCTTTACACTTCTTATGAAATTACTGAAAAAATAGAAACATAGGATGTTGCTAAAGAATATTATTATGACATCAATTCAAAAGAAATGAATTTTGTCATTTGTGGACTCACTTTGAACAAATTCAACTGAGTATTACAATGTCCTGCAACATATGAAATATAGAAGAAAATAATTTTTTTATATGAATGAACTATAAATGTCAGTCAAATAAGATACTCTATTGCAAATCTAAATTATGACACCATTATAATGTATGATGGTGGAAGAATTACCCAAATGAATGGATGGATGACGAAATTAGTCAATGATGTTGATGCTTTAGGAGATACTATTTCTCAATCAGATTAAGCACTAAATGTATTCATAGTAATACCCTAGAAATGGAAAAGTATATCTGAAGATATATAACAATCATCACCAGTCCAAGATTTGAAAATGAAAAAATTAACTGGAACATTGATGATGTATGATGCAAAAATTCGAGCTAAAGCTATATATCATAAGATAGTCAACATGGAATATATTTTCCTTAATGTTAAATATTAGAATAATTAAGTTAAATCAATAGAATATTTCAATATATCCAATGATTCAGACTACTCAAATTCTAAAATAGAACAAGCTCAGCAAGCTAGAAAATTTGTCAAATTCTTTAAAAAAAGTCATGATACAAAAAATCGTTCAAGAAAATGAGAAATGGTCGAATGAAGTAAGATTCTATGAAATCAAGAAGATGTGTCATATATGACCTGATTTCCCCTTGTTAAAAGAGTACAAATGAAAGATGGAAAAGAAAAATCAGAATAAAATTGATTATGATCATAAAGGGGAAAGAGCTTTGAAGGCTACATGGAGTTTGTCTAAAAACATCAACAAATCTTCCAAATTTGATTCAGAAACAGATCCAAAAAATATGAAATCAAACATGTGATTTAGGGATAGTGAATAAAATGAGGTATAGTCCTATTGCTCTATAAATTATTATTTTAATAGCTTCTCAACAGGAAACTTTTTTCATTAATTCTTAATGCTTTAATAAAAATATGAATAATTAGTAAAAGATCACACGTCACTAAAAATATTCATAATTATACTTTAAGAGAAAATGAAATAATTTTAAAATAACCCCTATAATTAAAAGAAATTTTCAATATATCTACATCAAATTATATTTTTCATAAAAATAGAATAAAAGAACTACTAGGTTATATAGAATCATTAAAATTTATTTCTAGTATTTTCACCAAAGGATATAAGTATCCAAATTATATTCTTGGAAAAACTGTAATAAAAAATAAAAAATATGTAATATAAATCATAGAAAAAAAAATCAACGTTATATAAGAATTTTTTTTGTACCAATTTATAAAAATTATGCATGTTTATATTATGTAATGAAAGTACATTACTTTAACAATTGTTTATTAAGAAATCCTTTGATAAGTGGATTTAAAAATTCTATTATTTATAAAAATATTTCTGAAACAAGTTGGTAAAATAAGTAAAATCTAGATTCTCAGATATTTATATGCTGACACAGTTGGACCTAAGAAAATATGTGTACCAAAAAAATTATTTTTTTTATAATTTTACAGGAAAAATTTCAGAGGGAAAAAATGTTATATGGTATATGGATAGTGGATGATCAAGACATGGGATTGGAGACTCATTTTACAATCATACACTTGTTTAAATGGATAGAGGACTAGTCACATTTTCAGATAATGCTAATGGTAAGATAGTAGGAGTTGGATGAGTTGGAGATCTATAGTTAATTTCAATCAACAGAGTGCTATATGATAAATAACTAAAGCATAACTTGATATGTTTTTCTCAACTCTATTATGATGCTTTTTATGTGGATTTATCAATTAACTATTTATCAGTTTTAAATATAAATTTTTTAAATTTAGGGCACCTAGAATTGGATATTTTATGCCCTGGATCATAATTCCTTGTGTAAAGAAAAAGGTAATTGTTTTAATAATAAGGAAAATGAGTCTTTGATATTATATAAAAGACTTAGAAAATGAAATATATATAATTTATATAAATTTTATCTGAAACAATATTTTTATGATTTTCCTAGTCTTGAATTTGATAATTATAGATTGTTTAATGCTTTCTAAATTGGCAAACAACACAAAAAATATTTCAAATCAATTAAAAAATTTTCTATATCTACACCCCTAGAACTTATCCACATAGGTTTTATTGACTATCAAGGATAGAATGTTCAGCTATAAAATTATATTTTTATGTATTAGTGGAATATTTTTCAAGATATACATGGGATTATTTTATAAATCATAAAAATGAATTATTCACAATTTTTCAAATTTTTGTGATATTGTTCAAAACCAAAAATATTTTAAAATAATATCATTAATAAGTGATTGTGGTGGATAATTTGGGAATCAAGAATTTAATTATTTTTCTCTAACATAATCATTAAACACACAATATATACACCATGAAAACATAACTAATGGAATTTTTGAAAGAGGAAATAGAACTATTGAAGGGATGGCAAGGACTACATTGAATAAATATAGTCTTCCAACCTAATTTTGAGAAGAATCTATAAGTAGAGCATGTTATATCAAGAATATATTTTTAGTATGATGTCTATTTAAAAAGAAACCCAATGAACATTGAAATAAAAAAACCTAAAGTTAATTGCTTTAACATATTTGGATGGAATGGGTATATATTTAATACTAAAGAAAACCTTGGTAAATTCAATATAAAGGCTGATGAAGGAAAGTTTTAGGATATTATGCTACTTAAAAAGCCTATAGAGGGTATTATAAAAGGTCAAGGATTGTTGAGGAATTATTTCATGTGAATTTTGATGAAATTAATCCTTTTGATAAAATTAAATATCAAAAAATCAAATTGTGACCCTTGTGAAAAAATGAAGGTTGAATCAACTGAGATTGATTTTGGAAATAAAATAAATGAAATTCAGTCCAGTTTTGTCGAAAATGAAGAAGAACTTAAAAATTGTCTTAACCAGAAAATATATATTCTTAAAGGATCATCCATTATAAATTATAATAAGAAATTTTGACATAAGAATAAGAACTATGAGAAATGTAGAAAATTTAGCAGAATTTCCCACCTTCCAATCACAATTTGAACCTAAGACTATATAATATGATTTAAATTATAAATGTTGGTTAATGGATATTCAAGAAAAAAAATAATCAACTTATTATAAATAAATGTTGGTAATTATTAGAGAAACTAACTAACTATCCTATAATAGGAAACAAATGGGTTTTTTAGAATAAACATGGTGATCAATGATCGTTACTAGAAATAAAACGTGATTAGTACCAAAATTATACAACCATGTAGAATAGATAGACTATGCTGAAACCATTACACCGATTTCTAGATTAGAAGTAATTAATATCCTTATATCTTATTAATATCAAATGAATTTTAAAATATATAATATGGCTGTAAAATATTCATTTTAAAATTATTTTTTGATGGTGATAGATTATACTGAAAAACTAAAAGGTATTGGAAATCCTTATCTACCATATTTAACTTTTAATCTTATTAAATCTCTTAATGTCATTATACAAGAACCTAGAGCCCGTTATGAATAATTAAGCTCATTTTTATTCAAAAATGGATTAACTATAGGATTAAAACAACTTACTCTTTTTAAGAAATTTTTTTGTTATAATATATTATTTTTGACAATTTATATATATGATTTTATTTTCAGATTCGAAAATAAAAACATTGGTAATGATTTTTTTCATTTTATTCAAAATGAATTTGAAATGAGTATTATGGGAGAATTAAATTACTTTCTAAGATATAAAATTTATAAAATTTATTCTATAAATGTTTTAAATCAGAGAAAGTATATTATTGATTTATTGAAAAAGTTTTGACTAGAAAACAATAATACCTATTCCACTCCCATGTTTATTAATGTAAAACATGATTTCGATTAAGCTATAAAACTAGTTTAAAATAAGTTATAAGGAGGAATGATTGGTAGTTTATTATATCTTACTACCATCAGACCATACATAATGTTTTCTATAGGTTAATTTTTTATATTTTAGTCAAACCCAAAATAATCATGTGTTATGGATATTAAAACAATCTTTACACATTTAAAAAGGATTATTTTTAAATATATACATTACCCAAAAATTTATGATTTTAGCAAAATTTTATATTCAGATTTAAATTTTGGAGTATTTATATTAGATAGAAGGAACATTTTACATTTTAGGAAAATATTTAATGTCATGGTCAAGTAAGAAACAACATTTACTTTTCCTATCAATTGCAAAGGTAGAATATATATCTACTGGAAGTTGTTGTGCACAAGTGTTGTGGCTAAAACACACCTTATTGGACTTTTGAATTAATTTTAATAATATATCTATTTCATGTGCTTACACCAATTCATTTAAAGATTCCAAAAACCCTATAAGTCTTTCACAAACCAAGAATATGGATATAAGGATTCATTTTATAAGAGATTATGTTCTTAAAAAGGATATATCTTTAGAATTTTTAAATATTGAATATGAACTTGCTGCTATTTTTTTTATTAAAAAACTTCCCACTACATGTTTTGACTTTATTAAGGTGTAGTTATGGATATTTAATTTGAAATATTTTTATAACATTATTCATTAAATTATATATTAATAGTTTTACCTTTATTCTATTAATAATAATTTATTAGCTGTTTAAATAAAAAATAGAATTTGTTATGTTTTTGAAAAGGTTAATGATTTAAAAATAAAAATTAATGATGATTACACTATGTGATTGGAACGAGAAACTATAAAAACATCCCCAAAACCATTAGAAAAAACTCTATATTTCTCAGTATTTAAACCCATTTTACTTCTAGATTTCTCGTTTTTATTTCGAATCCATAGAATCTGAAAACCTCTAAACCTATGAAATCTTGATGATTTAGAGAACATTTGTAGTTAAACCAAGTTCAATAAAGCACAAAATTTTCACATATTGAAAAATTCTTCAAGGAAATGTAATATAATCCTAATGGATCTATCATGAAAAACATTCTTATAAAGAATGATCTTGCATTTCAAGGTCTAGAAACTCTTTTTACGGATGGAAACACCGAGTTTATTTTCAATATAGAAGTAAAATAATTCTTAATAAATGTTTAGTTTAGCTTCAGTGATTCATAGTATTTTATCACATCTTGGGTAAATGATAGTAATTTTCAATCTCTTCCATCAAAATAGCTATGAATTTTAAGTTTCCCAATGAAGGGGTTTTTAATTTTGAACATCATTCTATATGGAATCAAGAACATAAATCAAAGGATATTATGTCATGTCTCTTAAGCTCCAACCAAATAAATAAAATACATTTAAAGTATCTCGATGCTAACTATAAGGTCCTGGTTAAGTTTGTTTAGTCATCAATAATTCCCAGAATTTCTAAACGCAAAAATATTCTCTATAGAGGAATGTATATGTTGTTTTTGATGATGAGTGATAATAAATTTAATATCTTAAGGTGCATGTGATTGATCATTCATCACTGTTTCCAAGAATATTAAAGATTGACTTTTTATACATATGACAGGATAATTTCTTTACTTCTTTATAAGATAGGAACAATTAGAGATTTACAAGTGCACAACAACTATCAACACTGTAACATTCTCATTTCTAGGACTCTAAAGAAGATAGGATTCCTCTAAGGCCCAATATAAGGAGTGTTTCTACATGTTGGTGCAAAATAAAAATACTATTCTATTCTTCTTTATCAAGGGAATAAATGAATTTTTTGATCTACTAATACCATAAAAATTCAATAATATGAATTTTCAGTATCTAAAATATATGATGCTTGTCAATCAAAGAGACAAAAAATGAGATAAAATTTCTCTAATCTAGAAGCTAAAATATACGAACCTCCATATCTAGAGGAAAACTTATAAGAACCCAATGTTGAGGCCCTTGTCAACTAGCCTAGTCAAATGGATAATCCTATAATTCAGGAACAAGAAGCAGAGGCTGCTACAGCTGGTGAAGTTACTCAATAATAAATCATATAATATTAAGAGGCTCTTAATATTAATAAAAATTAATATCATATTAAAGTAGATTTTTCAAAAGAAAAAGTGTATGATAATGATCATGGAAAGGATAGATTGCATAAAAAATTAGCTGACACTGCACAGTTATCTGGGAAAAAATCATTTTTTTGACTTAGTTGATTCTCTAGACATGGAAAATTTTGAACATGAGGATGTTACATTGGTTCTCGAGGTTGAATTTTCAGACTATATTGGGAAAAGTAAAGAACAATCCTTAACCATGGTTGATAGGGGCTAACTATATTATGTATAAGAAGAATAATATTCTGATTAATTTAACAATTTAATTGAAGGATTTTTTGTTCAGTGTAACAGGATGTGAGAATAAAATTTAAGTTTACAACAGGATCGAGAGGATATAAGAAAATATTTGGAGGTTTTAAGAAATTCAACATTTTCTATAGAAATATTAGAATATATTCAATCCTAGCTTACTAATATCATAGATATTTCAATAATGAAAATATATTTTAATCCTTTTAATAGAGTAATATGTGACTAATTTGGAAAGATCCAAAGTGAGTCTGTTTCTAGAACATATTTAAGATATTTTAAAATATATTTGGGGAGTCAGTTTGGATCATCCAAAATTAATTCCAACCAATACAAATAATCTACATCTTAAACTAAAACATCTCCAAATTTAGAAAGAAGGTTTGAATCCATAATAACATTAATGTATATTTTCAATGATTTGATTCATACTCTTTAGTGTGATAGGGTACCACTCAATTTTTTTCTATAAAAACAAATAGGACTTATTAATAATATAAATTCAAGAGAACTAGGAATTAAGAAAATTCTCAATAATTTTGGATTAATTTTATATCAATTTATTAACACATAAGAAACAACTCATGAATATATCAAAGTAATGTTTTTTAATGTTTAAAGATTGGTTAAGGTTCAATTCTTTTGATGAGGCAATTGGTATAAAAGATTTCAGAAAGTTAAAGAGGATAGATGGAAGAATTGAAATAATTTGGTCAAAATATTCAGGTTTCCCTAGAATCTAACAACACTTCTGAAAAATCCTTTCCACCCTAATTTGGTCCCACTTTGCAACCTTTATCAGCAAAAAATAATCTTGAAATCATAAAAAATATTCTATAAAATTCTTGTTTTCTTTTTTATTTCTATTATTTTTATTTCTGTTAGTTTCTACTATTAGAACATATATATCATTTTTATCTTACGCAGAATGTATCATTTAATTACATTTAAATTCTATATTGAATGTATTTTAATAAATTCTCATCAACTTTATTTTGTTTATCACAAAAGGGGGAGAAAATTAGGTAAATATGATAATCATTATTCTATTATTCAACTACCATTATCTGTTATTAATTAATCAAAATGAATTTTATTAAGGGGAAACTTAATGCTAGAAAGGGGAGACACCCGTAGATTCTTGATATAATTTTCTCATCAGATATTACTATGAACACCAAGGACTTGAATAATTTTGATAAACATAATGGCGGTTTCATGACATTTTGAAATGAAATTTCCATAAATATATAAAAATTTGAATATATGAAATAGAAGCCAAAAATTGAAATATAAAGATATATTTTTTGTTTATGGACACAAACATAAGTTTTTGAGTGTGTTTTAACTATGTTATAATGGTAATTAAGTTATTTTTTTGGGTAATTATTACCTCATCAATAGAATAAAATATTGAATAGTTTTTACTATAGGTTAAAGAACTAGTGGTAAAATTTTTCAAATTAGAGACTCAAATAGATATTATTATTTATGTTTAATAGATGAAAAAAATAATGGCCTAGAATATTGTTCCACCTATACCAAATTAATTTTATAAAGATTTCAATGGGATATGTGGTAAAATATTTTCCTCATCTCAAGAGGGAAGGAGAATACATATATGAAACCTTCCAAAAAGGAAGGATCGTATATGGATGTCCAAAACTTGTGTAATTCCAATCTACCAATCCTCTTGTGTTAACACATTCAGATCTGTATGGACCAATGAAACATAAATCCACTCTATGTGATCCTAAATTCACCACATTCTCTAATGAATTTATATAAATGTCTTATGTTATGTTTATAATGAAAAAATAAAATGTGGGGGAAATTTAAAATATGTTAAAATGTAGATTTGAGAAAAAAATTGGGTTATTAATCAAGAAATTTGGATTTGATAATTGAAATGATTTTACAATAAAAATATATGTATCATATCTTGATATTAATGATATTAAACATTAGACTTGAGATCCCTATACACCTCAACATAATGGGGTAGTAAAATGAAAGATAAAAACATTGTTGATATGGGGAGCGCCATTCTAACTAGATATAGAACCTAAAAGTTATTACAAACATAAAAAGTTCACATATATATGAATATTTAAAATAGGTTTCTACTAAAGATAAATTCCAACATCACATCTTATGAGATGTATTAAAAAAGAATATAAATATGGAAAACATAAAATTTCCTTGTTGTACTTGTTTAATGAAGATAAAAATTTATAATTAAGGAAAGTTCAATGATAAGGTCACGGAAATTGTGTTTTTTGGTTATCATTTTAATGAAAAGGGTTACATACGATATAACAAAAAGTAACATAAAGTGGTAGATTTTTATGTGGTGAAAGTTATTGAAAATAAAACCATTTTTGTAGATCAAATAAGAACTATTATTAATAATTATAAAATTATGTTGTTTTTAGTATTAAGAAAAATAGAAGAAAAAATTATGAATGAAGCACATGTAGCTAATGTTGATTTTGAGTATACCAGTGATGAGGAGAAGCTACTAAAATTGAGCGTCTAAAATATAAAAATATAATGAAATATATTGAGCAGAAAAAAATAATTTTAATTCAATGTGATCTATTTAATAATATAAATATATTTATTCTTAATAATTTACCAAAAAATGACCTCTCATATTGAGTAACATTCTATGGATGAAGTTATAAAGCACAAACAATGGGTCAGTTCAAGGAATGAGGAGCTGGATCAGATAGAAAAAAGGCTAATTGGATGTTTAATATATCTAATTATATATTAACGTGATATTTTATATGTATTAATTTTGTATGAAATGTACCAAAGTCATCCAAAAGAATAAAATTTCATGGATGCTAATAACAATTTGAAGTACATAAAAAGAAGCATGAGTTATGGGATGACGTACCTAAGAAGTGAGAACTAGAATCTGACTAGTTTTATTGATAATGTCCAAGAAAGATTTTTTGTCGACATGAATTCCACTTCAAGTGAAAATTTTCTATTATGAGGATATTTCATTAGTTAAAACAATTAAAAAAGAAAATTATGTTACTATAAGAGCCATAGGTTTTAAATATTTTGATACTAAAATTTCCTGTCTTCAGATGATTTGTGTGAAATATCATCTTAAATATTTAAGGATGAATATCTAGATACCACTTAAACTTTCATGTTAAAATTAAAGAGTAGTTTATATCTCTAGAAATAAAATGTTACACTCTTGATCCATGTATATTTACATAAAATTTCATTTCATCAAAGAAAAGGTTTCTAATTGATATATAAAGATTCAATTTTTTCCCTCAAGATATAAACTTCCTGATATCTTCACTAAATTGATCCCAAGGAATTTTTTTGAGACTTTATGGATGACCATAAATATTTTACAATCCTTCTCTCCTAGGGGATAATAGATATAAAACCCCACATAGATATGGATTTTGAAATCAAAGGGAGAGAAGTAAATACCTACTTTTCTAAATTTTGTGATTCTAGAACACTACTACAAATAGGCTTTTAACAGCACTAGAAATGGTCATTATCAGCGCTACAGAATCACTAACTATCTGGGGGAGATTAAAATTGATAGTTTTTTATCAGCACTAAGTAAGCACGGATAAAGGGGACCTTTATTAGAACTTTTAAAAGAGATGATAAAGGTTCTTAATATTGTCTGTTGTAACAACACACTACAACACTAGTACATTGTGATGTACAAGAACACCACTACACCAAAAACAACCATATCTACCAATAAAATGTTGTTCCAATATTGAATTTAAATTATATTAAATTTACAACCCAACAACAAGAAAACAAACACCATATTATAGACATTTCAAACATTGGTTTATAAAATTACATAAGTAAAAATTATTAGATACATTCAAAAACATCAATGTTTTTTTTATCCTGACCCCAACTTAAGCTATTGAAGAACAAACCACCCTGACTCAATAAATAGAAAACACCTATATAAGAAAACGATTTTTATGTTTGTAATAATATAAAGAAATAAATTAACAGAATGTATAAATTAATTCTAAACTAAACATTGAATCATACAAGAAACATTGTGTATTAGATTGTATTTCAGTTTATTCTTAAAAATCATGCCATTTCCTATTGGCATTAAATCAATATCTATGTGAATATTAATTATATGAGTATAGGATAAAGCCTTGTGGGCGTAGCCTAGTGGTTACATACTATGGTGGTGTTTAGGAGGTCTCACTTTTGAGCCTCCTCGTGTGAATTTAGGTTGGTTTTCATTTTTTTATTCCACCTCCCCTGACCAATGTAATATAAATAAGTGTAATATAAAAATAATGACATAAATTAAGTAATAACAGATAGAATGATAAGAAAATCATATAGGATCATTTTCTTGATTTTTCCAATGTGATTTACATTTTAATCTAAAATGATACATATATATTTAAAATTTGAACATGAGTCATACCATTCTAACTATTTTTCACATCGAGGTGTGGATTATTCCTAAAGTTCTAAATTGACTTATTGGCCAATTTCCAAAAGTATCAAAACAATCTAAATATTTTTTCCTCATTTTCTATATGTCAGTTATATTTTTTTAATAAAATTTAATTTTAAACTGGAAACATGAACTTTGATTCATACTAGGCATATCGTGTGTTAGTTTCATGTGATATAGATTCCTTGATGTGAAAAATTAATTATGAATCATTTTCCAAAATTATTATGAAAATATGAGCGCGTTTTCGCGATTTTTAGTGAGTAAAACTTTTTGAACTAAAATGTCTATTATAAACTGATAATAGACATATTGAGTCATACTAGGAACATCGTGAATAAAATTTGGGTGAGGATGATTCTGACACATCAAAAACAATTTTAAGATCATTTTCCTAAATTATCTAAACAATATGAATAAATTTTCTCAGTTTTAAGTAGTTAAGTTATCCTTTTTACTGATATTAGTGTCATTTTAAATACAAATGTGCACTTTGAGGTGTACTAGTTACACCATTCACGATATTGTGGTGTGGATGATTCTTACATGTTTTGAATAAATTATGGATCTTTTTCCTAAAGTATGAAAACAATTATTTTTTTTGCTCAATTTTGAGTACATCAATTTAACTTTTTACTATAATGTCATTCTCAAATAGAAACACTTATTTTGACCCACACTAATCACAAAATGAGTCAGTTTAATTTGAGAAAAATTACTATATGCTAAAATGAATTGTGAATCATTATCCTAAATTATTATGAAAATATAAGCATGTTTTATTAGTTTTCATTGATTGATACTTTTTGAACTTAAAAGTCGATTTTAAACTGTTAATGAACACTTTTATTCATTCCAAGCACATCATGTATCAGATTGAACTTTCGCTAATTCTGACATGTCGAAAATGACTTCTATATCATTAACCTAAATTATCAAAACAATTTGATTGTGTGTTCTCAGTTTTTAGTAGGTCAGTTTTCCTTTTACTAAAATTGATGTCAATTTAAAATAAAGTTTCACATATAGTCATACCCATAACATTGTGCATTTAATTTATTTTTAAATGATTTCTACACATACGAAAAATAATATTGATCATTTTCATATAGTATCAAATTAATCTGAATGTGTTTTCTTGATTTTGATTACGTCTTTTCTTTTTTACAGAAATGTCATTTTAAAATTGAAACAAACAGTTTAATTCACACTGATCACATATTGTATCATCTTTATTTGATAAAAATTCATACAAATAAAAAATGACTTAACAATTTATGTCCCAAATTATAAAGAATGTTTGAATATGTTTTCCCAGTTTTTAGTGAGTTACACTTTTTGAACTAAAATGTTTATTTTAAACTGATAAAGGATGCATTGTGTCACACTGGGCACATCATGTTTCAGATTGAATTTCATATGATCCATATACATCAAAAATTCATTTTGGATTATTTTCACTAATTATCTAAATAGTCATAATGTGTTTGATCATTTTTTAATAGGTTAATTGTCCTTTAACTAAAATTAATGTCAATTTGAAATAAAATGATGCACACAAAGTCATACCCGATACACTATGTTTTAGATTGAGGTAAAACTGAATCCTACACATTTCAAATGACATATGGATCATTTTCCTAAAGTATCAAAAAAATATAGATGTGTTTTCTTGGTTTTGAGTAGTCTAGTAGTCATTTTTTACCAAAATTGATGTCAATTTTAAATAAAAGGGACTATAAAGTAATACCAGTCACACTATGTATCAGATTGAGGTATGAATGATTCTAAAATGTATCACATGACAAAATTATTATTTTCTTGAAGTATCAACACAATTTGAATGAGTTTTCCTAGTTTCGAGTACGTCACTTATCTTTTTTTCTAATATTTCATTTTAAACTTGAAACAAGAAATTTAACTCATAACGGCCACATCATGTACTAGTTTGATGTAATACCTATTCCTATACATCAAAAAATATTTACGAATTGATTTTCCAAATTATCAATAAAATAAGAGTGTGTTTTCTGGGTTTTCTATGAGTGAAACTTTTTGAAATAAAATGTCAATTTTAAACTGAAAATGCTCACTTTTTGTAATATTGAGAACATCATGCATCGAATTTAGGAAAGTGTGGTAACATTGAAGGAATGGAACATAGTGCATCAAAAAAATGGTCACTTTCCATTTTATTATGGTTGCACGCATTCTTGACACATTTCATTGTTATAATTATCTCGGTTGTAGGATCGAAGTCTAATATCTCATGATCATGAGAATATTTAAACAAAACACCCCAACTAGAAAAAAAATAATCCACCTGTATTAGAATTTTTATATGAGTGATAATAATAATAAATAAATTAATGATAAATATGAAATTATACATTATCTATATGGAAAATTATTTTACTATGGAAACATAAATAATACATATGTGATTAAGTAATGAAGGTAACTTGAAAGAAAGTGATAAATTTTAGCATTTGTGGGGTGAAAAATCTTTAAGGTAGAATAATTTTATGGAAATTTTGGTGTAGAAAGGAATAAATGATGGACATACCAGCCCGAATCAAACAAAAATATTCCACCAATATAAAGGGAAAAACTAATGTTAATAATACTAAAAATAAATAAAAAATACATAAATATGAAAAATTACATTAATTATATAGAAAATTATTTTACACTACAAACATCAATATTACTTCTAAAATTCAAAAGAGGAATCTTCATTTCATTTCATGTGAAGGTAGTAGAGAGAACTTGATGAAAATTGAAAAATGACAACACTATAGGGGTGAGAAGGTTTTGAGGGAGAATAAATAAGAGGAATTGTTTTGAATAAGGTCTTGAAAAATAGGAAAAATATTCTAAAATAAACAAAAAATACAAGTAATAATGAAAATTAAATCAACATCTCATTATATAAATTTTCATTAAAATAGATAAAGTATTTCATAAAATCACCTTTAAATATTTCCAAAGGGTTTCCTTCATTATAGATTTTTATTATGATGGATCGATAACATCATCATGTGTAGAAGAAATTAAATATATGAGTAGTCAGACATTTAATTTAGATAATGTCAACATAGTATAGAACATATAATATTATGAGGAAATACATAGTACATTAAAAAAAATTAACTATCTCATTGAACTCTCTTTTTTAAAGGTTTTAGGGATTTGATTCCTCTATTGAGAATCCAAAACCCCTCTTTTTTGGTCCCCTCTAATGTACACAAAATTTTATACATTAAAAATAGCATGAAATGATTGTAGTCTTTCATTAAAAGGGTCATCATTAATTTAATTCCCATCGTAATCAATATTTTTTTTGTTATTAGTGGGAAAACTGACCAATTCTTGTTAGTTAGATTTGATATATAAAATAGATTCACTACTTGTGATGTCATTATGAATGGATTGTCTTTTTTCCCTTCCCTAATGAAATTCACCATCACAAATCCCATTTTATCAACTTTCACTACACCTATATTTAAAACCCATTTGCATTAGAAAATAAACACTTTAAAGTTTGTATAATACAACTAATATATATATTTGTTAATTCCAAAATATAAAATATTTTCATAAATTGGATTTCTATTCTTAGAACACTATACGTGTATCACTTCTCTCTAAAGCATAACGTCGCTATTTTTCATCATATAGAAGTCATAATTTTAATTTTTATAGAATTTATAACCATTAATTTCAAATTCAGTTTAAGATATAACATTTTCATTTGGTCTGCTGGCAAGCCACTAACATCATTCAAAAATTGAATTTGAATTTTCAGATAACTCCTTTTAAATTTGATCTCAGAACCATCCAAAAAACTATTGATTATGTGTAATTGATATCCATTCTTCATCCCTTTATATATTCAAATATCTCATAATTTTATTAAGGGATTCAATTTATTCATCAACAACTACTTTATTATGATAAATTCAAAGGTGTTGTTGTTCGTGCTATATCAAGGTAATTGTAAAAACAACCCTTTTGAGAATACCTTCTCTCACAAGGTGTCTGATATGATAAGACATTGGGAGATCAATGATGTCAACATCTAATAGGTAAATTGTATAGAATTCAAAATTCACTTCAATAATATATTATTATACAATACAACCATCTGGCTGACTTCAATTCTTTACATACCCTTTCCAAATTTTAATATATTTTCAATGGGGTACACCCATCTGTAATGGACATAACCACATAGTTTAATCACTTTAACTAGGTGAACCATTAGGTTGACCATTATATAAATGAATGGTGGTGGAAAAAACATCTCTAATTCACATAATACGACTACAACCTCCATATTCATGATTATAAACATTATCCTGTCAATATTTTTTTGAGTTTGTATTTGAGAAAAAAGAAGAGTTTGGTTGATATAATCTATAAATTTTGAGGTAGAACACAATATAAATATAAAGGCATCAAATATTTCCTAAAAACATGACGATCATGTGATTTTAGTTATTGTATCTTCATATTAGAAATTGGCATGACATTCTTCATATTGTATGAATCCCACTTTAAAACATTTAAATTGTTAATGAAAAGAAAAAATTTCAATTTTTCTCGTCCAGATAATGTGTAATATTATAGAGAAAGAAAATCCACCCTTTTCCCTTCAGCAGTTCCAACTCTTCCCTTATCTGCATTACAATCAGAACTAACCTTTCCTTGATTCCATATTTCATTTTTCCAATAATTTTTAGTAACGTTTCAATAAAACTATCAATTATATTTTTTCTATATTCATGAGATGAGGAAAATTTATGAAATAAAAACAATTCAAACATTAAAGTTAAAAGAAAATTGATCTCTTCTTTCAACCATGTTTTGTAATGTTTTTCAATTTTTTTACCATAAAAAGTGTCAACCATGAGAAGATTATTCAATATAGCTGAAGGGATACCAATTTTTATGTGGATTTACTTGCTCATTTTGGGAGGTTAGATAAGGAGATCATTCTCTATGATAATTTGGGTTTACTACCTTTGGATTACAAGACTTTTTTCTAATGTGATTCCCTTGTCTTGTACCATTTTCGACACCCTTGAGGTCTCTTCATTTGTGGTTTTTACCACTTTTTAATTTATAAAAAAAGTAATTTTCTGGAAATTAATTATGTTGTCGAGGTTAAAATTTCTTATTTCCTAAAAATCAGTCTTTGAGGAATTTTTCAACCAAACATACTATGTGTGTTTTTTCACAAATGGTACACCTCAACACTTCATTAAATTATGTAGACTGATAAATTTATATAAGCAGGGAAGTCAGTTATCATCTCATACACCATGTCCCTAAATTTTAATTATTCAATTCTATGAGAATCATACAATATAATAACTATATCCCACATCAATTTCAGATATTTGGTCAATGGGTCAAAATAGAGAAAAATAGCATTAATGGGTTGCTTTCGTCCATATATATGCAGAGGCATCATAATGTATTTGATCTTTAGGGATAACCATGAAGGTAAGTTATAATTTACCAACATAAAGGGACATGTACAAGGATTACTACTCTGTAAAAGAGAAAGATTTATTCCATCAATAGATAACAAATGATGAATGTTTCTCATATGATTTTTAAAATCAAGATACTGGTAATATATATTCATCCATTGAGGAGAATCTATTGGATAATTTACGTTCCCATTATTAATTATTATATATGTATACCATGTCAATTATCTTGTGGTTTCCTGGAAACCATACAGTCTTCTAAACCATGTAATGATTGGAAAGTACCATACATATTTTGATGTACTTGATTCATTTTTCATGTATCAATCTATGCCGAACTTAGGGAATTTTATGGGTGATTCATGGTCCTTGAGAAACAATATGCTATCATTTGGACAAGCATGTATTTTTAAAATATCATTCCCATTGAAAATAGAATTTTTTTATCATCCTAAGTTTGATATGGTAGTTTATTTTATTCTACTATCATATAATTCATGAGGCCACTTAGTTAAGTAAAGATGGTGTCACTCCATCTGCTTCCAGATATCAAATTATATAACTTCAATATAACTAACAATGTTGTGTATTTAGTACAACTGGTATATAATAGTCTTTTAGAACTTCTATTTAACTTCTCTAAAAACTTTGTATAGTCATGAATGTCATCTTGAATTATCATTTTCATTTCTTCAATGTGATCTCCATCTTCATTTACACTGATATTCATATTAAATTATTTATAAATGGAATACATCATGTACTTGAGATAGGATCAATGAGAGTTCTAGTTGATAGTCCACTGCTCTGATGTGATCAAGGATCTCAAAAGGGCTGATGTACCTTGTACTAAGCTTTCCCTTCTTCCCAAATCTCATTACTCTCTTCCAATGTGATATGCAGAGGAAATACATATCCCCAACATCAGTCTCTTGTTCTCGTCAACGGTTGTCACCATAACTCGTTTTTCAAATCTGAGTAGCTTTAATGTGTTGTTGGATGGTCTTAACCTTCTCCATCATTTCTTCAACCATTTCTGGACCTACAAATTTTTCACTCCCCAACTTCATCCCAACATGCTGGTGTTCTGCACCTCTTCTCATAAAAATATTTATACGTAGCCATTTGGATGCTTGAGTGGAATCTATTGTTGTAAGAGAAATCAAATAGAGGAAGATATTGATTCTATCCTCATTGGAAGACCACTGATCATGCTTTCAACATGTCCTCAAGTGTTTGTATAGTCTTCTCAAATTGGCCATCAGTTTGGGAATGATAAGTCATACAGATTTTCAGCTCAGTACTCAGAGCATGTTGAAGACTCTTCTATAACATAGAGGTGAATCATGGAATTCGATTGGATACAATAGATAGTGGTGCACCATAAAGACTTACCACTTCACTATGTATATCAGTGCCACTTGATCCAGTGAGAAATCATCTCACATTGAAATGAAGTGTGCTATTTGTGTATGGAGATCCGCTATAACCTATATAAAATGGTTTCCTTTAGTTGTCTTCATAAGTCTGGTGACAAAGTCCATGGTGATGTTCTTCTATTTCTATGTTGGTATGGGTAATAGTTACATCATCCCCTTAGTCTTATACCTCTCTGCCTTCACTTACTCACATACCAGACATGTTAATGTATATTCAGTGATACCCTTCTTCATGTTATCCCAAAAATAATGCTCTTAGATATCCTAATACATATTTGTGTTTCCTGGGTGAATGGAGAAATTTGAACTATGTGAATCATTAAAAAGTTCTTTATTTAACCTCGGATTTGATAGATCATATAGTCTTGACCCAAATATCACAATTCATTCTTCATTAACATTGAACTTTGAGGATTTTTATTTTTTGATAGCTTTCAATTTCTTCTAAATTACAACAAAATCTTTTTGAGAATTATTTAACCTTTCTAAAAGAGACAGTTGTGCAATAATTTGTGAAAGGATTGATGATGTTCCCTTATTTTCCATCCCCATGTCCATCTTCTCCAAATATAATAAGATTTGATCCTATTCAATTCTCATCAATGATAGAATCATTTGGACCTTTCTAGTAAAAGAATCTGCCACATTGTTCACTTTAATATGGTGATAATGGATTGAGAAGTTGTAGTCCTTGATGAACTATAACTATCTTCATTGGTGCATGTTTATCTCTTTCTATGTGAATACATATTTGAGACTTTTTTGATCCGTATATATTTCACACTTTTCCCAAAAAAGATAATGCCACTATATTTTCAACACAAATATCACAGTTTCAAACTCCATATCATGTGTGGGATAGTTTTTCTAATTAATTTTCAACTTCATTGAGGCATAGGTAATGATTTTCTCATTTTTCATCAACACACATCTCGTGCACTTTTTTGAAGCATCACTGAAGATTACTAAAATCTCCCCACTTGTGGGTACTGTGAGAACATGGGCCGTGATAAGCCTCTTATTCAAATATATGAATATTTTTTCACATTCATCATTCCAAGAAAACAGGACTCTCTTTTAAGTTATCTTGGTAAGAGTGTTTGAAAATCGTGAAAAAATTCTAAAAATTCGACGATGATATCTAGATAACCCTAGGAAGTTACAAATATCTATCAAATATTTTGGCCTCAACCATCCCTCAATTTATTTTGTTTTGGAAGGATTCATAGATATCCCATTTCTTTTGATGACATGCCCCTAGAATGATAGTTCCATCAACTATAACTCACACTTTCTCTACTTTTAATATATCTTCTCCTTTCTTTTCAGAGTAAACCACTTTATGGAGAAGTGGGAACCTCACAAACAAATTCCGACATACCAAAACCAGAGCAAGGACAGATTACAAAGCTAATAGCAGATTTCAAAACAGCAGTGAAAATAAAGGGGAACAGCCAGCGTGCAGTCGCCTCGAGCCCACCGCAAGAAAAAAACATCAAACCGCGAACCGCCATTGAAGATTGTGGAACCACATATAAAAAAGATCATACCAAAATCATTCCAACAGCTTCACACCAATATGCTTCTGAACCCGCACAGCCGAATCAACAAAAATTCTCCTCCACGGTGAAGATACCTTGTAGAAAAACCAGTCTTGAGGATATCCTCCTTTACCTGTACTTGGTAATTTCCTAACCACAGATCCACCATGAAAAAGTATTATGCTCCACATAGCTGATCGAACAAGTTATAAATTCATGTAAAAGGATATGCGTTATTTATCATGATTTTTGTGAGCTCACAATAACCAATGAAAAGGTGCATTGACCCATCCATCTTCTTGATGAAGAGGACCGGTGGACACCATGGTGAAGCACTAGGGCATATAAACCCTTTATCCAGATTATCCTAGAGTAGTTTCTTTAGCTCCTAATTCTCTACAATAGCCATTATATTTAAAGTCTTGGATATTGGAAAATCCCTAGTTATAATATCAAATGAAAATTCAACATCTCTTCTATGAGAAAGACTACGAAATTCATTGGATAATTCCCTCATAATAGGCATGTCTTTGAGGATGGTTCCATAACTATACTCAATCATCTGAGAAAGATATGAGTTATCATAGGGAAGTATTATCCATTCATGAGATGACGGTGCTAAAGAAGATTCATCATCCTCCTTGCACTTGTATATAATAGGGTGTCAATTAAACATATGGAGAGTGATTTCCCTCTTATAAAAATATATGTTGACTATATATAAGGAAATCCAATCCCTGCTAAGAATTTAATCAAATTCCACCAAGGGAAGTATGATTTGGTTCACATGGATGTTCAATACACTTATTATGATAGGGTAGGAGGTATATTCATGGGATGTTATAACTTCCCAATTTCCTGTTCTCACCAACATCTCTACTTCCATGATTTTTGGTGGTGTTTATATTGTTCTACTAAACTTTTGGGATATAAAATAATGCATATAACAAGAACAAATTGTACATTCACTATTATTGAATGAATAACTAGTGTACCTATCACCACATCATTGTCAGAATTCTCTATGATAGTAGTTATGAAAAAAAGATCAACCTTTATTCCTTGTAGGCTGTTGGTTTCCTCTGATAACCCTTGTCTTAGGGAACTGGTTTTAAAAGTTTCTTGGTTCTTTGCAGTTTTAGAAATGAACAATGCGTTTAGGATCAAATTGTTCATTTATTTCTTATATCATAGTAGTGAGTTTTTCTTGTTGGAAATCACTAGTTTGGGGGCCTTCTTATACTCACCTAAAGAAATTCCTCATCCCCTTTAGGTAATTTTTAGAGTGTTTCTTTCCGCACCTTTAGTAAGTGGGATGCCGGAATTTATTAGAACCGTTGGATTTATCCATCATAACACCATGATTAAAGTCCACTTTCTGCTTCATATCATCATGATACCCCTGAGATTCTCCTATCTTCACATCAACTTTTAGGGAACATCAGACAATCTCCTCATATATAATAATGTTATGGATCGTCAGGGATTTCTAAAGACTGGGTTTGGGCCCACCAAAGAAGCGTTCAACCTTGCATTCGGGGTAACAAAAAAACCAGAGGCATATTGTTAAAGTATTTTTATGTTTTCCTTATACACCCCAACATATTCATAATCCTTTTTCACTAGTTCAAGGAAATATCTTTCCATCTTAAGACGAAAGTTGCAGAGAAATATTTCCTAAAAAACATTTTCTAGAAATCCTTCTATCTCATTGCCTCGATCTATTCCTCAGGATTTGTATTTTTGATCAATGTCCACCATTGATCAACTTTACCCTCTATATAATAATAATATATAAGAAACTTCTCTAGTTTAGAACATTAAAGGATTGAGAAGATATTCTCAATTGATTTTATCCATTGTTTGGTGATTGATGGATCAGATGCTACAGTGAATCTCAGAGGCTTTTGTCTCATGAAGCTCTCAATTGTGACTTGTGATTTCTTAGGGGGTGGATGTTTCACTTGACCCACATTTATATTCAAAACATGAGTTAACTGAGACTGTGTCATTAAAAATTTTACAATTCTTACGCCTCTCATATTGGGCATTCCATTAGAATAGTCAACATATGAATCTTCATATGGATTTTTAGCTTGATTCCTTCTATTACTGGCCATTGGCTAGAATAAAAAAAATTGGGGGAATTATTTTAAAATATTAAACACATAAAATGGAATCTAATAAAAAAGGGATAACTTATAAAATACATTTATTTTGTAAACTTATGAATTTCTAGGCTTCAATCTATTTCATAAATGATCTATTTGCAGTCATATAGGATTCTTTATCTCTTAATAATGGTAAATACTATGCTTATGAATTTACAAAAACATATCCCTTTGGAGTGTCAAACCAAGAGTGTAGCAAGGCCCATTTTTGTGCACCGGTTCCCATTCGTGTGGTTCTCAAAGCGGTGTTTTCAGGGTTTACCCCTAGATACATCTTTGCCAAATCTACCTATACTTGTTCGTACCTAGACATGGATGTATTTGAATGATAAAACACTTAATTTATAATAACCAAAAATTAGAGATGTTTCTTTATTTTTCTTATCCTTATGGATTTCACTAGGCTGTCCTAATCCAAATCCCAAAAATAACTAAACCTTCCTCTGATACCAACTATAAAAACCCTTCTCTTTATTTCATATTTAGTCATGATTTATTACATAATCATTCACTTGATATAACCCATAATATTTATAGGTCTAGTGTATTTGGGTCTTTAGAGAATTTCATGATATCTAATGCATAAAATAAAAAATCTTTATTGATAAATTTTTTTACATGACCACAACATTCCTTTGTACTTAGCACTGTGTGGTATAACCTGAGGACATACATTAGAAAATGGTGAACTATAAAGCCCAATAATGGAGTAAATAAGGTATAAAATAAAGAAATAAATTACATGTTAGTCAATATAAATATCAATGGATCATAAGAGAGACATGAACATAAAGGCATGATATAACATGATCATCATAACATGGAAATGTGGCAATAACTTAGACCATTGCATCATTAATATAAAGGAATTAGGTAAACCCCTTTCCCAACATGATGGAAAAAATTATAATAAAGGAATAAGGTAAAACCCTATCCCAACATGACATATCATGATACTAAACATTACCCAATGCATTGGATCACTATTAAGGCGCACCTATCATAAACATTTTAATCTCATGCTTAAGTGTTCCACATAGATCTTATAACATGGATCCATTCAACATCATCATTTATTCAATGATAAACGAATAAGGAATACATATATGAAAGTATATAATAAATAAGTATATATACATAAAGTTGAATACCCTTGATAGAGAAATGGCCATGATATTCACTACATGATGATTTTGGCATGAAAAATTGTGGTGCAATTTAGGTAGAATAATGACATCACATGGGGATTCATAAAATGGGTTGATGAGAGAGAAAGGGGTCTCTAATAATTTAGAAATGAAATGTGCTGTAAGGGGATTATATAAATACATGTGCTGACATGATTTATTTGTAAATATAATGTGTAACATAATGAAGAAACTTAAATAAGGAGTAGAAATGAAATAACCCATACAAAATTTTGGCATGGTAACGTGTGTACATGAGTGGGATTAATGGGAGAGAAAGCGGTATCCCATCACTAAATCATAATAAGGGTAGTGTGTGGGAGGTTAAAAAACATACCCCATCATTTTAAATTTAAAATATGATGGTGTAACAATATAAGGAATGTAACACCCCAAGATTTTATGAGATATATTATTTTTAATTTCTTTTCTGTCCTGTGTTTTACACTACACCAAGATTGGTTTTCACTATACACAACACTGTATTAGCTTGCAGTATACGCAACACTATTCTTGCCTTGTGTTACACAGAATTTCAAATTCGTTTGGTATAAATTATTCTACGCAACATTGAGTATAGATTTTGGTCAACTTATAAATGAAATAGGTTTTGATTGTGTTATATGCAACACTAAAGTAATATTTCACTACACTCAACACTAACTTGGCTTGCGTTACACGCAAGAGCGACCTTCCTCGATAGCTTGCGTGGTACGCAATACAGTGTTTCACTAAAAAATGATATATTATTATAATATTATTATGAAATAGCCATTTTGAATAGTATTAACTAAATTTGGAATTTTATTACATTATCATTCATCTTTCTAATTTCTAGAACATGGTATGAGAACAAAATAATTTTTTCAAATAAAATAAGTATTTTTAAAAAAATACAGTTTTGTCACCTTTTGATGGCGCGCCAAAATTAAATCTACTTTTTGAAAATTTTATAAGTTCAATTATACAAAATAAACTTATTCATTGAAATCAGGATATAAAAATTCACTTTGGATAACTTTTTTATATTTTTCTGATAACTTTCATATTTTGATGAATAGTAAAAATACTCTAAATTTTAATTAAAAACAACTTTTTTCATCAAGATAATTTATATGGTTAAATTATAATATTGAATGGTTTTAAATTATAAATAGAATATATTTTTACCATTTAATATAATGTATGTAATTATAATTAATTTTACATTTAATTTATAGATAAAATCATTTCAATCTTTTGCAATGTTTTAAACAAAAACCCATTTTTTCAATCGTGGGATTAATTTTTAATTAATTACTGCATCTTCTGTGTTTTTAATTTGTTAAAATAGATTCCATATTTGGAATCATGATGTTCAAATTTTGTAAATAGATAAATTTTATTTTTTGGCATTATGAATACTAACTACGGTAAATTTTATTTACCACAGTTAAAGGTAAATAAGGTAATTAAGGGTAAAAATAATATTATAAAATTACTCTAACACTTACCTTGATATCATTGGTTGATTATATATTTATCTAAAATATACTTGGGTCTAAATGGAATCTACTGGAACCCACTTGGATGTGATTAAGACCTTTAATTTATTTTATTTAAAGGAAAGTGAAATATGTCTCACTCAAGCTTTAATAATTAAAGTATATTTAATAATATGTTATACAGAATATAAATTTAATTATAAATACTCATTTGAAATATATAATGTTTTTATTTATTATGGTAATTTATTTTTAATTTTTAAGAAATATTTAATTACTTTAATATCTTATACATTAATAATGAAACAATTATTTATTTAGTCAAAAATCAATAATATAGTTATTATTAAAATATTAATACCCATCAAAAGGCCAAATAACCTGACCAAATGTTTTTGGTCATTTTTTTCTAAACAATAATAATCCAATGGTATAAATTTTGACCATTTGGGGCCTTATAAAAGAGATTATAACACTTATATTATTTAATTTTAAATGATGTCATAGTTGTCACCTTCATAATTTAATAAATATAAAAATTTAAATTTTGTTACATTAAGATGATAAATTAGAGTAAAAGTATTATGATGAAATATATTATTTTTTTCTTCATTATAGTATTTTATTTTTACTTTTTATGAAAAAAATAATTATATTAAATAATTATACAAAAATGTTGTAGTAATTATTTTATTAAGGGAAATATTGAATAAATGGTTTAAAAAATATTAAAATAAATATTATATGAACTAATTAATGTTCTCCACGAATTTTTTAGATTTATATGACATTTAATAAATATATTAAATATTTTCCTTTTCGAATATTTGTTATTTATGGATTTTATTTAAATTCAAATAACTAAATAGTTTCAAAATTGACAATATTGATATTTTATAAAAATAACATATTATTAAATGTTTAAAAATCAAAAACAATATTTAAAAATCACTAAATAAATATTAAATTGTCGAATATTTCATAATATATCTAATTATTTACAATTAACAACACATATGTATGTATTTATAACAATTTAAAATTTAGAATATTATTACCACAAATAAACTTAAATAGATTAAATAAGGATAACTCAAAATGATAAGGTTTAATATAAATTCCAAACATGTCTAAATTTTATTGGATGATGATATTACAATCCTATCTCATGTCATATTTGAATTTTAGTCATTTTTTAGGTTTTTATGTGGGGTTTGTATTTATTATAAATTAATATTTTGGAGGTTTCCAAAAGTGCCCCTCTCCTCTCTTATAAAAAGGCACCTTCTCCCACTTATATTGAATCCATTATGAGATTTAAAACTCATCCAAAACCTACCCATTCCCTTTTTAAACTTCTCTAGAAACACACTAGAGGTTCTGGTCTTCTTCAAAGACCAACTTTATTTCCCTAAGAGAAGTTTTAGAAGAGGCACATCAAAGAAGAGGTAATATTCTTACCTATTCTTTAAAACTTATTTCTTCTTATACTTCCTCTATATGAGTTGTTTAATTATTAAGTAATAACTCTAGTATCACTTTTATATTGATATGTTATTATGAATATGAAACAACCATATTCCATCTTCTATCTATCCTATGAAAAATGAAATCACCACGCGTGCATACGTACGACCTACCGTCTCCACATCGTGGTGTCATTTGTTTTTCATCACCAAACTACTTGGATGGGTATAAAAATTGAAGAAATAACTATATATGATTATTGTAAAATTATATATATTCTGAAATATTATACACCATACACTTCAATACAACTCCACAATCATGGGAATGATATCGTCGCTCGTGTGTGCGTATGACTTAGTGTCTCCACAACGCGATAAGATTCATTCTCCATGTTAAAAATTCAAGAATGATTATAAAGTATATAAAATAAATCATAATGAAATATATGACATAATAATGATTATTTATTTATTTATATGTCATTTAATTACTTTCATTCAATTTAATAATGAAACGAAAACAACGTTCATGCGTATGTATGACCTACCGTCTCCATGAACGATGTCTTTCATTCCATTTTTCGATCGATTATATATATTTATATATTAAAAATATATGATATATAAATAATTTTTTTCATTATATAAGTAATTAATCATTATATAAGTAATCATATGAAAAATTACAAGTCAAAACAAGTACGATAAATGAAACAATTTTACCCAAAACACTGCTTTAACATGGAATTGACAAATGAACGGGTAATATAAAGTCATAAGTGAATCATATATGATATAATAAATATTATTATGGTTCTGTTACAAGTTAATAATATGTTTTAACCCACTATACAAGTTTTTCGGACACAAACCGATGAAATTGGACCTAAGGTAAGGGATAATTATTTCAATCTCGTTCTTATCCGAGATTGTTTATTCGTAAGTATTTACTGGGGTTATATTTATTATCCATGTCTATGTTTTATAAAAAATGTTTTCATAAAGTGTTTAATAATCTTACATGTATTTATAAGGTCATGTTTACCCATTTTTTACTTTTACTATGTGGTATGAAAGGAATATTTATTTTGTTTACCATACGTGGTACTTTTTGACTTTTCTAGAAATATTACGAGAAGATTGTTTTTTAACTTATACAACATGAATAGATATTTTACAGTTTCATAAAACCTTATTTACTTGAATCTTACTCTAAAATATTTCAATATTATTTTCAAAAAAAAATCTTTTATTTTAAAATTGCACGACATTTTGAGAAAAGAAAATGATTTTGAAGAAAAATGGATATTTTACTCAAGAATTCATTTCAAGATATTTATCAAAATTATTTTACATATAAGATGATATAGGGTTGTGTTTATATCCCTATTATTAAATTTATTTGATTATTTTATGATAGAATTATTTTTATCTTACATGGATTATGTTATGGTGGCATGATGTTTAAGAATCCAATTTTATTACATGGGTTATGCTATGATGTCTGATTTATGATTTTGTAGAAAACATTAGAATGGTTTAATTATGAGATGGATGTGACCTATATATCCCCCCAATGCATTGGATAAAGATTTATATATCACGAGATATAAATGATTGGAAAGGAAAGTAAATATGGTTCAGTAATATAGGGATGGAAAGAAAGGTAAACCCAGTTCAGTAATGGACATTTTTCACTATGATAGTCTTGGTTGTAATGCCTTGGTACTATAGAAATAATATCACGTTCTTAATGGGTTTCCACAATTACATGTTTTATTCCCAGGCTATTTTATCATGATTAATTTTCTATTGTGATCTATGCCTTACATACTACCATGATTTATGTTACGACTCAAGATTTTGATGTTTAAACTGTATGTTCATGTTTTTAAGTTCAAATGTAAATGTTTTTTTAAATTTCTCCATGCTTACTCTTACTAAGAATTTGAGCTCACCCTTTATATGTTTTACTTTCCACAGGATTTAAGGAAAGGTTTTAGGTAAGAAAACAAAATGGGAAGATATTTATGGGAGATATTGACGATCTTTCACCGTGATTAGAAGATTATATTCTGAGTTTCGAAAGTCACTAAACTAATACGGTCTTCGGGAATTTGTTTTTTTTATGAATTAAGTATTCTGCAAAAGTAATTTAATCTCCTTTTACGTAAATATTTGGGTATCTACAGTTGATATCAGAGTGAAGGTTTAGTTAACCTTTGGAAACTAGGAAGCGAAACCATTAGTGAGATCCCTATAGATATTTCTAAGGTATGTCTAGGGATGTCCCTATGGTTTAGTATAAATATAGGTTATAGTCCAATAATTTTGTCGATGATCATGAAAAACCTAGGGTCAACCTAAGGTGTCATGGATTAAAGAATGTGTTATAAGTTAGACATCCCATAAGTTAATTTTTATTATTATGTTGTTCTTAGTTATTTTAACTATTTCTTACACTATGGTTTCTGGTTTTAGCCAATTGAGGGAATGAGAAAGAATTTGTTAACATTGATTACAATGGACAAATTTGTGACTATGATCAACAAAATTATGTAATGCCTGGAGAGAAAGATATTATGATTATACTGAATCAGTCATCGTGATATATGATTAACAAGGTGAACTTTAGTTGTATTCCTAAGTCTTCAAATAAGTGTAAGATTGACATTTATGCATGTTTGAAAGGTGAGGAACATAGAGGAAGAAAGATTAATCATTATACATATTCAGAAGAAGGGAAGAGGAACCTTGAGGAATACCTCAAATGGAGGGGAGGATGTTATCTGTGGGGGGAAAGGGGCATAGAGTGACAAACTGTTATGGAGTTCAATGTCTTATCTATGGACAACATGCGCATTACCCAACTCAATGCCCTCACCTAAGAGGTTACTTCTAAATCAATGAAGGACCAATTCCATGCCAATCATTGAAGAGGTTGTATTTAAGGGATTATGTATTGGAATTGAATAATAATGTTGTTGAGGTAATTTTATGGTATATTGAAATATCTATGTATTGGTCCATTGTGGTTTTCCATAAGAATATGGTACAAGTAACCATGAAAAGTGATTGAAATATTTTTGGAAAGCAGATGATATGAGCATAATGAAGGGATAAAAGGATAATGAGATTTTTTATATTATTAATGAGCTCATGATTGATAAAAAGACAAGTGATATCATGGTTTGAACATATAGAATTTTTGGTATATTTTTTGTATAGAAAGGATTAATTTTGTTGGAATTCATGTTTTCACTAAGGTTCTATAGTAATTAATGATATTATCATATTTCAAGAGAATGCATGATTAATTCCGTCAAATTTTTGGAATGTGACCAAAAAGATATAACTTATGATATATGGGGATAAATGATGGCTTTCACATGATTTTTATATGAAAATTCAGGTAATTGTATTCTTTGTACTGTGAGATTGGACAGAATTATTTTGGATTAGACTAAAGGTTGGAATAGATTAATTTGGACATCATATAGTATTGTTTAAGGCTATTAATTTTTATTATTATTATTTATAGAATGTTATAATAATATAGTTTTAGAAAAAGGAAAACCCGTAGGACGGGTGACAACCTCTCACGTCGGATAAGGATACAGGAATTGAACCCACATATAAAGTGTGGCATGCCTTTATCACCTACCACAAGCCTATAGGAAGTCCCTGGTTAGTATAAATTAGTTTTGTTTTTTTATGTGATATGATAGATGAATTATAAGTCCATTTTAGGAACCATATATGATTAATCTCACCATATATAGACATAGGTATATTTAATAAGTTGTGATAACCTTTTCATGATAGATATAGATGGAATAAACTATCATTCTATCACATGATTTTCTAAAACTTCAAGAATGAAAAATTCATCTTCATTTCTTTAAATAACAGATAAGTGGAAATTATTCATGGAAGGACCAATAATGATATTACACTGAAATCAAGTAAGTATTTATACTTAGGAAAACATTCCTTAACATTAGGGAAATGACCTTGAAAACCAAAAAAATTTCCTAGTACCCTCTTATTGGATGAATCTGATTCTACCTTAGATCATCACAAATTTCTGGCTTTGTGATTGTTGGATTTTTCATAGCCATGTTCTCTACCACTCTCTATCAAGAACTTTATGGTTAAATTTCTCCTCCATATCCATGTTTTTACATATGTTCTCTTATGTGGAAACCCAGTGATGAGTTAATTTGGGTAACCATTATGTTTATTACTTTAATTTTTAAAATGTAGTTTTAGTATTCCATTTTACTATATGGTTTTCAATGAAAGAAACTTTCATGTATTAAACCATTTATAAACCCGACAAATTTTGAGGGAGAAATTCATTTCAAGGGGGGTAGAATGTAACACCCTGAGATTTTAGGACATATATTATTTTTAATTTCTTTGATGTCTTGTGTTTTATGCTACACTAATATTATCTTGCGCTATACACAACACCGTATTAGCTTGCAGTATACACAACACTATTCTTGCCTTGTGTTACACACAATTTCAAATTCTTTTGGTAGAAATTATTCTACGCAACATTGAGTATAGATTTTGTTCAATTTATAAATGAAATAGGTTTTGATTATGTTATACACAACACTAAAGTAATCTTTCACTACATGCAACACTAACTTGGCTTGCATTACAGGCAAAAGTAACCTTCTTCGATAGCTTGTGTGGTACACAATATCGAGTTTCACTAAACGATGATATTTTATTATAATATTATTATGAACTAGTAATTATTAATAGTATTAAATACATTTTTAATTTTATTACATTATCATTCATCTTACACATTTTTAGAACATGCTATGAGAACAAAATAAAAATTTCAGATAAAATAAGTATTTTCTAAAAAATGCAGTTTTTTCGCCTTTTGAGGGCGCACGAACATTAAATCTTGTTTTTACAAGTTTATAAGTAACATTATACAAAATAAACTTATTAATTTCAATCATGATATAAAAATTTACTTTGGATAATATTTTTAATATTTTTTTTGATAACATTCATATTTTGATAAATAGGAAACATACACTAAATTTTAATTAGAAACAACTTTTTTTATCAAGATAATTTATATGGTTAAATTATAATATTGAATGGTTTTGAAGTACAAATAGAATATATTTTTATCATTTAATATAATATATTTCATTATCATTAATTTTACATTTTATTCATAGGTAAAATCATTTGAATCTTCTGCAATATTTTAAACAAAAATCCATTTTTTCGACATTGGGATTAATTTTTAATTAATTACTACATATTCTGTTTTTTGAATTTTTAAAAATGGATCCCATATTTGAAATCATGAGGTTGAAATTTTTTAAATAGACAAATTTTATTTTTAGGCATTATGAATAGTAACTACGGTAAATTTTATTTACCACAATTAAAGGTAAATTAGGTAATTAAGGGTAAAAATAATATTATAAAATTACCCTAACACTTTCCTTGATATCATTGGTTGATTATATTTCTCCCTAAAACATACTTGAGTCATAATGGAATCTACTGGAACCCACTTGGATGTGATTAAGACCTTTAATTTATTTTATTTAAAGGAAAGTGAAATATATCTCACTCAAACTGTAATAATTAAAGTATTTTTAATATAAGGTTATACAAAATATAAAATATATTATAAATAGTAATTTGAAATATAATTTTTTTTCTTTATTGTGGTAATTTATTTTAAAATTTTAAGAAATATTTAATTACTTTAATAACTTATAAATTAATTATGAAAAAATAATGAATTTAGTGAAAAATCAATAATATAGTTATTATTAAAATAATAATACCCATATAAAGGCCCAAACACCTGACCAAAAGTTATTTTTCGTCTATATCTATACCATAATCATCCAATGATAGAATTTAGGACCATTTTGAGCCTTATAAAAGTGATTATGACACTTATATTATTTAATTTTAAATGATGTCAAAGTTGTCACCTTCATAATTTAATAAATATAACAATTTAAATGTTGTGATATTAAGATGATAAATTCATGTAAAAGTATTATTATAAAATCTATTTGATTTATATTCATCAAAGTATTTTTTTTATTTTTTTTCAAAAAATGAGTATATTAAATAATTATACAAAAATGTTGCAGTAATTATTTTATTAAGAGAAATATCAAATAAATGGTTTTAAAAATATGAAAATAAATATTATATAAACTAATTAATGTGATCCTAGAATTTTTTAGATGAATATTTCATTTTAGGAATCTATAAAATATTTATTTTCAGATATATATTATGTTTTTATTTTATTTAAATTCAAATAATTGAATAGTGTCAAATTTGACACTATTGATATTTTATAAAAATAACATTTTATTAAATTCTTAAAATATCACACAAATATTTAAAAATTACAAATTGAAAATTATATGGTCGAAAATGAAATAATATATCAAATTATGGACAATTAAAAACACATATGTAAGTATTTATAACAATTTTAAAATTTAGAATATTATTACCACAAATAAACTTAAATAGATTAAATAAGGATAAATCTAAATGATAAGGTTTTAAAAAAATTACAAACATGACTAAATTTTATTGGTTGATTAAATTAAAACCCTATATCATTTAATATTTTAATTTGAGTCATTTTTGGAGGTTTTTATGTGGGGTTTGAGATTATTATAAATTAATATTTTTGAGGTTTCCAAAAGTGCCCCTCTCCTCTCTTATAAAAGGTCACCTCCTCCCTCTTCTCTTAACTCCATTTTGAGCTTTAAAACTCAGCCAAACCATACCCATTTCCCTTATCAAATTCTATAAAAACATACTATAGGTCATGGTCTTCTTCAAAGACCAACTTTAGTGCCCTAAGAAAATCTTTATAAGAGGCACATCGAAGAAGAGGTAATATTCTTACCGGTTCTTTCAAACTTATTTCTTCTTCTACTTCCTCTATATGAGTTGTTTAATCATTAAGTAATAACTATAGTATCACTTATATACTAATATTTTATTATGAATATGAAACAAACATATTCCATCTTCTATCCATCCTATGAAAAATGAAATCACCACGCGTGCGTACATATGACCTACCGTCTCCACGTCGTGGTGTCATCTGTTTTTCTTCACCAAAATACTTGGATGGGTATAAAAATTGAATAAATGACTATATATGATTATTGTAAAATTATATTTATTCTGAAGTATTATACACCATACACTTCAATACAATTCTACAATCATGGGAATGATATCATCGCTCGTGCGTGCATATGACTTACTGTCTCCACAACGCGATGAGATTCATTCTACATGTTAAACATTCAAGAGTGATTATAAAGTATATAAAATAAATCATAATGAAATATATGACATAATAATGATACTGTATTTATTTATATGTCATTTAATTACCTCCATTCAATTTAATAAGGAAACGAAAACAACGTTCATGCGTACGTACGGCCTACCGTCTCCATGAATGGTGTCTTTCATTCCATTTTTGATTGATTATATATATTTATATACTAAAAATATATGATATATAAATAATTTTTTACATTATATAATTAATTAATCATGATATAAGTAATCATATGAAAAATTACAAGTAAAAAAAATTACGATAAATGAAACAATTTTACCCAAAACACTACTTTAACATAGAATTGACAAATGAACGGGTAATATAAAGTCATAAGTGAATCATATATGATATAATAAATATTATTATGGTTCTTTTACAAGTTAATAATATGTTTTAACCCACTATACAAGAGTTTCAGACACAAACATAAGAAATTGGACCTAAGGTAAGGGATAATTATTCCAATCTCGTTCTTATCCGAGATTGTTTATTCGTAAGTATTTACTGGGGTTATATTTATCATCCATGTCCATGTTTTATAAATTTTTTTCATAAAGTGTTTATTAATCTTACATGTATTTTTAAAGTCATGTTTACCCATTTTTTACTTTTACTATACGATATGAAAGGAATATTTCTTTTGTTTACCATACGTGGTACTTTTTGACTTTTCCAGAAAAATTACGAGAAGATTGTTTCTTAACATATACAACATGAACATATTTTTTACAGTTTCATAAAACATTATTTACATGAATCTTCCTCTACAATATTTCAATATTATTTTCAGAAAAAATCTTTTATTTTAAAATTTCACGACATTTTTAGAAAATAAAATGATTTTGAAGAAAAAAGGATATTTTCCTCAAGAATTCATTTCAAGAGTTTTATCAAAATTATTTTCCATATAAGATGATATAGGGTTGTGTTTATATACCTATTATTACTTTTATTTGATTATTTTATGAGAAAATTATTTTTATCTTACATGGATTATGTTATGGTGGCATGATGTTTAAGAATCCAATTTTATTACATGGGTTATGCTATGATGTCTGATTTATGATTTTGTAGCAAACGTTAGAATGGTTTCATTATGAGATTTATGTTACCTATATCTCCCCCCAATTCATTGGATAAAGATTTATATCTCATGAGATATAAATGATTGGAACAGAAAGTAAATATGGTTCAATAATACAGGGCTGGAAAGACAGGTAAACCCGGTTCAGTAATGGACATTCCCCACTATGATGGTCTTGGCAGTAATGGCTTGGTACTATGGAAATAATATCATGTTCATAATGTTTTTCCACAATTACATGTTTTATTCCAATGTTATTTTATCATGATTAATGTTCTTTTGTGATCTATGCCTTACATACTACCATGATTTATTTCACGACTCAAGATTTTGATGTTTAAACTTTATGTTCATGTTTTTAAGTTCAGATGTAAATGTTTTTTTTACTTTCTCCATGCTTTATCTTACTAAGAATTTGATATCACCAATTATATGTTTTATTTTCCATAGGATTTAAGGAAAGGTTTTAGGTAATAAAACAAAAGGGGAAGATATTTATGGGAGATATTGAAGATCTTTCATCGTGATTATAAGATTATGTTCCGAGTTTTGAAAGTCACTAAACTAATACGGTATTCGGGCATTTGTTTTTTTTATGAATTAAGTATTCTTAAAAAGTAATTTAATTTCATTTTATGTAAAGGTTTAGGTATCTACAGTTGGTATCAGAGTGAAGGTTTAGTTAACCTTTGGAAACTAGGATGCAAAACCATTAGTGAGATCCCTATAGATATTTCTAAGTTATGTCTAGGGATGTCCCTAAGGTTTAGTATAAATATAGGTTATAGTCCTAGAATTTTTTCAATGATCATGAATAACCTAGGGTCAACCTAAGGTGTCATGGATTAAAGAATTTTTAATAAGTTAGACATCCCATAAGTGACTTTTTATGATTATGTGGTTCCTAGTAATTTTAACTATTTCTTACACTATGGTTTCTAGTTTTAGTCAATTGAGGGAATGAGAAAGAATTTGTTAACATTGATTCCAATGGACAAATTTGTGACTATGATCAAAAAAATTGTGTAATGCCTGGAGAGAAAGATATTATTATTATACTGAATCAGTCATCGTGATATATGATTAACAAGGCGAACTTTAGTTGTATTCCTAAGTCTTAAAATAAGAGGAAGATTGACATTTATGCATGTTTGAATGGTGAGGAAAATAGAGGAAGAAAGATTAAGCATTATACATATTAATAAGAAGGGAAGAAGAACCTCGAGGAATACCTCAAATGGAGGGGAAGATGTAATCTGTTGGGGAAAAGGGGTATAGAGTGACAAACTGTTATGGAGTTCAATGTCTTATCTGTGGACAACATGGGCATTACCGAAACTAAATTCCCTGACCTAAGAGGTTACTTCTAAATCAAGGAAGGAAGAATTCCATTCCAATCATTGAAGAGGATGAATTTAAGGTCTTATATATTGGAATTGAATAATAATGTTGTTGAGGTAATTTTATGGTATATTGAAATATCTACGTATTGGTCCATTGTGGTTTTCCATAAGAATATGGTACTGGTAACCATGAAAAGTGGTTGAAATATTTTTGGAAAGTAGATGATATGCACATAATGAAGGGATAAAGGTATAATGAGATGTTTGATATTATTAATGAGATCATGAATGATAAAAGGACAAGTGATATCATGGTTTGAGCATATAGAATTTTTGGTATATTTTTCGTATGGAAAGGGTTAGTTTTGATGGAATTCATGTTTTCACTAAGGTTCTATAGTAATTTATGATATTATCATATTTAAAGAGATTTCATGATTAATTCCTTATAATTTTTGGAATGTGACCAAAAAGATATAACTTATGATATATATGGATAAATGATGGTTTTCACATGCTTGTTATATGACAATTCAGGTAATTGTATTCTTTGTACTGTGAGATTGGACAGAAGTATTTTTGATTAGACTAAAGGTTTGAATAGATTAATTTGGACATCATATATTATTGTTTAAGGCTATTAATTTTTATAATTATTATTTCTAGAATGTTATAATAATATAGTTTTAGAAAAAGGAAAACCCACAGGACAAGCGACAACCTCTCACGTCGGATAAGGTTGCAGGAATTGAACCCACAACTGAAGTGTGGCATGCCTTTATCACCAACCACTAGCCGACGGGAAGTCCCTGGTTAGTATAAATTAGTTTTGTTTTATTAAGTGATATGATAGATGAATTATAAGTCCATTTTAGGAACCATATATGATTAATCTCACCATATATGGACTTATGTATATTTAATAAGTTGTGCTAACCTTTTTGTGATAGAGACAGATAGAATAACCTATCATTCTATCGCATGATTTTCTAAAACTTCAAGAATGAAAAATTCAACATCATTTCTTTAAATAAGAGATAAAGTGGAAATTATTCATGGAAGGACCAACAATGATATTACCCCGAAATCAAGTAAGTATTTATACTTATGTAAAAATTCATCAACTTTAGGGAAATGATCTTGAAAACCAAAAATGTTGTCCTAGTACCCTCTTATTAGATGAATCTGATTCAACCTTAGATCATCACAAATTTTTGGCTTTGTGATTGTTGGCTTTTTCATAGCCATGTTCACTACCACTCTCTATTATAACATGATGGTTAAATTTCTCCTCTATATCCATGTTTTCACATATGTTCTCTTATGTGGAAACCCAGTGATGAGTTAATTTGGGTAACCGTTATTTTTATTACTTTAATTTTTAAAATTTAGTTTTAGTATTCCATTTTATGATGTGGTTTTCAATGAAATAAACTTTCATGTATTAAACCATTTATAAACCCGACGAATTTCGAAGGAGAAATTCATTTTCAGGGGGGTAGAATGTAACACCCTGAGATTTTAGGAGATATATTACTTTTAATTTCTTTGATGTCCTGTGTTTTAAGCTACACCAAGATTAGCTTGCGTTATACGCAACACCGTATTAGCTTGCAGTATACGCAACACTATTCTTGCCTTGTGTTCCACACAATTTCAAATTCTTTTGGTAGAAATTATTCTACGCAACATTGAGTATAGATTTTGTTCAATTTATAAATGAAATAGGTTTTGATTATGTTATACACAACACTAAAGTAATCTTTCACTACACGCAACACTAACTTGGCTTGCATTACACGCAAAAGCGACCTTCCTCGATAGCTTGTGTGCTACACAATACCGAGTTTCACTAAACTATGATATTTTATTATAATATTATTATGAACTAGTCATTATTAATAGTATTAAATATATTTTTAATTTTATTAAATTATCATTCATCTTACACATTTTTAGAACATGGTATGAGAAAAAAATAAAAATTTCGGCTAAAATAAGTATTTTAAAAAAAATGCAGTTTTGCCGCCTTTTGATGGCGCACAACATTAAATCTAGTTTTTTACAAGTTTATAAGTTAAATTAGACAAAATAAACTCATTCATTTTAATTATGATATAAACATTTACTTTGGATAATATTTTTAATATTTTTTTTGATAACTTTCATATTTTTATAAATAAGAAACATACGCTAAATTTTAATTAGAAACAACTTTTTTCATCAAGATAATTTATATGGCTAAATTATAATATTGAATGGTTTTAAAGTATAAATAGAATATATTTTTACCATTTAATATAATATATGTCATTATCATTAATTTTACATTTAATTCATAGGTAAAATCATTTAAATCTTTTGCAATATTTTAAACAAAAATCCATTTTTTCAACAACGAGATTAACTTTTAATTAGTTACTGCATCTTCTGTTTTTTGAATTTTTAAAAATGGATCCCATATTTGAAATCAGGAGGTTCAAAATGTGTAAATAGACAAATTTTATTTTTAGGCACTATGAATAGTAACTATGGTAAATTTTATTTACCACAATTAAAGGTAAATTATGTAATTATGGGTAAAAATAATATTATAAAATTACACTAACACTTGCCTTGATATCATTGGTTGATTATATATCTCCCTAAAACATACTTGGGTCGAAATGGAATCTACTGGAACCCACTTGGATGTGATTAAGACCTTCATTTATTTTATTTAAAGGAAAGTGAAATATATCTCACTCAAACTTTAATAATTAAAGTATTTTTAATATAAGGTAATACAGAATATAAAATATATTATAAATAGTAATTTGAAATATAATGTTTTTATTTATTATGGTAATTTATTTTTAATTTTTATGAAATATTTAATTACTTTAATAGCTTATACAATAATTATGAAAAAATTATGAATTTAGTGAAAAATAAATAATATAGTTATTATTAAAATAATAATACCCATCTAAAGGCCCAAAAACCTAACCAAAAGTTATTTTTCGTCTATATCTAAACCATAATCATCCAATGATAGAATTTAGGACTATGTTGAGCCTTATTAAAGTGATTATGACACTTATATTATTTAATTTTAAATGATGTAAAAGTTGTCACCTTCATAATTTAATAAATATAACAATTTAAATGTTGTGATATTAAGATGTTAAATTCATGTAAAAGTATTATTATGAAATATATTTGAATTATATTCATCATAATGTTTTTTAATTTTTATGCAACAAATAAGTATATTAAATAATTATACAAAAATGTTAAAGTAATTATTTTATTAAGAGAAATATCAAATAAATGGTTTTAAAAATATGAAAATAAATATTATATAAAATAATTAATGTGCTCCTAGAATTTTTTAGATGAGTATGAAATTTTAGGAATCTATAAAATATTTTGTTTAGGATTTATCTTATGTGTGTATTTAATTTAAATTCAAATAATTGAATAGTGTCAAAATTGACACTATTGATATTTTATAAAAATAACATTTTATTAAATTCTTTAAAAATCACAAAAATATTTCAAAATTACAAATTGAAAATTATATGGTCGAAAATGTAATAATATATCTAATTATAGACAATTAAAAACACATAAGTAAGTATTTAAAACAATTTTGAAATTTAGAATATTATTACCACAAATAAACTTAAATAGATTAAATAAGGATAAATCTAAATGATAAGGTTTTAAAAAAATTAAAAACATGACTAAATTTTATTGGTTGATTCAATTAAAACCCTATTATATTTATTATTTGAATTTGAGTCATTTATGGAGGTTTTTATGTGGGATTTGAGATTATTATAAATTAATATTTTTGACGTTTCCAAAAGTGCCCCTCTCCTCTCTTATAAAAGGTCACCTCCTCCCTCTTCTCTTTACTCCATTTTGAGCTTTAAAACTCGGCCAAACCCTACCCATTTCCCTTATCAAATTCTCTAAAAACATACTATAGGTCCTGGTCTTCTTCAAAGACCAACTTTAGTGCCCTAAGAGAATATGTATAAGTGGCACATCGAAGAAGAGGTAATATCATTTATCGATTCTTTCAAAATTATTTCTTCATCTACTTCCTCTATATGAGTTTTTTCATTAATAAGTAAAAACTACGGTATCAATTGTATACTTATATGTCACTATAAATATGAAAGAACAATATTTCATATTCTATCTATCCTATGAAAAATGAAATCACCACACGTGCGTACGTATGACCTACCATCTCCACGTCGTGGTGTAATATGTTTTTCATCCCCAAAATACTTGGATGGGTATAATAATGGAAGAAATAACTATATATTATTATTTGGAAATGATATTTATTTTGAAATATTTTACACCATACACTTTAATACAATTCCACAATCATGGGAATGATATCATTGTTCGTGCATACGTACGGATTACCATCTCCATGAAGCGATGAGATTCATTCTTCATGTTGAACATTCAAGAATGACTATAAAGTATATATAATAAATAATCATGAAATATATGACATAATAATGATAATGGATTTATTTATATTTCATTTACTTACTTCCATTAAATTTAATAAGGAAACGAAAACAGCGTTCAAGCGTACGTATGACTTACCATCTCTATGAACAACGTCTTTCATTCCACTTATTGATCGATTATATATATTTATATATTGAGAATATATGATATATAAATATTGTTTTATATTGTGGAATTAATTAATCACAATCTATGTAATCATATGAAAAATTACAAGTCAAAACCCATACGAAAAATGAAACAATTTTTCCCAATACGCTGCTTTAACATGGAATTTCAAAATGAATGGGTAATATATAGTCGTAAGTGAATCATATATGATATCATAAATATTATTATGGTTCTGTTACAAGTTAATAATATGTTTAAACCCAATATACAGGATTTTCAAATACAAATGGAAGAAATTGGACCAAAGGTAAGGGATAATTATTCCATTCTCATTCTAATCTGAGATTGTTTATTCGTTAGTATTTACTGGGGTTATATTTATCATCTATGACCATGTTTTATAAAAAATGTTTTCATAAAGTGTTTAATATTCTTACATGTATGTTTAAAGTTTTTTTTACCCTTTTTTGTACTTTTACTATGTGTCATGGAAGGAGTATTTCTTTTGTTTACCATACGAGGTACTTTTTGACTTTTCCGGCAAAAGTACAAGAATATTGTTTATTTAACTTATACGACATGAAAGAATTTTTTACAGTTTCATAATTCCTTATTTACATGAAGTTTACTCTACAATATTTCATGATTATTTGCATCAAAATTATTTTCTATTAAAGTTTCATGGTATTTTGAGAAAAGAAAATGATTTTGAAGAAAAATGATATTTTCCTAAAGAATTTATTCCCAGTGTTTTATCAAAATTATTTTCCATATAAGATGATATAGGGTTATGTTTCTATACCTATTATTAATTTTATTTGATTATGTTATGATGGAATTATTTTTATCTTATAAGGATTATGTTATAGTGGCATGATGGTTAAGAATCCCATTTTATTACATGGGTTTTGCTATGATGTATGATTTATGATTTTGTGGAACACATAAGAATGGTTTAATTATGGGATGGGTGGGAACTATATCTACCTCTAATGAATTGGGTAATGATTTATATCTCATGAGATAGACATGGCTGGAATGAAAACTAAATATGGTTAAGCAATACAGGGATATAACGACAGGTAAACCCGGTTCAGTAATGGACTTTGTCCACTATGATGGTCTTGGAAGTAATTCCTTGGATACTATGGAAATAATATCATGTTTTTAATGGTTTCCCACAATTCCATGTTTTATTACCATGATATTGTATCATGATTAATGTTCCTTTGTGATCTATTCCTTACATACTATAATGATTTATTTAACGACTCATGATTTTGATGTTTAAAATTTATGTTCATGTTTCTATGTTCAAATGTATATGTTTTTATTATTTTATCCATGCATACCATTAATTATAATTTGAGATAACCCTTTATATATTTTTCCCCAAGAATTAAAAAAGGGTTTTAGTTATGAAAACAAAAGGGGATGATCTTTACGAGAGATATTAAGGATCTTTCCCCATGATTAGAAGATCATGTTCCGAGTTTCCAAAGACACTAAACTAATACGGTCATTGGGTGTTTTTTTATGTATTAAGTATTCCGAAAAAGTAATTTAATTTCCATGTAGGTAAAGATTTGGGTCTCAACAAGGAAATGTAGATAGAAATGAGAAAGGAAGGAAACTCTTAGTTGAGTGTCTGATTTTAAAATCTTGACGATGGGCCTCCAGAGTGCTTGAGGAACCTTGGGATAATTATAGAGAGATTAGGATAGAGAATGGATGTTTTAAAAGGATTTTAGTGAATAAAAGTGGGAGACTCGGTGGGTTTATATAGGAAATAAAAGGGTAATTCTTTAATATTTCACAAACATTGGTTTTGTAAACAACATAACTAAATATTCAAAACCAAAAACCTTCATATGTTTTACACCCATGTTTTTTGAAAAAAATGAGTATAAAATATTATTTTACAAGTCCATGGGTCGAATATAATAAAATATTATCCCTTCTTATGTAGTGGTGAGTCCTGTTAATAAATAAATGAACTTAAAATCAAATAATATGTTATTCATTTTAGAGGATTCAGTAAGGCATTATAAAATAAGTAAAATAAATATAAAATAACATTATTTTAAATTTAGAACATATATTTGGTCTAATATCATTTTATGGTATTTATTACATCACTATTGGGTCATTATAATGTCATAAAACACACTATACACTTATATATTATTTAAATTTTACCCGAAAATTCAACTATCTTAGAAAACTATGAAAAATTCACCTTTAAATAATTTTTAAATCCTAATTCCAAAATTAATAATACTTTTATCTAAATAATTTTCTAAATATGTGAATTTTTACTTTTAAAATGAGAACCTACATTTATTGAAAATTGACAGGTTTTGACAAAAATAGTTTTTAAACCTTAATAAAAAATTACAATTGACATCCTAAAAATTATATAATAATTTATTATTAATAAAACTAATTTTATAATAATGTTTTATTAAAATATTAAAATTTTCAAAAATTCAAAAATTCTTTAAAATAAATTCTTTAAAAATACACTTTCTATTTTATCGTATAAAAATATAACTCTTATCAAACTGATTACCAAATCATTTATAGATATGGAAATGATATAATCATCATTTATTAGAATTGTATTTATAATATTATTTATAAAAGTGTAGTTTGTTATAATAAGGAATATATTTTTTCAAAAGTACTATTTTTACTCAAAAAAATAATTTATCAAATTCCTCATTTTTTTTAAGATGGAATATTCACATAAATTAATTGATAGAATACGACATTTATTTATAAAAAATGATTACACAATAAGTAACTAATACCTTGTTATATAACCCCTTATAACACCTACATAATATATATGGGTAATGTGTGGAATGGTGATATAATCTTAGAGAGACTCAGATAATATCGCCCATGTGGTAATCTCTATTAACATTAACTTCTCCCGTATGTGATTCTGTTCAAGATTAATGTGTTGAAGCTTAGCTTGGGATTGGTTAAGAGCAATGACCAGTGATACTACCTCATTTATTAACTCTGAAAAATAACGTTCATATGGCCCTAGTCTACTGGATGAGGCCATTATTTTCTTTTGTCTGTGTCGAAAGTATTTGTTAAAAACTTATATTTATATTAGTTCTATTATCACTATTCAACAACTATGTAATCAATGGTAATGATAATTAAATGGAATTAAAACCTAACAATAAAAAAAATGGTACATTCATTTTCTATATCTATAAGACATTAAAATAATGGGAATTTTATTCATAAATGGTCAGGTTATTACAGCTTAAACTCTGTGTTATGTGTTGTATATGATTTCGAACATAGTATTTTTATAAAATACTTTGGTGTTACATAAAGGTTGTGTGTATAGAAATAAATATGATAAAACTGACATGTACGTCATATATTCCATTGAATTCAATGTATTCTATTCTTGGAAAAATAATCCTCAAAGACATAAGAAATCATGCTAGGTCATCAGGTTCTCACTAATACACCTTCATAACTAACCTATACTACTATATCTATAGCTATAAAAGAATATATCCCATTATTATATCCATCCCCATACCTAGTCACATAGGCTAGGGTATAACAAAAAATTCTTGAACATCTCCTACTCAAAAAAGGTTGGGTTTCTTGCTCAGTGTCAATCTTTTATCCAATATCATATTACCACTCTCTCACTTAGGGATATTTCGCTAACCATATTACATACCACACCACAAAACACTACCCTCTCACTTATGGTGAGGTATCATTCCACATTATAAGGTAAACATCATAATGTTACTCTATCACCTAGGGTGAGGTTTCTCATAACATCACTTTCTGCATCTCATAGCACCACCCTCTCACTCAAGGTCAGGTCTAATACCACCTCATTTCCAAAAAACATATCACTCATGGTGGTTCCCCACTAAAATTTATCATGCCTAAAAACTCTAACATATGGTTATGTCCAATATAAGTCTTTCACATTCACCCTATCACTCAGGGTGATATCTTATACAAGTTTCATTATCATTTGTGTCATGTACCATTGCCTTTGACCATGGAATAGTTATTGGACTGGTTGAAAACAAAAAGCCTTAGGTGTACATCCTGGTACAACAAAGGATACTAACTAGTAGTTAGGGTCAAATAGGATACCCTTGGGAGACTATAACCTCGTGTTCTGAGTGAAACAATAGTGAAAATAAGGTAAATTCCATACATCATAAGATAAAATACATATAAGAACCAAATGAGAATCATAATCCGTGAGATAACTAAAATATACAATAATATAGTTAATAAATACAAGTCATTAATCATATACACACTAAACAAAAATCGGGTTTTAGCGGCGGTTATTTTACAATGTCTTTCAAACCACCCCTAAATAAGAATTAAATATTTTAGTAGAATATTTTAAAAAACATTCATAATTATTTACTAAAATTAAAATAAATGTTCTTCTCCCCACCCCAATCCCTCTCCCCACTTTCCCCCACCCCATTCCCATCCCCACACCGCCACCACTCTATCTGTATCCAAAGCCACTACCACCCTTTCCATAATCACTCTATCTCTATCTACCACCACTCTCACCCTCACCATCAATATCAAAGATACCCTCACCCCCTTTCACCCTCTATAGACCTCATCCCCTACCATCACACTACATTTTTGGCCCCCTTTTCCCATATCGTAATTCTATTCACCCATCTTTCCCCTATTGGTGCACCACTCACCCTTATTCTCCCTATAGATCCCTCAACTCTCTTTAAAAACATCAATCACTATCCCTACTTTACGCTTACCATCATTTATAATCTTACAACATCCGTATTAATAGGTATCATTATTTCCAATCTCGAATAACCATAAATAATAATAATAATAATATATATCATTTTTAAAAAAAGAATCTTGACTAATTATTTTTGGTATTTTGAGGTGTTTTATGAAATTATACTGAATTAGATCATCATATATGATAGGTTTTTTAAATAGTTTAAAATTAGTGTGGGTTTGAATTAATTATTAACTTAATCAAAATATATCAAATTATATTTTACATAGATAAAGATAAGTAATTCTTTTTATATCTCGACATGTGTTGTGAAAAAATTAATAATTTACTCATCATATGTGATAACTGATGCCATCGGTTTTCATTTAGTATATTACTCTTATGATTACATAAAGGTACAGTTAATAACTCAAATTAAAAAATAATTATTTTGTTATATGTTATTATTAAAATGTAACAATTTTGAATGAAATTTATTTTTTTATTTTCATACAAATAAAACTGAGAATACATTAAACATGTTTTTCAATATAGGAATCACCCTTAATGTTTATAAATTTTCATAATAAGATATGAAATCATCAATAAATAAATTTTATGGAATGTAAATATATTGAATCATAAATGAAGTTATTTTATGATTTAGAAAATCTTACTTTAGAGGACATGTTATATGAATATTCCCATAAAATATTAACGATTATGGAATCATAAGATAGGGAAAATGAGCTGATCAACATTATTTTTCCAAAAAATAGTAATTTTTCTTTAAATGACTTAATATTTATTATTTTTTAAAATTCTATTTAATGATGTATAGTAACTTTTTGATATAGGGATAAAATCCTGATCACATAACCAAGGAACACACCTCAATATCTGATGGGTTTGGAGGAGTTTTTGTATTACTCAATTTCTCATCGATCTATTTGTTGGAAAATATGGGGTAAAAGACCACAATGTAAATTTAAGAGATATTTGAAGATTTATGATGTTTATGGAAACATGATATTGAATTAATACCCTTCTAAATATATGTATTTGATTTGGTATAGAGAATCAATCTTTAATAAAGTATGATCACTATTGTTAGTCAACCGAATGAGAAACAAACTTCATAAACAATAAACAATGAAATTTAGATCCATATAAATTATGATTTTGGAATTGAAGGAAAAAATCCTTATAATAAAAACATATCATTTCAACCACTTAAAAGTTCTATAAATAGTAACTTGAAAAATGATGATGTTGGGACTATAGGACAACCAGATAAATATTATAACATATCAGCAGATCCTCCTCCTAATACTAATGTAAGAAATGACTTTACTGAGTAGAAAAAACCATTTCATGATTTATTTGAAAATATTAATCAAGTTCTATATGGAGGATGTCTTAAATATTCAAAACATTCTTTTCAAATGAAGTTGTACCATATCAAATGCCTATGAAATCTACAAATAAGAAGATTTCCATGATATTGGAATTATTACATATAGAATTTCTTGAAGCTAAGATCCCTGAATCTTTTTCTAATATGAAAAATTTTATTTACAAGACTGGTTTGAATTATAGAAAAATAATTCTTTTCAAAATGATTATATGCTTTATTAGGGAGAGGATTCAATTAGCCAGGACTAAAAAAAACGTTTTTATTCTAGATGGAAGTGAATGAGAATTTTTGCAAGATTGAATCAATATAATATAATGAAGAAGATTAAAAATGATAAAATATATAATTTTTTTCATTACTTCCCTTTGAAAGCATGATTATATTGATTATTCAAGTCATTGAAAACCACCAAGCATGTGAAGTGTAATTCTATAGATAACAATAATGATTGTTTAATGCGACAGACAAGAGATTAGAAATCATGGAATACATCTGATTAATTGCATCTATATTACTCATACAATCTTATTAATTTGTTATTGGGATTGAATTTTGATGGATTCATTCCATTCAGGATATTGTGTACTAGTTGTAGAATTTGGATGGTTGTTTTAATCCCTTAAAATCTATATTTAGGTATCCCTGTGTAATAAAAATACTTTATCATTTCAATTATTATTCCAGAAAAAATAACTAGAAAAGATATTTATGTATACTTTTATCTTATAATTTTATAAACACAAGATTTATGGAGAAATGGTTTTGAGACGTATGATGCTGCTTCTAGAACAATGTTTGAAATGCATGCTACTCTAAAGTGGACCATTAGTGACTTACTTGGACAAAATAACTAATCTTTTTGGAATAATTTCATGGGTTTTATCTATCCTATTTTTCACTTTGATATTTATCCTAAACTACAATGTTATAGTAATAATTAATTATTTTTGGGTAATTACATATTTCTCTATGCATGTCATAATTTTTTTTGAACAAGTCAAAATCCAATTGTTCTTTTGATCATATAAAACCTATAATGTTGTTGATAGTTACTAAAATGTTAGAACAACAAGTAAATGTCTATGCATAATTTTTAAAGGTACATCATTTTAATGATAATGAAAAATGTTATCAAAGTGCATAATTAGTTTCAATTAGAATACAATAATGGAAGAAAAAAGTATATTTTTCATACTTTCATATATGGAATTTAAGTTTTTACATCATAATCTTGATGTTAGGCATATTTGGTAAAATTATTCTGAAAATTTGATGTTAAAATTACTTAATCAGCATGAAAAATCAAATGAAAATTTCAACGCTCAGAGTGACATAAAAATAATGAATATAAATCATGATATAGGTCTAAATGAGAAAAAAAGTATGCCCAATTTTTTTTAATAAATATTAAGGACAAATATATATTCCATAAAATTTTAAAACATATAAAGGGTATTTAAGTAACATATCAAGGTGTTTTGACGTACAAAAACCTAGGTTAAATGAATTGAAAATTAATGATTCATATATTTTGTTATAGAAGGTAAAACCATTGGTATTGTGTACATTTCTGCCTAATTAGTTTAATGTAGTTGTACTAAAATTATATATATTATTTGGACAACTAGGTGAAAAAACTCTACAAATAGTTGATCTTGTAAAGCTGGAGGATATATTTTTACTAGCACTTCATTCAAGGAATATTTCCTTTATCATTTTTATTATCATGATGCATTTTATTGTACATTTGGTCAAGGAAACTAAATTGGAAGGTCCTATACATTATCTATGAAGGTATAAAATTGAGAGGCACTTTATTTATATTTTTTCATCATAAGTAAACTATTATTGAAACTATATTAAATACGTAATTATGATGTATGCATTTTATTTCACAAATACTTGGGTCATTTAATATCATATTTGAAAATAAAAATAAATTTAAAGGATCTATTTTTAAGGATACTTAGAATATAATTGTAAAGATATTTTTCTAAGTACTTGGATGATATTGAGATATGATTCAATCAAATTAAATGTTTTCATGAAATATCAATTCAATATCAACTTCATGGTATATAAAAAATCATTCATAGTTTTTGGTGATCAGTTGGGAGGATCTCAAATATTAAACTGACAGAAAATGAATAATTAAAATCACATAGATATCTAATACTAAAAAGTGAAATTAAATATTCATTTATTTAATAGATCAGGATACAAACAAAGAGTTACATAAGATGTTGAACATGAAATTGGAAATGTATAATTTTTTTAATGAAGTAATTATAGAATTCTTTTCACATCCTGTAAGTTCATAAATACTAAAATCAACATGGATATTAGGTTGAAATATATATTTTTTAAATATAAAAATTTAAATTACTATTTTTGGATCATCAATACTTATACATGGGATGATTTGTGAGAATATTTTATTTTTTTGGCTAGGGTTCCTCTAAAACTAGTCATAAATTTCAATGTTTACAATGTTAATGGATTTAAATTTCATGTGTTTGATTAAATATAAGATTTAAAAACAAAAAAAATATTGGTATATTTATAATTTTTGAATTAGGATACTATTGAAAGATAAATTAAATTATTTAGTTAAACTACCATGATCATTTTTTAATTATTTTATTAAAATGAATGTGGGTAGATATTACCAGGGATATTAAAAAGATATTTCTTATAATTTTATTATATAAAAATCTCTCACATGATGAATGTCACTAATCATGATGTATATGATTTGTATATATTCTCTTTAAATGAATAAAATGTATATTTTCTGTAAGGTATTGTGGATGAAGGGTAAAGTATGGTTGTTCATATAAAACAAAAAGATTCATATGATATGGGTGATGAAATGGAAGATTTAACCCATGATATTGAATACCATCAACAATAAGAAATTGACTTATTTTTTTATAATGATATTGAAATTATTATTCTCTAATGGGTGGATGAAATTGAAGAAGTAATGATAGAGTAGAATATTGACATGATTGAAGAACAACATGATTGTATGTTCAGTCATCTGGTAACTTATCAACTATCTATGTTATATGTTCTTCATTTCATATATTACAGATATATTACGCTTTCTAAATTGATTCTTATGCTTGAGTTATTTAATTTTGAAAAAGTAAATGTTATAATTGTTTCTATTTGAAATAATTCATTAAAATAACAATGTATATTATGTTTAATAGTACTATTCATATATTATGATATCTAAATATCTTTTTCTACATGAATCCTTCAAAATATACGTTCTGATGTTTTTTATATGTTTAAAGGATTGTAATTCAAAATAAAATGTTATTCATTTATTGTATTCAAATCCAAGTTTATCTTCCCATTACCATACAAATGTTATCAGTGTTTCCTAGTGATCCTTTTGGATCCCTCCCTATAGCATCTAGGATTTCCTATATCCCCCTTTTATCAATGTCTTCTACACCCTCTGATTCCCTCCCATCAACATCTAACTGAGTTCATCCCAATTTAGTAGATTAAAGATGTAGTTACCTAAGAGTGAGGGAATATGTGGTCACTCTTGTTTTTGTACAATAATATTTGAGGGTGATAGTTATTGGTACAAATTCAAATGTGAATAATCTTATTAAATATTTTTTATACTAACTACTACTTCTTTCATAAAATATTGAAGAAATGTTACTACCATGACAAATATTAATATTTTAGATAAGTAAAATATTAATGGATTGAATATAATTGTCCCATTTTATTGTTATAGGGTCACCAAAAACGATGTTGAGGTAATATATGAAATATTCTAGTTTAGTTAGAAGCTAAATTATATCAAAAAATGATTGCAAGTGTCCCTGGTGACATTGAATTGATGGATGGTTTCATTCAGTTGGAAAATGAAAAAAATTATAATAATTTAGTACAAAAAATTTATTGGTGTAAAGTTGAAATTTTAATATACATCGCTATTTATGTTTCGTGAAATATGTTATATGGATGTCAGGATATGGGAGTGGAGATAAATATAGAGATGTAGATGATATTAGTTCATCAGGTAATGATTGGTCTTGATATTGCTTTTAGTGGTAGTGTTGTGTAAATAAACTTGTTATCTATAACATATTGTATTTACCTAGATATATATGTTCAAAACTTATAATTTATATTTTTTAATATTTATGTGATTATTGATATCTATTTCTGTGTCTATTTAAAATAAAACTATATATAGACTTTCATAAGCTAAAGGATTGTTTGTATAATTGATGGGAGGGTTTAGATTATTATTATCAACTGTGTTAAGGTGGTATAGCCTAATTTTATAGATTATTAAATCTATATCTTACTTTTAAATGTTCTACCCATACTTGATAATCCTTATAAAAAATATTTTTTTGATAGGATTCTACCAAAATCACAGTTACATATACTTCAACATATTGGTTAGTATAATGTTGGGAGTGGAATACATACCACACACCCTTCCATAAATCTCTCATATGGTTATCCCTCTTTCCTAAGTGTGTGAATTTTTTTTACCCCTCTATTAGATCACTAATGTTTTTCTTCTCTCGTTATTTTCTTCTTATTTATTTATTTACTCTTATTTCCCTAGCTAGCCATGGTGGAAAAATCTAAATTTAGGGTCCTGTTAATCATTGGGATTCTTGTTCCTTGGGATTGTAAATATTCTCTTTATCACTAATCCTTTGATTATTCAATAAAGCAGGACTTATCTCGTTAGTGAGAGGTAAGATATTTTTTGTCTTATTTTATTAATTTACATAATGTTCTTACACATTGAATGTATAACTTCTACTGAGTTATTTCCCATATCAATTATAGATTAATGGTTTACAAATTATTTTTATACGTTCATTAATTTTTTTACGATAAATATAGAATATCAATTATATTTTGGTTTTATGTTTATAAAATTTAATTTCTTGATCATAGGGTATTTTTTTATTCTTTGGGGATTGTGTTAGTTCAAATAGAATTTTATAGGGTCTTTTAAAAGATATATTATTTTTATGAAAGGGGTTTCATTTTTTTGTATTTTTTTTAAATGAGTAAATTCTTATTCCCTATGGTGTAAATCATTATTTATCAATCTTACTTACTTCTTGTATATATATGATTATTACAAGGAATTATTTACATAATTTTTTAAGTTGGATAATTTTCAATGGGGATTATAGGAATTGTATTTGACTTGATTGAAATGGGAACCTTCAAAAGTTATATGAGTAATCTGGTGGAGTACTACACTAGATTATATTATATAATGGATTTTGTATCCTATTATAGTTTATACATTGGCTGGTGGGATTCCACCTGGTGAGCCTGATAAAATAAATTTAGGATTCATAACTATTAGGATCAAATTATAGGCTGACATGTGGTCCACATTTAGGAGGATCCAGGGGTATCCTGTTATATTAGAGGTTGATAACCCGCATTTTGTAATAATCACATAATGGTTTAATTATTACCCTAGATTAATTTAATATATATTCTATTTATATTTTATTGGGATTTTAATCACATGTTGCATACATCTAGTTAATTTTAAAGTATTTTTTTTCTATAAAGTAAAGACATATGTTATTGGTTTTTAATATTTATATAATGTGAAAAGAAAATTTTAAATCTTCTTTGAAACTAGTGTTATGATTTGGATTATAAAAAAACTTACATATATATTTTTATGTTTATGTTTCTACATAAGTTTTTCGTTTTTTATATATTTGGTTTTTTAGGGAGATAGCTTTCTATTTTTAAAATTTTTTTGAATAGCGATATATAAAATTATTTTAAATCACTGCTATATATAGTCAAAATATTATTTGTAGTGGTATAAACTACATCTATGTGATAAAAAATATACAGCAGTGGTTTATACTTCCACTAAAAATTTGGTATTTTTATATTAAAAAATCACCCCTATAAATTTAAATAACATCCACAAAATAATGATTCATGACACATCCCATAAAGTACAACTATATGGGTGAAAATGACATGAGATAATTCTTGATGCCATATTTTGAAATGATTTATAGAAACCATAATAGAACCATTTTGTTGAAATTTAAGAAACCTCAAAACCAAAAAAAAATCACTTGTCACCTGTTATTTTAGTGATAGTAGATAAAAAAGTCGGCCAATGGGCATAAAAATGAATAACATAAAAAAACATGGTCACTAGCCTAACCCTAATTATAACATCATAGGTAATAATAGAATAAGTATTTTTCATATTTATTAATATTTCTAAATTATTTAGTAATTTTATATTAAAAAAATACACTTTTTGGATATCATACCCAATACACAACAATGAGTTTCTCTAAAAAAAATTCTTTCATGCAAGACTGTGTTGTACCAAAAAATAATATATTGTTAATATTATTATTTTAAGTGGTATTCATTGCATAGTCATTATATAAATGGGAATAAATAGTAATGAATATATTATTATTATTTATGTTTATTAAATTGTTTTTACATTCATCCCATAAATTTTATAGGCTTGAAATAAGAATAAATCCAATTTTAACCATAAAAAGATCTATATTTTTTTAAAAATGTAGTTTTACCTCCATTTAATGAAGAACCAATATTTAATATATATATTGAATTTTTTTTACTTATATATGTAAATATAAACTTTATTTATTAGAGTGAAATATCAAAATTTAATTTGAGTGATTTTTTGGTATTTTTCTGAGAGCTTTCACTTTTTGATGAATAGTGAAAAATACTGAATTTTAATTCAATATAATTTTTTCAACTAATTTATTTTTAAGTATTGTCATATTTTTTATTGGTTTTAAATATTATTATAAAAATTTATAACTATTAATCAAATTTAGGTAATTGTGATCAATTTCCCTTTCAAATTGGATATAAAAACATAGCAAATTTTTGGAACATTTTTTCTTTAAAAACCCGCATTATTATCCTGTCAGTGGGATTGATTTAAAATTAAATTTTGTCAATTATATGATTTAAATTATGAAAAATGGATTCCATAATTTTAGTAATCATAATTTTTAATTTATTATAATTTCAACTTAATTTTTTATCCTAATGACTAGTGACCGAGATTTAAATTAATTATAGTGATTAAGAAGAAAATTAGCTTAACAACATACTAAAACTTAAACATGTTTCCGAAAATGAGATAGAAAATTTTCCAAAAGAAATTTTATGGAAATATTTAGATCCTATAATCCCTTGGATCGTATTTTTAACCTTATTAAAGTAAATTTTTACAAGGAAAAAACATGTGTAGAATTCTTTTTTCAAAAACATGGAAGAATTTCAACTCCTCCTCCACTATAAAAAAACCACTCACCCCTCCCATTATTTCATGAATATAAATACATTTTATCACTGAAAATATCATTCAATAATCTCCCGACATCCCTATCCTCAACATATAATTCTCTCCTTGGTAATAAATCTATTAAAGGAAGCCATTTGGAAAAAACCAAAAGAGTTACCCGAATACGAGGCAACATCCTTCCTCAACCTCTTTTGTTTTATTTTCATTACCCACCACCGAAAAATATTATTATTACATAATTATATAATCATATAATTATTGAAAATATAATGTTATTTTTTAATTATATTGTTTCAACTTACATGCATAGAAAATTCCATATAAAAGGTAACAAAATTACCACTCGTGTACGACGAACTGTTTTCTCACCAAACGATGTCGTTTATTTTTATTTTACCACATATAATGGTTAGGAATTATGAAATACAAAATGTTTTTATATGATATATATATATATATTATATTTAGGATTTCTTCTTACTTTATGAATTTATATTTACATATACCTTCATATCTTCCATTTTTTAAATATGATAACATCTTTTGTGGATGTGTGGACTATCACCTCCTCAAAGCGATGTGATACATTAAAAAAATTCATGGAATCTATTAAGGATTATTTGAATTAAAAATATGTGACATAAATAAAATCTATATTATATTAATTACATTATTAAAATTTTAGAAATATAATATATCATTTTCTTTATTACCCTTTCAGAAACAGAAAAACTGATAACATTGTTCATGGATATGTGGAATACCACCTCTTCATTGTGATGTGGTTCCTTTTACATCAAAAGAATTATATATTTAATTATGTACTATAAAATAAATGGGTATTTATTATATAATTATCATTCTATAAAGGTGAATGTCACTAACCTTTTTTTCCATAACGATCAGTTATAAATGGGAATGTTACTCATGCATACGTACGACCTATCGTCTTTATGATTTTAGAGTTGGTTAATTTTTCATTACCATATTTAATGATTAGTATTAAAAGTATAATTGATGTATAAATATTATTATTATTTAATAATTATTATTCAATAGTTTTTTATATAATAACTCTTCTCACAGTTGTTGACCTACCAATGTTTTTTTGACACATAATATAAAAATTGTCAAAACACCTGAGGAAATTATAATTGTTTAAGTAGTTGTATAAAAAATTGTAATAATTGAAATAACATTAATGATAAAAATTAAAAAAAAAATTATGTAAGTAAATAAATAACATAAGGATATTATTCAAGAATATATTGACACATGTGAAAAGTCATACTCAAGGTAAGGGATTTCATCTCAATCTCCATTAATTGAGAATTTTATTGATGATATGAAAATTTATTATTTTATTAATTGTATATACAAACCATTTGACAATAAATATACATATTTTATCTATTATCTATTTATTAAATTTTTCTATATGTTATAATTTCATATGGCTTAGGATTTGAATTCTCAAAGTGGTATGAGATTCTTTGAATGTTTAAATATTTAATCCTTTCCTCCATTTAAATATTCTTGATATTATTTTAAATATTTATTTATATGGATATTAAAGTATTATAAAGGATATTTTATATCTATTTTGGTATCCAGATTCCTCTAGAAGACTTATTATTTTTAAAAAGAAAATGAAAACCCTCTTTCTCATTTTTTTGGGTATTTTGTAATTGAAAATGGGTTTTTTAAATAGGTTTATTATTTAAATATATTGAATAGTTTTATTGTTCTTACAAATGAAATTTTAAGAGTAAAATATTTAAAATTGAAATATTTTATGTGTTAGGATTATATAATGGAACTTGAATGTTTGTATGGTGGTTCTATAATAAACTAGTGATAGGTGGTTTCATGATATTCTAAGGATGGGTGGGTACCCAGTATCCCTACAATTCATTGGGTAAGAAATTTGGTTATATGGATATTCCATTTGTAAGAGTGAAATATTTGGAAGTTGACTTTATGGTTATTCCATTTTGAAAATTGGTATTTATATTGATGTACCAATATACCAATATGTTTTATCTATGCTTTTCATAGGGTTTATTGTAATATTTTTATTACAAAAAGGGTAATAAATGAGATTATTTTTAATGTAATCTCTTTAATAATTTTTAAATGAGAAAATATTAATTTATGATATAGTTTTCAAGGGTTATCATTTTTATCAATGGACTAACAAATTCATTAATTTTACATCACTTATTATGATTTTTATGTTCATAACATGTTTTTTAATGTTTTTTATAGGAATTAAGGATGATTAAGGGATTGGGAGAATTCATGTTGATAATCATGAATAGTTTCCATAAAATAGACCATGATTTATCTTTAAATTCTTTATATGGTGAAAAAATGGATACTAATTAGAAGTTCCCAATTTATATTTTTTTATGTATGATTTATGGCCTAATTATCTAAAACTATAGACCTGAAAAGATTCTCAATGTGATAAAAAGTAATGATATTAACATAAAAAAATATTTTTAAATTATTTAAAAGAGTCCATATAGTTATTATCAAAGGATGGTCTATATAAATTTAAAGGTTATGATTGTTTTAATAACTTTCCATTAAAATATTTTACCTTATGGTCATGTTAAAATGTCATATAATTTTAAGATTAACATTTTTCTTCATCTAAATTGTGTTTGTTTAGAATGTTTTTTATAGAGGAAATAATGAAGATATAGGGGGAAGGCACTGAGGAAAATATATCCTTCCTAATCAGCATCCCATGATGGTTGGAATTGGAACTGGGAAATGTTTTATAGTGATGTATTAGTTGAAACATGGTTAAAATAGTGGTGGTGTCTATGAAAGAGAGAAACCAGATCTACAATTGAGGAATATGAAAATAGTGAATAATTTTATGTGACAGCATCCCCCATTATTCTTAGGATCATCTGCCACCATTATAGATAAAGAATGGATTAAATCCCAAGAAAATATTTTTGAGGTCATGGGTTGATGAAATCAGTAAATGGTAACTCCTTCAATTTATCATTTTGAAGGAAAAGTAGACCAATGGTGGAAAATGGTTAATAATATCATTCAATGTGAAGAAATTAACACCTTGGAATGGGAATAATTTAAGAATATTTCCCTTGTAAAATATTTTCCAAATGTTGTTCGACATAGGAAGGAAACAAATTCATGGATTTAATATAAAACAAGGAACATTCAGAGGATAAATATAAAGAAAACTTCACTCAATTGGTGAGGTACATCGCAAATTTTATTTGAAACGTTGATAGTAAGATATGTTTGTTTTTCTCATGATTAAATCCAAGATATCTAAAGGAATTGGCTTTTAATGAGTTAAATAGCTATAAGAAAATTGTTTGATGCTCTGAGAAGGTAGAAATTAAGTTTTCCTATAATCATGTGTCTCGTGAAAATAAGAACAATAAGAGGCCCAGTAGGAAATCAATGGGAAAGCACTAATCAAAGATGCATGGAGTTAAAAAAACCCAATTCTCATCTTGTGAGAAGTGCGGAAAAAAGCATCATGGAGATTGTATTTCAAGCTCTATTAAGTAATCTCAATGTGGTATGTTGGTTCATATGGCTCATGAATCTAAGAAAGATGATCAGTCAAGTAGTGAAATTCCAATGGTAATATTTTTTCGTCATAATGAGTTAGGTAATTAGGCCAATGTGTGTCCCAAGTTGATTACCTAGGGTGGAAACCATCAAGATTGAAAGAAAAAGTATGTGGAAAATTTATTTTATACTATTAAAGTTGATTTTGGGCCATTAAATAATGTTGTGACAGATATGTTACTAGTCAATTATAATTATTCCAAAACTAAATTTGACTTTGGATCAACAAATTCATTCATTTCTGAGAGATGTTTTAGAAAACTGAGAATATCACTTGTTGAAAGTAAGATTAAGATTTATGTAAAAACATTGTGTGGGAATATTATTGCAACCAATATTTATTGACACATTTCTATTAAAATTAGTGGGATGGTTTTTTCAAATCTTGATAAAGTGTCCATATTGGAGTTTGATACTATTTTGAATATCAATTGGATTTTAGGTTATCATGATAAAATATATTGAAAATACAAGAGGGATATATTAAATTATTTCATACCTTTGATAATCTACCAAGAATCCTATAAATTGATTAAATATCATAGTAGTATTTCAATTATATTTTTTAAAAGAAATAAACAATTCTAATTAGTGATATCCCAATAGTGAATTAATTTAATCATGTTTTTTCTAGTGATATTATTGGTGTTGTTATTGATTAGGAAGTTTAATTTACTATTGATTCAGTGTCAGATGCTAATCCAATTTCTAACCCCCTAATAGAATGTCTCAAGTAGAACTTGTGGAATTGAAAAACTAGTTAAAATTATTTCTTGATAAATGATTCATTTAACCTAGAACTTCACCATGAGGTTCTTCTTTTTTATTTATGAAAAATAAGGATGTTTTCATGAGGCTTTATAATGATTATAGATCATTAAATTAAATAATTCTTAAGAACAAGTATCCTTTACCTCATATCAATTAATTTTTTCATAAGATCCAGGGATATTAGTGTTTTTTGAAGATTGATCTCAGGTCTGGTTACTATAAGCTGAAGGTGAAGGAGGATGGAATCCTAAATACTGTGTTTTAAACTAGATATGTGCATTATGAGTCTATAGTTATTCCCTTAGGGTTATCTAATTAAGCGATTGTATTTATTAATCTTATCAATAGTGTCTTCCATCAGTTTTTTTATCATTTTGTGGTTGTGATTATAGATGATATTTTGGTATATTCTATATTCCACGAGGAACATTAAAGGCACATAAGGATTTTTTTTTGAACATTAAAATAAAAGAAACAATTTGGAATATTTATTAAGAGTGAATTTTGGTTGAAAACAATTCATTCATGGGATATATTATTTCTAAATATGGCATAACTGTTGATCCTTATTAAACCAAAGTTGATAAAGAGTGTCCAAGTCCTACCAAGGTCATAGAAATGAATATTTTTCATAGATTAATAGGTTATTAACAATTATGTTTTGAAACAATTTCTCAGTTATCTTACCCACAATCGAAGTTAACACGAAATGGATTAAAGTTTATCTAGATAGAAGAATATGAAGTTTGTTTTGAAGAGATAATAAATATTAGTAAATACTCTAATGTTGGAACTATCTTCCAGAAATGGAAAATTCATCATCTATAATCATTCATCAATAATATTACTTGGTTGTTTCTTGATGCAGAATGAAAAGGCAATTTATTATTTTTCATGTCAGTTTAAAACCTAGGAGTTAAATTTTCTAACACATGATTTGGATTTAGTTGTTATTTTTTTGAATTAAAAATTTGGAGGCATCATTTTTATGGAGTAAATTTTAAAATATATACTGATCACATAAGTTATAAGTATATATTCACTCCAAACTAATTGAACATGAGACAGAGAATGCATATCAATGTAATCTAGGATTATGATTTCCTGATTCAATATTATCCTAGAAAAGAAAACAAGGTGATTGATGCTTTATGTAAAAAATTTAATGATATATTAACCATTTTAAATTTGTAACATGAACCTTTATATAATTATTTGATGAATTTTGGCCAAGAGGTTGTGGATTCAAGGACATCCTCTATTTTTTTCGTCTTTTAGTTCAATCAACTTTTTCATAAATAATAAAGATAGCTGAGAAGGTGGATCGATATTTACAAGAAAAGGTAGAAACAATTAAAAATGGTAAGTTTCTTAATTTTAATATCATTAAATAAGGTGTATTCAATTGGGAAAAAGATTATGTGTGACTTGTGATTCACAATTGTGGAAAGAGTTTCTTAATAAAGCTCATATTTCTTCATTTTCCATTCATCTAATGAAAAAATATGTACAAAGACCATCAAGTGTATTACTGATTGGATGTAATGAAAATAGATATTGCTAAATTTATTATTAATTTTTTGGATTTTCTATAGGTTAAAGAAGAGTTAAAGTTACAAAAATGGATTCCTTAACCTTTTCCAATGTCAGAGTGGAAGTGGAAAAATATATCAATAGATTTCAGGGTAGGATTTCAAAATACTTCTCAAGGTAAAAATGTGATTTTTGTTATTCTTGATGGATAAAAAACTATGAAAAATTTATTCTCATTCAATATAAAATTTAACTAGATGATAGTTACATACTATATTTAATTCATCTTATCCAAATACATGGAGTGTCTCCCTCTATTTTATCAGACCATGATCCTAGATTGACATCCAATTTTTGGAAAGGACTTCTGAAGTCATTGGGTACTAAATTAAATTACAGTACTAATTTTCATCCTTAGTCTGATGGATAGTCTGAGTGGATTATTTATAACTAGAAGATATGTTTTTTTTACTCAATGGATTACCAACAAATTTGGGATCAACATGTTTCTTTGCTTGAGTTTTCTTATAATTACATTTTTCATTCTAGTATTCAGATGGCACCTTTCGAGGAATTATATGGAAAAGTTGTGTCAAAAATTTATTTTTGAGATGATATAGAAGAATGGAAGTTAATTGGACTATATTTTGTAGGAGAAACTATAGAGAATGTTTGTTTGATTCGATAACACATGGGAAAACATCACGAAAAGTAGAAAAGTTATGTAGATAACTAGAGAAAATATATTTCTTTCTAGGTAGGTTGACAAGTGTTTTTAAATGTTTTCCATGTAAAAATGTGATGAATTTTATTAAGAAGAGTAATTTGAGTCCATGGTTCATTGGACCATATGAAATTCTATATATTGTTGGATCAATTACCAACCATGTGGCTTTACCCCCATGTTTATCCTAGGTAGACAACATATTTCATATTTCAATATTAAGGAATTATGTACTGGGTTTGTATCATTTTTTGATCCCTGAAGTAGATTACCTAGAATAGAATATTTCTTATGCGGAACAACTAGGTCAGGTTATTAACCATTAAGAGATAGTGTTGTGTAATAAGGTAATTCATCAAGTTAAGGTTTTATGGAAAACAATATGGTTGAAGTAGAAACATGGGAATCAAAAAATTCTATAAGGAAAAAATATTCCCAATTATCTGATAAATGAAAAAAATTACGAGGACGAAATTTCTAAAAGGGGGGAAGGATGTAACATCCCTAGTAATGATAAAATAATTCATTTCATATTTATTAATTTTTTTGAATTATATTGTAATTATATCTTAAAAGGGGAATCTATGTATGATAGTGTACCCGAAACTCAACCATGACTTTATCTAAAATGTTATGTTGCATGCATGACAGAGTTATACAAAAAAGTAATATATTGTTAATATTTTTATTTTAAGTGGTATTTATCGCCTAATATTTATATTGATAGAAATGAATAGAACTAACAATATTATATTTATACATGTTTTGTAAATGTTGTTACATTCATCCAATAATTTTGTTATGTTTAAAATAAGAATAAATCTAATTTTAAGCATAAAAATATCTATATATATATAAAGGTAGTTTTACCATATTTTAATATAGAACTAATTGTAAATATATTTTTTAAAACTTTTATAATTTTTTATATGAAAAAATAAATGTCATTTTTGAAATCAAAATATGAAAATTTACTTTGTGTGAGTTTCTGGTATTTTTTGAGAACCTCCATTTTTGGATTAATAGTTAAAATACTTAATTTTAATTCAAAAATAATTTTTAATTTAATTTATTTGTAATGTTAAATTATATTTTTGGGTGGTTTAAAAATTAATTATAGTGACTAAGTGAAAAATTATCTTAACAAAGGACTAAACCATAAACGTAAAATCCAAAATGTCCTAGAAACTTATCCAAAATATATTTTATGGACATATTTAGACCCTATCCTTAATTTTATTGTATTTTACCATTATTGGATCCACTTTTCATAGAACAATTTTAGTCGAAATTCCCTTTTCAAAAATTTACAAGCTTACCACTCCTCCTCCACTATAAAAAGGCACTCACCATTACCATTACATCAAACCTCTAAAGAAATTTTTATCTTAAAAACTCTACTAAAATAATATCAAAATATACCTCCCCTCAACCAATAATCCACACATTTGAATAAATACATCCAATTAATCCCTTTGTTAAAAACCAAAATAGTTACCCAAAAAAGGAGGTAACATCCTTTCTCAATCTATTTTGTTTTATTTTTAATTCTCCACCCACTATAATATTCTTATTCCAAGATTATATAATAAACTCGGTATCCTAAATAAACTTATATGCTTTATTATTATTATTTTACCTACAAGTAGACACACATACATATAATTGGTAATGAAATTTCTTTTCGTTTACCAAAAACTACCACATTAGATAACAATGTCATTATTTTTTCCTTTACCACATCTCATGGTTAGGAATTATGATTGAAAATATTTTTTTATATGATATATACATTATATTTAATATTTATTAATAATTATGTAATTTTTATATTCACATAGCATCAATTTTTCTATTTTGTGTAAATACGATAACACCATTTGCGGATGTCTGGACTACCACCTCCTCAAAACTATGTGATATGTTCACATTATTCATATAATGTATTAAGTCTGAGTTCAACTAAATATATGTGACACAAATAAAATCTATATTATATTTGTGACATAATTAAATTTCTGGAAATATAATATCTCATTTTCTTTATTACCCTTCCATAGACAGTAAAAGTGTCAACGTCATTTGTGGACGTGTGGACTACCGCCTATTCAACACAATGTGATTAATTTTATATGATAAGAATTATATATATTAGTATATATAACTAAAAAAATTTATTTATTATATAATTATAATTTTATGAATATTAATGTCACCTACCTTTTTTCCATAATGATCATTGAAAAATGAGAACATTACTCATGTGTACGTACGTCCTACCGTCTCCTTGATTATAACGATGGTTCATTTTTCATAACCATCCTTCATTATTGGTATTAAAATTCTAATTTATGTATTGAAAATTATTTCATTATTATTATTCTTTATATTTTTATATAATTAATCATTAGACCATTTATTACCAACAAAAGCTATTTTGACACACAAACTGAATATGGACAAAACACACAATGGAAAATTAATTGGTTAAGTAGATGTATAAAACATTTTAAAAAGTGAAATAAAATTAATGATGAATAGTAAAAAATTTATGAATTATAAAAATAATTAACATAAGTTTATTAGTCATGAAGATAAAGACACACATGACAAGTCAAACTACAGGTAAGGGATTTCACCTCAATCTCAATTTATTGAGACATTTCTTGATGATTTTCAACTTCATTATTTTATAAAGTTCATATATAAAACCTTTGAAATTAAATATCTATATTATATCTATTATAATTTTATTTAATGTTTTTCAAATTTTATTCTATCATGGTTCCAATGATTTGAATGATCAATGTCGTATGGGATGCTTTGAATGTTTAATGATTTAATCCTTTCATCCATTTCAATATTCTTAATCTTATTTTACATATTTATATTTTTGGATATACACGTATTATAAACAATATTTTAGGTCTATTTTGTTATTTTGATTCCTCTTTAGGCCGTATTATTTTTAAAAAGAAAAAGAAACCCCTCATTTCCATTTTCTTGGTATTTTTTTTAAAAATCTGTTTTGAAAATGGTTGGATTATTTTAATATTTATGAAAAGTTCTGTTGTGATTTAAAATGAAATTCTGTGAGTTAAATGTTGAAAATTAAATAATTTAGGTGTTATGATTATACAATGGTACTTGGACATTTTATCTCTGGTTATATTATAAACTAATTGTGGGTGGTTTCATCAAAAACCAATAATGGGTGGGTCTGTGATATCCATCGAATTCATTGTGTATGGACATTGGCCATATGGTTATTCCATTTTTAAGAAATAAATATAATGAATTTTAGTATATAGTTATTACATTTTAAAGAGTGGTTAGTATATTGATGTCCCAAGAATCTAATATTTTTTTCTATTATTATCATGGATTTTACAATAATATTTTGATTAAAAAGGGTAAGAAGTTAACTTATTTTCAATGTAAAGTGCTTACTACTTATTAAGGGAAGAATTCGTTATTTTGAGATTATGTTATCATTGGTTATTATGTTTATCAAGGGACTAATAGTTTCCTTCTTTTTAAATCACTTAATGAGATTTTTATTCCCATCCCATGTTTTTTAATGTTTTTTACAAGACATAAGGATGAATAATGGATTGGGAAAATTCAAGTAAATAATCATGAAGACTTTTCTTAAAATAGATAATTCTTTAATTTTAAAAGTTTTATATGGTGAAAAAATGGATACTAATCTGAAGTGTCCATTATTCATTTCATGTTTTTTTATGTATGAGTTATTGTCTAATTCTATAAAACTATAAACATGAAAATATTATCAATGTGATAGAAATTAAAATTATTGACTTAACACAAGATTATGAAATGTTTTAAGGATGGGTCCTTATGAAAATCCCCCCCCCCCTCAATACTAGTAAGTAGTCACACATTCTTCATCAATCCCTTTCCCTTTTCCCTACCTACTTCCCTATAGTTTTCTTAGGTACCAATTTTCAACCTGAGTAGGGTATGAATATAACTCAGTAGGCCACCACAAACAGTGTCCAAACATAATCCTGTATGAAAAATAAGTGTCTATGAATGTTCCATGTATTTACAATTTCGAAAGTTTCAAGAATAAAGAAATATATAATAAAATTAACCTAGGCTCTATGATGACAATCAAGGTTGGAACCACCTACTTTGGTTAATGTTGGATGTCTCTAATATTGTTGTGGAGACTATGCCCAACCAATCCACTCCCAAATGGGTTCATATACGCATCCATAGTGAAACCCACACCCAAAGATAGTATACAAATACCTATGGTACTAAAATCTACCATGTGTTGGTTTTTATCTCAGTTTTAACAATTACTCAATCATCCACTTAGGAGACCATGTTCACCTCAAGTTCAATAGTAATTCCCCATGTACACTGTGGGGTTGTCTTCATCATGGGTTTATTCATAAGTTCTATAATTTTTATAAAACAATATAGGAAATTAAATTTAAATGGGCATAACTATCATTTAAAGTTACCAAATTATTCCAGCTACTATATTTCAAAACATCAACAATTACCAAGTACTTTTTCTCAAATCACATAAAATTTTTAAAACTGAAATCTATTTATAAAAATTTATTAAATAAATTATATCTATAAATTCAAATTTCACAAGGTTCAATTCCAATAATAAAACATCAACTCACAAAAAAATAGTAATGGAATATCCAAAATTCACAAACCTAACTAAGGTTTCCCAGGGTTCCCCCCTCAAGAATTTTTTTCCCATATTTTGTATAGCTTACCAAGGTAATGGTTTAAGACATTGGAAAAGATTTTAAGTCAAGCATGGTAACCAGCTTAATACTCCTCACATAGAACTAAAGTGAAAGTTAATATTTTGTAGGAAAATTCATAGAAACCACCTACCATAGGTTAAAGAATCCACATACATCAAATATTGATATTAGATTTGAATAGAAAAGAGATATTTTGAGAAACAAGACAAAATAATTTAAAATAGGGTATATATGTTAAACATAAAGGGAGAAACTTATACGATGAAGAAACCCATTATTTGGAGGAATATGAGTGTTATCCATACCATAATATTTTTAACATGTTAAAAATGGTAAAAAAAAGGTATAGTATTTAAGGAGATACATCTAAGAATCAAATGAGGGAGAGGAGGGATCCATCCTACCACTGCTAGCCAAAATAAGACAAAAAAACTAGTGAAATAATTAAAAGGGGTTAAAAGGAAATCCAAAAGTGAAACATTTTTTCTGGGGTTCATAGTTTTTAATATGGTTGGTTACATCATACCCAAACCAAGCAATCCCCGCTCTCTATAAACTCCATGTTTCATACGGTTATGTGAATAGTTACACAATCCATTCCAAAACTATGTGAATTTACTATGTAATAAATTATAGGTTTTTAGAGTTCCCTAGAATTAGACACATAGTTTAGAAAACAATACACCTCCCCTTTTTAAAAAACACAGTTCAATTGGAAACTTAGGAGAAACTATGTTCTAACCATGAACCCTATTCCACATCACCAAAACTTATCATCTCAAGCCTTGACCCTCCAAGACAATACCAAGACCTCACATACACCTTTAGTAACTCATTAGAGAAAAAAATGAAGGGTGTTTTTTCATAATTTAAATGATTATGTACATACTCTATTCTTCACTTCTCTCCATCACTGCTGATGTAATATGACATGGCTGCACCACCACCTTCCCTCCTCATCCCCTCCCAATTGGGGGGTTGGTCCTCTTCTATACACCCCAAATCACCATCCTCCTATCTTTTCCCCATTCACATTCCCTACAACTATCCCCTATTTTCAACTAATTGAAAATTTCATTATAGTTTAGAATCTCAGGAATGGTTTCACCTCACTTCTTCTTCCTTCCCAAGAATTTACATCAGCCTCTACAATGCCAGATCTCTCATTGGTTTGACACATTGAGAAGCATCAAACCGATGTAGATCACTTCTATAAGTCATTTTTATATTCTTGGAAGTTACATGAATATGAGATCATAGGGATTTTGGATTCTAGGCACATATTGATCATGTCTATGAATAAATAAGATCTCATCTTCTCCCTAGAAAATGCACTGTGAGTTTTATCATGTTTCCACGTTTCTCTCTTTTGATGTTCAATTAATTTTCACCACAAATGGGATTCTCCCATCATGGTGATTTGGGTTTCTCTTCATGGCCTTCCCCTACCATTTCAAAACCCGACGATTTTTCAACTCATTAAAAAATGGTGGGTCATTTTATATTCTCAGATCTCCGCACTCATTCCATTTTTAACTTTTTTCTTCGAGGATCTGTCTTAAAGTGTACATCTCAAAGAATCTTTTGGATTTTATTTTCATTGAAGTGTAAGGAAAACTAAAATGGAATCATCTGGTATGCTATGAATTGTGGGCATCATTATATATGAACTGAAGGAATATTTATCATGATTTCAGTCGATGCTGGTGGGAATCATCTCCTAATTCATGGAAGATCCCTTCATTTTTTAGGTAGTGGTCTGCCCAAGAATGACTCAGGGATGGATGGTCCCATCCTTTTGAATATTGGATTATAATTCTCTTTCTAGAAGGGGTATTCGTTGGACACTATAAATCAAGGGAATCCTTTACGCATCTAGAAGGGGGGTTTTTGTCTTCTGAGGTGCTGGTTAAGGATGTGTTTTCTCGTTTAAGTCTTGATTTCAGTGTTATTTCATTGAAAAGGTACATTCAAGATGAATTAGGTAAGTATTAAGGGGTTTGTTCTATTCTGATAATTTATTTCTAGAAGTATTATTCATATGCAGATGTTGTGAGATCAGATAGTGTTTACTAACATGAGGTCGTGATTCAAGAATCAGGTAAGTAAGGTGTTTTCGGTGGTAATAGGTAGGTTTATACTCATAAGGGGATGCATAGGGATAGGGAAATGAAATGAAATCAGTGAGAAAAAAGTCTCCCCCACCTTCTAGAATTAGAAGATTTGAAGCTGGTATTTTTTATTCTTATAACCATTTTGCGGTGTTAGGCGATGGTGATCCACCCTAATGTGAAGAAGGTAATAATGGGTAGGAAGTATATAGTTCAGATTATTGGTCCTCATATCCCAAGTAAGTAGAACTCAAATATGATTATTTTCAATCATCTTTAATGAAAGTAAAGAACACCATTTTGGATTCAGATGGTTGTATTTAACATATGTGGAGGCCAGAGAGACGCAATGCCTATTTTAATTTTCCAAATCCTTCTACTTCAAGGTCATCAAACAGAGGAAAACTACATAAAAATAGAATTAATGATTTTATTAGAAACCAAATGGGTACTTTTATGGGGTCTAATAAGATCATAGAACCTACATCCATTGGAATTATTGAAACTCAAATGGAGGAGCCAACTGCCACTGATACAAATAGTGTAAACAAGGATGTCACTAAATGAGATATCACCCAAGATCTTCTCATGCACTCTAATGAAGAAATATTAGAGGAGTATTTATATAACAAGATAGAAGATTAGGATTCTCATGGGATCTTTAAAATACCTTTGTGATTTGATTTTAATGAAGAACAATCCTAATAGATTGAAAAGAAGAATAATATTTTGATACAATGTTTCAATGAGGGGAAAACAAGCTTGTGGGAACATGTAAATACGTGGTATAAGATGTCTTTTCACTTCAAGGATCTCATTAATGACATTCTATAAATATATGTTAACTCCATTTAATGGAGACTATATAAGGTAAAAGATTATAACCATTTAAAATTATTATGTAATGGCCTGATAGTTTCATATGAGTTCTGAATTTATAGTACTTTGAACTTTCTTGTTTCTAAATTTTTCCTTAAACGTGCTTAAGAAATAAAAAATATTTTATTTGGTCAATGTAATATGCATATCATTAGAATGGAAAGGTTTTATAACCTCCCCACCATAAGTTAGTTCATTCACGAGCTAAGACATCGAACCTCTTTGTCCACCTTCACCAAAAGCTTAGACCACTAGGCTAAAACATCTTCCTTACATTCCCAAGTTTCCAACTGAATCTACTTATTTTTCCATAGCACATACCCAAGTAGAATGTTATTTACCATAAGTTACTTTTCGATTTATTCCATCATGGGAACTGGAAATTCTGTAAAGGAAGCATAGGACCCCATCTCAACATCATCAATAATGATAACATGAGATGTGTTTGGGTGATACCATCAAAGATAAGAGACATCGAACATTTCATTCATTTTAAAATAATTTTTTATAAGAGGTAAACAATAATAAATAGGATTGATACACTCTATAATATCAAATGGCCCAACAAACCTTAGTTAAAACTTCCCCAGCTAGAATCTGAAACTACCCCAACCTTAGCGACACACGTAAGAAGACTTGGTATCAAACCTCAAACGATATGAGACATAATTTATGGTTTACATATGATTTATTCTTACATTAGGTGTTTTTCAGATACTTCTTGATTATATGGATCTTCTCATAGGTCTCGTACACTAGTCTCGGTCCAAGCAGATCTGTCTCACCTACTTCAAACCAATATAATGGTGATTGGATTGGTTTCCTATACAAGACCTCATATAAATCCATCTGAATGGATTCCTGATAACTTCTATTATATGTAAACTCTAGTATGCTTAGATAACTCCCTTCAAAACTAATAAAATTGAGAACACATGCTTTGATAGGGTCCTAGAAAACCTATATGGTATGCTCTAATTTTTTATACATTTAATGATGGTATGCTATGCTCAGTTGGCCTAATGTACCCAGTTCTTTATAAAGGACCTTACATATTCTTGATGTTAAATGAGGATCCATATTTTATGTAATTCTCAAAGGTACCCCCTAAAGTCATACTATCTCCCATACATAAATTATTCCAAGATTGTAATGTGTAGAAGACTCCTTGACATTAAATAAGTGGGATACATTTGTCATGTAATATAAGATAACCCAAAACACATCACATCCATGAGGAGTCCAAGGTAGAACTATAACAAAATACATCATGAAATTTCCCCACTTCCACTATGGAATGGGAATTGGGTGGGAAAGACTGATATGACACTGATGATTAGCCATCAACTGCTAGTAGGTGGATAATTGATAAACAAAACCATCCATGCCCTTCTTAATTTTAATACACAAATATTTTCTAGCACATCATGAAACATCTTTATCATCATAGGATTTAAAAACCATCATGAGAAATTTTAGTCCCTCATCAACTCCTTACGCTTGATTGTGGGGACTACCACTCATCCTCAAACATACAATATCATATCATCACACAAGAAACAATCAAGAGGGGACCCCCAACATAAATATTTTCCCTAATCACTAGATATTCATAATCTGAGAAATAGATCTATTTTACCTGATCAAGGAGTGAGGATATAATGGATAGAGAATCCAACTTATCGCTTCCATTGTACTCATCAAAACCAAGATGAAATTCATCATAATAGTCCATGATCTACCACTTATAATTAAACTCTTGAACAAACTACAACTAAGTATTCCTTCTTAATGTGCCTTCCACTACAATCCCCTCTCTAAGAGTGTAATCAAACTCAATGTCCAATAATTTCATGTACTCAACCCACCTTTTATATTTGAGACTTAAGTCAGGCTGAGTGAAAAGGTATTTCAAACATTTACGATCTATATAAACCGAAAACCTCTCCCCTATGATGCACTCTGGTAAACATAATAGGGAATGTATCAATTTAGAAAGATCTAAATAACGGGTTGGGTAGTTGTTCTCATGATGTCTTAGTTACCTAGAAAAATAAGTGACTACTAGATCATACCACATAAGTAAGGAACCAAGATTGACACATGATGCCTCACAATAATGTGGAAATCTCTATAATTCTTAGAAAATGTTTGGATTTAAGTGGATATTATCCTATTCTTCAGCTCAATAATGGTTATCTAACATGAATTAAACTCATAAAACATTAACCTATTTTTTCCAGACCCGTCAATGAAGCCTCAAAATGAGAAAAGTTATGGATTAACCTAATCTAATAGTCTTATGTTCCCAATAATCTATGAATATGAAAAACACTATTAGGCCTCTCCCAAGAAATCATAATATAAACAGTCATTATATCCAAATAAACTACATACTTTGATATCATATGTCCTATGAAATAAACTCTATCTAACCAAAACAAAAAAATAAGAATTTATAATAAAGGTGATGACTGCAAAGTGTGCTCAAAATGATCTCCAGATTCCTGGAATGATCCTATAGTTATATGGAGTAAACCAAGTTGTCATCGAGAAAGGAAACCACAAAATACACTAGATAAGGATGAAAGGCCTTATTCTTTAGATTTATAAAAACCACGGGAGGGTTCATTAGCCAAAATGATATTAAGAGATTCTAATAAAGATAGTATCTAATCTAAAAGGATGTACAAGGAACATTACATAGTCATACTATAAGATGGGGGTACCCTAACTATATATCAATATTGGACGAAACTCATAAACCTTTGAGATGGTAAAACAAGTCATCAATTTGTATGAGTGGATACCATTTCTTAACCATTAATAGGTAAATCCTATGATAATACACACATAGTCCTAAGGTGGAATATTCTGTCCTGTAAAAAAATATAGAGAACCCCAATAGTATTTTATCAGATGGATAAACCCTTTTTCATCTAAATCCTAAAGCTGATAATTCAATTGTCGCAGCCCTCTATGTGAAATTCTATAAGGAGTAATGGAGATAGGATTTATAGCTAGTAATATCTCTATCTTACAATCGATTCGTTGTTCACGTGGTAAAACCAAAAATTCCATTGCAAATAAATTCTAGATTAGATAAAATATATAAGGGAAAAGGGGAAAATCAGTCTCACATAATCCAAGATGAGATTATCCACCTGGGTAGTGATGCCTCTTAGCCTTTGAAGGCCTGGTTTAGATCGACCTACAAAGACATCCCACTACTATACATAATTAAAGATTCCACCGTTAGTGGATTTGAAGGATATGAACAAATGATAACAACTGATCTAAGATTAGTAGTGAATAATTCAGTACATTACATGACTAATTTAAAAGACACCAATTTCTAGCATAAATAAGTCTCATAGTAAATGACAGTCAATGATAACAAGATTACAACTATAACACTTCTAAATCTCCATAAAATAAGTGACCAAGGGTGTATCGACCAAAATCAAACTATAGAGCACTAGTAGAAAAATGCTTTATAACATCATTAGTTTGACGTCAGTTTCATGTAAGATGACGTAATAAATGTTTCTAGAGAATTTTAGGCGTCGGTTTTTTTTAAAAACCAAATCAAAAAAATAAAAAAGATGCTTTTTGGAGTTAGTTTTTACAAAAACCAACGACAATAATTAGGTTTTTTTACTAATTTTTAGATTATTTCCTAAGCTTAAATTTCACTAGTCTTTGAGGAAAATGAAGTTAAAGATTAAAATTTATGGTTGTCAGAAGTTGATCATCTTTAATAGAAGTCTTAAATATGTCCACCTTTCAAAGGCCATATCTTTTAATCTATAACTTTGTTTTAGCTCTACAACCAGTCAAATCAAATCTTAAGAAATTATCTAAAACATTGAATTTTTTTTTCATTTGTGGCATCGGTTTTCATAAAAACCGACACCAAAAATATATCTTTTATTTTTTACGTTGGGTTTTTTTAAAAACGATGCCAAATTTTTTTTTTTTATTTTTTGCCGTCGGTTTTTAAAAAAACTGACACAAAACGTATTTTTTAAATATTAGCAGTGGTTTATTTAAATAATTATGAAAAAAGTATTTTTTTTTTACTTTTTGGAATTGGTTTATAAAAGAACTGATGTGAAAAATAATTTCTTTTTTACTTTCTAGCTTCGGTTTATTTAAAACCGACACAAAAAAGGATATCGATTGGCATTTTTGGAGTTGGTTTTATAGAAAACTGACACCCAAAGACCAGTATAAATCCACTTTCATGTCGGTTTCAAACAAAACTGATTCCAAATAGTATTCTCTAATACGCGAGATCAAAATTTCAATTTTTTCACAAAGCATGTTTAACTTTTTAAATTCCTACCAATATTTCCATACAACGCTATCGAAAATATTTTTGTTTACTATATATAAATCCATTTTATCCATCGTTAAAAATCTTCAACCTCTTAAATTAAATAAACTTTGAAACATAGCTTTAATCATTAATTTTAACATGGTACCTATTCTAATCATTTATTTTCTTTCTTATTATTTTCCTTCATTTCAAAACAACTCGATTAACTTTATTATAAAGTTGATTTATTCTTATTATCAAATTACAAATACAGAATATTCAGATGAGATTTACCAATTTTGGTGTAAATTTTATTATTTATTACCATTCTCATTTGTTGTATGTGATTTGAATTTATTTTTATCAAATTTTATTTGAAATAATTTGTACCAATCAAAACTTTTACACGTTCAACTTCCGACGACCATAACATTAGATCCGTAACTCTGTTTCTACTCTACGACCTGTCAAATCAAAGATTAGAAAATTATCTAAAACATTAAGGAAGAAAAAGTTCCCTTTTAGCTTTTTAATTTTTAAAAAATGACTCCAAAAATATTTTTTTTCATTTATGGCGTCTAATTTTTAGAAAACTAACGACGAAAACTATTTTTTAAAACTTTTTAGCATCGGTTTTTAAAGAAACCGAAGCCAAAAATTATACAGATGGATTTTTTTAGAATTGTTTTTTTATATAACTTGTGTTAAAAAAAATGTAGTTCATTTTTGGTGGATTTTTAAAAAAACTGACCTAAAAGGTCATATTTTTTACGTTGGTGGATTAAATGTTGGTTAAAAAATGATGGAAAAATTAAAAAAACAACGTTAAAGACCATTTTACTACTAGTGGTGGTATTAAACTACCAACCCCAAGCCTTTGATGAAAAAACTATATATGAAAGATTAAACTATTCCCACGTAAAAAAGAGAGAAATCATGAGAAGATGAAACTAAAATTATACCTTGAAATATTGATGGTTCGTTCTCCATCTCTATTTGAAAAGGATTTACTACATTTAACTATCCTACCCCATGGACACGTACTAAAACCTGAATTTCCTTGGTTGATCTTCCATTTTGACTCTATTGTCCGTGAACCTAAGCTTTATGACCAACACCATGGCCTGAGAATCTATTAAAACCCAAACTACATGAGCAATGAGGTATTGAAATCACCCGAGTCCAAAAATTCAAGATTGGTCTTCAAACCATACCATTTCTAGATTGCTAATATCTATAAAAAATGGAGTACATGACCCATATTCCCATATATATGGAACACCACCGGTGGTTAGGAGAATTATTATTTAAAGTTTCCTAGATAACCACACTTATAACACCATAGATGAATACTTCCTCAATAAGGATAAGAGGAGTTATTTTCCTACCTAGACTGACCAAAAATTCTATAGAATGAGTCATCAGATCAATACTTCCAACTTCTAGAAGATCCAATAAGACTAATTCTCATTCCTATGGGAGATAGTTATCTAGTATGATAGCCCCCACTAATATTCGTTTATAAAATCAAGGATTGGTTCACGATATTCATCAATTATGTTAAATGTAATAGGTTCACAGGATATCATAGAGAAGGAATTCCTCAAAATATTTATCCTTGGTGGCCTATTCATCCACCAGGGTTGGGGAAAACCTTTTTTAAGATCTATAAATAAGGAATAATAGTTCATATCTAACATGTCCCACTAATCCAACCTCATGAACACACAATACATATATGAACACAGAGTCTCTAAAAATTATTCGCTAAATAAGTAAGTCTAAAAATCATTCTATGTCATCCCAACATGTTTCTACACATGTAACTGGATGTCCCACTATTTTATTGCTTCCCCACACAATATATAGACAACAAACATTAACCTCTTGTCTTTTGGTGCATCTAGGTTGTCAAGTATGGTCTTTATAGACTCCATCCATTCTGTAATTTTCTATATTCTACCCTCACATGTGAATATACGGGTTTCTAATGTAGGAACTCATGGGGGTGTTATGGTTGTGTCTAAATGTCCTAAGGCACTCTACTCTCCAAGAATTGAACTACCCAAAATTGGATCTCTCGGAGTCGATCATCTATTGTTAGTTTAGGAGATGTCATAGGTTATAGTCCACCAACTAGAGGATCATTCTTACCCTTGACCTCTATGTTTGGGACCATAGATCTTCACTGTGTCTTAAATCTATAAGGACAACATAATATTTCCAATAAATAAAGATAATATTAATTTATCAAACCCAGGTAAAATGATATTGAGGCACAACCCCTATCCTTGAATGTTATACATTAACCTTACCCTAAACCACTTCCTCAAGAAGACTCACATAAAAAATTTTCTCATTCTTTTCAAGGTAGTAAACACATAAGTTTTTCATTCTAATTCTTAAATGTCATATTCAGGTCTTAATTCTTACAGAATAGCCAAATAGAGTCTCTTTCATAAGATATAATGAAAACACCTTTTATGACTCTTACTGACGCTTTATTTATCCAAAACCTCTATTTGACAATCCATTTAAATAATATTTTATATTAAGGTGTGATTATAAGAATTTTACAATAAATATTCCACCATAGACATATCTAAGAAACACTATATAAGATGTTTTTTACACTTTAAATTGTTAACCCCCTTAATCCATAGGTAGATGATTATATGTACATGTATATTGGAAAATAACAACAAGTATAAAATAAGTTACACAATGTGCCTAGAATAATTCATGTATACACCAACACACTCTTGTCCCACCAAACTAAGATATAAAAAATCCAAGAATACATAACTAGGAAAAAACAAGTGCACCACTCATAGTGGAAATCCAACAACAATAAACGAAGAATAAATTACAACAATAACATCCCTAGAAACATGGTATCTCCCCCACACATGGGTTATATATTCCAAATAAAAAAATCATTATCTATACTAAAAATATTCATATTTTAAATATAGGGACCAAAATAGTAATATAAAATACAAATATTCTATGATTCCACTTTTACATGTCATGTTGCCTTGGACCACAGACCGTAGCCCATATCAGCATAGTGCTTCAAACATCAAGCACACATACTCGTATTCCAGACACTACTGACTAGTGGAGTAAGTTTGATAGTATACCTTAGAAAGACTATAACCTCATCGTATGAGTGAAAAAATATAATAAATAAATTAAATAACATTCATCATATGATAAAATACCTATTATATGCAAATACAAAAAACAACCCATGAGCTAACCAAAACATACTAAATTATAGTACCCAGAATCAAGTCATTGCTTATATGATGTAGATATGAAAGTGACTAAAAGGGAAATAAAACTATATCACTCAAAAAGAGGTTTAAGCTCTATCCTCACACTAATTCCCCAGTGTTGGACTCGCCTATTTTGAAAATCACAAATCATGTTTCATTTATATAAATCATATTTTTTCTTCTACAGGATAATAATTTATGAGAAAATCATGCTTATCTCAATGTAAAACCTATGTACTATTAATATCATTGCTCTCGCTTTAAGCTTACAGTTCATAATTTCTCTAAGTACAAGGTCATCGATACAAGGTCACCGATACAAGGTCACCAATACAAGGTCACTGATACAAGGTCACTGGTTCAAGGTCACCGATACAAGGTCACCGATACAAGTTCACCAATACCAGGTCACCGATACATTATCACCTATATGAAGGTCACCGATGCAAGCCTAATTTTGAAGGTTACCGCTAAAAGTTACCGATTGAAGTTTACAGTTGGAGTTTTCCAATGTGAACCTTCTATTGAAACCTACCGATGTGAAGGCTACCATTACCAGTCTACCATACTCTTCTACTCCATACTTTTTCAAATTCTTATGATTATTCTAATGGTCATATTTTCTATCTTTATTTCTTTTGACTTAATTAATACTTATTTTAGACATATCAGGAGACCATATCTTGACAGTACGAGGTACGATAAAGATCACACATGATCTACTCATTCCTATTGTTAGAACTCAATTATAAAAAGATAAAACCAAGAATGAAAATTAGATAGAGATACATGGTGAAGTGGGGTGGCATAAAAAGATAGTCTGTACATGTAAGAATCTTACCTACTAAGATCAAAGAATAACCATAAGCACTTACACTTTGAGTCCAAAAATCACGAAGATCGTTTTAGGAAAAACTCACTTCTGTCTTATGTTCCTCATCAACTCTTTATTGACACCAAAAGTAGAACACTCGATGTTAGAACTTGATGTTGCGACACTCTATTTTGGAGACAACTTCTAGATAAAGGCTCAAACATCAAATTATTCACTCCAAGGAGTCAAAATATGAACTACTAACACATATATCTTTCTAAAATCAACCTTATAGTCTTGGCCTTATTGTGTTATTTCATTTTACATTTCTGATAATTGTGTCTATCTACTTCACACACTGTCTCTTGTGCTAGAACTGAAGGATATTGAATATCATTACATCAAACCTCACTTACATTTTTTCCCACCTAAAACTGTGGAAGAGACCATGTGTGGTCTGTATTATTTTTCTTTCCCATGAAGAACATTGGTAGAGTGTGTGAACCCTGGATAGTTTGTGAATACAGTGGAAAATCCCGATACAGGTTTGTATCATGTTTATTGCTTATATAAAGTGATTGGTGACATGTGATCACCATGTGGAGAGGATTAAGTCTCATCTTGAGACTGAACATCTTGTTTTAATTCACTATGCACTGTATTTTATTATACTCTGTTTTATCTATTTTATGATGCTTATATTTTCTAAAACATAAAAATAATTTTCTTTCACCTTGATAGTTAGTTTTGGTTAGTGTGTGTGTATTTTTATAATTTAGTAAACTTGTTTCAAAAGTTGAATAGGTGTTTTACACTGATTCAACTAAGGATTAATCACTATTTAAGAAACCTGTTGACCAACTAAACATTTACATCTCTACTTCTTTAATTAACTGGTCCATTTTAAAATTGGGGGGATCCTTTTAAAATAAGGTTTTTAATAGAAATTTTAAGTAGGAACTGAATTCACCCCCTCTTGAAATTCCACTCCGACCAATATTTGGTATTAGAGGGAGGCTTTAAATTTTTTTATTGCTACCATATTAGCTATTGGTGAAAGGTATAAAATTCTTATGAAATGTGAATTTAGTTGTATCTTATAGATCTTAAAATTTTTTTCACATCTAAATTTCTAGTTCTATATATTATAATTAACAATAGATAACAGATTTGAAGGTGCTTATTCTAATAGGCCACCTTTTTTTAATGGAAATAACTATGTTTAGGGGGAATTAAAAATCAAAATGTATCTAGAGAGCATGGGACCTGAAATCTGGGAGATAATTGAAGAGAAACATATATTTCCTTCTACTACTAGGGACACATGGTCTCAGTTAACTAAAGATACATATAACAATAACTGTAATGAAATGAATGCTTTGTACTATTATCTAGGTGATGATGAATTCAATAGAATATTTTCTTGTAAAACTGATTAAGAACATTAGGATACTCTAGCCATTTCCAATGAGGGAACAAACAATGTTAAATAATTGAGATTAAATACATATACTATTAAATTTGATAATTTTAAAATGAAGCCTGGTGAACTTATTTCTGAAATGTATCTTAAGTTAAATGAAATATAGAATACTATGAGTCTTCTTGGGAAACTAGTGGAAAAAATGACCAGATTATGAGATTGCTTAGATTCCTTCCTGATAGATATAGAGGAACTTCTGTTTCTATCCAAGAATCTTGTGACATAGGAAAACTACCAGTGAAGGAACTGGTTGAAAAGCTAATGATTTATGAAGAAGAATATAAGGTGAATCAAGAATTAGATGAATAAAAAATGAAGAAACTTGTATCATTAAAGACTATTACCTAAAAGAACAAAGATGTATAAAAATTTCAAGCTCTTCTAGACCCTTCAACAATTGTATACTATGACTCTAACAGTAATGATGAGATGTCCCATCTTGTAAGAAGATTCAAGAAGTTCTATAAAAAGTTCTTTAGAAAATCAAACTATAAAGGAGGGTTTGATAATAAAGGATAGTGTAAAAAGGACAGAAAATGGAATGAAAATTAAAATGATATAGTCTTCTAAGAGTGTAAATGAAGAGGCCATGTGATGGCCGATTTCCTCAAGATTTCATTTAAGAAGAAATATTAAGACAATAACAAGGGTTATAAAAGGGATATGAAAGCTACTTGGAGTGCCTCAGAAGATAGCTAATGTGGATTTGACACTTCTAATAGTGTCATGAACAAACGTACAAATCTGTGTTTCATGACAGAAACATCTGTGGTAACACCCAATTCTTCTGTACATAATGCTTACTATTCTGAGAATGAAGGTGAATCAAACAATGATGAAAATATGACTAAGGATGAACTATTTGAATACTATGGAATGATTGAGGATACATTTAATGAACTCAAGGGAAAATATAAATTATTGAAAAATAAACATGATCTAAATGCCAATTATAAATATGATCTAGAGATTGAGAAATAAAAACGTTCTCAGCTATTAAAAGAAAATACTGAACTCAAATTATCAAATGAGCAATTAAATAGGGATCTTGAGAAGTTTGATGCAGGTAGAGATACCTTGACTCAGTTACTAGGAAAATAGATTTCTCAAAAATACACAACTGGTCTAGGATATCAACCAGAACAAAGAAGGATCATTAGAACTAAATTTGTTCCAAAATATGGATAGTTCACAGCTAGTTCATGATCTGTACCATTTCATGAAAAACAATTCTCTATAGGACCAAACAAAGTGTTTATGTCTAAAAATATATCTGTTGATTATAGGAAATCTATGAGACATGTATGGGTTCCCAAAGTTTTACTTCCTAACCTTTTTAGACCCAAGAATATCTGGGTTCCAAAGTTACCCCAAACTTAATATGTTTTGCATGAAAATTGTCTAAAGAGCTCCTCTAAAACTCTATGGTACTTAGACAGTGTATGATCAAGACACATGACCATAGAATACTCATTCTTCAAAATCGTAATTAAAATTTATGTTTGATATGTCACATTAGGTGATAATTCTAAAGGGAAAATTTTCAGTTTAGGCCAAATTGGAAACCCTAACACTATAATAATTTCAAAAGTACATTTTTTTGATGGGTTAAAATATAATCTGCTAAGTATTTCTCAGTTGTGTAATGATGGATTCAATGTTAAATTTTAAAATGATTCGTGGAATATTAATAATTCTAAAAATGATTAATATTTAATACTATTAGAAATGAAAATTTATATGATATTGATATAGATTCTTTACTTAAGAAAAATGTTTCTTGTTTAAATGTGTTTCATAAGGAATCCAGGTTGTTGCACAGAAGACCAGGACACTGCAATGTGCACTCACTTAGCAGACTGACTAGGAAAGGATTAGTTAGAGACTTACCTAAATTGGAATTACCTCTTAACAAAGTGTGTAACCCTTGTCAAAAGAGAAAACAACACAAATTTTCTTTCAAACTAAAGAAATAAGTTTCTACTTCTCAACTACTTGAGTTGGTTCACATTGACTTGTTTGGACCATCTAAAGTTTCAACTTTAAATGGGAAGTAATATGTTTATGTTCTTGTAGATGATTTTTCTAGGTATACTTATGTATAATTTGTGGCTCACAAATGTAAATCCTAATCTTATTTTATAAAATACTCAATGTCTGTAGAAAATCTTAGTGAACTTAGAATTAAGACCTTGAGAAGTGATCACGGCCGTGAGTTTGAGAATAAAGACTTTGAATCATTTTTCTCACAAAATGGCTATACTCACAATTTCTCTACTATTAGAACACCTCAACAGAATGGAGTTTTGGAAAGAAGAAACATAACCCTTCAAGAGATTTCCCGGACTATGCTTAATGAGTACAATCTACCTATCTATTTTTGGGAGGCAGCTGTTAAAACATCATGTTACATTATCAATAGAGTCTTGATTAGAAATGTTCTTAAGAAGTCTCCTTATGATAATTTTAATAATTGAAATTATATGGTTAATTACTTTAATGTTTTTTGTTGCAAAGTTATTATCCATAACACTAAAGATAATCTTGAAAAAGTTTCTTCAAAAAGTGATGAAGGAATTTTCCCAAGTTACTTAATCTATAGTAAATCCTAGAGAGTATTTCATATGAGAACCGAATGTGTGGATGATTTGGTTCTTGTCATATTTGATAAGAGTGATCCACATGAACCCAAAACCACTCTTGAACATCTTGAGGAAGATAGGTCAATTCTGGACCTAAATGAAAAAGACAATGAACCCTTAGTGAAAACAACCAGTTCTGGAAACATTCCAGAATCTGTACATGGTGAATATGAAACTAAAGATAATCATGAGGAGTCTAGTTAAACTCTTTCTAGAGGTATAATAACTCTCAAAAATAATCCTTTAGATAATGTTGTAGGTGATTTAAATAGAGAAACACAAACTAGTGATTCTATGAGAAACATGGTTGATCATCAAGTTTTTCTTTCACAGATTGAGCCCAAAAATATTAATGATTCCATCAATGATGAATTTTGGGTGATAGCTATGTAAGAAAAACTGAATCAGTTTAAATGAAACTTAATTTGGGAATTAGTGTACATATATAAATACACCTTGACCATAGCACTAAATGGATGTTTCAAAATAAAGTTGATGAATCTAGAAATATAGTTAGAAACAAAGCTAGGTTAGTTGCACAAGGTTATAGTCAAGAGGAAGGAATAGAATATGAGGAGACCTTTGAACCTGTAGCTAGTTAGAGGTCATTAGGCTACAACTGTCTATGCAACTCATCTGAATTTTAAACTTTATCAAATGGATGTTAAAAGTGCTTTTCTAAATGGGTATATAGTTGAGGATGTATTTTTGGAACAACCCCCTGGCTTTATAAATCCCCATTTTTCAAATCATGTTTTTAATCATTCTAAATTCTAATATGGGTTAAAACAAGCTCCTAGAGCTTGGTATGATAGGCTGATCTCTTTTCTTATTTCAAAGGTTTTACAAAAGGAATAGTAGATCCTACTCTTTTTATTAAAAGGATTTCCAAAGATGTTTTAATAATACATATTTATTTAGATGATATAATTTTTGTATCCTCTAAAAACTCTCTATGTACTATTTTTTTAAAAATGATGCAAGATGAATTTGAAATGAGTCTAATGGGGGAACTAAAATTTTTCTTGGATTTCAAATTTTCAAAAAAAATGGTATTATTTTAAATCAAAGTAAATATAATACGGATCTTTTGAAACGTTTTGGTTTGGATAGTAGTAATGATAGTGATACACCTATGAGTACCGCTTACATGTTGGATGCTGATGAAACTAGTAAATCAGTGGATCAAACCAATTACCGAGGAATGATTGGGAGTTTTCTCTATCATACTCCTAGCAGACCTAACATTATGTTTAGTGTATGCATGTGTGCTCATTTTTATGCCAATCCCAAAGAGTCTCACATAAATTCTCTTAAAAGGATTTTCAAAATTCTCAAGTATGCTATAAAATTTAGGACTATTTTATCCAAGAGGACATCTATTTGATTTAATAAGTTATTAATATTCTGATTTTTCTGGTTGAAAGTTAGACAGAAAGATAACTTCTGGAACATGTCACATTTAGGTAAGTCACTATCATCATGGTGTAGTGAGAAACAAAATTTTGTTTTATTATTTACTACAAAGGCTGAATATATAGCTGCTGGTAGTTGTTGTGCTCAAATTTTGTGGGTGAAACACACTTTACTAGACTATGGATATCAATTCAAAAATGTATCTATAAACTGTGACAACATAAGTGCTATTAACATATCTAAAAATTCTGTATCTCATTCTAGGACAAAGAATATTGATGTAAGACATCACTTCTTGAGAGATCATTATCAAAGAGGGGATATCACTCTTGAATTCATTCGTACTGAACCCCAATTGGCTGATACATTCACAAAGCCTTTGAATTCTAAGAGATTAAACTACATCAAACATTAGTTAGGTATGATAAAATGTTGAGTATAGGACCTCACTATTAGACCTTACCGATATGACCTCACTGTTAGACCTTACCGATATGACCTCACCATTAGACCGTACAGATAGGACCTCACTGTGAGACCTTAACGATAGGACCTCACCATTAGACCTTACCGATAGGACCTCACTGTTATACCTTACCAATAGGACCTCACTGTTGGAACTTACTGATGCCTTCTTACAGATAGGCGATTTGAGTCTATGACTTTGCATTTTTTTGTGTTCTCAACCGGAAACTGAAATGTTTTCTTCATATTACTTTTTTATTTTATCTGTTTCATTTTTCAATCCCTAAATGATAAAAATAAAACATAGACCACATTTCAATCCACATCAAACCCTCTCCTGTACCTTTTTCTCCCAAATCTCAGAACCTAAACCTCTGCTGACACCTTGAACCACTATAGATCAGTGGAAAGAGTGAAAAGGTCGTCCATTGCTGATGAAGGAGACACACGGGACCCTAAGAGTCCTAGATCCGAGTCTAGTAGTGGAATCAAGACAATGGGAAAAGTGTTTAACCCACATTTATCGAAGAGGAAAATAGTGGTTGAGGAGTTATGTTCAGAGTGGCTGATGTCGAGCCAGTCATTAGTACTGAAGGAACATGAAGTTTAGGGCTGGTTTGAGTGTTTTGAAAACAATAATGGACCCTATTACTTGAAGTTAGTGAAATAATTTTATGAGTTTCTCATGTTTGAGCAGTCTGTGGATGAGCACCGGATGACTTCCAGAGTAAATGGAGTAAGGGTGAGTTCTCCTTCTGCTGAGTATGATGACTGTTTGAGGGTTCCACATGAAAGTATTGATGATTATTACTCAAAAGTGGTGACTCCCACTAGTGAGTATTTCTTCTATGAAGAATCATTAGATGAATTGACAGTGAATGGAATTCCTAGAAAATTCATTGTTACTGAAATGGTAGGAGAAGATAAGTTGCTTTTCAAGTTTATCCAGTATGTTTTAAGTCCCAGGACAGGGGACTTTGCAACTTTAATGTTTCAGGATTTTTTTCTCTTGTATCTGTTAAAGCATGAATAGAAGATCAACATATGTATGCTATTGATGATTCAACTAGAAGTTATGACCAAACCTAGTTCTAAACACAATGCCCTATTTTGTGCTAAGTTGATATCCCTTATATTGAAATTGAAAGGATTTGATGGAGATAAGGAAGAAACTGTTGTTCTGCAAGATAACCATTAAATCACCAAAGTGATTTTCAAGTTGATGAGGATCGACTAGAATCCATGGATGAGGATATGGGTGAATGATGAGGCTATGGTATATGAACAGTTTAACCCTATAACTCATCCTACTGGGACAAAGAATAAGAGGGACCCTAGTCTTAAGCCTGATGATGTTGAGCCTGCCTATTCAGATGAAGAAGGAGACAAAGTTGATGTTGTGCAAGAAAGAGAGGATTCTCCTATAGATGACATGAGTGATCCTGACATTCCCTCCAATCCTCGTGCTAATACTGTATCCTTTGGTGAGTCTATCCCACCAAAGAGATTTCCAAGAAGGGAGACTATCCTACGGGACAGTGATGAGGAAACCATTGAAGAAGAAGGGGATTAAAATGTCTTAAGAGAAATTAGAGATACCTCATATGATGATGAGGACACAAATTCAAGTCAAGTTGACATTGAGATAGCTACTGATGCAAGTGAAGAGGAATGTTTAATTCTCATTACTCTAATATGACATAAATAAATGGTAGAAGGTAGAGAAGAATATGTTTTAGATTTAGTTGAATATGGACTTGTTTTGGAAGTGGGTGAAGATTCTGTGGGGGAAGTGGTAGTGGACCGTCCTGTTAATGAAGTTGATCAAGAAGGTCTGATGGAGATAGATGTTGCTGATCAGGAGAATGCTCCAAGTGAGGGGGAGGAACCTGTTTCTACAGGATCAGTTGTTGTTTCTCATGAGATAGAGGACTAGACAGAAGCTCATAGCTTTGTGGTTTTAGTATTAGATTATGGAGATTCAGAAGATGACCAGCCTATCAGAAGTCCTTCTATTCCTACTATCTCAGAAACTACAATTGTATAGCCAGTGGTTCTGTTAACTCGTGACTATGTAAAGAAGGGTGAATTGGATTCTTTGAAATTGGACCTGAAGAGGCATATTGATGAGAAAGCCACTGAGATAGTGAGAACAATAGATCAAAATCAAGAACTCATGAAATTTGCAGTGGAACGGATAGTCTCTACCTCTCACTCAGTTGTGTTACATGATGTCAAGGAATTTCAGAATCAGTAAGAAATTTGGAAGTTTCTATGGAATCAGTGAAGAAGTATATTACCATTATAGATGAATATATGGATTCAAGGGATCAGGTGGACAGATACCTTAGATATATTAAGTGTGTGGCTTATAAAATGGTCACAATGTTTGAGTATTTTAAGAAGTCTATGGAAACAAATGTGAAAGGAAAAGATAATGATGTAAAAAGGATGATCAGTGGGCTAACCACATCATTTAATGAGACTATAGCTTTCTCTATGGAATCTCTGGGTGCATCTGCATCTTCTTATTCCTCTCCTCCAGTTGACATTGAATCATTCAAGACCATTGTTAGAGAAGAAGTGGAAAAGTAATCTAGTTCTAGTGCCTTAGACTCTCAAGTCATTTCCTTTACCAGGGAATTTCATAACCTTGTGGGAAATTATTTAAGGGAAGATTTTCAAGATCTGAAGGCCATAAAGGATCAAGATAACTTCTATTACAAATGGGTATACAATAAGAATCAGATGGATTTTTTACTTTATGCTGCTTTTAGAAAATTTGAGAATCCCTCCTGTCACTCAAGAATTTATGAATCAAGTGAGAAAGAATAGAGAGATGACTCCTACCCTGGATAGATTCACAGAAAACAAAGATGATTTCATCTCATCTATGGAAGGAGGGGGAAGCATCATTAGGGACTTCAGGAATCTTTTGTTACCCTTCCTCCATGTGGACTGCACACCCATCATTGTTCACCCTACTTTGTCTGATTCTTTAGCTACCTCAAGTTCCACTAGTAATTCTCCTTTTATGACTCCTTCCTAGGCCATCAGAAGTTTTACCCCAATGATTACCTAGAGATCTACTCATTATAGGTCTACTGATGCCTCAGTGTCTACCCCTCCTATACTACTAATCGCCATACCTCAGCCTATCCTTTCACCTTCAGCACCTGGCTCCTCAACTTCCAATGACAAATATCCATTATACATCTTTGATGAGGATTGAGTGTGGACTGTCTTAGCTGATAGGTATTGTTGTATTCTTTTTGTCTATTATACTACTATGTTATTTATACAAACACTCTCTTTTATCTCTTTTTTTATGTAAGCCTTTTTGTTAATCACAAATGGGGAGAAGTTTTCTATCATCAATTTATATGTTCTGACATTGATTTAATTTAATCTTAATGATTTACTAATATGTTTATGATAACATCACTAATGGAAATAGCAGATGTGTTTAACCTTGATTCAAAATTACATAAAACCTAACAATTCAATGACATAATTTGTGATTATCAAAAGGGGGGAGATTGTTGGACCAACCTATTTTGATAATCCCAAATCATGTTTCATTTATATAAATCATCTTGTTTCTCCTACAGACTAATTGTTTATGAGAAAATCATGATTATCTCAAAGTAATACCTATGTAATATTAATCTCACTACTCTCATATTAAGATTACAGTTCAGAATTTTTCTAAGTACAAGGTCACCGATACAAGGTCACCGATATATGGTCACCTATACAAAGTTCACCGATGCAAGACTATTGTTAATGGTTACCGCTGAAGTTTACCAATGGAAGGATATAGTTGGAGGTTGCCGATGTGCACCTGCTGTTGAAACTTACTAATGTTAAGGTTACCATTACCAGTCTACCATACTCTTATACTCCATACTTTTTAAAATTATTATGATTATTATAACGATCATATTTTCCAACTTTAATGCTTATGACTTAATTAATGCTTATTGTAGACATATCAGGAGACCATATCATGACAGTACGATGTACGAGAAAGATCACACATGATCTACTCATTCCTATTGTCAGACCTCAATTATAAAAAGAGAAAACCCAGAAAGAAAATTAGAGAGAGATACATGGTGAAGTGGGGTGGCATAAAAAGTGCATCTGTACATGTGAAGAAGCTTACCTAATAAGATAAAAGAAGAACCATCAGCACTTACACTGTGGATCCAAAAAGCATCATGAAGATCATTTTGGGACAAACTCACTTTTTCTTTATGTGCCTCATCAGCTCTTGATCGACGCCATAAGCCGAAAAATCCAAGTTAGAACCTAAAGTTGCGACCCTCTGTTTTGGAGACAACATCTAGATAAACCTGAAACATAAAATTCTTCACTCCATGGAGTCAAATTCTGAACTGCTAACACATATATCTTTTTTAACACAATTTGATAGTCATAGCTCTACTGTGTTCTTTCATTTTACATTTCTGAGAAGTGTGTGAGTCTGCTTCACACACAATCTCTTATGCTAGAAATGGAGGATATTGAATATCCTTACATCAAACCTCACTTAAATTTTGTTCCCATGTAAAAATGTGGAAGAGACCGTGTGTGGTCTGCATTGTTTTTCTTTCCCACGAAGGACAATGGTAGAGGGTTTGAACCCTAGATAGTTTGTGAAAACTATTGTAAAGCCCGATACAGGCTTTGTACCAAGTTTATTGGTTATATAAACTACTTGGTGGCAGGTGATCACCAAGTGGAGAGGATTAAGTCTCGACTTGAGACTGAACCTCTTGTTTTACTTCGCTGTGCATTATATTTTTTTATACTCTGTTTTATCTATTTTTCACTGCTTATATTTTCTAAAACATAAAATTGTTTTTATTTCACTTTGATAGTTAGTTTTTGTTAGTGTGTGTATTTGAATAATTCAGTAAACTTGTTTCAAAATATGAAAAGGTGTTTTACACTGATTCAACTGAGGATTAATGACCCTTTTAGAAACCTATTGACCAACTAAAAATTTACATCTCTACTGCCTTAATTAACTAGGCTGTTTTAAAATTGGGGGATCAATTTAAAATAAGGTATTTTATAGAAATTTTAAGTAGGAACTCAATTCACCACCCACTTGAGATTCCACTTTGACCAACACCCAGCTTCATCCAAGTAAGCATTTATGAATTAGTCATCAAGTGATTTTCCTTATCCCAAATTGTATCCATGAAGTATTCTCAGGTACCAATTAGTAAATATAAGAGAGTGTGATTATAAATTAGTTATCCACCACCAATAGTTTCCATAAATAATGTAGTATAAAATAATAACTAAATGTGATGATACCATGTATTAGAAATTTAATTAGATAAAAGAATAAATAAATATCAAACCTTGGTCTCTAGAATGATGCCGAAGTTAGACCACCCAACTTTTTAAAATTTTGTATGTCTCTTAGTGTGTCACAAAGACCACTCAAACACATTTCACTCCAGAATAGGGGTAATATACCCATCCATATTCCAACTACAACTTGAGGGTAATATACCCATCCTTGGGGCCATAGAGTCTACCCACATATCTTTTTCACCCTAGGTTTATCTATAACTCTTGTGTCCACCCAATGTGAAATGTTAACCCAAAGATTAACAGTATTTCCCTCTATCCACCTGGTGGCTATGTTCACCTCAGGTTTAACTATAATTTCAATTATTACCATAATACAATATAAAAAAATTGAAACTTGTTTAACTATCATTTACATTACCAAATGAATTCTAACTATTATTTTTCAAAAAATCAACAATTATAGAGTTATTTTTCCAAAATCACATAACATTTTTAAAAGAAAATTTATTTTCAAACAATTTATTAAATAAGAACAAGTTAAAAATTATAATTTTCTAAGATTCATATGCCATAATAAAAAACCAAATCCAATTAAATACAAAATCTCATGGGACCGAACCCAAAGGAATAAGGTGAAATATGGTTTCTCATGGTTTATCCCATTTTTTGTTAAAAATAAAATCATTTCCAAGTGATGTATATCATGGCAATGTCATGGTTTAAGGATTAAAAATAATTAAAATTAAACCATATTAACTGTCTTGATACTCATCACATAAAACATTTGAAAAAATATATAAAATATGAAACAATAATTAGGGAAGACCTACCCTAGTTTATAGAAGACTAACATTTCCAATATCATGATTTGATTTGAGAAGAAATGACAGATTTTGAGAAATAAGAAAAACATCATGAAGATATTGTATTATTATTAAAAATGGAGGGAGAGATTTATACAACAAAAAGACAAATATTTGAAGGTAGTAGAGTGTTATCATTAACAATATTCTTCAAAAAAGGTAAACAATAAAAAATAGTGAAGGATTGATAGAGATATATCGAAGAATACAAGGAGAAAGGTGAGGGATCAAATTCAGTGCCTATGAAAAAAAATGTTGCCTAAGAATAAGGTGAATGAATTGAAAAGAGTTAAAATAATAATTGGAAAGTTACACATTTGGGAGGGGGTTTCATAGTCTGGATGCATGGTCAGCAAAACCATGCACTAACCATGTAATCCCAACTATCAAGAGACACCACATTTTTCATGGTTATTCACATATTTAAATAAACCATGTGGAACCCATGTGAAATTCCTATACAATAAATTTTAGGTTTTAAATGTTATCATATCCCTAGTTACATAGTTTAGAAAATCGTTCTCCCCCCCCATTTCAAAATACATGGTTATATTTCACACGTAGGTAAAACTATACTCTAAACATGTTCCCTATTCTACTTCCCCAAAACAAGAAATTCCAATCCTTGAAGCTCCAGGGCCCTCCTGAGACCTCCCTACTCCCTTGAACCCTATTTAAGGAAAACTTAATTGGGTTTGGTGTAATTTAAAGGAATCTATAAATTAAAATAAGGATATTATTTTACAATATATATTTATACAATTATGATACAATAAAAAAATGGTAGAGAAGCCCATAACATAGATATTAACTAGAGAAACACTAATTTTCTATTGAAAGTTGATAATTTTTAGTATATTTTAATGATTTTTTGGTGAATAGATACTAATAAAATCCTAGGTAAATTTATTTTATAATCTAAACTTTATTTCTCGTCATATGTGAAATTAATATCTAAAATTTATTTATCTTGGCCCATTGAAACATCACAGTGTAAAATAATATATAATATTTATTTAAATGTGAAATTTTTGTATCAATTTACTCAACTTTTTAAATAATTTTATTCTTTTCTAGAAATGGGATATTCATAGAATATGCTGATCATTTGGACCTTGAATCCATAATTATATAGGAAAAGTTAATTTGACACAACACAAATAAAATAAACATTTGGCCCCAAATTCATATAATATAAAGCTAAATTTTTATCCAAATATTGGTAACATAATGAGGAACTATTCATTCAAATTCACATGTGGAAAATTTATTCTTTTCAATGGTTATTTAAGTATCTGAAGTTGAACTTTAAAACCTAGCCTAGATTTCATGGCCCAAAAAGTCACTCTAGCATTTCGAGAATAACTGAAAAATAAAAAATTAAATTAGGCTAGAAGTTTTCTAGATATTATAATACATACCAGGGAATATTTTATTTTTAAATGTCTCATATTAATTCTATTAACATGAATATAATTCTTCCATGAAAATTAGGAGAGATAAATGTCTTTTTGTAGCCTTGGGAATAATGAAATTCAAATATCCAACCAATTTCCACTACCCATTTGCCTACCATAATTAATGGGAAGACATTAACAACCATTTTATATACCAAAAGTCCTCCAAATCTAAACTAAAATAATATTTGGGGGAGTAAATGGGTGTATTTTGACTACCTTTTCATCTTGTGATGTTATGATTCCATTTATTGTCTTGCATGTGTTCTTCATTTGTATGTAGTATAAAACCACTATAGTTTTCCAATTAAATATTTTCATTCTTTTTTTAACTTTCTATATTTCACCTTATCACTAAAAATTTATAGTTTTTTGTTGTGAATCCATTCACACAATAATTAAAGTGATATTTATTTTATTATTTTTCTCTTATTAAATCCCACTTTTATGTGTAAACATGTGTCTCATATTGAGTATATTGCATAAATGGAAGGGTAACCCTCTCATGAGTTTAATATATGTATATTAAAAGGATATATAGGATTTTATTTTATAATTTTTAATCCTTCAATTATTTATTTAATTTAAAAATTCCATTTTTGATTTATTTTCATCTTCGACTTAAAAAAATTAAAAAATGCACATTTTGAGTTCTATATGGTTATATACAATGGAGACATCACAGAAATAATCATCTAATTATTTTGGTCATTATACTAGGAATTTTTAGGGTCTAAATTAATTAACTTTGAGGATTATTTTATCCCATTTAGTGGATATTTATTGAATTAATGAGCTAAAAAATTTAAGATATAAAACCATTGAAACTACCCTTATATGCCACTAAGGATTGATCATATTCATTAATCATTTTAATTAAAATATCTGTGTTTTTGTTGATTAAATTATACAATCCTAAATATTTTTCCACTTCATATCCAAAACTCCTTACACCATCCACATATCTTAAGGTTCACTTCTTCAGTCAAGTTTATTTCAACACCATATTTATATTATAAGTGACCGTTGTAACCCATATAGTAAATTACATTGTTCCAATATTTGGAACCATTCCCAAGGATCCATGTATGTTACTTAGACACTCGTATTTTATTCCCATATCCCTTTATCTAAAAATTTCCCCTTTTTATTTTTTTATGCCTTCTCATATCTAAGACTATTCAAACTGACTTATTAGGGTGGATAATCTAAAGATTGAGGAATCAAGTGAACCTAGGTACATGTATTATTAGATCCAAATTTTCTAAAGGATCCCAAATAAAAATCTCATATAAATTCATTAAAATGTCATCCATATAACCCTATATTAAACATGTGTAATAAAAAATAGGGAATCCAAATGTGGTAGCCTCTAATTTTGGGAATGTTGTAGATTAAAGTACAAAAAATTGAACAAATATCCCATAATGAATTATAAATAATTCCCTAGAATAAAATTATGTCATTAAACTACAATACCAAAACCATATTCCTATATTTATTGTAATGGAATCTTAGATTTCTTACCATAAAATTAAATATATTAATGAGATTATTGTACCCATTTCCCCCCTCACCAAATCAATTCTTCCAATATGAAACTATTTGATTTTAAATACAATATTGAGCTAAACAATTGTTAAACAAGTTTATCCTAGTATATAACCAATCCAAGAAACAATTATAAATGTATTTTTACAAAACACAACCCCTTCACCACATGATAATTTCAAATAAAAAGCTATATAATTTTTTTTTAAAAAATGGTGAGTATTGTTACAAGTCATGGGATGTAACGTCCTGATCTAATGTCCACTTAACTGGGGCTTCGAGCTGGTGGTTCATATGGAATCAAGCGTGCCTCTTCGCATTCTAGGGGATACCAACTGAAAGTGAGGGTATAAAATAGGTATAGCGGGGATACTATTACCTCACATCATAGTGTCACAATAGATAACATCAATAATCATGTAATCGTGGAATCATTTATAAATAAAAAATAAATGATTGGCCTAGTAACTCTCTGTAGTGGAATCACATACAAAATAAGTAATAATAAACTATAAAATAGTAAATAATCAAACAACTAAATAATAATATCAAAGGCCACAAGGCAGTGTCTTATACATAATGGAATGAGATGATGATATACTAAAGGGGAATAGGGAAAATTCATATACAATACGCTATACAAAAAATAAAAAAATAAAAAATGATACTCCAATAACATCACAATAATGTGCTCGTTCCTCTTCTATGATTCATCGACTACAAGTAAAACATAATACATATCTGTAGAAAGTATTTTTCCCTTATCCATACTTGAAAATAAGTAATGTACTGGGGTACCATAGGAAATCCGAGTAGGGTGTGAGATAAAATCCCAATAGGAAACCAGAAATGGTTTATTGATGGAATCCAACTAGGTATCATAGCTAAAAAGTGTACCTGTATAAATAAATAATCAATAATGGTGAATAAATAATTACCAGCATGCTCGTGTTTTTAAAGGACACCTACTGGCTCTACTTGCTTTATCTCATTACCGGAATGAGTGACTGATCATGAGATATATATATATATAGTAATATATGTACATATATATATATATTTTATAGTTACACTGTAAATAAACATATATTCTTTAAGTACATATGGATTTAAGTATCCATTTACATGGAATACTAGGTGCTGGATGGGATGAGGAATAACTCAGTTAGCCATAACCAATCTAAAAGATCCTATAAGCTCATGGAAAAGAGTATGTTCCTTTTATCCCATCATTAGTGAGATGATTCATGATCAAAACTAAATATGGTGGATGTTTCGTCATTCCAACACCCAAAACATGGGATTTGGTGTGTCATGCCTAATGTCCAAATTATGTCAATAGTGCGAGACATCATTCTCAACACCCGATGTAAGGGAGAGTAAAATTTCATTCTAAAAACCCATGTAACCATCTACCATGTCCAATATAAATAGAGTAATCGTTATAAGAATAATATCCATGAGTAATTATCTATAATGCATTATATTTTCCAATCCCATTATAACCAAGGATTTACAATTCAATTAGATCATTTAATAAATCATATAATAATATGTGTGGTATTTCCACCCTTTATAACCCATTTAAATTAATCCATTTAATTTATTTAAGAATAAAAACCATCTTGAATCATTATATTCCATCTAATCAATCAATTTATTTAACCAAAACATGGAAATTCATTTTATAAGGCTCAATAAATCACTTATAAGGTTCCATTTTCAATTAGGAAATTCCTTATAAGGGAGATTAGATACATAAGAATCAAAAGAACTTAGGAGGTTCTTTAGTTAAATAGTCATTTATTTAATAATGTTTAATTCTATTTATAATACAATATGAACATTTAGAAGGAACTCTGGGAATTCACTAAATTAATTACAAAGGTTAATTTTAATCTAGCACACCCATGGGGAGTCCACGATCGAGGTTATAATATTCTATTAACATAAAAACGATCATGAGAAGCATATATAAGTTCATATATCAATTTAGAAAAATTAAATCCATTTTAAGGTGATGCGCGATAAAGGCTATTATGTAGAACAATAATGAAGGCACAGAAACACAATAACTTTTGGGAAAAAGAACTATACCACCTAACTTAGGGTCATTGATGAATCCTCAACCTATAAAACCCTCAAATTTAATGTAGAATTGTAGATATAAACTCAAATTTCCAATGACATGAAAATAGGGAATAAGAAATTAAACCTAAATAGAATATAGAGATAAAGATAAACTTATAATGGAAGGAAGTGGACTTTGAATCATGCCTCTAGCTATCCAATGCTTCCTTTAGAAATTGATTCAAACTTTGGATTCGAGAGAAATGGTGATTTATAGAAGGAGGAATAAATGAGCTCACAATAGTAGGATTGAGGGTATTCACACTAGAATGAGAAATGAGAATGAGAAATAGGTTTTAGGGTTTAATGAATGTAAAATTAAAAATTCATCCCCAAAAACCAGGGCACCCAGTTTGGTCACATAGTTAGCCAAACTCTGTGCCAAATATGTGAATGGCCTCTATCAAATAGATATATAATCACACATAGTCATGTACCTAGGTTCACATGGTTGTAGATGAATTGTGAATCCCCCGATTCTCCTATTTATCACCCCACATGGTCAGGAGAGATCATGTGGGTTGGGCGCTACATTTTCTGCTAACAGTGTGACCCAATATATTTTCCAAAACCCCATGGTTTCGGGCTCTGAAAAAGATCTAGACACCATCAAAACCTCTGGGAATCCTTTGGGTAACATCATGAGGGCCATTAAAAACAATTTCACCAAAATAAAATGATTCATACCTACATTAAAGCATGTGTCATTACAAGATCCCCTCTGTAAGGCAACTCATCCAAGAGTTTTCCTTATAAAAGTAATGTGGTATCATCGATGTAGAGTTTCGGCCATGGAGATTGTATATTATCTCCCCACTCCTAGGTATCTTTTTGTACTCATCTGTGCTACCATAATATATGTACCAAAGTAACTGAACTACCTTAGAGTTTCTTCATGTTTCAATCCATGATAAGAATAATATACACCTCAAAATAGAAATCTACATCCAACTCAACCTCTTCAGGTTGAAATACATGTGATAGTTATGGATAATGTTCGAAAATATGAGATACATGAAAAACATCATGCAAAGACTAGTATATTTAAGGATGTTGTATCTACTATGTCATTGGTCTATTTTTCCACAAAAACATAAAGGTTCCAATGAATCTAGGTGATATCTTACCCTACTTATGCATACATCTATGTCCCAACCTAGGAGAAACTCATAATAAATTCGATCTCCTACCTCAAACTCAAGCATTTGTCAATGTCGGTGGGCCCATGACTACTTTCTAGACCTATCTAGAATCGTTTAATTTATGATCAATTAGATCTTCACTATAGTCTTATGAATGGGGATAGGTCCAATAAAATTTTCCTCCCCTACATCTAGCTAGCACATAGGTGATTGGAAATGACTACCATATAAAGATTCATAAGTACCCAAATAAATGGTAGCTCAAAATATGTTATTAAAAAAATCAACCCAGGGATTGTGTTTCACCCAATGACCCTCAAATTCAAGGACACATGTATAGAGCATGCCATCTAACACATAAATTGTATACTCTTTATGTCCATAGATATGTGGTTCATAGGTTGTGCATAGAATCACTTATGTACCCATGTCCCTCTACAACCCATGCTAGAACTATGATGTAAAGAGAGAATATTTATTATAAATAATAGAACGAGGTGGTCCATGAAGAATTATGACCTTCCAAGAATATAGTCTCCCTAGATCATCTACCGAGAAGGTCTCCCACATAGGTAAGAAGTATGTAACCTTTCTAAAATGATTAATTACAAACCACACTATATAGTTACAATGACATAATTTGGGAAAAAAGTCAGGAAATACATAGAAACACCATTCCATTTACACTCAAGAATGTTCAATGGATATAAAATTCCTATCAAACGGTAATGTTTTACCTTCGAATATTGATATTTGGAACACCAAGTAATGAATCTGACAATATCATGTTTCATACTAGGTAACCAATACCGATGTCTTATCAATATACATCTTAGTGACACTGGGGTGAACTGGCCAAATTGAGGGATTAAATTCCCACATCATCTTCTCTCTGATGTCTATCAGGACCCATACACTCCCATAGAATAGTAGAGTATCATCCCTATCCAGATACCAAATTGAAGATGTATCATCATTTGAGACACTTTCCCTTCAGACAAGGCCATTAGGATCATATATTTGATTCATTGTCACTAATTCCGGAAGAGTAGAGTTCAATAATAAGGGTGTGAGAATAGTCTAATCGTGATCCTTCTAATCCTCAACAGGATTTTCTGAAAGAAAATACATGATATGTTATTCACCACTAGCCTCCCTAATAACATGTGTTTGAGTTTTTTATTAGATAATAAACTACTAAATTGCCTTTTCCAAAAGTGTAATCATGATCAAAATCAAATGACTCTTGGTACTCAACACATCTGAACTTCCTAGTCACTCTGTAAAGATAAACTTGATTATTTTGTGAACTATGAACACCCACAAATAATTCCCAAGTAAATATTTTATTCAAAAATGTAATTAATTAACAATCTAAGCTCACTCAAGGTCATGTATTGGGTTATTCTACTTTTGAGGCCTCAACTAACAAGACTCGTATGTAAAAACTTGCTTTTCCAGTATCATAAAATCTCCAAGAACTATACCTGATGTGTCATGGTAAAATTTATAGTTCATACCTAGATCCAAAAGAATTAGTATCAGTGCTCTAGTCAATATACCCTTCAACTCATGAAAGGATGCTTCATGGGATTCTGACCATATGAATTTCACACCCTTCTTTTTCAAGCCCATAAGTGGCATTGTACGACATGATAAATCATGTATTAATCTTCTATAATACCAAAATAGGCTGAAGAAACTCTGTATGTCAAAGACATTCTTAGGATGTTATAAGGAAAAAATAGCTCTAATTTTCTTAGGGTTTATTAAAAATACAGAATTCAAGATGATATGACCAAAGAAGTTGAATTTTCCCATCCATAAAATGGAATTTTCTATGATTTTAAAAAATTTTGTGCTCCTTTAGTGTATTCATCCTGATCTCAAGATGATTTTCATTTTCGTGTCGAGAACAAGAACACAGTAATATATCATCAACAAATACTACCATGAATGAAACACTATAAATGTGTAAAACTCAATTCATTAGTGCCATATAAATTGCAGGTGCATTCATGAGACCAAACGACATGACCGATTACTCATATAGACTATAGCTACTTCTGAACATGTGTGAGGTATGTATAATGACCAAACACACACATGATGATAGCCCGACCAAAAATATATCTTTGAAATACACTCTCTCTTAAAAGATAATAAAAGTGGTCATCTATTTGAGGAAGAGGATATCGATTCATTACATTGAGCTAGTTTAATTGATGGTAATCCATGAAAAGCCTTAGGGAACTATATTCCTTCATGGAAAAAAGGATTACTAAACCCCAAAGAGAAGTGTTGGGGATTATAAATAAATTATCCTCTTTATCCTCCAACTACTTTGTCGGTTAGAGAAGCTCCATATGTTTCAACCTATAAGGAGGAATGATCACTAGTGTTGCTCGTAGCACAATATTAGTGGTGGACTCTACTTTTGTAACTGATGGTAGCCCAAAAAAATCATCAAGGAAGAAATCATCGAACCAATCGACAACCAGAGATAAAATAGTAGGTAAAAATCCTTGAACATCTGATAATAGACTGTAAATAAGAGATGTCTTTCAATACATATTTTTATTCTCGGGTCTATCTCGAGTCTTATAAATATCTCATTCTTGCTTATGCATGTTCCTACCACCCTATGGTGATGTAAACATCACCCTATGATGATAGCATCCTATATGGGATTGATAGGGAACTCACTAATCCATCCCAATGATTAATTAAAATATTTTAATATAGAGTAAAAATTATTCTTTATGAAGATATATCCACCTATCACAAGGGAGATGCTATTAAAATAGAGAACACCCTCTGATTGGATACCTAATATGGTTTAAAGTATCATAATTCCATAGAAGTGTTTGATCTCAAAACCCAGACTCTCTATAATAGTGTCAGATATAAAATAGTGAGACACACCTATTTCAAATAAATTAGACACTAAATTAGTGGATACTATATTAGTAACTATGATACTAGAAGGTTTAGGATTATTATCATCTGATATAGGATGAACTACATATAACTGGACAGTATTGTGGCCTTGAGTCACTACTTGACTACCTTGAGCAAGCCTGCTCTTTTGGTTCTGAGAATCATAAGTCTGGCCACATCTGCATAGATGACTACCTTATCCTGAGCATTCTGTGGTATTCCAGCTGCCTATCTGGCTAGATCCCACTAGCCATGATTCTGAATATGGAGTAAGTGTACATCATATATTTCTAGGAATTTATGTAAAGGTTCTACAAGATCATTGTATATGCCCCATCCTACCACAATATCTGCATGTCACTAGATCCCATAAGCATTAATGTTTCATATGCCCCATATTCTTGCACTTGTGACATATCAAGAAACTGTCTACATGAGTAGGCTGACTGCTCTTACGCCCATGAGAAACCTAAAAGAGATTCTTGTGACTTCTAGAATAATCATTGATAGATTTTGGTGTCGAACCACCCTAAATCACCCCATCATCTTCCATAAAATTCATCTCTATAATAAGGGCATGGTTGAATATTTCATAAATAACAGTCAACACGAATACATTAACATGTGATTGGATGGTGTATACCATCCCATCCATGAATTTCATGGCAGTCATAATATATTCATCTGCTACGGTCAGTGCGAACCTATGCAGCTAAATAAATTGTTAATAATACTCCATGATAGATATAGCTTCATGTTATAGGTTCACAAACTCTCTAGCACAACCATCCATCAGAGTCTTTGAAAATAAATATTAATAATATGTAGTATGTAAATATACCCAAATCATATCATGATGTCAATCTAACTCGGTAAGAATTTCCCACCATCACTTAGAATAATTTCAAAGCATATATGCTATAATACTGACCCTCCAATTAGAAGTTGTCTCTAGATGATTGAATATAGAAAGAATATCTTAGAGCTAATACTCAATAGCATGAGGTCCACCATCACCTAAAAAGGTGGTAGGATGATACTTATGGAACTCCTGATTCAACTCATCCATAGTCAAGAAAGGTATAGAAACACAATTTATAGACTATAACATATGAAAGAAGCCCTCATGGGACTAGGAATTAGTGCCTATATCAGGAAAATGATGATGTTCCACATGTGGCACTATGGGAAGAATCATTGGAGGCTCAGGCCCCCCCACCTCATGTTCATGTTCTTCACTACATTTAGGGTGTACAACTAGAGGATTTCATGGAGGCATGATTCTATAATTATAAGATAACCCCTCCGAATTTTTTTTAAAATTTTTAATGATTTCATGTCGAAAACTATGACATGTGCATATCCTTCCTACATACAGATCATACCCCTCTTTCTTCTTCTAAATCTAGGACTGTTTAGTATAGAAATTCTACAGTAGGCAATGATAATGTAAAAGACACACTAATTACCAAATTTTATTTCCGGGTCCTAGTATAGGTTTCATATCACATGTATAGGGTGACTATTTTAACATTAAAATTCATATTCATTTTTAATTTTTTCTTATTCAAATATTTATAAATATTTAAATGGTAGAATTAGATGGGTCACTATTTATAATCCAGAATGTCTCATACTCCCAATGAACCAAAATAGGGAGTCCACTTAACCCATACCATATCAAATTCTAGCTTATGCAACCAATCTTACATGAATCAACATACCATAATTGACTACATAATGTTTCTGCTTTAACATATGTAGGAAAACACCGTTAGGTTAATACAGGCACATTAAGTGTCAATTTTTTTCCTCTATCCTAAAAGTAATTTTTTCACAATTCCATAGGTAATTAAGGAAAAAATAATATGTAACCTGAAAATGCACATTGGAAATAAAGGTGGCTTGGAAAAATGCGTGGAATATTATTCTTATTGTTTCTATAATGATGTATGTAATAAAATACCCTCATTTAATAGGTATAAGGTAATATAAATCTCATTTCAATAATTACAATATCAATAATGTCATTAGACATGTTTGAAACCCAATAGTGAAGTCGTATCAACGATAAATGGTATTATAAATAACTGAAATTTTCCATCCCATGTAGTTTGGGTTTCCCTTGTACACGGGTTAGCTTTGTCCAGGAACAAGGTTATTTCAAAATCCCACTAACTCATGTTATCCTATCTGAAATAAAAATAGTAAGAAAAAAATATATAATCCCCTGACACTACATTATAACATCTAAACCTGGTGTCCACTAAATTGGGGCCCCAAGCTGGTGGGTCACAGGGCCTCAGGCATGCCTCCCCGTATGCAAGAGGCTTCTGACTGGCATCAAGGGTGTAAAGGAGGTAATATGGGGATACTATACCCTCATATCAAAGTGGAAAAATGGATAAAATAAATAATAATATAATAGTATAATTATTTATAAATAGACACTAAATGACAGGACCAATAACTCATTGTAGTGGAAGCACATACAACTGATGTAATAATAAACTACAGAAGCATAAATAACTGAACAATTGAATAATAATATCAAATGACACAAGGTAATGTAATATACATGATGTAATTTCCTGTGTATGTACATAAGGGGAATAGGTAACATAGATATACAATATTCTATACCAAACTACAAAAATATAAAAGGCTTCTACACTAGAATCCCAAGAATTTGGTCAGTCCTCTGCTCTTATGATCTGAATACATGTAAAACATATCAAATATCTAGAGTAGGTTTCTTTCCCATATCCATACTGGTATAAAGGTAATCTACTTAGGTACTATAGGCTACCCATGTAAGGTGTGAGACAAAATCCTATTAAACTTCCAATGATGGTGTCTATATGAAATTCAAGTAGTTCTCATAACTAGAAAATGTTCATGTATAAATAAATAATGAACAATGCTGAATAAATAAATATCAGCCTGATAAAGTTACAAATGGAAACCCAGTGGATTTACTTACTTCTACTCATGGCCGGCATGAGCGTCTAATCAGTATCTATGTGTTTATATATAGTCATAATATATATTTTTGTGTGTGTGTATGTGTGGTTATATACTTTATCTACCTATATGGACTATGTATGCGTGGATATAACTAGCCATATAATTGTAACACTAGGTCTGGGCTAGACCAGGGCATAATTCAGTCATCCATAACTACTCTAAATGAGCCTATAACCTCATGAAAAAAGGGTAAATTCCCTACATCCCATGATGAGTGAGAGTCACCATGCTCAACACTCTAGATTTTGGGAGTGTCATCGTGCCAAAACCGGAAACAAGGGACATGGTGTGTCATGCCCGCCATCCCAATAATGTCAATGTCTTGAGACATCAAGCTCAACACCTAATGTAAGGGACCATGAAATGTCATTCCCAACATGTCCCTTAACTATCATACATAAACTACTATCAATGGAATGACCATAATAAGAATAATATCCTTGAGGAATTACTTATCATGCATTATATTTACCATGGCCATTAAAACCAAGTCATTAAAATTCAATTAAATCATTTAATAAATTCTACAATAATTGGTGTTTCCTTTACACCCTTTTTAAAACATTTCAATTAATCAATTTAATTAATTTATTATTCAAGAACATCATGAAAAAAGCTATTCCATTTAATCAATCAATTTAATTAACAGTGGGAAATTCCATTCATAATTGAAGGTGAATTCTTAGAACATGTTCCGGTCATTTAATAAATTAATTATAAAGTGTCATTTCATCATTTTACACCCAAGTGGTGTCCATGATCGAGGTTAGCATCCTATATTTAAAGGATCCTATATCAATTTATAATTAATAAATCAATTTTCAAGTGATGTGTGGAAAAAGACAGCATGTGGTACAATGTTGAAGCTATGAAAAAACTATAATTTTTTAGGAAAACAACTGGAACACCTACCAAAGTGTTTTTGATGTCTCCTCATTTTATGGTGGCCACATATTCAAAGTATATTCATAGAAACTGAAGAAGCGGTCCAACACCATAAAAATATGGAAAAGGAGAATAAACCTAAATATAGAAATAAACCATCATATAATCTTATAATGGAATGAATATGATTCAATAACATACCTATAGTTATCCAAATCTTCTTTCAGAACTTGATTTAGACTTCTGATCAGAGAGAAATGATGATTCCTAGAAGAAGATGGAAATGAGATCATATGAGAAGAACTGAGGGGTTGCATGATGGAATTAGAAGGGATAATGATCAAATAGGTTTTAAGTTTTAATTAATGGGGAAATGGAAAATTCATCCTAAAAAACAAGGGCATGTGGTTTAGCTACACGGTTATCCAAGCCGTGTGAATGGCCATGATCAAACAAGTCTAAAATTGCACATGGTCAGGTGACTCGGGTATTATAGTTTAAAACAAACTATGTCTCAATATTTCTCCTCTGTCTCACCACACACGGTGCAGAGATACTGTACACACCGGGCTGTATAGTTTCTATTAACCATGCAGCATAGTATTCTTTACAAATTCTCAAGGTTTCGAGCTCTAATAAATCCATGGACACCTTTGTAACCTTTGTGACTCTACTGGGTAACATTATAAGGGTTGTCTAAAGGAATTTAACCCAAAAATAAATTATCCTTACCTTCATGAAAATTTTGGTCATTCCATGGGAAAGGATTAAATATACCGTACACCTAGTACGTCACTGTCGTTTTTCAATCCATGAATAAATTCAAATCATTGATCAAGGGTTAGGTATAAAAAATAAACAATTCATAGACATGAAGTGTAATTGTACCTTTAAAAAAATACTCCAATGATTCTAATGATTATATAGAATGTCTATATCAATAAAATTAAATATGGTGAACATATCCCTATTATAAACCTCATAAATAAGGTAGGATGAACATTCTCTTTTATGATGAATTTCATAAGGTCAAAATTTATTCCTTCTCAATATTTTATCCAAATTTTAATAATTTGTGATAGACATGGCAATAGATCTAATAATTTCATGATTATTCCTAAAATAAATGAAGTTCTTTGAGTACCATCTATGGAGGTTAATGCTCTAAATATTAAATTTATAAGAACTCAAAGAATTTTAATACAATGTTTAATCACTATCCTTTATTCCATTAGTGGTATAATCAATATCCTAGTCCATCATTATGCCTAAATCCCTACCCCCTCTCCCACAAAAAAAATTAAAACTCCTAAAAAATTCCAATCACAATCATACAAATTACAACATCCCTCAAAAGAATATACAAACCCATCCAATAACCTAAACATCCTCTTAGGATAATCTAATCATCTCAACCCCCCATCCAATCAATTCCACTACCATTACATGATAAATTGAAAAATATAATAGAGAAAGTTAATTATGGGGTTTCATCACTAAAATTTTAATTATAAATCATTAAAGGTGGTAACAAACCAATTCCAACTATGTTTATCTAATCATCAACCTTAAGGGTAATGTCTAGATACACACCACCCTCTCAAGACCAACTCAAAATTGTGACTCTCTTAATGAGTGGGAAACTATTGAAACCCTATATAAATCCATTCCTTAACCATATATGGATTTTAAATCTCATTATAATTTAAAATAAAATCCCTTAGAATCTATGAAATTTTAGGAAGACATAGAGTAACAACTACCAACCATGAAAATTTAGAAAGCTTCTCTATTTCCTCAAAAATTAGGGGAAAAAATCAACTTGAGTTGAGTGAATTTTTGTGGGAAATTTTATCTCATGTTAAACTAAAAATTATCATAATGAATGAAATAAAAAATATAATATTATATAAAATGTACTATAAAGACTTTTATACTTTTATAAGGATGTTCTATCATAAAAACTAATCCCTTTTGGACACTGATTTAAGCACCACTATCCATGGAAACATGCCTCATAAGATAGAAGTACCAATTTATCTTCACATCAATGATAAATATGGAGAGATATTTTTTTAAATTATCAATTTTATAGGGTATCTAATGTAAACATCATTTTTAATTCCATGGATTCTTAGTTATGGATTGAATAGTTCCAACCCACATCTATGGTCGTCCATCTCACCAATCATTGTGTCCAGAGAAATAAAGGGATCCTGAAGGATATTTTTTTATGTTTAAAAAATTCATTTACAATTTTTACTTAATTTTACTTCATATTCATCCAAACATAGTACCTTGTGAGAAAACCCCCATCATTATTACCCATAACTTCCTATAAATAATCAAATCATTCTTAGGAGTTAGGAATTGGGATATGAAAATAACTTTGAGAACATGATCTTTGATCTCAACATCTATAGTCTGATCACTCAAATTGGTGATGAGGAGGAAGTTAATTAGGTTAATTGGTTAGGTAATGTGGAAAGTGGGCATCAGAATATCAATATATTATTGAAGTATGATTAATTCACAAGGAGATTTATTTTCATTATTCACATGAAGTAAATTTTAATTCCTCTCTTAAATATTCGAAATATATCTTTATTCATGAATTTTTGCGACGACCAATCCTTGAACCCTAAGGTGAAATCATGATTTTTAGTTTATATCCACTCTTTGAAATGAAACAATAAATTTAGATAAAAAAACATTTCTAAGGAAATCAATCAAACATGATTCCCACTCCCAATACAACTCATGTTATTTGCACTACACTAAACATGATCTTAGGGTTATAACATCCATACCTAAGTATGAACACTTTTGGATTAACCAAACAATTTTTTGTAATTTCTTGTTCCCTTTAATCCAAATGAGAGAAAATTATTCTTAACATCATAAGAAAGTATAATAATGAAATTACATTGAAACTTATTTGATATTCCTAGGATTTTATCTCTCAATAATACACATAGGATTATTACTAAATAAAATTATTAACCTACCCAACAACCATAAAAAATACTAAATCCCAATTTAGTATAAGTGTCCCAATAGTAAATCATTAATTTGTTGAAATATGGTGTTATCCTTCCTGTTATTTAGAAAGAGTCGGTTATCCCAATTAAAGTGGTTCCTAAGATGGATTAAATTAATGTGACAACCAATGGGTATAAAGACCTCCTCCCAAAAAGAGTGAGTATTAGATAGAGTGAGTGCATATATTAAGTAATTTGAACTTTTTACTAAGTAATACTATTTTTATTGTCCCTTAAATGATCAATTCCATGATTCAGTAGTGGTAAATATTTTATACTACTTCCTAAATAGTTATTTACTGTATATTCAAAAGAAGGACTCCTTAATCACTTGGAAAAACATTGTTCACTGATCCATTTGTAATATTTTCCTTCAAATGAAAACCGTTTATGTTATTTAAATCCATGGTTATATTCTAGTAGTACATGATGTGAATTTTATTTAAAATGGAATGGGTGTTTAAAATTATTTATGGATGAATTATCCATTTTTTGTAAACAATAAAGGGATTTGTATGCAATGGTGATGGGGAATTTTGTGATGAGGGTAGATACATCTTATTCAAAATTATGAAAAATTATATTTCATGGAAAAATAATGATTAGTACTTATGAATCTTGTTTCTTGTAAGGGTTTCAAGTTTTCTAATTTTAAGGAACATATAATTTATAACCTTTCATCTCTAAAAACTATCAATGAATTACATTCATTATTTTAGAATGTTGGTTTCTATATTAAGATTATTATGAAATGAAAAACTATTGTATGCCCTTTTCATGATATAGTTGTAAAATATGAACATTTTTAGATTAAAAGCTGTGGGTATTCCTTCTCAAATCTTATGTCATGTCTTATCTCTCCATTGGTCATGAAAAGTTATAATTGTAAACATCCTTTTGAAATAATGTGTGATGTTAGGTAGGTTTTTTCAGCAGTTATATTAAGAAAAAATAGTTCCAAACTAAATTTTTATTTACTTATGAAATAAAATATTTGAATGAGTCCCCAATAGACAACACTATCACTAAAAAGTAACTGATTATTGTTGAATTTTACTTAGATAATTTTATATCAAATCACTTTGGATCCCCCATCACTATTTTCTCTAATCATTCTATATTGGAATAAAGTTTCCTAAAATAATATTCCAACGATAGATTGATTAAGTGGGTACTTATATTTTAATAATTTTAAATAAAAATAAAGGATATAATGAGTGTTAAAATTGTTTTAGTTAACAGCATTTCTAGGTTTTAATTGAAAGATAATTTATCCCATTATTATATATATGATTCATTTCCTGATGATCATTTTTATTTTGTTAGTTTTTTAATGGTATGCTAATATAGAAAACGACATGATAAAGGCAATAATACAAAAATTATTAGTAACTAAATATAGAATGAAATTCATTTCTAATGTTAAAGACTATGTGTTTGATAACCCTTACATCTACAAGTTTTTATTTGATAAATTTATTATGATATGTGATCCCGAGGGAAAGAAAGAGTGTGTTCTCAATTTATATCATGAAAAGGAATGTGGAGGGAACTTCTCCAGAAATAAAATAATTGTAAAGGTTCTGTAGAGTTTTTTTATCTTCGTATATATTCTCCAAGGATTCTGACATTTTTTATCAAATATTTCCATGGTGTCAACAACAAGGTTCCATCACTAAAAGAAACCAAATTACTCTTAATCCAATTATTAATATAGAGATCTTTTATTATTTCTGAATTGATTTTATGGACCCTTAAAAGTCCCAAGAGAATATATTTATATCCCAATATCTACTGATTATGTATCTAAATGGGTTGATTCCATTCACACCAAGTCAAAAATCATCATGTTTTGATCCCACCCCAAAGGAAATATAATTTATTGATTCTGAATTCTGAGGGATTACATCTATGGATAGGGAACTCATTTATGAAAATACCTTGTATAGATGCTTGTATTCATGTATAATAACTCCCATAAAGTGTCCAAACCCTACCACTCTAAAAAAATCAATTTGAGTATGAAAATTATGAAATAAATAAAATTCTTAAAAAATGTCAGATCCTCTAAAAAAGTTTAATACATGAATCTTTTGGATTTAAAATGAAAATATTTAAAGGTATAAATGAACATACTTGTAATGTAACCACATATGGTTGGATTATATAAAATATTTCCATTTCTAGTTGAAATTGTGAAATAATACATTTAGGATTTCAAAAATCTAAATATTGATAATTCCATGGATGGAATAAAGAATAAATTACACCTTAATAAACTTTATAAATTTATGATAGAGGCTTATAAACATTAAATAATAAAAACATATAGATTATAAGCCTTAAAATGTTGGAATATTAAAGTAAAACACTATGAACAAGGAAAATATATCCATTTTTTACAATTCCAAACATAACTTTCACCCAGGTAAGTTGAGATAAATGTGGGATAGATAAAAAATCTATTTCCTAAAAGATGAATTATACCCATAAGACAAATTTGGGTGAACAAAAGACACATCCCCATATATCTTTTTGGTAGAGGATAACACATACATCTCAATATATCCTACCCAAACTAATCTTATTAAACAAATCCAAAAACCAAACCTGTAACTATAAAAAACTCTTAATGATCTCAAGACACAAGGTCTTACCCAACACAAAATCAAGACCCTAAATTTATAATTGAATACAGTTAAACATTGATCCACTCACTCAATACATTCAATATAACACCCATATATTTTATGATATACTTTTCTTTAAATAAATTTAATTTCATTGATAGGTTGGGATACATGCAAAACCAGGTTTAAAGGAATCATGATATACTATTAAATTATTATTATGTGATAGTTGTCCCTTATCCGTTTAATTAGAGGGTATGAATAAAAATATTTAAATTATGATAAATAACTTTTTACACGTGTATAGAATTAATTTATTAGTTATAAATTTATAGAATCTTCTTAAAGTAAAACAAGATATGTTTTTCCAAAAAAATAGTTTTATGAAATCAATGAGTTTTTATCATAATAAATTAATTTAATCACAATTAATGAATGGTAGAATGTTTCAACAATATATTCAATCATATTTTCTGAAATTCATATATTTTTTACAAGGAATGAGATAAGAATAAGCCATGTTTTATTCATGAAAGTGTATTTTTCTGAAAATGTATTTCATTTTTTTGTGAGATTATTTTAAAATGTATTTATTCCACTTCTAGAAATTAAATCTTTAAAAATGGATTCTATATTTGGTATAATAATGTTAAAATTTGGTAAATAGTCCCATTTTTTAGACATTATGAATAATAACCGTGGAAAATATTTTTCTCCTCGGTAAGTTTAAATATGAGATAAAACCATGGGTTTAGGCCTAGAAATATACAAAACAATTTATTTTATTTTATTTTATAGGTTTCTTTTGACCTTAAGTTTCTTCCCTATAAAATTTTCTCAATTTAATGCACATTCATTTCATTAATACCTTAATATAATTTTAAATAAATAATACATAGAAAATGTCACTCTCTTTGTTCTAATATCTATAATATATTATCATAGTAGTAAAAAAAGTTATTTTTGGCTATAAATAGATATTTCAAAGATTAATTAATTTTTTATCATGAAAATTTATTTATATTTTTAAAGGTGTAATAATTACCTTAAATGCTTCTGGAACACTGACATTGTACTTGTTCAGGTGATAGAAAAATGAAATAAATTATTTTAAAATTATTAAAAGAAATAAAATTCAGTTGAATTAGTGTCTTAAAAATGTTGTGGATAAATACAATATATTAGTGATGTGGTAAATCTTTTTATTCAATTTCCATTTCTATATTTTTTTCTTTAAAGTTAAATAGCGCGAATAGTACCAAAATGACTTTAATGGTATCTTATATTAAATATTATTTTATTAATTGATTTAAAATTCCTAAAAATATCATATTTGTTCAAATGAATGGTATACGGTTGATCATATAAACCGGTTTATACTAATTGGCTGCTTTTACTTTTATATAACTTTCATGGTATAAGAAACCGACATTAAATAATTCATAAAATATATTCTTTAGATAAAAAATCATTTCCTTGTGTTCTTGGATATATTATATTTTTTCAGTTTTATATAATTGATTCATCACCTTTAAATAAATAAATATTATATCACAAAGCGTACAATACCACTCATTATGAATTTTTTCACAATAAAAGAATTTGAAATAAAACAAGTTTTATTTTGATAACATATATTTATAATTTTCATATTGAACCCATACTTTTCACTGCTAATCCTAAAACCTCATGAAAAAATATTTTAAAAAATGATATTAGCACAAAAATCTTTGTAAGGGACATAAAATAAATAAATAAATAAACGTGTTAGTCCATAAATATTTATAAAAAGTTTTCTTTTTCAAAATAAAATTTTATCTGAAAATAAAAATTTTCTAACCTAAAAAAATTTAATTCTATATCTAAATATTTTCATAAAACATTTCATAAAAAAATTAAAAATCATTTATATTTCTTTGTTTTCGTTTATAAAAATGAAAATTCATATATTACACCCTTAAAATTTAGAATAAACTTCCCTTTTAAACAGAATCTTATTAGAATAACTTTTGAAATCTAAATATTTAAGTGAAAACCCACATTAAAGAATAGATAAATCCTGTAGGTAACTTGGGAAATCATTTTCATATCACTCTTAAAATTACTCTTAATTATAGAATAACTTGGTAAATTATAATAATCTATTAGGATAAACCTAACCAATTAACTCAGTCCCTTTACCCAATGCATTGGAGAGATCTATGAGGCCTACTCATACATAGTTTATAAAGAAAACACCATTCGTTGGGGTTATAAATGAACCACCCGCACATTATTTATAATATATCCACCTATAATTATAAAAATTTTCTAAAAAATGACATAATAAAAATAAATTAAATATTACATAAAAAAATTCTTTAAACCCATAGGAAATATATTTCCAAATATTAAACTATCCATTCCATTTAAAACAATTTTTCAAAATAAAAGAGAATGAGTTTTCTTGATTGAATAAAATATGAAATATTTTAAAGGAATTTAAATATCAAATAATTTTTATAGCATAAAAAAGAACCATCAATTCCCTATATGTTTATATAGGTTATTCATTTAAACTTTTCATCAAAATGATCTATATAAAATATGTAAAAAGGATTCCTTTTAAAAACCATTCAAATAAAGTAATAATTGATATAAAATGTCCTTTATATTTTATTCCAGTCAATTTAGATACTTTCTTAATGTAATTTTAATAATATGTACCAAGAAAAAAATATTCAGAAAATAAACCCTTAAAACATTTCTAACGTGGTTTTTAAAGTACAATGTCTCATAACTCACGTTTAACCTGTCACGAACATTGTTTATATTCAAGAATAATTAACATATGTTAATTATTCCCTTTATTAAGTACTATTATCAAGTTTATTTTTCATTTTGATATATTTATTACAATGTTATATAGAATTACTTAATCAATTATGTTCACATCAGATATTTTGATGTCATTTGGCTCATAGGTCCAAAATCACCTTAGTGAGCTGATTATGGTCAAATAAGACTTTATTACATAATATAAATAATAATAATAACTACATAATTATCATTTATATACATTAATTTTACATTAAATACCAAACATTAAATATAATTATAAAAAATGAATTATGTTACAATCATGGAGGTGGTATGTCTTACATACACATGAGTAACATTTTGATTTTTCATAGAGCCTGAGGGAAAGAGAGAAAATATCATGTTTATATTTAAATAATTAAAATTATATAATAAATATAATATTATTTATTTAAATACACTTATATATATTATCCATGTGATGTGTTTATGAAAACTGAATCACATTGCTTCATAAAGTTGGTAATCCACACATACGCACGAATGATCTTATCATTTTTCAATAGATGGAAATGTAATAAAAATGATGAAATATTGTACTTAAATATCGATAAATATGACATGAACATCTTATATATATATATATTTCATCCATCATTATAACCATCTATTAGAGGTGGTGATGGAAAATAAATTACATCGGTTCGTGAGGCAGTAATTTTCAATACACAAGAATGATGGTTAAATTTCCCAATATATGGAAGAGGGAGAAAGATATGGATTATGAAATTAATATAAAAAACATATATTTATATGAAAGATAATAGTTTTATTATTTAATTAGGTTTTAATAATATTTTAATTTAGTATAATAAGAAATAAAATAAAAAGGCTTGATTAAAAACTATATCTCTTCTTCAAACAACCTCTTTAGGTTTATACCAAAATCCTTCCTAGTTTTATTCTATAATACAATCATATCCTTCACAACATGGGTAGATTTGTAAGGAAGGGATATAGATAGTTATTTTATAAATAAAATGGATCATATGGTGTAGAAATGAGAGGATAGGGGGTGTCCTTGTATAATTAAGGGAGATGACACATTTCAAATTTTGAGAAAGAATAAAATATATTAATTTTCTGTACAAGTAAAATGGAACTAAAATGGACAATTTAAAAATATAAGATAATATTGGGTGAAATTTGGTTATCCAATATAATTTTGGAAAGTTTCTAGGTTATTTTAACCCTTACCCCTAATGTTTAATACCCCAGTAAACCTATTTTAAATTTATCAATGGTAACATATTATTGTAATGTTTACTATTCCTTATCACCATAAAAAAAATTGAACTTGTTAACTGATATTAATTATGAGTATTTAAAATATGGAATATTTTTCACTAAATTAAATTCACAGAATTGGTAGAATTTAATTTTAAATTAATCCCGAAAAATGTGACAAAAACTATTTTTCAGAAAAATTTTATTTTAAGTATAAAAATGTATTTATAAAAATTTCAAGTATAAAATTTCTTAAAAATATAATAATTGTACCATTAATAATATAGTTTAACTAATTTTGCTTTGAAACCATTTTTAATCAAATTGGATCCTTGTAAATTATTAAAAAGAAAAGAGAGTTTTGAATAAAAATCGGTATTTTTCATTATTCATTGATAAATAAAACAAATCAGAAAATTCAAGAAAAATAATCCTAAATTTTTTGATATGATGAATTCAATTATAAAGTTATTTTTTATATTCAAATTTTAAATTTAAAAATTAAACTTTTAGAAAACCCACATAATGCATGAAAACAAAAAAAAATAGAAATAAAGCATTTTCTATTTCACTGAAGAATTAGTTAATATTATTATACAGAATATATCTCTATAAAATATAATTAATGAATTTTAATAAAATACGAAAATTATTTATATTAACATTATGTATTTTGTTACATTCCTCTACCCTTTGGGATATTGTTTCCTCATAAGTTTATCCATAACTTTAATAAGTTTTGTTATTTTTCCTTCTAATCATTTCACAATTCCCATCTTTCATCATCAATCATATAGTTCTTCCAAGAAACATTGTACTTATAAATTAATTTATTATCCAATAAATTATCTTTTTGGTCATGAATAAATATTGTTTCTTCCTCATTACAAAGTTTTTCTTCCAACTAAACTACTTTATGGCTCAAAATATTAAATGCATATCAAATATACATTCTTACCAAAGATACAATAAATACATCATGTTCCTAAGATAAACTTAGTGGAAAGACCAATCAATGATAAACTAATAAAAATTTCTCTAGCATGTCCTATGGTCTAATTATATGCAGACATAACTGTCCCTTTTTCCAAAATTCATAAATATTTTCCATAGAGATATTTTAAGAAAAAAATTATCTCTTACCATAAAAGAAATATGTTTCCTTGAGTTATCTACATAAATTTCTTTGCCTAATCATATCTATCTTCAATTGGTTAGAAATAATTGTCACTTTCTCATCCATTTATTCTTTCAATTCGAGTCTTAATAACTTTCTTTCCCCAACATCATCATAATAAGTTGTAATTCGACACTGTATTCTGTATATTGCCTCAATAGGCATCATCTGTATAATGGAATGAAAACTATTATTAAAATAAAAATAAATGAAGGTCATATATTAATCCCAACATCTTTGATAATCCATTGATCAATATCGAAGCATATTATCCAATGTAAGAATATTTCACTCTAACTGTCCATCAGATTGAGGAAGAAGGGTTTTACAGAAATGTGATTCATTACCCAATGACTATTAAATATTTTTTCAAACAATATAAGTGAACATGGTACCATGGATTGATACAATATAGAGAGTGAATACATGTAATATAATTATCATTTTAACAAAAATTCATGAACTTTTACCCAAAGTAATATTACCTTGAATGGGAATTTAAGTTCCAAGGATCAAATGACAACTGAGATGGGGGGGGGGGGTTGAATCAGTTGTTTAACTTTTATAAGTTTCAAGACATTAAAAAACATAACCCTTGAAACCTATTAAGATTAAATTCCTTATCAACCTTTATCAAGATACTCAAGCATGTAAGAAAGGAAAAACAAGAAAGGCACACAAGATTTACAAGGTTCGGTATCAATAAGAGAACCTACGTCCTTGCCCTAGCCACTCCTGTGGGTCTATGGAAATCCACTATAATGAAGAAGTGAATACAAATTGTTCCAACTCCCATTAGAAACCTTCTATCTATCAATAGGTAATATTATACTTACTTAGGTCAGTTTAAAATGTTTCCTTAAAGAACAAATGAGCCAAATACAAGAATAAGGACTTTTATAAGATAGTCCACAAATGCTCACTCTGAATGATCACTCTGAATATTCAATCCGATTTCTTGAATTTGATTTTCTAAAACTGATCTTCTCAGCAAGATAATTATGGTTCCACACAAAAACTCACTCTGAATTCTCAATCCGGTTTCCTTGAATCCGATATTCTGAAATCGGTCTTCTCAACAAGATAATGATGGTTTCGCAAAAATGCTCACTCTGAATATTCAATCTGGATTCTCTTCTTCTCAAACACTCAAGGAAACTTCTTCATGATGGTAGAAACTTTTCACAAATAATTCTCCAGCGCTATGCCTTTTTTCATGTGTAAAAAGTTGTAAATGAGTGAATGATCTGAGAACATATTAATAGGAAACTCAAAAAACAGAGGCGGGAATCTTGAAAAACTTTCCCGCTTCCTCAAATCTCAAAAACTCCGTAAATCTCTCGCATTTTATCTTCAATATTTGACTTCTTCAGGTCTCATTAAATTTCTCCGAGATTTATGCAATGTTGAAATATGGGTTTTCATGAACTCTTAGTATCTTCATCAGAATGATAAGGCTGGATCTTGGTTCTGATTTTAGGTTCAAGAAAATTGGTTCAAGAAAACTGGTTCAGGGAAATTGGTTCAGGAAAACTTGTTCAGGAAAACTAGTTCAGGAAATAGGTTCAGAATTTGAGGTTCAAGAAACAGACTCTAAATATTAGGTTTAGGATGTAGACTTCGAATTTCTTGGACAGGAAGTACACTCCAAATTTCTGGATCAGGAAGTAGACTCCGAATTCTTGGCTAAAAAGTAGACTCCAAATTATTGGCTCATGAATCAGATTTTGAATTTTATGTTCAGAAAATAGGTTTAGGAAAATTGGTTCAGGAAAACTAGTTCAAGAAAACTGGTTCATGAAAACTGGTTCAGGAAAACTGGTTCAGGAAAACTGGTTCAAGAAAACTGGTTCAGAAAAACTGGTTTAGGAAACAGGTCCTGAATTTTAGTTTCCAGAAACAGACTCTGGATTTCAGGTTCAGGAAGTAAACTCTGAATTTCTGGCTCAGGAAGTAGACTATGAATTTCTAGATTAATAAGTAGACTCCGAATTCTTGGCTCAGAAGTAGACTCTGTATTTTTGTCTCCTGAAATAGATTCCGAATTTTAGGATCAGTAAATAGGTTTAGGAAAACTGGTTCAGGAAAACTGATTCAAGAAAACTGGTTCAGGAAAACTGGTTCAAGAAAACTTTTTTAGGAAAACTAGTTCAGAATTTTCATTCCAGATTTCTGGCTCAGGATTGTCATTCCGAATTTCTGGATCACGATTGTCATTTCTAATTTCTGGCTGAGGATTGTCATTCTAAATCTCTATATTAGGATTTTCGTTCTGAATTTCTCACTTAGGATTGTAATTTCAAATTTCTGGCTCAAGATTGTCATTCCGAATTTCTGGCTTCGAACTTTCTCAGAATTTTTATTAGAGAAAAACACCAATCTTCTTCACCATTTCTTAAACTATATTTTTTCATGTAATTTTCATGATTTGTGAGATCATTAAGATCAGAAAATTATCGTCTGATTTAGTTTAGAAAGTTTGAGACACTTTCTTAACTTCTGACTTCTTATTCTTCAACATAATCTTCTTTAAGGAAATATTCACCAACCAGCAACTTTAACTTTTCTATAACTCAAAAACATTCTTCAAAAAATATATTAGTTGTCAATAAATAAAAAACCATGTTAAAAACACCACAAAGGTTCTTCAATCTCGCCTTTGGATTTGTTGGAAACCCTTGGTGGCAAGTTTCCACCTCTCAAAAAAAATTACATCTCAATTTCTTGAATTTTACCAAAACATATCCTTTCTCAAAAAGAGTGTCCTGACACCACACTACTAGATAAAGTAATTTTTTTGAAGGATTTCCATCCCTTAGTGACAAGAAAAATTTATGGCCATGTAAAGATAAACTTCACCTTACTCAAACTCCCCCATCAACTTTGATCTTTTTCTTTCTCACTTTTCTTTTCTTCTCTCATTTTTCTTTCACTCTCATTTTTCTTTCCCTCTCCCCCATTATATGATAACCACATCTTTAGATTCATAAAATAAAAATTACTCTCCGCCTTTTTCAATATAATCCAAAGCAGAGTGGGGGAAACTTCTTTATGAGTTTTAGGAAGTCATGGGAGGAGGCTGAACATGGAGTTGCAGCCTTAGTTCAATAAACCTCTCATTTAAAATTGCTTTTGTGAAAATATCAGCAATATGATACTTTTTTTAAATGTATTCTGGCAATTCTTCTCCAGTAGAAAATTTATCTTTTAAAAAATGAAATTTTTTATCAATATGATTTGATCTTGAATGTTGAACAGGTTTCTTGGAAGGATCAATGACACTTTGATTATCACCGAGTATCTTCAAAGGTTTAGAAACTTTCAGTTTCAAATCTTCCAGTAGAACCTTCATCCACATCATTTGAGTACAAGCCTGAGTAGCTGCAACATATTCAGATTCATCTGTGATTAAAGTTACTGAGCTTTGTTTCTTATTGTTCTATCTCACACAACATTCCCCTAAGAAAAATGTTCCTCCTGATGTTGATTTTCTATCATTACAATCACCAACCCAATAAGCATCAGTATAACCATGAAACTTCATCTCATTGTTTCTATTGTATAACAACCCATGTGAAGTTGTTCCTTTAACATATCCTATAATTCTATTAACTACCAACATATGTGATTATTTTGGATTACTTTGATATCGGGAACAGAGAGTCACTGCATAAGAAATATCAGGCATTTAAGCTATAAGATAAAGAAGACTTCCTATAAACTTTCTAAAGTATTTATGATTCACACTATTTCCTGAATCATCTTTGCTCAAATTTTTTCTCACTAAAATAGGGGTTGAAACTTCCTTTGATTCTTCCATCCCAAACTTCATTAAAAATTCTTTGGGATACTTTTCTTAGGATAGGAAAATGTAGTTTTCTTGTTGTTGAACTTGTAAGCCAAGGAAGAAAGTTAATTATCCCAACATTGAAATTTCAAAATTTTCCTTCATCTTTTTAGAGAACTCTTCATAAACCTTTTCTTAATATCCAGCAAAAATTATATCATCCACATAAACGATTAAAATTAAAGTTCCGGAGTCAAAATCTTTAACATAAAAGATACTATCAACCATTCCTTTAGAAAATTCCATCTTTCTCAGAGAATTGTCAAGCTTTGAATACCATGATTGTGGAGCTTGTTTCAACCCATACAAGGCCTTTTTCAATTTGCAAACTTTATTTTCATCCTCATCAAGAAAAAACCCACATGGTTGTTTAATGTAAAATTCTTCCTCAATCTAACCATTTAAGAAAGTTGACATTACATCCATCTGATAAACCATGTAATTTCGATGATCAGACACTGCAAGAAACATTCTAATAGTTTCCAACCTTGCAATAGGGGAAAATGTTTCATCAAAATCCACACCTTCCACTTGTGCATACCCTTTACACACAAGCATTGCATTGTTTCTTGTAACTTCTCCATGCTCTTTCAATTTATTTGTGTAAAACCACTTGGTTATGATAACATTATTATTTTCTGGCCTTGGAATAAGTTCCCATTTTCATTTTTCTCAATCTAATCCAGTTCCTCATTCATAGAATCCACGCATTATTTATGTTGAATAGCTTCTAAAACTGATTCTGGTTCAACTTTTGAGATAAGGGAAGTCTGATTTTCTAATCTCAACTTTCTTCTTGTGTGAACTGGAGCCTTCTGATCCCCAATAATATTTTCAGGTTCAACATGTTTTTGTAATGTAGGAAAACTCACATTTCCTTTCCTAACATCACTTTCTTCCCCATGTGACTTATCTGAGTCACTCTCACTCTGGTGGGGATTCACTAATTTATCTTCCTCAGTATTCTTAACAAGTTTTATGAAGGAACTTGGATTTTAAATTACCTTCACATCATATAAATCCACCAACTTCTGTAAATGTTTTTTCTAGAATTTGTAACTTCTTCCATTCATTGGATAATCCATAAATATTCTTTCTTCAGCTTTCTCGTAAAACTTTCTTATGTCAGGATTTTTGATTTTGAGCAAGCATGGACTTCCAAAAACATTGAAGTAATTAAAAGAAGGTTTTTTGTTATACCATATCTCGTAAGGATTCATGTAGGTTTCTGGTCTCAACAAGCATCTATTTTGAACATGTACAACAGTGCTAACAGCTTCTCTCCAAAACAATTTTATAAGTTTTTATTTTGATAACATACTTCTTCCCATTTCCACAAAGATTCTATTTTTCCTTTCTGTAATTCCATTTTGTTTTGGTGTATAGGTAGCACTATACTGATGTTTGATACTATGCTCCCTTAGGTAAGTTTCAAAAGCATTTCTTGTAAATTTGGTACTGTGTCTGTTCTTAATTTCTTTATAGAAGCCCCGAATTATTTCTCGACATCTCTTCCGAAGAATTTAAACATTTCAATAGCCTCTGACTTATGCTTCATGAACATGATGTTTTTCATACATGTGAAGTCATCAATAAAAGTGATAAAGTATAAATCTCTTTTTTTTATTGATATCTCGTCGGCCCACACAGATCGGAATGAATAAGCTCAAGTGGTTTGTTAGATTGAATCTCAACTCTTTCATGGCCTTTGTTAGTCATCTTTCCTTTCTGGCGAGTAATACAAATATCTTCATCTCTTCTTTTTAGTTCTGGAAAATTCCAAATAGCATCAACTTTAGAAAGCTTACTAATGTTATTCTACCCAAGGTGGCCAAGTCTTCGATGCCACATCTTATTTTCATCTTTAGCACTCAAATAAAAAGAGTTATTGGATTCTCCAATTTGAAAGAGATTCACACTGGTTCTTTCTCTTTTTTTAATCACTTTTCCATTTTTCACACTTTTGATGTTACAAGAATCCTTTCTGAAGATAAATTTTTTTTGCATCATCACAAAGTTTAGTTACACTAAGTAAGTTATGTTTTAGACCATCAACAAGAAAGACTCTCTTAGATTTCTGTTTCTATGCTTCAATCTATTTCGTTCCGATTCCCTTAATTTTTAGGGAACTATCATTTCCAAATGTAACCACTCATCCATCATGAATTTCAACAAGTTCCATGATTTTTATATCACCTATCATGTGTGAGGAACAACCACTATCTAGAATCCATGATTTGTTCCTATTACTTGCTGTCAAATCCATCTCAACAACAAAAACTCTCTCATAAACCTTCTTATTTTCAGCATTCTTTTCATTCTTATCATAAGAAACATGTTCTATAAGAAGTGTCATACATCGTTTGGCATGATAACCAAACTGATCACATCTTCCAAAAATGTCTTCCAAACATTCAAATTGATTCTTTTTTGGAATATTTATAACATCTTGAGAATTCACCAGTTCAACTTTCTGTGAGTACGGAGAGTTACTATTTCTTCCACTTTTCTCAAAGCTTCTTCCGGGTAGAGATAAATTATGCCATCAATTATAAGTTCTATGACCATATGTTCCAAAATACAAGCAATATCCCTCAAATCTTTATTTTCTATTGATGAATGATCTTTCATTATAGAAACTTTGTTGAGGTTGATAACTTGTTTCAGCTATAGAAAATCCAAGATGTATGCCATCTCTTATTTTGAGTGAGTCTTCTACTTTTATGGGACTGATAGATTTATTACATCCTTTCTCCACCCAAGCTTTACTAACACTTCTTCCAAAACCTGAAATGTTAGAAGAATCAGATGAAACATTATTTTTGGTAAGAGAATATTTCATGTGATTCTCGTAATGATCCTTCATAGCATTTTTAGAGGTCTCAAATTTTACTTATCTAGATTTGTTGAAGTTTTAATTCATCTTCCTCAGGGTATTTTGGGAATGAAGGAGTTTTGATTTCCCATTGTTTGCGTCTTCATCCTTAGCTTCCAGCTTCTTTCTAAGATCTTCAATCATCTTTCCTTATTCATAAATTCTAAGTTTTTAACTTAAAATTTATTGAATGTATTTATCTTCCTTCTTGGTGACATATTTACTTCCATCATGAACTTATTCATAGTTTTTATTCATCACATGAATTAATTTCTTGAGATATTTGTTTTTCACAAGACATGCAAGGAGTTCGAATCATAGTTGATATTCTCCGTAAGATTCTTGACCACCTTCTTCACCTTCTAAAAAAATATTTTTTTTCTCAAATTTTGTAATGAAGGTTCTGAATCTTTCTTTACTTTCATCCTCTGAGGAATCATTTTCAGATTATTCTGATTCATCCTTCTTGCTCAACATACTTCTTTTTTTTCCGAAAACTTCTTCTTGAATTCTTTTGAAGTCTTCTCTTATTTTTAATTCTTGTTATACTTCTTCCACCGAGAATTCTCATTAGAAAAATCTTGATATCCTCCAACTTTCTTCTTAGGAAAATTCAAAGAAAAGTGTCTAATTCCACCACACTCAAAGCATTTGAGAGGAAGTTTCCCTTCATACTTTCCTCTTACTCTTCGATAGTTCTTGGATATGACAGACATGATTTTTTTCATTCGACTCTTCATCTTCCTATTAAATATACTCAAGAGGGTCAGCTTCTTCATCATCTTGGATTTTCATCATTCTCATAGCTTCAAAAACTATTTCATATTTCATATTCTTATTAAATATTGGAGCTTTTATCATTTCATAGGCAACAAGAAAGTTATGCAGTTCATCAAGAGATAAATCATCTTTATCTTCTAAAGATGATATTTTAGAATCAAATATGTCTGGAAAGTTTCTCATAAGTTCCTTCACAATTGTAGAATCTTCCAAGTTTTCTCCAAATCCCCTGATGTTGCATACAATTTCAATAACTCTTGTGAAGTATTCATCAATTGTTTTATCATCCCTCATCATGATGTCTTTAAAATTACTGTGCCAGATTTGCATCTTGTCCTCCTTGAATTTTTTGTTTCCTTCAAAATCACTTCCAGCTTATACCACATGTTTTTTGATGTTGTGAGACCCATCACCTTCTGATAAAAATTTTCTGATAAGGACATGAGAATATCATTTCTATCCTTTCCATCAACTTCTATGTTTCTCTTTTCAGAAAATTTCAAAAGATAATTTTTCTCAGTAGGTGGAAAGATAATAGTAGCAGCATCAAAAACTTCAAGTCCAAGAGATAGAAGATAAGAAATCATCCTATTTTTCTATCCATAATAATTCTTTCCATCGAACGTAGGAATTCCTATACTATTGATAGAATTGATATTCTCCATGATAATGATTAAACAAGGAAACCTCGCTCTGATACTACATGAAGTTCCAAGGATCAAATGAAAACTGAGAAGGGGGGGGGGTTGAATCAATTGTTTAACTTTTATAAATTTCAAGACTATAACAAACTTAACCCTTGAAAACTATTAAGATTTATTTCATTATCAACCTTTATCAAGATACTCAAGCATGAAAGAAAGAAAAACCAAGAAAGTCACACAATATTTACAAGGTTTGGTCTCAATAAGATAACCTACGTCCTTTCCATAGCCACTCTCATAGGTCTATAGAAATACATTATAATGAAGAAGGGAATAAAACTTGTGGAAACTTCTGTTAGACACCTTATATCTCCCGATAAGAAAGATTATACTAACATTATTCAGTTTACAATGTTTCGTTAAAGTAAAAATGATCCAAACACAAGAATAAGAACATTGATAAGCTGCTCCACAAATGATCACTCTGAATGATCACTTCGAATCTTCAATCCGATTTCTTGAATCTGATTTTCAGAAACCGATATTCACAGCAAGTTAATAATGGTTCCGCATAAACGCTCACTCCGAATTCTCAATCTGGTTTCCTTGAATCTGATATTCTGAAATCGGTATTCTCAGTAAGATAATGATGGTTCCGCACAAATGGTCACTATGAATATTCAATCCGGATTTTATTCTTCACAAACACTCAAGGAAACTTCTTCAAGATGGTATGAAATATTCACAAAGAATTCTCTAGTGCTCTGCCTTTTCTGTGTGTGTAAAAAGTTGTAAATGAGTGAATGATTTGAGCACATATTTATAAGCAACATATAAAACAAAGGTAGGAATCTTGAAAAACTTTCTCACTTCCTCAAATCTCAAAAACTCTAGAAATCTCTTGCAGTTAATCTTAAATCTTTTACTTAATCAAATCTACGTAAATTTATCTGAGATTTATGCAAAATTAAAATACAGGTTTTCTTGAACTCTTCATATCATCATCAGAATGATAAGGATGGATCTTGGTTCTGATTTTAGGTTCAAGAAAACTGGTTTAGGAAAAATGGTTCCGAAAAACTGGTTCAAGAAAACTGTTTTAGGAAAACTGGTTCTGGAAAACTGGTTCTGGAAACAAGTTCTGAATTTTAGGTTCAGGAAACAGACTTCGAATTTTAGGTTGAGGAAGTAGACTCTGAATTTCTATCTTAGGAAGTAGACTCTAAATTTATGGAACAGGAAGTAGACTTTGAATTCATGGCTCAAATGTAGAATCTGAATTTTTGTCTCATGGAACATATTCCAAATTTTAGGTTCATGAAATAGGTTTAAGAAAACCGGTTCAGGAAAATTGGTTCAGGAAAACTGATTTATGAAATAGGTTCTGGATTTTAGATTCAGGAAACAGACTCTGAATTCCAGGTTCATGAAGTAGACTCAAAATTTCTGGCTCAATAAGTAGACTCTGACTTTCTGGCTCAGGAAGTAGACTCCGAATTCTTGGATCAGAAGTAGACTCCGAATTTTTGGCTCATGAAAAAGATTCTGAATTTTAGGTTTAGGAAATAGGTTCAGGAAAACTGGTTCAGGAAAACTGGTTCAGGAAAACTGGTTTAGGAAAACTATTTTAGGAAAACTGGTTTAGGACAACTGGTTCAAGAAAACTGGTTCATAATTTTCATTCTGGATTTCTAGCTCAGGATTTCCATTCCGAATTTTTGGCTCAGGATTTTCATTCAAAATTCTTGGTTCTGAACTTTCTCAGAATTTTTCTTATATAAAAACACCAATATTCTTCACCATTTCTTCAACCATCTTTTATCAACAAATTTTCATGATTTCTGAGAACTTTAAGATCAGAAAATCATCGTCTGATTTAGTTTAGAATGTTTGCGACACTTTCTTAACTTCTGACTTCTTATTCTTCAACATAATCTTTTTTAAGGAAATATTTAGTAACCAGCAACTTCAACTTTTCTGTAACTCAAAATTTTAGAAAAAAGATTAGTTGTCATCAAATACAAAACTTTGTTAAAAACACCACAAAGGTTCTTCACGAATAAATTCTATAGATTTAGTTAATCGATTAATAATAACCCATATCACATAATTAACTCAAGAGGTATTTTATAATACAATTTTTAAATACTTGGAAACATTATCTTATTTCCATTATGGAGTTGGGAAGTGATTAATCATCTCTTTTATTAATTTTTTTTACATTAATCTATTTACAAATCCAACATTTCATATAAAAAACTACAATATATTTCTTCATTAATTCTAAAAATAAATTTTCGCAAAGTTCTCTACTCATATTTATGATACCAAGCTGAATGGATAATAGAGACCTTTTTGCCTCCCTAAAAATTTATTTGGTAAAATACGAATCATAAGAAACACATTCTTTTTCATCATTAAACTCTAGAAACTAACCCGTGTTGAATGATTATAACTTTTTATAAAACATTGTCTTTATTTTGATCTTGATTTATCATGTATGACAAGTAAAATTTCACTACCACCTGAAACAATAGAGGTAGTTATTGCACGAGAAATTTATAATCAAACATTCATCAAATAATTAAAAAAATCGTTATGTTTTTGATATAGTATAGTTATTGTAACATTATCTTTATGACTCAACAAAATCTATTACACTATTTTATTTACATGGATGGTGATGAATAGTGCAGTAAAAATCATTTATCAATTCCATCCATATACTTTATATCATGTTAAATTATTTATGAGATATTATATAATTCAATCATTTATTATTAGTATATATTTCACACTTTACTCCATATAAATGATATCTCCAAAATGTTAAAGTAAACACTACAAACTCTAGTTCAAGGACATATTTATGATATTTATTATCATTATGTTTTAATTGATGTGAAGAATAAGAAATTAACAAATAATTGTGAATTAAAAAAAGCATTATCCCTAAAATGAAGCTTCATTTTAGATAAAAAATTCAACTTTTTTTAGATGGACGGGATAAAACTATAGAATTTAATAATCTTATTTTAAATTCCAAGAATCATTCATCACATTCCTTTATCTAGATGAACCTAACTCCTTTTCTTTTTTAACTTAGTTATTAGCAAGATAACTATACAGGATTTTACAAAAAAAACAATGATAATATCCTGATAATCTAGAAAAACATCAAATCTTAGTCAAATTTTTAGGTTTTAGTCATTCATCATCCACTTTAGTTTTTTCAGGATCAACAGTTATGCCGTCATTATTTAAGACATGTCCAAAGAATGAAATATTCTATACCCAAAAATCAAATTTAATGAATTTTTCTTATAACTTATTTCCTTGCATGGTTTTGAAAATAATCCTTATATTTTTCTCGTATTCCTTATAAATTTTATAATAATATAACTTTCATCAATAAAAAAACCATAAACCTATCCAAATATTTGTGAAAAAACTCTATTCAATAGATCCATGAATACATTTGGAATTTTTTTTAACCAAAATGGAATAACCAAAAACTCATAATGTTTATACCCAATATGAAATTATATCTTAGGGATTTCCTCCTCCTTTACCTTTAGATGATGGTACCCTAAGATAAACCTTTGAAAAATACCAATCTATAGGGTTTTGATAAAAAAATCATCAATATAAGGGAAAAATTATTATACTTAATTGTAATGTCACTAATTTTTTTTATAATCAGTGTAAATCATCATGGGAATATATTTATTTTTAATAAATAAAATAGGGGCACACCCTTCTGATGTTCTTGGATAAACAAAACATTTATCAAAGATACTCATATAAATACTTTTTAAATTCCAAAAGTTCTACGTGATCTATTTTGAAAAGTATTTTTGATATTGGCTTAGAATCAAAAACTAAGTGAATAGTAAACTCAACTTCTATATTATTTATAATACCATAAATTTCAATATTAAAAACGTCCAAATTCCCTTTTACTACCGATAAATCATTAATTTAAACAATTCCATTATTTTTAACAATATAATCAAGGTAACATTCATGTCCAATTATTAATTTTTTCTTATATTTTTATATGTTATGAATGTTATGAACTGATTCTTATATAAAAATAGATATCCATTTAAAAAAACAGCTTCTTTGGATCTATGGTATATCTTAGGATGATAAACTAAAATACAATCCACATCCATAATAACTTAAAATTCTACAATAAACAATACAAAAATTTTTTGTAGGAAAAATCATCCATAAATAATAACATGAATATCTTTTTAAATTGTTGTTACCTGAATACCACCCCTTGTTGTTTTACAAAAATATTTAACATCATTTTATATGGTTAAATTTTCATATAACCATAAAATTTATCATAAAATAAATAATGTGTAGACTCCAAATCAATTATAACATTATCATAATATGAAAAAATAAATAATTCATTTGTTACCACTATTTGATATCCCAACATTTTTTGTAGTGGTATCAAAGGATTTCACCACACCATTATGCTTATAGACATGATATTTCCCATAATTTGTGCTCTTCTTCAAACTCAAATCCATAAAATTAATTATCTAATCAAATTTAAAACACATTATTATCTTCTTATCAGAATTGGTATTACCACTACCAAGATATTTTTCTTTGAAATTACAAGTCATATTTCTAGACATACCACATTATAAACACTTCCTATATTTCATAAAACATTATTCATGGTTCTTTTTACAACACCTATCACAAACTAAAAACTTGATTTCCCTACCTTCAAATTTATTCAATGTATTCTTCCCATTCTCTACCACCTAGATATCTATTTCTTCTAAATGTTATGGGACACATGGTCATTAGATAATTAATTTCATCATTCTCAACATATTGAAAAAAAATTCATAAATTTTATTTTTTTGAGTGACTAAATATATTGAGTATACTTTCCTTTAATCCTCACTGAAACCAATTAATATTACTATTAAGAACCTAAATTCAATTTGGTGCATCACATTCCAATCTGGTGATTTTATTTTCAGACACATCTACTAAATCTTTTTCTTTCTTTATTAATTCATTTAATTTATTTTCCATAATAATTTGAAAACCCTTATGAAAAATATTTCTCAAGAAAATATCTTAAATGTATTTTATTACATGGATTCAACTTCTTTTATTACTCTAGTATTCTTAATCGTTGAACACTAATGATTAGTTTCAAATTCAAAATAGAAAATAAAAAGAGTCTCTTTTTGATGATGCCAATAATCCATGGCATTAAATATATTTTCTAGATATTTAATCTATCCCTTATTTATCACTAAGTCAGAAGATCCATTTAATGCTGAAGGGTTTTGTCTTATAAAATTAACTATTATGGACATGTTTCTCTATGGTAGATATAGTTCCATTCTAACATGGACACGACTACCATATATAGCCTATATCAACTCATCCATCACACTCAAAAACATAAATCAAATTCCAAAAAAAAGTTGTTTATTGGAAAGTATATTATCCTCTTTCCACCATTCTAATTCAGATTCCCTATTACATCTATGGAAAACCATTTTGAAAAGATATAGTTTAGATAAAGAAACATTCTAGTCTTAAAATTATATATCATGATAAAAATAAATTAGAATCTTTTTGGGGTATTTAATTACATTATCATAATTTATAAAATTGTCTATATTTTTTCTCTAATACCTACTATAATAACCCAACTATAAAAATCCATAAATTGTATTATTTAGAAAAGTATTCATTTACTTTGATTCAGAAGTATATTTTAGGTTTATATTTTTAGATAATTATATCATCACCCATATATAAACAAATATTGCATTATAAAATGTACACTACAACACAATATTCCTTTTTTCATATTACAAAACTTTTAAAATAAAACATGTTTTATTTTTATGATAGATCATTACAATTTTCATCTTTACCTCATCCTTGTAAGTAAATATCCTTAAAATTCAGTTAAAATCATTTGAAAATATATTATTATCACAATAATCATAGTAAGGGACATAAAAAAATAAATAAATAAACCTATCAGTCCACAAATACTCATAAAATTATGTCTTTTTTTAAATAATATTTGGGCTCAAAATAAACATTCTTCTAACCTTCTCTGCCCAATAATTTCCATCAAACATTGCATAATAAATATTAATAGAAAAAATAAAACATATAGATTTTTATTTTAAATAATTCAAAACTCATCAAAATCTTTATATTTCCCTCTTATTAAGTAACATAAATTTTCTTTTAAACTTAAGCTCATTATTTTACATTGGGAAATCATAATATTTATGTAAAAACCCATAGTAATCATAGATACATCATATTGGTGACATAAAAAATCATTTTCACATCACTCTTAAAATCACTCTTACAAATGGAATAATATACTTTGTAAGTTCCAATAATCTATTTGAATAAACCTAACCGGATAATCCCATCCCTTTACCCAATTCATTCAGGAGCTATATCGAGCTCAACCATACTTGGTTTATAATAGAATCACTCATCCCAAGGTTATAATATAATCACATTTCCTTGGATTACAGTGAACCCATACATTATCATAATTTTTTTTATAGAACTTTAATATAATTATTACACATGGAATACTATATAAAAATTTAACTTTCAGCAATAAGAAAAACATTTTTAGATATCGAAATATATATTCCATTTTAAATCCTTTTTAAAAATCAAAGAGAAGTATAATTTTTCTTTGAATAAAACATGATATATTTTTATTAAATAAATAAATAAAATAATTTATATGGTAGTGGAAAGAACCATGAACCTCATATACATTAAAATAGATCATTCCTTTTTTCCTTTTTATGAAAACGTTCTGTATATATACATAAAAAATTCATTTTAAATTTTTTTTGAAAGAATGTAAAAAGTATATAAAATTTAATTTATATTTCATTAATTTACATATAAATACAGAAAAAAATCAAGAGTATTTACATTGAATAAAAATATTTAGAAAATAAACTATTAAAACATTTAAAATGTGATTTTTAAAGCAAATAGTCTCTTACCTCGAGTCTAACTCATCACAAACATTCTTCATCTTCTTGGATAATAGACTTATGTTACTAATTTAATTTATTATGAAAATTTTTTAATTTTATTATTCTATTTATTTTATTTATTACCATGTTATATACAATTACTTAATCAATTTTGTTCATGTGTTATGGTTTTATGATATTCGACTCATATGTCCAAAATCACTTTGGTAAGTTGAAAATGGTAAAAGAGTTCATTATTCCATCATATCTAGAATAATAATAATGAAATAATTTTAATTTTATATATTAATTATACTTTTAAATCCAATCACAAAATATGGTTATAAAAAATGAATTGTGTTACAATCATCGTGACGGTAGGTCTTACGTACGCATGAGTAACGTTTTAATTTTTCAAAGGTAGTGATGGAAAGAAGATAAATATCATTTTTTTCTTTCCATAATAATGATTGTATCATTCATGTCTTATTATTTATTTAAATAGACTTATATTTTTTTTCTATTCAATTTTATCATGAAAAAACATTTCATATTTATTCTTAGAGAAAGTAATCCACATGTATGGAAGAAGGATGTTATGATTTTTCAATTGATGATAATCTAAGAAATATTATGATATATTATATTTATATAATGATAAAGATGTCATGAATATCATATATATACATTATATCCATCATTATAAAAAAAATTAGTGGAAATAATGAAAAATAAATTACATCGGTTGGCGATAAGGTAGTCCATAGTACACATGAATGATTGTTTTCTTTCACATTTGATGGAATATGGAGATGGATATAGGTCATGAAATTAAAAATAATAATATAATTATATTTAATATATATATTTTTTAATCATTTTTATGAATATTTTATGTTTCTTAAGAATAAATAAAATGGAAAATCATGATTAATAATAATACCTCTTCTTTGGACAACCTCTTTTAGTTTATACCTAAATACATCCTAGGTTGGTTATATAATAAAAACGCTGCCTTAATGACATGTTAAGGGATATATGTAAGGTATTTTGGTAGTTATTTTCTAATCCAGAAGGATCTAGAAGTGTGTAGTTGAGAGGATATGGGATGTCGTTCTATATGTATCGGGGAGGACACATGAAAGTTTTAAAAATTATATAATATATTAATGTCTTAGAAATGAAAAATATATCTAAAATTGACGATTAATAAATATTATAGTATTTTGGCTCTAAATATATCTATCCCATATAATTTAGACACGTTTATATGACATTTCATTCCATATCACTTCAGTTTAACCCTTGATAAACATGTTTTATCCTTATCCGTGGTAGTATATTATTACTATTTTTAATATTCATTATGACCAAAAATAAAGTATAACTTATTAATAAAAATTAATCATGAGTATTATAATTATTTAATATATTTCATCAAATTCAATTCATATAAGTGGCATAACATAATTTAAAATATAAATTGAAAAACGTGCTGAAAATGGTTTTTTAGAAAAATGTATTTTTATGTTCATAAATGTTTTTATTACAAAATAAAGTATAAAATTAATTAAAAATACTATAATCGTATTATTAATAATATAATTTAACTAATTTTTCTTTCAAACCATTTAAAAAAAATTAACATTGTAGAGTCTTATAATGAAAAGATAGTTATTAATAAAAATCAACACTTTCAATATTCATTAAAAAAATAAAATTTTCATAAAATTATTAAACAAATTATTCCTAATTTAATTTGTAAAACATGATTTCAAAAATTAATTTTAATTTTATAAATTAAAATTATATAATTTGAAAAATAATTCTTTAAATAAAACCATATAATTTAGGAAAACCGAATATGGTTAGAAATAAAGTGTTTCCTTTTGGACCAATCAATTTCCTAATATTCTTATAATGAATATAAAACTATAAAATATATTTAATTCATATTATTAATTAATGAAAATTATTTATTTTAAGATTACTTGGGTTTCTATCATGACCACTAAAGAGAAAAAAAAAATCTTTGATATCATGGTGATCATCAAAATAGATAATTGGTAGTTAAAACTAATCGATAATGGTTAAAACATCCCGAAAACTTGTATACATTTTATTTCAGGAGGGAATTTAGACAATTAATAATTATATATTTTATATATATCAATTATTCCCACTTTAACTTGAAATAAATTTTTTTATTTTTATACTTTAGGTAATTCCAAGGTGCCCCTCCCTCAATTATAAATGTTCACATTATCTTCTCCCTTATTCAAAAGGCTTGAGCATGCTAGATCATAAAATACCAACCCTAATACCATAATATAATCCTTCCAATTTCATATATATATATTTTTATTTCCAAAATACCATCCTTTTCAGGCTTAAGTTGTACTCAAATGTATGATTCCAAATGAAGAGGTGTAACTCCTAACTGAGTACTTCCAATTTCATTTCTTATTACACCACCTCTAAAAATATGGTATCCATTATAAAATAATGAATTAATTACATGAAATATATTTAATTTTTATTATGATGATTTAATAACCATAATACAAAACTTTTTCATGCTATATAAACAAAACATCACTAATTTGAACATGTGGATTACCACATCCACTAAGCAATGCGTTTCATTTTTCATCATCTCTTCATGTTGATTGTTATAATGATATATTTACCTAATATGTATTATATTTATGATATTAATATTTTTCTATAAATATGAATTATTATTTAATTTCTATTCATTCCATTATTTAGCACAACCAAAACCCTACTATAATTAATGAATTTTCTAGAGAGATCATGATTCATGGCTTCATGCGTGCCGACCCCTCCAATCGGTATATATGGATTTTTTGGAATGGTAAATTCACTATTGATCTCGTTCAATCCAACGACAAACTCATCACTACTAAGGGGAAGTAGGGTGATATATCCCTCTTCATGCCCTTCATTAATGGGAGTTGTGATCCCCAACAAAGGGAAACATTATGGAAAAACCTTAATTAATTTGATCGTAGTAATAAACCATGGATCATCAGTCAAGACTTCAACATTATCATTTACCCAGAGGAGAAGAAAGGAAGGGGTAATTTCCAATGGAATGTCAATATGGATTTTTTCCAATTCATGTATGAGAATAGACTCATCGACCTCAACTTATCAGGAAACCGGTTCACCTGGTGAAATAATCAAAGATGAAACCATAAATCCTAGAGCCACTTGGATCGCTTCTTGAACAACATGGAAGCCATATATATGTTATCTAATGAAAAGTTAATCCATTTAGTTCATGGTTTATCTAACCATTATCTGATCCTAGTTTCAGTATATTCTAATATGGACCACCATGAATAATTCTGATACTATCACCAATGGAAAAAAATATTGTGGTACCATGACATGGTTAGATACCTCTACAATAAACCCTCCAAGGTGAATATGATGGTTTCTATCCACAATAAACTGATGTTATTTAAGATCAGACTCTAGGAATGGCTTAAATAGATCTCCCCATTGATAGTGACATTGACACCGCCATGCAGGACGTTGAAAATCTCAAAAATATCCTCAAGCAGGACTGGCACAAAATGGTTTCTGAGGATCTTACAAGAAAGAACCATTTACTGTTATGAATTCTTCTAAAAAACTACCGATAAGAAACAAATTATTAATTAAATAGATTAATTTTGGAGGAAGAAATACTGAGTTCTTCCATGATTATATCAAATAGAAGAATCAGGTGGTTAATTTCAATATATTATTGTAATATAGTACATATAAAAATGAAAATGATGTTGTTGGAGGCTTATCCCATTCCTTTTTCAAGGATATTATTTATGGTCCTAACTCGTACATGCCTAATGGGTATTCAAGGAGGAAGACAAGTCTCTTTTATGGGATTCCTAACCAGTTATATGACAATGAAAACAAAGGGATGGGTTCTATACCATAATAGAAAGAGATCCTTGAGGTAATGCCAAACCACAATCTTGAATGTGCCAGGGACCAGATAGTTTACAGAGCTCATTCTACAACACCTCTTGGGATGTGGTGAAAGTTGATATCATTTTATCCATCCAAGACTTATTTTGGGAAGGTATCTTGTTGTGTGTCTCTTATTCAACTACCATTTTCCTCCTCCCTCAAACCCAGAATCCCTCCCCCATCATACACTATAGATATATGAGGATGTGCAACTTCCCAAAAAATATATTTTTTGGCATCAAAAACTTTAGTTTATTGATCCGTCTCCCTTGGTGGGTCTCTATCGAGAGGCATGAGTTTGTGAAGGGTCACTCAATCAAAGGTTCCATTGTATTTTCACATGATATTATCAGAGAAGACAACATTAAGACTCACATTCCATACATTTTTATCTAGTTGGACATGATCAATGCTTATGAATGAGTTGAGTGGGGTTTCTTCAACAAGGTGTTTGTAGGTATGGGTATCTCCTACAAGAATATTGATACCATCTTTTATTGTTTTAACTACTTTTAGTTGGAGGTTATGTTCATGGGGAACACCTATAGTTTCATTAAAGCAACCTGAGACCCAATTAAAGGTGATCCAATATCTCTGATCATATTTATCCCCTCTTGGGTTATCCTCATCCAACTCATTCCTAGAAGCATAAGAATTGGATAGATTCTTCCCTATCATAGGAGAGTGAGATCTCCATTCATCTCCCACATGATGTTTGCAGAAGACACTTTTTTCATGAATTATAATAGAAGATAGATTTGGGGAATTAACAAGATACTAGAGGAGTACTACCACATGAGCGTCCAGGTGATCAACAAGGTCAAGAGAAACTTTTACATCTCTAGTAGATGCATGCCAAATTGGATCTCTATAGTCCATCATAGCTTTTAAAATAAAAGAGGGGAAATACTAAGGGACTACATGGGTGCCCCCATCTCTTCCGGTAGGATCTGTATTCATGACTTTGATTTCCTCATCCTCAAGATCATGGACCATGCACTCCACTAGAAAAATAGATACATGTCAATAGGGGGTGCAATAGAATTTGTTAGAAATGTCTTTTTGGATACCATTGTCCATTCATTCTCTTATATTAATGTTCGGAAAGGTATCATCAAAAACTTGAGAATCTCATGGATGATTTTATTTTGGATCTTTTATCGGAATGTAAACGCCACTGTGAATCCTAAATTATGGTGGATAGGCCCTCTAGGGATGGTGGAATCAACGTTTGTAGCCTCAAAGACACCCTTATCTACACACATAAAAAGTTATCATGGGAAGTCTTAAAATAGCGTATGTTGTGGGGGATAAACATGCACAATACTCACTATAGTAATCTGGATTTGGTGGATGGTCAAGAATCACTGTTTTGGTCTATGATATCCCCCTTATCACTACTATTCATCCTAAATCTCTATAGGTCATAGGGAAATGAACAATATTATTTTGGCATGGAAACTAGATTAGAAATATTATAAGATTCTTTGGGATTCCTAGCCACCACTAATTCGTATTGGGAGCCTTGTTCCCATCCACCCTCATCAAGTCTATATTGTATGAATACCAACATGATATCATTATCCTCATTGAACTGAACTCGAAACCTAATAGATGCATCATCATTCCCTCCTCCTCGAGGGAGTTCACCCCAAGGTACTTTTGTCACATATTGGATTTTCAAGATCATTCATATAGTTTGAAAAAATAACTATGGCCTAAAATCATCCTTATGAAATAAAACTTCCTCGCCTAGAGGATAATTAACAAGGCTATCTCCATGGACGAGAACATTAAACGCTACGAAATCTTAACTATTTTAAGATTTCCATACTAAAAAAACCATGGGGAGGAGAGTTTTGGAAATATATTCATTGAGAGAGGCTATGTGTGTACTATGTGGAGAAACATTGGTGATTTCACCTCCCTCTATGACCATAACATGGTTGGTCATTCATTCCTAGATCGTTCGTATCATGGTTTGAGAGAGAGGGGCCTAGAGAAAATGGCCTGCATCATGGTATTGTATGCAGGATAATGGTGCATATGGAAGGCAAGGAACAAGTCTGTGAATGAAATATTTAAATCATTAGTAAGATCTTTCATTGTCAAAACAAAGAACCTACTTCTCGGTATGATCATAATAATCAACAACTAGCATGAGGAACCCACCCTTTAATGGATTCTAGTGAACACCCGCATCGCCCATCCTAGTAGAAACAATATAAAAATCCATTGGGTCCATTAGCATCCCCCATACATGGGCCTCAAACCCAACCCAGATGGGTATTTCAATCTGGGTGTCATGCGGGGAGGACGGGTCATCTGCAACTCCACTGGTTCGGTCATCTTGGTGTTTTCATCACTCTTGGGATATGGATCCTCTCTTCAGGTGGAGGCTAAGGTGCTGCTATCAGGCTTAAGATTATGACACAAGAAGATGATTGATTTATCGGAGGTATAAATTGAATCAAATATCATTGACAATGACTTTCATGGAATTGGATCCAATCTTTGGTCGATATATTACATCATCAGAAAATGTCAGGGAATAATTACCAACAACATCAAAGTGGTTCATACATGGTGTGAGTGGAATCATGTTTCAGACCACCTTGTTTCTCTTTATTTCTTTGTTTCAGATCCCAATTTTTTACGTAATGTGATTAGATTAAAACCATAGGGGTTAATTTTATTAGAGGGGATTTCCTCATCATTCACTAACCCAGGCCACCCTATCCTCCACTTTTCCTAGGATAGCGGTGGCTTGTCGTGTCTTATCATGTACCATTCATTTTCCCAAAATAAAAATTTATATGTCCCAAACATGTTCAGAAAATTATAATCTCATTCTTGTCCCAAATTCTGATTTTTTATAATATTATCTCATGAATCATGATTTATTATTGATGATTTATCACTATTATGAATTTTATCATTATTATATAAAATCCTTATTCCATGAATTAGGATTAAATAAATTTAATTGATTGAGTATGAATTTTCTATTTTATGATCATGTTCTTATACCCTAATTATCATGTATAAACATTGATTTATATCTCCTATTTTTACCCTTGCTAAGCATCTAATCACACCCTTTATTAGGTTTTCCTTCCATAGGTTCTTACATAAGGTTATAGGTATGATATAGATAAAATTGTACTAATATGAATAAATTTTTGGGTAATGCAAAAGATTCATTATAAAGAATGATATCTATCTATATGGTCTCCAAAAACACTAAACCTTTATAATTTTGGTCCATGTATAATTGTTTTATATATTGTGTATTCATATAAAATGATGTAATATTTGTATATATTAAGCTTGTATCTCTTTTATTGGTATCATATAAAGTTTTTTTTATTTTTGGGCTTTAGGGTTAAAAAATATTGATGAAAACCCTAGGGGTAAATATATATAGAAGAAAAATTAAAAAAAATGGTAAATTAGTGATTTTATGCTTTTCTAGAAAATAAATCCCTATCAGGATGTAGAAAAGTGGATGAAATTAAAGATAAAAACTCTAAAAGGGGTGGATTGGGAACTAACTTGATCATTATTAGTGCATGATAAGTGGTCTTAAGACTACACAAATGAACGGATACTCCTAGTGGTGTGATTTTATTAATTCACATTCTCTTTATGAAAAATTAAGGGGGATTTGAATAGATGGTGACCAAGGATAACCTAGGTTAAAACTAATTCTTAGTAGATTGATAAGAAGGTATTATAGTAAAGGATATATTAGAAATGATTCTTATGTATATATGATTATTCACAATGATTATTGTAGCTTTATTCTTATAATATCTTTATGTATTTAGTTAATGGATATAACTTGAAGGAATCGTCTAAACATAAAATGTAACACCCAGTGCGATGAACTTACTCATGAGAGACCAAATGGAATGGTAATTTTTATAAAATAACTTTTGAATATTCTCACTCAATTTTAACAATTTATGGGTCATAAAATGGACCATGTTGAGCTTCCAAATACACTAACAAGGGAGAAACATGCTATTAAAACATTTATGTTATAATGTATACTATTTTTGTGTGTGACTTATAATACATTAGTTTATGAACAATGGATTAATGTGATACAAAAGATATTTTCCATTCAGTAGTTCTCATATCATGAGAAAGTTTTTTAGTAGTATGTCGTTTGGAAGATAAATCTGATCAACGGAAGACTCTTATCAAGAATACAAGTAATGTGGAAGAAATAAAATTCATAAAATGAGTTCTTTTTAAAGGATATTTATCAATATGTAATTTTCCTAAAAATATTCATATTAAAATGTTTTGGAATTTCTAGGGTTGAAGGAGATGGGTGATTAATCCATCAGTAACTAAGATGAAAACATTACATAAAATTTGAGGTATACTTATGGTTTTATGATTGACCCAAAAAAATATTGATAAATTATATAGTTTTATTAAACCATTTATTAAAAATTAATTATCCATAATGGAATTTATAATCTATGTATATATTTATTTATGTTCAGTCAAAGTCGAAATAGAATTTTGAAACTCTCATTTTAATAGTTTTGATAACAATAAAAGTGTGACAATGTTTTTTGGAAGCTTCAGTGGAATGTCCCATAGAGGGAAGAATAATTTTAAATACCCTACATTCAAAAAATGAGAGAAGTGTCACTTAGGTAATTTCAAAATTTAACAAATATATGATTAATGTGTGTATGTTTTATCCATATATACAAAGAATGTCGAAGTGATATAAAGAGGACAATCAATGAAATGAATGGAGAGAATGATCATCCAAATTAATCACCCACAATTCAGTTATTTAGATCTAATGAGAAGAAGAATTATTCAAATCAATACACTAATTCAAGGGATAATGAGAATAATTAGCATCTGAAACATTTGAAGTCAAAGGAAAAATGGGAAATCATATTAAATCACAACTTTTGAAGTGGTTCCATAGAAAGATATTGTGAAATATACACTTATCATCCACATTAAAATTGAAAATGTTTTATTTGATTCAGGTTCTATACAACCTTTTATATCTTAATTATTTTCTAAGGGTGTCATATCACTATCTCAATAATTACATATTTAGTTGGCAGTGATAACTTATAATGGTATGATGATCTAATATCAAGTCTATGGCTCCCCTAGGATAGATGTTTTTGGGAAAATTATTCCTTCTAATCATGTTATAAATCCCATAGTTTAATTTTATTTTATTTTGGGAATGTATTATCTATATCATTATTGATCCCATATCAATTTTCAAAGGGAATTTATATTCAATATTACAAAGTAACCTATGATCATATATTGACGTGAGGATTAACATGAACTCCCAATAGAAATTACTTTTATCGATGGGTTTTTCTACTTATTCATGAGGGATATTTATATTAAATGGTTTGGTGGAAATTGACCATTGAAAAATTCCCTATTTTTCAAGAATATGCCGATGTATTACCAAATAAATTGTCTAGTCTTCCACCAAATCGTGAAGTTGGTTATTAAATAAACCCCATATGTGGTGGTACTCTTATTTAAAATAATCCATATATAAGGTCCCTGATTGAGTTATAGGAATTTAAAATGAAACTCTATGAGAATCTAAATAAGAGACACATTTATACTGGTGCATCACCATGGTGTTCACCTATTCATTTTATTAAGAAAAAATATTCTTCATCCCATATTTTCATTGATTATAAAGAACATAACAAGCCACTTTTAAGAACAAGTATCCTCTACCCTATATCGATGATATGTTTGATCAATTTCACAAAGCTACATATTTTTTCAAGATTGATATTTGTTCTAGATTTAATCAACTAATGTTTAAGAAGAAGGATATACCAATGATAGACTTCTTTATGAGGTAAATCCATTATAAATTTATATTACTTCCATTTGTACTTACCAATGATTCGATTATATTCATGGATTAAATGAATATAGTCTTTTGATATTACCTTGATCATATTATGGATGTCTTTATATATTATATTGTTTTATATTCAAAGAGTAAGAAAGAGTTTAATGAATATTTGAGGATTGTGTTGAAGTCCTAGAGGAAGAAAAATCTATATTTTAAATTTACCAATTGTGAATTTTTCTTTAAAAAGTCTCATTCTCCAATCATATAATTCAATGTGAGGGTATATCGATGGATCCATCAAAGAAGAAGTTATTGAAAATGGCCTAGACCAACCACAGTGATCGAGATCCGTATTTATCATAGTTTGTAAAGATACTACCGACACTTTTTAAGATATTTACCAGGAATATCAAATCCAATAACCATGTTGTACCAAAAGGGATCCAAGTTCTTATGTATAGACAAATGTCAATAAAATTTTAAGTAACTAAACTGAAGGTCATTTAGTGTGCCTATGTTCACACTAACCTACAATGGAGAAGGGTTTCAGATCTATATTAATTTATCAAGGAATATACTAGGATGCACCCTTATGTAAGATGTTATAGTGAGAGTTGATGCATATCTCTAATTGAATATTCATGATAAAAATAATCCAAAACCATATTTGGAGATGAAAACTGTAATTTTTTCATTGAATATATTAAATAATTATCTGTATGGTGAATGGTTTGATATATATACTAATAATTAAATCCTAATTTATATAGTTACCTAGAAATAGGTGAATCTGTTATAGAAAATATGTTTTTATTTGATCAAATATTATAATAACTCAATACATAACCAACTTGGGAAGGTGAATAAAGTGGTTGATGCTCTGAGTCAGAAATATAGAGCTAGTTGGCCATGATAATATTTGAAATAGAACCAATATATATCGATTTTCAGAATATTGATCTTGAAATATGAATAAAGGTGAAATATCATATATTTACTAGATGAATGTTCATTTTTTCATCCATAAGAATATTAATAATGATCAAAAAAATATTTGGAATTATAGAAGAAGGTGAAGATTATTTTTGATTTCATCCATGATCATAATGGAATGATAATGTTCGGGAATAAAGTATGTGTCCTATCAATACCAGGCATGAAGGAGCATTTTGACGAAGCTCATAATTCATAATTATATATTCATCATGGATTTCTGATGATGTATGGATATCTGAATGAGTATTTAAAGTAGAATAACATGAAAAGGGTTATTTCATAGTATGTATCTTGATGTTCAGTTTGTTATAGAGTTATGGTTGTAATCCAAAATTCTAAGGGGATGTTACAAACATTACACATACATGAATATAAATTGGAAAACATGAACATGTATTTCATCATAGGAATCCCCAAAACATAGAGAGCCATAATTTTATTTGGTTTTTAGTCGATCACTTTATAAAATTGGCACATTTTATTACCATATAATAATATTACTATCTTGATCAACTTACATAGTTATATATTAACGAAGTGGTGATATTTCATGGACTTACACTCTCAACTATATTTTATCGAGATGTGAGGGCCACCTCAATGTTTTGGAGATGTATTAAATGGGGGTATGGATATATACTTGAGTTTTATTATTGTATATATTCATAAAAAATATGCTCAGTTTGAAATTACTATTCAAACTCTAGAAGTTATTTTGAGATATTTCTCTCTGGATTTTAAAGTTTTTGGGGATGAAAAAATTACTTTGGTGGAATTTTATTATAATAATACCTTTCACTCAAACATTTATAATAATTATTTTGAATCCCTATATGGTAAGTAGTGAATAAATCCTATACATTGGGATAAAGTTAGAGAAATAAATCTATTTGAACCTGATCTTGTTATGGAATGGTAGATAAGGTTAGATATATTCCATAAAACATCATGGATGGACATAGTCAACATAAATTTTATTCTAATAATAATTTTTGAGATCTAGAGTTCAAATTTAGTGACAAGGTATTTCTATAAATATCTACTTGAAAGAAGGTTATGATATTTGTAAGTAAGGTAAACCTTATCCCTATATATATCATTCCCTTTGAAACTCTTAATTTTTTGGGATGGTACCTTATAGCTTATCACTTCCACCAAATATTTATTAGGTTCATGATACCTTCCATGTATCTCTCCTAAAGAAGTATATACTCAATCCTTTACATATCCTATTCTAAAGGGTAATACCAGTTGAGAAATATTTCTATTAGAGGAAAAATATGTGGAGATTATAGATTGGAGAGAGAGAGCATCGAGTAACAAGAACACTCACATCATTTATGTTTTTTTGTTGAAATGTAAATTTGATGAAGTTGTGTGGGAACCCAAGGATGAAATGAGGAAAAAGTATCCTTAGTTGTTTGTATTTTAGTTAAAAAATTTTGATGAAAAAATAATGGGTGTATAGTGTAATGGACTGAACCTCTCTGGTCCATTACTTTGTGAAAATGTGGTGTTTGAGGTGTTCCGGGAGGTCAATGTGACTTATCCCCAACACTTTTCCAAATTTCCAATTCTGTTAAAAGTTACATTAGTGAACAGTTCTATTAGTAACCCCTAATGGTAACCTTTATTTCCATTGCCAAATATTGAGTTCTGTGAATAGTTTCTTCTGTGAACAGTTCTATCGGTAACCATTAACGGTAACCTCTATTTACTTTTCCAAATTTCCAATTCTGTGAACAGTTTCATTAGTGAACAGTTCTATCGGTAACCCCTAACGGTAACCACTATTTCCTTTACCAAATATTGAGTTCTGTGAACAGTTCCATCGGTGAACAGTTCTATCAGTAACCTCTATTTACTTTTCCAAATTTTGAGTTCATAAATAATGTTTCTAGAATGGTGAGGTTTATAAACAATGTTTTTCCTTTTCCAAATTTTGAGTATGTGAACAGTGTTTCCATCTTCCTACAGTTCCGCCCCTTTCACATTTCCTTTAATGTAAAATATATTTAAAGCCTTATTTTAAGAACTCTAAGTCTGATTCAAATTCCATAACTCCTAAATTATTTATTCATAAGGCTCGGTATGTTTTTACTTGGTCCAAAATTGTGATTTAATGTGATCTACTTTTAAAGGGAAATCCTGCTTACCTTAAACTACTGCTCCGTTAAATATTCTAAAGGGACGAGATATCTCCCTCTCTAATTCTTTCTCATTGTTCTTAGGTGTGATATGCTCAAACATCCAATTCCATCTCATAGTAGTTACATAATCAAACTTTCCTCCTCGTATTGGTTCTGCTCTGTTTTGATGCAACCAAGTTGTATCAATCAATATTCTATATAAGGTATGGTTATCATCATTCTTTCGGAGTTTATCTTCTCCTATTTATACTTTTTATATTATAGCATGAAATATCAATACTTATAATATATTTTTCTTGGGTTTTGGTTGGTGCGGTCGTACCGTGGCATCCTTGGGTGGATGTAGTTGTCATGAGAGGAGGATCGTGACCTATTGTGTGGATGAAGAGAGTCAAGAACTATTTGAGGTAGGGTATTCATTTCTTCTATTTTCTTTTATGTGAAACTGTATTGTTAGCATGTTCAATCCCACTGGATGACAATGGAATTAACATAATAAATATTTTAATCAGATAAATAAATTGATATCGATCGTACGTTATTGCCTCTTATTTTGCAGGATAGTGTGATATCTATGCTTTCTTCGGATAGCTATTCGTTCTTGACAGAAATTGGTAAATAACATAAATCAGAATTAATTGATAATTGTTTTGCTAAAGATAAATAGGAATGTAAATGATTATGGTTCTTCCTTTTGTGATTTTGATGTTAATCAAAATGGGGCAGTAAGCATGTTTAATTTATTTGTGATAGCTTATTGTTTTGGTTTCTCGAATGTGGAACCTATGTATAACAAATCGGTTAATTCAAAATAGATTATTTGTTTTATAATTTATTGAAGGGTTATGAGTTACCCTCTTGTTTGTAAAAGGTCAAGAGCCCAATTGTTAAGATTTTTTTTCCTGTTGCTTGTGTTTTTATGTGATCCTGGATGGGTGTTGTGATTTGTGAGGGCATGGAGGCCTTTTGGTTGTTGAAAAAGATGACGCCTAGAGTGGTGAGATGCATCGATTTATGCATGTGGGTGTTGGGGAGGACACCAGGGATGATGTAATGGGATGGATGTGATTTTTGGATACTTATTTATTATTATTGGTTGTTTATCTACTTTACTTTTCCCCACTGATCAAGGTAGCTGGTCTTACTTAACCTTCTTTCAAAAGAGGTGAAGACACACAGGGTATGCCACATGCTTTTCGTGCTTAGCGTCTTAATAGAGGATGGGTATATGCTCTTTCTATAAGAGGCAAAGACTCGATGGGTAGTACATCTACTCACCGTGTTGAGCCCTCTTATGTTTAGTAGCATAAAATAGTTTTCTAGAATACCTGGGTATGTGGGAAATTAATTCTATAATGAATAATTGAATAAATGGTGTTAACCAATGGGGTTGGAGTTTGCTAGAACATAATAATGAGGTTGTAATTTTGAAGGAATAGTGGAATTGGGTATGACACTAATGAAATTTAATGTGGAATTGTTCATGGTTAATTGATGTTTAAAAAGTTAATTAACATAAAGTGGAACTGATAAAAAGGGAATGATGTAATCTAATAAAGCTCTTTAAATGGCTATGTTCTTATAGGATACCTAGTCTTAGAAGTAGTATCCCAGAGACTAAGAGACGTTACCTGCAGTTGTGTCTAAGACTAGGTTATTCTCATAATGTGGTTGTAAGATATAGTATATCCTGTACTTTTTGTGTTTCTATATGCTACTCTACCCTGTTAGTAAGGGAAACTGACACCCCGGGGATTCTAAGCCCTAGGGGGTGTTTTCCCCAACATTTTGGTGAGAGGATGGATGGCTGACTACCCCCTTTGGCTCCTCTCTCTTCTCTTGATAGTTACTTGTTCTTCCATGAACATTGGTTAGTTTTCCCCATATATATGTATATAGGGATGTAATGTCTTTTGGTTATTCACAAAAATATATTTTGGATATAGTTTTCTATGAACTACTATAGCTGTATTGTGTATAGGCTATGATGGCTTGAGGATCCTTACTCAGTGTATGAGCTATAATGGCTTGAGGTATAATACCCGATATACGATACACGTTATGCGAGCTGTGGTGGCTCCTGTAAACTACATAGTTACTTTGGTGTGTGGACGTGGTGGTTTTGTTGCACGAGTTTCATATTGTGGTGCTTTGCCCAGGTGTCTGCGGACAAGCCTTTTTGGAGAGAGATGCTTAGGACGTACAATGTTGGGGAAAAGTGGCAAACCAGTGGGGAAGTAGTAGCAGGGTACCCATGATATTCTTTATTATATGATATATTCTTGTATGAATTACTTGGTGAGAGTATCCATGGTGAGGCTGGGAACATAGTATACATGTTTTGGTGATGAGTTAGTTTCACTTGTTGTTCATTGTTCTTTATCATGATTTCTTTACTTTTGCACGAGAGGCTTCGATAATGATCCTACTAAGTATACTGTTATACACACCCTGTGTATATACAAACTGTTTTTCAGGTCACATGGAGTAGGTTGGAGATCAGGATGGTTACTACTAGCTTGTGGTTTCAAGAGCTGTTTGGGCTTGTGGTTTCTACTGTTTTACTTCCTTTTGGGTACTTGCGGTTTTCCCCTTCCAGTTGTAGTACTCTTTCAGGACATTAAATATGTTCACTTGGGTTTTCTTTTATATTTCAGTTCTGAGTTGGAGTTGTTTGGTGTCTATCTTATCTCTATCTTCCGCATGTGTTCTATTAGAGGGTAATGCCTCCCATTTGTGCATTTAATATACCATCGGTGCTAGTCGCCAACCCGAGGCCTACTTTAGGTGGGACTCGGGGGGTCATTATCTCCCTTATCACATTTTCAGCCTAGGAGGGGTACAATTTTGGGGGGGGGGGGGGGGGTTGTGACATATATTGTGACAACATGATACTTTACGACATATTTCTCCTTAAATAAATTTATTTTCTTTGATAGCTCCCTTTTCACATAGCCTAGGGTTTAAACGAACTGGGATATTCTATTCAATTATTATTATGTGATAGTTATTGCCTAACCATTGGATTTTTGGATATTAATAGGACTAATAAAATTATGAAAAATTATTTATTACTTATTTATAGAATGAATTCAATGTTTATTAATTTCTAAAAGCATTTTAAAGTAAAAAAGATATGTTTTTCTACAAAATGTTTTTATGTATAAAGTGTCTTTTTAGGTTAATAAAATAAATTAATCACTATTTATGAATGACTCAATGTATAGATTATATATTCTATCATTTTTTTTGTAATGACACGAATCTTGAACCCTTCCATTGGTGCCCCGTACCCAGTTCGCCACATGACCTCAGGCGCATTTCCCCAAACGCCGGAGGCTGCCGACTAGCAGTGAGGGCCTTGGTAAGTTATTGGGGAAACTATTCCCTCATTTAGTAAGGTATACAAGGAAAGAAAACAACGATCAATGTCGGAAGTAGTAAACATCATACAAACACTGAAACTAAACAGCAGAAGCAATGAACATATAATAATGATGATAATGATGCAGCATGTACAAGTATCTAAGGAAAGAAGAAAACACAACAACGTGCTGAAATAAAACTGAAAACAAATTATGAAAGTAACAGTAACTCCAGCAGCATCTCAAGCCTAAGCTCGGTCCTATTCTCTCCAGCTCCAACCATCAATCACATACCCGAAGTAGAAGGGCCAGAATCCCTATCCACACCTTCAACCATATAACCCATTTGGGCCAAAAAGCAGGATCCAAACAGGTTGTGAGGCTAATCCCAGTATGAAATCACCACAAGATATGTGCTCTACTATCAGTGAGTAATATAGGAAAAGTAAAGGAAATAAATGCATCAGAGAAGTAGAAATACACTAACGTAAACAATCCTACCAATCTCCATTCACATTTATTTAACAGTTCAGTACAATCATTTATCTATCAACCATGGAACCTAGCAACAACTCTATACTCCCAAGGCAAGAAGGTAATCACAATAGGTAACACAGAAATCTACCTAAACAGCAAGTAGTACAAACCCAAGCTTGTTTTTTGGCATGGTGGACTCATCACAATCAACCAAAAAAATTCACACTGACTCTCTGGGTGGATTAAACTAGCAGACCCGTATAGTCTAGTAATCAAACAAGGCACAAACACTCTGGAAAGCCCTCACGTCAATTACCCTATGGTCTTTCAACGATAAATACATACTCTCTGAGGAAGCACTTATGTCTAATTCCTCATGTGGTATCGATGCGTGGGTGAACTAAGAACACTCTTGGGAAGCACAAAGTCCTATTCTCGTTGGTCCTGCGTACGAAACTAAACCAACCGACCCTCTAGGGAAGCACTTTAATTGTATATTCACTCTATGATCTCATGCACTAGGTTCTCATAGCCCTGGGCAGTCCAGTCGTGCATAATCGACTGTTAGCATCCCTAAGTTAATCAACTACTTGTCTGATAGCTACAAAATCATCCACAAGAATATAAACAGCAGGCAATACATACAATCAAGTCAACAGGCATACTAGCAATGTACAAAAAGGGTTGCCTCATAGGCAACCCGTTCCAAATGGCAATCAACAGAAAAAACAAGGGAAACACCCATGGGGTGATCCTCAACATACTAACAATCAATTATTAATCATCTAATAACCTCAAGAATACAAGCGATCTAAGGCAGATAACAAAACAAGATCAAAACCCTAACCCGAGATACCCGATACATGGGTATCTGGCACTTTTGCACCAAAAACTCAAAGACATTCAACATAGGGAAAAAACCACCTACCTCAATCCTTCGTGATATATATTCTTGAACCTAATCCTGTTAATTGTCCTATAATGGAGTAAATCTCCAAAAACATCTAAAACTTTGAACCTCAGATAACTCTCACAAGAGGAGGAATCGGGAAACATGGACAAAGAAGAACTGAGAACTCACCACTGCGATTTTATTGTACCTGACGGAGTTCGATTCGGACAACCGGTGAAGAATCGGGGGATCGAAGTAGAATCGGCTCTCTAGGTTGCTCTGGACATAATTAGGTGGAGAAGAAGATAAAAATGGGGATTAGGCACGACCCCATTCCGATTAATGAAATAAAAAGAAAAGTACATGGCGTGTACTTCTTGGGTACACGTCATGTAGTCTCCTTTTCCGTACGCCATATTAATCGGGCTCCACCTCATCGCTACACCCCATGTGACTGGCCCGGACATGGCTAGCACACGGCCTTGACCAAAAGAAATGTATACGGCGTGTACTTGTAAATTACACGGCATGTACTTACAAAATTTCGAGATTCTCCACTTTTTCTCAAAAATAGCCAGAAAAGGAAATCATACCTGAAAAGAAGGTCCGGGTTCTTACAAACTTCCCTCCTTAAAGAAATTAGTCCCCAAATTTCCCTAGTATGGTGGCGGAGAAAAAACCTCGAACCACTCTGGCCACTGTGATCGCATATCGGCCTCCCTCTCCCAAGTCTCGTCCTGCACACGGCCGTGCTGCCATAGCACCCATACCAGAGGAACAGAATGGACATAGAGTACTTTTGCGCTACGATAAACAATCCTAATAGGATGCTCCTTGAACGATGAATCCATCTCCAGATCAACCTCCTCTGGTCGAAAAACATGAGATGGGTCTGAGAAATAGCGTCGAAGCTGAGAATCATGGAAGACGTCGTGCATATCCTGATATCTCTTAGGTAACTGCAACCTATAAGCAACCGGCCCGACTCTCTCCAGAAACTCGAACTGCTCAACATATCTCGGTGAAATCTTACCATGTCTCCTGATCCTCTTCTGTCCCAACCTCAGGGTAACACATTGGAAAACCTGGTCTCTGACCCCGAACTGCCGAGGTCGCCTCTGCTGATCAGCATAAGATTTCGGATGAGACTGTGCAGTAGCTATCCTCTTCCAAATCAACTCTATCTGCTCTGAGGTCTCTTGAACAAGACAAGGTCCCAGAAAAGCTACCTCTCCTACCTCTAGCCAACACAAAGGTGATTGTCATGGCCTACCATACAAGGCCTCGTAAGGTGTCATCTGAATGTTCGCTTGAAAACTATTGTTGTAGGCGAACTCCACTAGAGGAATATGCTTCTCCCAAGAATCGCCAAAGTCTAGGATGCAAGATCGGAGAATATAATCAAGAACCTATATCGTGCGCTCAGACTGGCCATCAGTCTGGGGATGGTATGTTGTACTCAAAAGTACTTGTGTACCCAATTCCCTCTGTAGAACCTGCCAGAAGTGCGAAGTGAAACGTGCATCCCTGTCTGAAACAATAGAGTGTGGAACTCCATGCAGACGTATAATCTCTCGGATGTAAAACCATCCCAACTCATCAACACTGAAGGTCTCCTTGATCGACAAGAAGTGTGCAACCTTCATGAGCCTGTCCACTACAACCCAAATAGCATCATTTCCTTGAGGCGATCTCGGTAAACCTGTCACGAATTCCATTGAGATATCATTCCATTTCCACTCAGGAATAGGTAACTACTGCAAAGCCCTGTTGGTCACGGATGCTCTGCCTTCACCTGCTGACAGGTGGAACACCGCATAACAAAACCAGCCACATCCTCCTTCATACCTGGCCACCAATACTGATGGTGCAAGTCTCGGTACATTTTGGTGACACCAGGATGAACTTCCCAAGCTGAAGCATAAAACTCCCACATCATCTCATCACATATTTCCACTAAAACCCATACGCGGCCCAGAAAATGTAGCACCTCATCATCTCCCACTGTCCCCCCAGAGTAGGGTCTCCATCTGAGACACCCTCCTGTAGGACTAGGCCTTCAGGGTCTGATAGCTACCTCATTCGAACTCGATCAAAAAGGGTAGAGGTAACAGCTACAGAAGAGAGAACCGTCTGACCCTGTCTATTGTGCACTTCTAGATGCATCTCAGAGAACAGAGCCATGAGCTGCCACTCACTACTGGCCTCCTGAACTGCATGAATCTGAGTCCTCCTTCTCAGTGCGTCTGCCACAATATTTCCTTTCCCAGGTGTATAAGCAAGCTCGAAGTCGAAATACTATAGGTACATGACCCACCTCCGCTGTCTTAGATTCAAATCATGATGCGTTAATATGTACTTGAGTCTCTTGTGGTCATTATATACCACAAAATGGTCTCCTATGAGATAGTGCCTCCAACAACGCAAAGCATGAACAACAGCAACCAACTCCAAGTCATGCGTAGGATAGCTCTTCTCATGTGGCCTCAACTGCCAAGATCCGTACACGACATCACAATATTCTTGCATAAGCACTACTCCATGACCGATGCCAGATCCATCACAAAAAACTGTATAACTCTTTCCCGGCTCTAGCAAAACTAGAATCGATGTTGAATTCAATCTCCGCTTCAGCTCCTGGAAGGCTGAGTCGCAAGCATCTGACCAAACGTACTACACACCCTTCATAGTCAAGCCTGTCAATGGAACTGATAAGCATTAGAAGTCATGTATAAACCTCATGTAGTAACCAGCCATCCCCAAGAAGCTTCATACCTCGAAGAAATTCTTTGGCTGCTCCCAGGTGACTACTGCTATCACCTTCTTTGGGTCTACTGGTACTCCTGTCTCTGAGATGACATGACCCAGGAAGTGAATCTTGTCCATCAAAAAGTGGAACTTTGAGAGTTTAGCATAAAGCTGATGCTCCTTCAGTGTACTCAAAACAATCCCAAGATGGGTTGCATGGTCGTTTCGAGTGTGAGAGTACACCAAGATATCATCAACGAAGACCACGAAGAAGGAATCCAAGTAAGGATGAAACACTCGGTTCATCAGTGCCATGAAAACTGCTGGCGCATTCGTAAGACCAAACGACATAACCATATACTCGTAGAGGCCATACCTCCTCCAGAAGGCTGTTAGAGGTATATCTGAAGGTCTAACGCGCAACTGATGATAACCGGACCTCAAATCAATCTTAGAGAACACCCAAGCTCCTTGAAGTTGATCGAGGAGATCATAAATCCTAGGAAAAGGATATTGGTTCTTGACCGTCAACTAGTTCAACTTCTGATAATCCACGCAAAGCCTAATGGTACTGTCTGCCTTCTTCACGAACAAGACAGACGAACCCCAAGGATAAGTACTAGTTTAGATGAAACCCTTTGTCTGCAACTCCCCCAACTACTTCTTGAGCTCCTGAAACTCATGTGTAGACATCCTATAAGGGGGAATGGACACTGGTGCTGCTCCTGGAACGAGATCAATCAAGAAGTCTACCTCACGATCCGGAGGCAAACCTGAAAAGTCTTTTGGAAAGTCATCTTGAAAGCGATCAACCACTGGAGGAAATATAACTGTGAAGTCCCCTGGTCATCCAGATATAAACTAGAAATCTGGGCTGTAACACTGCCCAACCCATAGTGCTCTGGTATAGCTCTGCTTGCCTGGACATCCCATTCAACCTTGTGAAGAAAAGACCTGCCCTCTGGTGACGTGGAACTCACCCTGCAGCGATAACAGTCGACAAAGGCCTGAAAATGGACTATCCAGTCCATTCCAAGAATGACATCATAACCTTTCATCTCAAGTAAATAAATATCCCATACGAAGTAATACCCACCAACCTTGAGGGGGCACTCCTTGCACTGACTCAAATTAAAAGTTCTATGTCCCAAAGGAGTGTCTAGTGCAATGGTATCCTCATAAGTAAGGACAGGGAGTCTAAGTCTCTCCACAGTGTGCATAGAAATAAAGATATGAGAAGCTCTGGTATCGAAAAGTGCTGAAAATAAAACTGAGGCTACTAGGATCGTACCTCGAACTTTGGAAGGTCCAAGATACTGCTCCCGATGAATCTGCTCTACTGCAAACGTCTGGCCAGTACCGCGGTCCTGTGTAGCAGCCTGATATCCCTGAGCTGATCCCCCTGGAGCCTGAACACCGCATCCGTGACCTCTACCCTGGCCTGAACGACCTGAAGAACTCCAGCCCCCAGTCTGCTGCGGTACTGGTAATCCTGCTCCTGAATGAGGGGTAGAAACAGATCCTCCTTCACTAGCCGCTGGAATAAGAACCCTGCAAAAATGCTGCAGGTGACCCATCTTGTCGCAAGTTCGGCACTCCATTGGATCCCTCAGGCACTGAGGCTTCTTATGCCCACTCTTTCCGCACTGATATCACACCACCTGGTTTCTAGAAGGAAGATCTCTTCTACCATAAGATATACCTCACTTCCTCGAGTCACCTCGAGTAGCCTCTCAGTGGCACTTCCTGCTATCGGTATGAAATGACTCAGCCTTGGATGATGAACCGCCCTAGTCAACATCTCCATTCTCCCTCATATTTCTTTAGGTGATCAGTTCCTGGTTGACTATTAGATTAATAGAAGTCAACTGTAAAATGTTCACCTGTGATCTGATCTATGGTTTGAGGCCTTCCTCAAACTTCCTCACCAAAAATAGCTCGTCATTTCCCAGAACGGGAGCGAAACGCTGTAACTCAGTGAAGTGGGAGCAATAATCCATAATCGAAAGAGTACCCTACTACAGGTTGATGAACTCCCTAGCCCTGTCGGCCCTTAGCATCACTGGATATAAGTAGTCGTAGAACGTACACTGGAATTCGTCTGAAGCCATAGTCTGCGGGTTCCCTACCTGTGATACTACATCCCACCATCTCTTCGAAGAATCTCGCAGCATATAAGTCGCGATCTTCATCCTTCTATCTGGGGGTGTCTCCAGATGCTCGATGGTGGAAATCATGGTTTCTAGTCGTGACTCCGCAGCCTGAGGTCCTCCATCCCCTGTGAAAGTGGGAGGATGCTGCTGCTGGAAGACTCGCGCCAACTCTACCATAGACGGGGAAGGATGCTGAGCTCCATGGAAGGTCTGCATGAACCTCATGAAACCCTCTCTGAACTGAGCGTCGACACCAGTGTCTAGAATCACTGTAGGTGCCAAGTCCAGAACGATCAGCGGAACCACTGGCAGTCCCTGATCGGTCGCATCAGGCGTACGATCGCTGCCTGGTTCCTGGCGTGCAACGGGAGGACGTCTCGGTGCCATAGCTCTGAAAGACCAAAACACACCTTTATTAAATATGAACACAATTTCAACATAATAGAGTAAAACAGAACAGGAGGGAAAAACCTTTAAATCTAGAAAAAACATGACTACATGGCGTGTAATACCGATACATGGCGTGTTTTCAGAAATCTTACCCTGGGCGTGTACCTTGGCCAGACATGGCTATGTAAACTACCCGGATACATGGTGTGTTCTCAAACTACATGGTGTGTACTGGCCCTTTTCTCCCAGCCTGGTTACTCCTACACGACTAAGTCACACGGACTGTCCCATCCAAGGACTACACAACGTGTTTAGGAAAGACACGACGTGTACTAGACTTTCCTTACCTGGCCCGTGTTGTTAGCGACACGGCCTGAAACATGGTCGAAACTACACGACATGTTCCTAAGAAACACGACATGCACATGAAGGGAAACCTCGGCCCATGTTGTTCGTGACACGGTCGGGTAATCGGCTGATCCTTACACGGCGTGTTCCGAACAAACAAGGCATGTATAGGAGAAGATAACACCGACCCGTGTTTTTTAAGACACGGCCGGGTACCTGGGAAAATATACACGATGTGTGCACATCGAACATGGTGTGTAATAAACATGCATTAACTGGCCCGTGTTGTTAGTTACACGGTCGGGATCCTAGTTAACCTCTACACGGTGTGTACCTAGAGTAGACGACATGTTCCAGAAAACCATTTACAGCTCCATGTCCCTATCCACATGGTCAGTGGCATGGCCAAAAACTACACGGCATGTATACATAAATTAGACGCCATGTATTATGGGTTTTTCCGGGCAGTAGCCTTAGAACTACACCGGAGCCCAGAAAACACAGAAAAAAAAGCAAGGGTTAGGGTGCCAAATTCCGATCTGTGGGGGCCCATACTACCCGCGAATCAAAGCTTGGAATCATAACGGTGCATATAACAAGAAAGTAGTATAAGAACTCCCAACCCAACAAATTCCGATCCTCGAGGTCCCATAATACCTCTAAGATCAAATTTTGGAGTTTGTGATAAAAATATCCAAACAACGATAGCCTATCAACATAGTAGGTATTCTATCACATCAGCTATCACAATAGCATGAAATCTCTAATGAAACCTACATGACATGGAAAGATGCATGGCATGTGATATTCTAACATGTGCCTACAGGATTCATGAGATGGAATACACTCATCTCATAGGGTTGCAACAAAATAGAACCGCAATCATATAAACAGTAACAACACAAAACAAGTGCATCACCCAACGGTGAAATCGATTAAACTATAACATTCGCAAAACTCCAAACTTGCAATAATCGAGGTAATTTGGCTTTTTCCCTGTACAGGGGTTCTCGAACACTCGTGCACAGCTATTTACCATTCACCTATTCCATCCTATCCCTATCTAATGTTTCTAAATAGTAAGTCAATATAAAAGGAAAGAACTCCTTTGATACCACTTTGTAACGACCCGAATCCGGAGCCCTTCCACTGGTGCTCAGTACCTGGTTCACCACATGACCTCAGGCGCATTTCACCAAATACTAGAGGCTTCCGACTAGCATTGAGGGCCTTGGTAAGTAATTGGGGAAACTATGCCCTCATTTAGTAAGGTATACAAGGAAAGAAAACAAAAATCAATGGTGGATGTAGTAAACAACATACAAAAACTGAAACTAAATAGTAGAAGCAATGGACATATAATAATGATGATAATGATGCAGCAGGTACAAGTATCTAGGGAAAGAAGCAAACACAACAATGTGATGAAATATAACTGAAAACAAAGTACGAAAGTAATAGAAACTCCAGCAGCATCTCAAGCCTAAGCTCGGTCATATGCTCTCCATCTCCAACAAGCAATCACGTACCCAATGTAGAAGGGCCACAATCTCTATCCACACCTGTAACCATATAACCTGTTTGGGACAAAAAGAAGGACCCAAAAAGGGTGTGAGACTAATCCCAGTAGGCAATCACCACGAGATTTCTGCCCTACTATCAGTGAGTAATATAGAAAAAGTAAAGGAAATAAATACAGAAGAGAAGTATAAATACACTAAGGTAAACAATCCTACCAATATCCATTCACATTTATTTAACCGTTCAGTACAATCATTTAGATATCAACCATGGAACCTAGCAACAGCTCTATACTCCCAAGGCAAGTAGGTAATCACAATAGGTAACTCAGTAGTCTACCTAAACAGCAAGAAGTACAAACCCAAGCTTGTTCTTTGTCTTGGTGGACTCATCACAACCAACCAAAAAAATTCACACTGACTCTCTAGGTGGCTTAAACTAGAATACACATCTAGTCCAGTAATCAAACAAGGCAAAAACACTCTGGGAAGCTCTCACATCAATTCCCATATGGTCTTGCAATGATAGCTACAGACTCTCTGAGGAAGCACTTACATCTAATTCCTCTTGTGGTCTCGATGCGTGGGTAAACTAAGAACACTCTTGGGAAGAACAAGGTCCTATTCCTGTAGGTCCTGCGTATGAAACTAAACCAACAGACCCTCTCGGGAAGCACCTTAATCGTTTATTCGCTCTTTGATCTCCCGCACCAGGTTCTCACTGCCCTGGGCAGTCCAGTCTTGCGTAATCGACTGTTAGTAGCCCTAAGTAAGTTCAGAAACTACTTGTCTAATAGCTACAAAAGCATCCACAAGCATATAAACAGTAGGAAATACAAGCAATCAAGTCAACAGGCATACTAGAAATGTGCAAAAAGGGTTACCTCGTAAGAAACTTGTGCCAAACGGTAATCAACAGCCAAAACAATGGAAATACCCATGGGGTGATCCTCAATATACTAACAAGCAATTATTAATCATCTAATAACCTCAAAAATTCAAGAAATCTAAGGAAGATAACAAAACAGGATCAAAACCTTAACCTGAGATACCCGATACATGGGTATCCGTCACTTTTGCACCAAAAACTCAAAGACATTCAACGTAGGGAAACAAACCACCTACCTTAATCCTTGGTGATCGATATTATTGAACCTCGGCCTGTGAATCGGCCTCGAACGGAGTAAATCTACAAAAAAGTATAAAACGTCTAACCTCAGATAACTCTCACAAGAGGAGGAATCTGGAAACATGGCCAAAGGAGAACCGAGAACTCACCACTGCGATTCTATTTCACCTGACGGCGTTCGATTCAGACAACCGGTGAATAATCGGTGGCTCAGAGAGGAATCGGCTCTCTAGGTCGCTCTGGACATAATTAGGCGGAGAAGAAGATAAAAACGGGGATTAGGCACGACCCCGGTCCGATTAATGAAATAAAAAAAAGTACACGGTGTGTACTTCTTGAGTACACAACATATAGTCTCTTTTTCCATACACCGTATTAATAAGGCTCCACCTAATTTCTACACCCCGTGTGACTGGCCCGGACACGGCCATCACACGGCCTCGAGCAGAAGAAAAGTACACAGCGTGTACTTGTAAAGTACACGGTGTTTACTTACAAAATTTCGAGATTCTCCTCTTTTTCTCAAAAAAAGCCAGAAAAGGAAAACATACTTGAAAAGAAGGTCTGGGTTCTTACATTTTAAGTATTTATATAATGGTTTTTACTAGTCATAGTATAAGAATAAATCCATTTTTATGGATTAAATGTATTTTTCTGAAAAATTGTTTTATTTTTCTTTTTCTGTGATTATTTTAAAATGGATTTATCCACTTGTAGAATTTTAATCCTGAAAACTAGATTCCATAACATGAATTAGGAATTTGTAATTTTGAAAATATCCCCCATTTATTTTTAATCATTTTTAATAGTAAATATTGTAAATATTTTTCACCTAATTAAGGGTAAAATGGGTTTAAAACCATGGGATAAGGCCTAGAAATCTCCCAAAAGAGGACTTTATTTCATTGGATAGATTCCTTTTGATCTTCAAAATGTTAAATTTTATGTTTTCTCAAATTCATTCCACTTTTCTTTGATAATGATCTTAATATTATTTTATGCAAAGAATAAAAACAAAATGTCACTCTATTTATTTTAATATCTTGAAAACTTTTTAATAGGGGAAAGGAGGGTATTTTATTGTATAAATGGTTATTTGAAAGATAAATAGATTTTTTATCTTGTTAATTTATTTTTAATTTTTATTAGTGGAATAATAAAATTAAATTCTTATGGGATAATAACATAGTGCTTTTTAAGAAATAAAAAATTCAAATAAATGATATTCAAAATAATAAAATTAAATATAACTTGAAGAATTATTGTTTTTTTGAATTTTTTAGAGAAATATAACATATTTTTTATGTGTTAAAAGTTTTTAGGAAAGTAAATTTCTATATTTGTATATTTAAATTCAAATTATTTGAAAATTTCTGAAAAAGACTTTAATGGAATCTTGTGTTACAAAATATTTTTATTGAATGATTTAAAATTAATATAAATATTATATTTGGTTGATTGAATGAGATATATTATATAATATCAGCTATTTTCCACTTATTTTTCACTTTTCATATTATATTATCTTTCATGACCCTTAAAGAGTAAAAACATTGATATCACTATAATCATCAAAAGGGTTAATAGGGGTTAAAATAAGATATAAAGATTAAAACATCACCTAAAATGTATAAATTTTATTGTATTAGAGGATATAGACTTATAATCATCATATATTATTTAAATATTAATTTTTTATCCTTTAACATGAAAATTAATCTTGATTAATTTAATAATTAATGTAATTATAAGGGTTCCTTACCCCTAATGAATAAAAGGGCACCTTCTCTAATCCCTTATCTAAATATTTATTTACTTCTAGATTAGAAAATAACTACCAAAATACCATATTATATTCCATAACCATTTCCTAGATATTCTTTTATTTCAAAAATATTATCCTTTAAAATATTAAAGTATAAGATAAAGGTGGTTTCTCAATGAAGAGTTATAACTCTTTATTGAGAAATTTAATCTTTATTTATTTTTATACATCCTAGAAATATATGGTATCCATTGTAAAATAAATTATTTAGAATATAAAATATACTGAATTGTTATTATAATGATGTAACAACCATCATACACCTTTTTATATCCTTTGAGAAAAGAAAGCATCTCTCGTTATTTATTTGGATTTGTAAAGACACATAATTCCTGTGGAATTTTTTTTAAATACATGTGAATTTTACGAGCCCGTAGTTTCTAACGGTGCCTGATTCTGAGGCCCAGTGTACCCAGAATCAATTTCTGAAGTTTTGTTAAGCTTAAATTAACACGTGTAAGCAGTTTTCCTGAAAAGGTGTAATAAATATTAAACGGTAACTCGGATCAGAAATATGAGGGCACCATTGTGCTTTGGGTGGAGATTTTACCCTAGGAGAAACCTAAGTTTAGTCGGTGCGGGCCTCCTGTGTGAAATCCCAAAAATGGCATAACCGTAAATAAAATAATTAAATAAATTATTTTATTTTTCAAATGCTTATAACTCAAAAATAGTAGCTCGGATTAAAAATACGAGACCACCGTTGAACTCGTGAGGGAATTCTTTATTTATGAAGATACTAAATTTGGCCGGCACGGGCCACTAGAAAAAGTTAGTTTTTGGTCGCAAATAAAATAATTTTGTGACAATTATTTTATTGTAAATTTCATAACTCTTAAACGGTAACTCGGATTAAAGATCCAAGAGTATCGTTGGGTTCGTTGGGGTGTGTTTCACCTAGGAAGAGCCTAACATCGACCGCAGTCGGTCGAGGGTGACTGATAATAATTTTCCGAACTTCTTTTCGGGTACGTTTAGTAAACGTACGTTCGATATTTTATAACTTTTGAACTGATGCTTAGAACTAAAATCTGAGGACACCATTGAACTTGCAACGTCGGAAATTGGCTAGTGATACCTTCACCGAAGTTGCGTTTTAACTAGAGAGGACGATAGTTTTTGGGGGTTTTAAATTAAATTAAATAAAATAAAGTAATAACTTTATTTTATTAGTGGTGGTTAGAACCTCCAAATGAAAGTTAGTGGTGGGGGGCACTGCACAATAACCTCCAATGAGAGGTTATAGTGGTGGGGCCCACCTGCACATAACCCCTTGGGAGGATTATTTGGTGGGGACCACTCAACTTCTATAACTCCCTTTAACCCCCTTGAACCCCCAAATTTAATTTTGTGAAACCCTCCATCTTCTCCCCCATTATGTTTTGATCCTCCACCCTCATTAATTAAGTGGGTTGTCTTATTTAATTAATCTCAAATTTTTGAATATTTTTTAATTCAATATGACAATATTATAATATGTGTTGTATTAACGTGCTGGAGGGTTGGAATAATCCTTTGCTGGGAGAACATTGAGAGATGAGCTTTGGGAGAATTGAGAGGACTACATCTTCTCAACGAAGAACGTGAAGAACGCATGTCTCCACCGAAGAACGATGAGTGTCATCTTCTTCCTTCTTCAACCAAGGCAAGGAAGGGGAACCGCCGCCAACAAAGAACGTCACCAATGACGACGTCACCTCCTCCCGACGTCAACGACACGATGTCAACTTCTCGCTACTTCGTCAACAGATGACTAATATCGAATCAATGGTAGAGGGGATTTGTGTTGGTTTTATTCTCATTCTTCGGAATTCTATTTTTGGATTGTGAACACCCAATTGTTATCACCATAAACGTGGAGAGTACGGGCCCTCCTTAGACAGCCCGACACACTCTGTTGATTTCTTTGTGGTGTACTTCGAAGTGGCAAAGAGGTGACGACGACGAAGACGGTGATCAGAGGACGCGCTACCTACGGCCTCCATGCACCACCACGCCCCGTGGCCTCTGCGCATAGTCACGCCCCGCGGCCTCCATGCATTGTCGCACCCTGAGCCGCTGCTCGGCTCCCACACGCTCTGCCCTGCGCACCGGCGCCCTACCCGGTGCGCCCGCGGCCTATCAGTGACCAACCGGCCTGACCGCGCCCTGCACGGCCTACCTGCTAGCCTACCAACCACAGGCCTCTCGAGAAGACCTTTGGAGTCCCCCACGGTGTCACTAACCGAACCGGCCCGGTCTCCTGAGCTAAGTTAGCAAGCCGCCTACGTGGCAACTATAGGGTCGAACTGCCCGCACGATCCGCTGGGCCGGGCCCAGCAGACCGGGTCAAAACATAGCGGGCTAAACCACCCAATGGGCCGGGTCAGACCAATGGAGTCTGACTGGGTCGACCTAGACTGGGTCATCCCAGACTGGGTTGGGCAGAGTCAGTCCGACCGAGTCGGACCGAACCCGGGCCAATTACTGACACCTTTACTTTCTTGGGCCATATCGTTGGCACCGGACGTCCGTTTGACGAATCGTCAACAGCGCTGGTATTCTTGGAGCATAGTCATCCCTTTCAGTATACCCCACTGGATTTCAGGGTATAGTTGTGTCATGGTCAGGTTGGTTCGTACATGAATCCAACCGAGCCCCGGGAACTAAAATGCTAATAACTCACAGACCGGGCATCCGATTGACGCGCAGTCTGTTGAATTGTGACCCCTATGATGTGTTGGTCCATTGAGATACTTCCACATGAGACTTAGTGATACTTTGAGTATCAACTAGTAGATCATGGAGCGGATCCTCCCAGAGATGAGCGAACAGAGTGCAGAGACCTAGTAGCTGTAGACCTGACGACTGCTTGACCGATTCGACTCGGAGTGATTCGACTAGCCCAGTGGATGAAGCACCCAGTTTGGCAGCAGACCCATGGGGGACATAGCATCTGGTTTGGTAGCAGACCCACGGTCCTCGACAGAAGAAATACCTCTGACGGCTATTAGGGGGAGCGCCCGGTTTGGCGGCATTCCCACAGTGGTGGAGCGCTCGGTTTGGCAGCACACCTGTAGTACTCGATAAGAGGAGTACCTCAGTAGTATAAGGTTAATGAGTAGCACCTTGGAGTCACAACATGGCCACTATACTCGATAGAGGAGGAGTTCTCCAGCATCTGTGGTTTCGATAATGAAAAATCATGGTTTGATCTGAGTCAATGATCTTTGTGTTTTCCTCTTGATTGAGATGGGTTACTTGATAACTTATGTATATGTATGGTCATATACCTAAGTAATGGTTATCCGTTGAAATCCTAATTTGTGGTTTATCCTTGTTGTATTTTGTGAGACCTTGAGGATCTCATGGTCCTTATTGGGTATTGTTATACTCACCCTTGCATGGGCTATGCCCACACTTCGTTGTGTTGGATACAGACGACAGACAGTGTTGACAGAGGCCGGGAGTGCCAGGACTGGACGGTACTCAGTTACAACGTATCGATACATGGTGGAGTCCGATGAACATGGAGTGCTGAGGAGGCCATCTGTACCTACCCTTCAGGTAGGAACCCCGGAGGACGATCCAAATGTTACTTCCACCTTTTAGTTGTTTGTCCCTTTTTAGTTGTACTTGCTTTCAGTTGTATTTGTACTTTACTATTGGGCTTGTATTCTGGCCCCCTTTACTTTCAACACACTTGTTATACAGATTTTAAATTGTGTTTTCTTCCTCTTGTACTCTGGTTGTGTGTGTTTACGATCTATAAAGGAAATTCCTTCCCAGTTTTAGGGAATTACGCCTTTGGTGCTTGTTTCCATCCCCTGGCCTATGGAAGGCGGGCTTAGGGTAGTCACGATACGGGACCCAGGGGACGGGTCATGACAAATTGGTATCATAGGGATCAGTTCTACTGTATAACTTAGGACTCTGATATTTATTTTCTGTGAAGCAATAGTATTAAGGGTACCGAGTGTGGTTTTCAGTTCAGGAAGTCCAGTGTTGGTGCGACGACCGGCGTATCCATACACTAGGACCCTAACTACTGATTTATGATGTAGTACACGAAAACACAGATTTTGTGTGTTTTTTCAAAAGTTTTCTTTAAGTCAGCTCAAACTATGTTAGCTCACTAGGTATAGTCTTTTGACCGTGTCGCATCTATTCAGGATGGCACCACGCAGACAGCCAGGTAGTGTTCCGAGAGATTACACGATGACAACCCACCAATCGACGAGGCTCCGGTGTAGGGTGTTATTACTATGTTGGCACATTCGGGTGGTGTACCAGTAGCACCACCACCCATTGGGAAGAAGATTCCACTAGCCGCACTGGCGGATGGTGTACGCCGACTGAGCGCATTGCACGATTTCAAGCAGCAGAGGCCTCCATGGTTACGAGGCGTGATAGATTCCCAGGCAGTAGAGGACTGGATGGAGACGATTACTGGAGTTTTCCACCTAGTTGAGACACTAGTAGAGAAAATTTTGGTCTTAGATACTATTATTTTTAGTGAGTGACCATGAGGATGGTCTACATAGTGATGAGGTTTTGGTACTTAGACCGTTTTCAGAGATGGTACCTTCAGGCAGTGTGCCAACTATATCACTATCTGTTGGTCAGCAGACACTACCATCGGTACCGGAAGAGGACACTTGTAGGCTTAGTGCCTTACATGTGTTTCAGCATAAAATACCCCTCAAGTTCCGAGGCGAGCCCAACTCCTAGGTGGATGAGGAATGGCTTGAGGAGGTGGCTGAGAGTTCCCTTCATCTTGTACAGTTCGGTAAGATGACATGTCGGTAGCTGGGTATTCATCGAGGTGTACTGATCATTCCTAGTACTTGATGAAAACGATACGATCAGTGCTTCGGATCTTGGACCTCCGAGTGAGGTGTGTTTAGGGACATCTGATCCATCACTTTTTCCTCTTTTCATTCCAACCTGTTCTAGGATACTAGAGAGAACCTTTGCGGTTGAATGTTATTTGGTAGAGCGGATACAACCAGTGAATGTTAGTATTGAGAAAGTAGGAAACTACTGCCGGTCTCAGAGACTTGGGTGCGTAAAATGTTTCAGAAAGAGGATGTAACAGAGATAGATGAATCTGTAGGGTGGCAGATGTGAAAGTAGAGCTAGGAGAGAAGCATGTGGTGGTGTACATTTTTGACATGTTACAACCACCCACCTTTATAGTCCCCGCCGGGCTCAGGGAGCCGGAGGGCAGATGAAGAGAATAGCTGCTTGTGGTCAAGGAGTGTTACCCAAGGGCTCTAGGAATCATTCGAGGTACGAACGGTGTCAATTACTAGTATCCATATCAATAGACATAAGTACCAATCATTCCTTCCTTCCATGAATCTTTTCCCAAACCTAGAGTTTTCGGTTAAACCGTTGACTTGACCCTCACGTCTGCGGATACCGTTGGGAGGAGACTCGATAATCACACTTACGTCGATGGTGTGATTAGACTGTTGAGGCGAGAGTTTTGGTTGGAACCTCTTGGTGGTAGCGTCGAGGCCTTACGACGTTAGTTTGGGTATGGACTGGGAAACCACAGTTCATACACAGATTGGCTGTATTAGGGAAAAAGGTTGTGGTTTATCTACAACGTTGAGATGAGGTTTTCCTTAGTCGGTGAAAAAGGAAACCCAAGGAGAAAAGGTTAAACTCATGCATAAGAAGGTGCAGCCAATCACTCTTGAGTCTTCCAGCCTTACCCTCGTGGTAGCATGAGTTTTTGAGTATTCAGTTCCTCTTGGACTATGACTTCGAGATAGTCTATACTACTGGAAAGTGGAACATTGTTGAAGATGCACTCAAGAGGAGGAATGATATATAGATTCTAGGAAAGGTGGGTTACTGCTTGGCTCTTCCACCTCAGTTGCATCAGTTGCACGATGTCTTCCATATATCATAGGTGGGAAGATATGTGCACGACCCATCCCACATCATCAACCACGGGGAGCTGGACATCGATGATAAGGTGAGATTCACGGAGGTTCAAGTGGAGATTGAGGATCAATAGGAGTAGGTCCTGTGTGGATGGTAGATTCCTCTTGTGCTTGTTTGCTGGCAGCACAGAAACCTCTCGGAGAGAACATGGGAGCGGGAGGCTCAGATGCATGATCAGTACCCTCCTCTTGTTCCCTTAGTGTGAGTTGTAGCTTATGGGGACATAAATCCCTGAGGTGGGGAAAATGTAAAGACCCAGAATTCCAGTGGATTTTTTTTAAAATACATGTGAATTTTACGAGTCCTCAGTTTCTGACGACGCCTGATTTTGAGGCCTGGTGTGCCCAGAATCAATTTCTTAAGTTTTGTTAAGCTTAAATTAACGCGCGTAAGCAGTTATCTTGAAAAGGTGGAATAATGCTTAAAAGGTAACTCAGATCAGAAATATGAGGGCACATTTGCACTCATGATGACAATTTTACCCTAGCTGCGACTTAAGTTTAGCCAGCGAGGGCCTCCTGTGTGAAATCTCAAAAATGGCATAACCATAAATAAAATAATTAAATAAATTATTTTATTTTTTAAATGCCTATAACTCAAAAACGGTAGATCGAATTAAAAATCAGAGACCACCATTGAACTCATGAGGTCATGATTAATTTAAGTAGATACTAAATTTGGCCGGTGAGGGCCACCAAAAAAATTTAGTTTTTGGCCGCAAATAAAATAATTAATTGACAATTATTTTATTTTAAATTTCATAACTCTTAAATGGTAACTCGGATTGAAAATCCAAGAGTATCGTTGGGTTTTTTGGGGAGTGTTTCACCTAGGCAGATTCTAACCTCAACTAAAAGGTGGAGGTCAGGGTATAGTTGAGTCACGGTCAGGTTGGTTCTTACACGAATCTAACAGGGCCCCCATGACTAAAATGCTAATAACTCACAGATCGGGCATCTGATTGACGTGAAGTATGTTGCATTGTGACCCCTATAAGGTGGAGGTCCTTTGAGATACTTCCACCTAAGACTTTGTGATATGTTGAGTATCAATTAGTAGCTCGTGGAACAGATCCTCCCAGAGACGAGCAGACAGAGTGCAAAGACCTAGTAGCTGTAGACCTGACGACTGCTTGATCAATTTGACTTGGAGTGATTCTACTAGCCCAGTGGAAGGAGGACCTAGTTTGGCAGTAGACCCACGGGGGATGGAGTACCTGGTTTTGTAGCAGACCCGCGGTACTCGACAGGAGGAGTACCTCTGACGGCTATTAGGGGTTGCGCCCGATTTGGCGGCATTCCCATAGTGGAGGAGCGCCCGGTTTGGCAGCAGACACGCAGTACTCGACAAGATGAGTAACTTAGCAGTCTAAGGTTTGTGAGTAGTTCCTCAGATTTGCGACAGGGCCACTATACTTTATAGAGGAGGAGTTCTCCAGCAGCTGTGGTTTTGATAATGAAAAATCATGGTTTGAGCTGAGTCAATGACCTTTGTTTTTTCTCATGATTGAGATGGGTTACTTAATAAATTAGGTATATGTATGGGAATATACCTAAGAAATGGTTATCCATTGAAATCATACTTTTTGATTTATCCTTGTTGGATTTTTTGAGACCTTGAGGGTCTCAGGGTCCCTACTGAGTATCGTTATACTCACCCCTGCATGGGCTATGCCCGCACCTCATTGTGTTGCATGTAGACGACGGACAGCGCTGATGGAGGCCGGGAGCAGCAGGACTAGACTGTACCCAGAGGAGGAAATTACGACGTATCGGTACACGGTGGAGTCTGACGGACGTGGAGTGTTGAGGAGGCCATCTGTACCAACCCTTCAGGTAGGAATCCCGGAGGATGATCCAGAAGCTGCTTTCACCTTTTAGCTATTTTTTCCTTTTTAGTTGTAATTGCTTTCAATGGTATTTTTACTTTACATTTGGGATTGTATTCTGGCCCCTTTACTTTTAGTACACTTGTTATACAACTTTAACTTAGTGTTTTCTTCTTCTTTTAGTCTGGTTGTGTGTGTTTACGATTTATAAAGGCAATGCCTTCCCAGTTTTAGGGAATTACACCTTTGGTTCTAGTTTCAAACCCCTGGCCAATGGAAGTTGGGCTTAGGGTAGTCACGATACGGGCCATGCATGCTTAACTATGGAGTTCTAATCAGGCAGGCTCTCGAAAAGAAAGGTGCACCTTGTTGACAAGGGTAGTAACATTTAGCCTTTTAAGTCTCACATTTCTAGGGGTGTTACATTATCCACCCCCAAATGATAAAGGGTTAAATGAAAAAATGGTATTAGAGCCAATACCTTGCTGGAAGTTCTTAGGCACTGCCTGGGTTTGAGGCTTGGGGTCCACAATGAGGGCGTTGTGCTTTAAAGGGGTGGATAATGTAACACCCCTAGAAAAGTGAGACTTAAAAGGCTAAATGTTACTACCCATGTCAACAAGGTGCACTGTTATTTTCGGGCGCATACCTGATTAGAACTCCATAGTTAAGAATTCTTGGTCTGGAGTAGCAATCAGGATGGGTGACCTCCTGGAATGTTTCCCAGGGTCTGTGTGAGTGAGGAAAAAACACACTAAAAGAATAAGTGTTGGCCTGTGGGGACAGTCACTAGTCTGATAAGCGACCCTAGTGAGTAATAGCCAATGGTGTGTTGGGAAGGAAACCAAGGTATTATAAGAGACCCATGGGGTCAGATGAGAAGGTTCATGGCCTAGGGAGGCGGGTCGTGATAGGATTACCACCTCTTAGAAATGATGTGATTTTTTTTCATCTCCTCTTCACATTGATAGTTATAATGATGGATTTAATAAATATATATTATATTAATGATATTAACATATTTCTATAAATTTGAATTATTATTTAATTTTATTTTGTTCAATCCATAGAAAATTGGAAGCATCTCCCATTTATTCATAAAAACTGCCATCTCCATGAAGTAATTTAATTCATTTTTATCACCACTTTATATGAATAGTTATAAAACTGTATATAATGATTAAATATAATACTTATGATATTATTAACATTATTTAAATGATGGAACTGTGATCAATGAAAAATGACCAGGACTATCAAATAAAAAAATATAAGAAAAATGAAGTGGTTATCACCCAGAAGAGTGATTTCAATAAAAAATTCGGAATAAATTGATGATAAGATATTATAATTAAATCATATATGGTATGATAAATATGTGTATGGTTCAATAATATATTTATAAAAAATATATATTTATTATATTGTAGGTTCAAACATGTAAAAATAAATATGAGACATTAGATAAAGGTTTATGTTACAATCTCATCTCCTTTCAGAATTATTGATTTGGACTAATTTTTACATAGTTTTCCCACATCTTTTTATTTAATTATTAGTAATTTAATTAATTGATATTACACTTTTGGATAAATATATTCAATTTTATATTTTTAAATTAAATAAATTAATTAGTCATTTTTTATAATTAATTTTGTAATTTGAGTCCTTAAAATGTTTAATTATTTCTTATGAATTTTTTTAGATGTTTTATTCATCAATTTTTTGTGTTTTTCTAAATCTGTTCATGTTTTAATAAATTGAAATGTTAACTAAATTATTATTTAGCTATTTAATTTTCATCTTTCTATCATTATTTTTAATTTAATATTAATTTCCCTTTAATTTAGATTCATTAAAATAAGTTAACTTAATTAATTTTTTTGTGTTATTATTTGGTCAGTTTTTAATTAAAGTTAATAATTAATGTTTTTTAATTCAATAATCTAAAGTGTTTTTATTTTAAAGTGTTCATCTTGTTATTTAATTTATTATTTTATTTCTTTTAAAAATTATTTTAATTTTTTATATGTAGTTTTAATATCAACCTTGTTGAAAATTATTTATTTTCATTACTCTTAGTTTTTAATTACAATTCATATATATTTTTATTATATGTTTGTTAAATTATTTAATTAACTTAAGTTTTAATTTAAAGTTTAATTTATGATTTTTAAATTTTTGTATCACCGTTAGTTCTTTTTTTATCCAACTACCATTAGTTTTTATTTCATCTTCTACCGATGTGAATGAACATCAGTATAGGTTTCACCTTAGCATTAGTATCGGTCTCAATTTTCATCAGTGTCGGTGACTCACTTTTTTTCTAATGGTGTCTTCATTTTTATATTAACTACCAAGGACTTAATTTATTTTAACTATTGGTGACTTATTTCCACCAATTCTTCTGTTAGTGTGTCACCCCTCCAGACTCTCCCCTACTTCCATCCTTCAATTGGAGAGTCACTGTCTCACCGATGCTTCTTTCATTTTGCCTGCACACACCGATAACATAACCCTATGATCTCCGACACATCCCATACATCTTTCAGTGAGACTATCGCACATCACACTGACACAGCCAATTCCCTGCTACCAATAGCTTGGTCCAACTTCCACCATCTATTTCCCCATATTCTTATAGATGACTTATCCATATTCTCATTTCTACAGATGCTGTATAGTTTTCTCCTCCACATGGAGAACCTCCACTTTTTTATATTTCCACTGATTCTTCTCAACTATCGGTCACACAAATATCACACAGATTTTGATCCTCAACCATGCCACTGATCATCCACAGCCTTCCAACAGAAAACCTTCTCTACTTCAATCCACTTCATCTAGAAGCCTCTCTAATAAATCTCACTGATATTAATCCTCTTCAAATCCTTCAACATGGTTCATGAATGAATAGTCTCCCACACCACATATCCATCAAACTCTTGACAATTTTTTCACCTAACGTGATTTATCGATCCACTTTTCCGATTAAAATGAAAACTCCATATAAAGTTAACCAATAACATAATCAACGAGAAGTTGAATGGAATCATCAAAAACCCTAGATCTAGAGGTCAACCCACTACCGTTGTGGAGTAGCCGATCACCATAAACCACTGGAAGAATGGAGATACGATCCTACCTATACACCTTGGTCATCTCTGCCTTCACCGAAATTTTGTCACTGCCACTGATGAAAGAGACTCCACCTGTTCTCCCCCTTTCATAGATTGCTACCACGCCACATCCAAAAAGTTCTGCCTGAGTCATGAGCCTCTCTAAACTATGACCTCATTCCATCAGAGGGAGAGGCGGGAGTTTGGTCCACTTCTACACTGCCGACTAGAATTACTGCAAATAGTTTCGAGGAAGGAGAACCAAGAACCCCGTCCCCTTTGATGTGCACTGATAATTGTGTGGGGGGAGTAAGAAGATAAAATAAAAAATATATAAAAAATATAAAAAAATTAAAATAAAACTTAAGTTAAAACATAAATTTAAATAATAACTAATATAAAAATATTAAACATTAATAATTATAAGTTAATAATAAATTTAAGACAAAAAACATATTTTTATAAATTAGTTAACATAAATATAATTTTATTAAACTTAACTTAATATTTAATTAAAATAAATAATTTATAACAAACATTTTTATTAATGTTAGTTATTTTAATTATTTAATAATAAAATTTATTAATAAAATAAAATACTAAAAATAATTTATAAATAAAGATAAAAATTTAAACCAAACTAATTAATTTTAGATTAGTCTATAATTTAATTTTCAAAATATTAATAAACTTTATAATTAACATTGATAAAATTAATAAACAAAAATTAATAAGTTAATTAAATAATAGCATTATAATTAATAATAATTAAATAAGTTATTAAATTAATAATAATGATTTACAGAACCTATTAAATGAACATTTTTAACAAAAATAATACATTAATATTTAATTAATCATTAATAGTTAACTTTTATAATAAAATAATATTACTTATATTAATAAAATTTATAATTGAAATCAATTAAAAAATAATAACTTATTATTAATGATTCTGATAAATAATTTTTTAAATAATTTTTTTGTAAAACTTATTAATTCTTATAAGGACTTTTTAATAAACTAATGTCTTTGATTTTATTCCTTCGTGTTTTAATTGTGTTGTCTTGTTCTTTTTTGTGCAGGTTCATTCAATGTTCAGAAACATGCCCACATGCATCCAACTAACCCATCTAGAGTTAGTTATAGGGGTTATGCTCAAATGATGTGTCATGTAAGAAATAATTCACATGTATGGTATGTAGCAAGAAGGCAAGAGTATGTCAGTAGAAACAAGGTGGTGACGAGTAGTAGATGACCACATGATTTAAAAGAAGATCAAGCAATGAATTTAAGATGGTGGGGAAAACACATTCTAGAGAGTAGGATATTAAAGTAGAGATCATTAAAACTTTTGATAGATTCTCTACAATCAGGCAGAGAGATCTGATGGACAACCCTGGAGTTGAAGAATTATTCAATAAGAGCATCATTGGAGGGTCCTTTCTCCCTCTTATTTTACTTCTTGTATTATATTCTTGAAATGGTTTCAATTATTTTTATGATAATGAAAATGTTTTATAGATAAATATCCAACTTTTGGGAAAAATTTAATTTCTGATGGTTATTTTTAAATTGTCTTTTTTACATTATCATTTCCAAATATTCAGTATTGTTTGGCGAGATCAATACTGAATTCATTAATTTTCTGGTACCAATAAAACATAATTTCTAAATCCATGATCATTTAGTGAGATTTAGTAAGGATAAATATTTTAAAAGGTTATAAATTCAGAACACTTTGGGACTTATGGTGAGTTAGTTTTGTCATCATTTTCAAACCATAGTTCTCATAGTTGATTTATCTCAGACTAGAGAACTCCCAGATTGATCAAATTATATGACTGAACTCCTGGTGAGGGAAGTGAGTCATCCTTTTTACAGTGGTATAATTCAACAACATTTATGTGAAATGGAATTCTTTATAACCAATAAAATTATGTTTTTCCCTAGTGTTTTATTTTGATTGTTTATCTATTAGTGTTCCATATTATTGTGGTTCACTTTTTCCTTAATCATATTAGTTTAGATAAATAAAATTAAGATGTTGTTTCACTTTACTGCTTAAAATAATATACAAAAAAATAAAATTTTAAAAAATAGGAAATTTACCTCACTGTTGACAGTAGTGGGGTATTTTAGAAAAGTTTGGGTAAAAATATCTTTATCTGTGGGTTCAACCCTAATGACCAGATATACAATGTAGTTTGTAGAAATAAAAATAATTAAAAATTGAAAAGCTTAAATGGTGATTGGGACATGTTTTTTATTCTTTTTTTGGCGAAGGCTCGTGTCACCATTACTTTACTAAAAAAACATAAAAAAAACTAAATCACTAAAAATTTATAAAACAATTATTATGTTTTGTTTGTTACTTGTTGTTTATATTACTATACTCAAATTTTTTGTTACTTTTATTCCTATTATTTTTACTATTGTGTAACTTTGAATTTCTTATGCACTTGCATGAGTATAAGAATCTATTCTGGTAGTCTAGATCCCATGAACATAGAAATAGTCAAACCTCTTACTGCTCTTAGAAAAAAGAAAAACATAATAGAAATGGAGAACATTGGTGATAGGGTTCCTTCACCTGATGAATTTCAAAATCATCAACTAGAACTCTTAGAGGATAATGATAGACTTGGATGATGTAGTTCCAACTAAAACATTTTTCAAGCAACCCTTATTCTATTAGGTTATCTCCTAAAGCCTGAAATTATGATTTGAAACGATCACACATTTCATTGTTTCCTCCATTTAATGGTCTCTCTAATGGGGACCCCCAGGCCTTAATTAGAGACTTCTACAATATTATGCAATAGTTACCTCTTCTAAGACTTATAGAAAATGAACTTAGAATGAGAGTGTTTCCCTTTTTCCATAAAGTGAATGCTAGGAATAGGTTTCTTAGTCTAGATGATGAAATTTTTGTGAATTGGGATCAAGCCAACAAATCATTCATAAGGAAATTTTATCCCCAAAGATGGAATGATGAACTATGAACTAAGATAAGTATTTTTTATCAAGAGGATTGTGAATCCTTTCATGAAGCTTTGGATTAATTCAGGGACCTTCTTAGAAAGTTTCCTCATCATTAGCTCCCATACCACATTCTCAAGGATACTTTATATGAGGGATTTCCTCTAGATAGAATCTAGTTGATCAGGATGTTGGGGGTGACTATAATGATAATACTGATGAAGAACTTAAGAAAATCTTTAATAATCTTCCCCTGAAATCCCAATATAAAAATTCATGAGGGAAACAAGTGAACGTAAATTCTGATGTCAATACCGGTTCAATGAATGAAACTCAATCCCAACTTGCTGAAATCACCAACCAACATCAATCTACAATGAACCAGAATTCAAAACAAACTATTAATGAATTGGGATATCAAAATACCAACCAATATTTAAGGAAACAATTTGTCGAGTGTTGTATTTTTTTCATACTGATAACTATTGTCCAAACTATGATATGTCATCCCAAAAATAAAATAATTCTAACATTGTTAATTATGGTCCTAGAATGCCTCGTAAGGATGATCCTTTATCAAACAATTACAACCGAGGTTATAGGAACCATCCAAATTTGTCATGGAAAGATCAAGGTTTAATTAAGAAATCCACTTCCCCTAACTATCAAGAACAACTAAGATCAAACGTTGAAAATCAACAATGGGGTGAGTCTTTAAATGCACAAGGAAAAAATGATAACCAAATATCTTCTAAGATTCATTTAATTTTGAATAGAATTAACTCTCAAGAATAAATATTCATGAATAAACTATATAAACGTGAAACCAAATATGAGTTAGATAAAATGAAAAACGATGTTAGAATGAGAAATATGGAAACACAACTTGGCCAAATTACAAGAGACTTCTCTTCTAGGGATAAAGGTAGACTTTCAAGCACATCTGAATTGAAAAATAGAGATAATTTCATGTTTATATTCACTAGAAGTGGGATAAATACTCAAACTACTTCTGAAAAATCTTTAGAAAATGTCCAAAATTAAAATCTTCTTGATTCTGGGACCAAAAATCGTTCTTTTCCACATTATAGAAATTCACATAAAGCTGTAGAAAATAAAGAAAATCAGATTTTTTCACTAGAATAACAAGCTGAAATTTTTCTAAAAATAAAAATAACAAAGGAAAAGAAAATATTTGTTGAATAGGGGAGGTATATACCTACTATCCTTAAAAATATTCTCCACCCATCCCTTTCTCTGAGAATATTACACCTCAAAGTAGTACTAGGGCTGATCTCCTTTAGTTACTTGGTCTCTTTTCTAAACTGCAAGTGAACATTCCATTCATTCAAGCTTTGATAAAAATACAATATCACATGAAATCCCCTAAGAAAATTGATTAAAAAAACATGAAGATTTTTCTACTTATAGCCTCATTGAAGAGTGTAGTTCTATACTCCAAAAGAAAATCCCACCTAAATTGAAATATTTATGTATCTTTGTTATCCCAATAACCCTAGAAAATCTGAAAAACTCAATTGTTTGTGTGATTTAGGTGCTAGAATTAATGTTCTCCAATACTCACTATTCTGATAGTTGAGGTTGGGTGATATTCAACCCACCATAGTCATACTACAGTTTACTAATAGATATTTCACTCAGCCCATGGGTAGGTTAAATGAATTTCTAATTGGGTTTGGTAAGTTTTTCTTGCCTATTAACTTTCTAGTCGTAGATATGGAGTGTGATCAAGAGGTTTCCATCATCTAGGGTAGGCCCTTCTTGGCCACATGTGGTGCTGTTATTGATGTCTCTAAGGGTCAACTAATTTTTATTATTGGTTGAACAATAATTAGAATTTATTATGTTTAAGAACATTAAGGGACCAACATATTGTGAAAATTGTTCAAATATAGAGTTCCTTGAAGCTGAAAGTTCATAACAATTTCCGCTTGAACAGATTGGAGAATCTGAGAAACAATCATCTATTGAAGAAATTCATTTGGAAAATGGAAATTTTTCTATATCTGTCTTAGAAGATGAAAATTCAGCTCAAATTCTGAATCCAGAAAATTTTCCAGGACTTGACAACTATCTGTTATCTGTTGTAGAAGAGTCCCCTATTTCTGAACATAAGAGTTTTTTAGTGAATTTAGAGGCGTTTCTGTTAAAATCAACCTTTCTGAACACATTGATGATGTAGAGAGAATTATTTTGAGATAACTTGATGATTCTTCTCTAATAAACTTGTTGAATTATGATCTGAAAAATATGGACAGTGTTTTTTCTAATTTGGACATCATCCCTGGTATCTCTAAAATTTAACATGATATTGAAAATCTTTCAACATTTAATACTCCTTAAAAGTGGTATGTTTAAGTCCTTGGACCTGTTAGGCCTAAGATTCTTTCTTCTAGAGTATAATTACCCTGTATTTAACTCAATCCAATACCTGCTTGTTTGAAATTTTCCTTTTCTAGTGAGAATCCCACTTTTCCTATCATAATTTCTACTGAGCATAATGAAAACCACGAAGAATGACTGTTGTGTGTGTTGAAAAAGTTTAAATCGGCCATAGGCTAGACCATAACTGATATAAAGGGTATTAGTCTCATATTCTGTGTGCAAAAAATTCCTATGGAGCTGGACCATAATATGAGGGTAGAGTGTCAAAGAATATTAAATCTATATATGAAAGAGGTTGTAAGAGAGAAAGTGATCAAGTTTCTAGACACTAGTATCATTTATCCCATTTCTGATTGCACTTGGTTCAGCCCTATCCAGGTTATCCCCAAATGAGGAGGCTTCACTATTGTTAACAATGAAAAGAATGAAGAAATCCAAGTTAGGAAATCCAGAAAATGGAGTGTTTATATAGGTTATAGGAAGCTTAATGCAGCCACTTGGAAGGACCATTTTCCTATGCCCTATATTGATAAAATTCTTGATAGGATTACTGGAAATGAATTTTTCTATTTCCTAAATGGGTATTATGGTTACAACCGGATTCCCATTTATCCATACGATCAGGAAAATACCACTTTCACATTCCCATTTGGGACATTTTATTATAGGCGGATGCCCTTTGGGTTGTGTGGAGCTCCATCTCCCTTTAAATAGTGTATGATGGCTATCTTTTCAGACATTTTTGAAAGAATCATTGAGGTTTTCATAGAATATTTCTCTATCATGGGTAGCACTTTTGATACATGTCTTGGAAATCATGAGTTAGTTCTGGAAAGATTCATTGAAACCAATATTGTTCTTAATTGGAAAAAGTGTGAATTCTTGGTCATAAAAGGTTTTGTGCTTGGTCATAAAGTATCAAAGAGCGGTCTGGAAGTTTATAATGCAAAGATAGATGTCATTCAAAAACCGCCACCCCCTGAAAATGTTAAAGGTATTAGAAGTTTCTTAGGGAATTTTAATTTCTACCCGAGAATAATAAAATAATATTCAAAAATAACTAATCCCTTGTGTTCTTTTATTATTATTGATGCACCATTCAATTTTGATGAATTTTTTTTTGAAATAATTTAATATGTTAAAAAGAGAAACTCACTTCATCACCCATCATTACTAAAACTGATTAGAAACTGACATTTTAACTAATATGTGATGATAGTGACATGGAGGTAGGTGTTTTCCTTAGATAGAGGAATGATAGGAAGTTACTTATGGTGTATTATGCTAGAAAACTACTATATGAGGCCTAAAAAAATTATACCAACACTAAAAAGAATTGATAACTATTATTTTTTTTATAAATGTTTAGATAGTATTTTATAGGCTAAAAATTCATTTTTCCACTGACTATTTTTCCTTAAAGTACTTACTATCTAATATAGAAACCAAAACAAGGCTGATTAGATGGATTTTATTTCTACAAGAGTTTGATTTAGAGATTTGGGATAAGAAGGGAGCTGAAAAATTAGTTGTTGACAATCTTTCTAGGCTTCCACTAACTCAATCTAAGGATTCTAGGGAGATAGACTCTACCATTCCTGATGAAAAACTACTCTCTATTTCAATTAGGAAATCTTTTTAGTATGCAGATTTTGCCAACATCCTTGCAGAAAGTGCCTTTCCCAAAAATTTGTCCAATAGCCAAAAGAATAAATTCGTCTCTGATCTTAAATACTACCTTTGGGTTGACCCCCTGTTGTTTTGAATATGTGGTGATGGTATTCTTAGGAGATGTGTTCCTGAGGAATAAATTTTGTCTATTCTAGAGAGTTTTTACTCCTCACCTTGGGGAGGTCACCATGCTTGTGAAAGGACAGCTTTAAAAGTCCTTCAATCTGGTTTCTATTGGATCACACTTTTTGAGGATGCTAGGATCTTTGTGGTTGGTTGTGATAAATGTTAAAGGATAGGAAATGTGGGTAGAAAGTAGGAGTTATGGTTGTGTCCAAATTTACCCTACTGGTAAAAGCGGTCGATGTAGTACATATAGGGTTCGAATCCACAGGGACCGAAGAAGTAACCTTGAGACGTTATGATTTGGTGAAGGATGGGCTATGAAGTAGCTAACTTTGGGTTTGATTTTGGATGGTTTAAAGAACACTAAGAAACCTAAGTGAATTCAATTCCAAGAAAATGGGTTGATCTTAGAATTATGCTCGGGGTGGATTGAATGAATTTTACTTCCTTAGACAATTTTGGGTTTATTAATTCTTGATGAATCCATTCTTCAAGAATAACACTACCTTCGTCATTTTCTAGCATGGTGCATACTAAACACAATTACTAATCCCCTCTAAACTTAGAGAACCAAATTCATGATCTCTCCGAGGTATAAGTTCATTTATTAATTGAATTTAGTTTTCTCAAACACAGTAAAGAAGAAGATTATAAGTAACTGAAGAATGGATGTCTTAAATTAATTATCCAATTAACAATAATTCGTTCATAAAATAACATTCATTCAAGCCTTTGCATCCCCCTAAGATCAACCCATTAAAGGGTTAGCCCTCCATTTATGGTATACTCTCAATGGTGGGCGGAAGATGGCTAACAAGAATTGGATTGAAGAAATTAAAACCGCAGAAATACTGAGCACTCCTCCGTGTGTGTGAATGAAATCCACACCTATGTGTGAACTAATTCACAACAACTCAGAGATATCACTTTGCTTTGTGATAATAAAGTTTTAATAAATTAAATGGAAAATATAGAAGAGAAATAAGTTGATTAATAACATAAATATACAAAAAAGAAACTTACATGGAAATGGAAAACATTACAAAGGAAATTTGGAAGTATAACCTTACAATGAATAAAGCATAAAAAGATGATAAGAAAAATATCCACACTCTATTACCTTCACCACTATCTCCTTATATAGGCATATTAGGAGCCTTAGGTACATCCCCCAACAATTAATTCACCCCCCAAAATTTAATAGAGTCAAATGGAGGGTGAATAATCAAAAGGAAATTGATGTTTCGAATTTGACCCGGAAAAATATCTAGATTCATCCACCATATTGACGTGTGAATTCTCAATTGAAGAAGGCCAAATATGGAGAGGTTATAGAAAATACATATCTTCATTCATCTGTCCTCTATGAGGTGTAAAAATGTCAGGAAATTGCGCTCAGCCATTTTGAAGTTATGGTCGTAAAGGTGGGACAGATTTCTGTGCATTAATGTCGGGTCCACCATTTAAATCTCAACTTCAGATCCCTTTATCATCATGATAACATCAGAATTAGCTCCATCCACAGTTGAATAAAATTATCCTCATATTTTTATATTTCTACTATGTAAATTTGAGCTTCCTTGGGCTTAGTTTGTGGGCCCCACATTTGTTTGATGGGCCTTAGGCCCATTATGCGTTTTCCAGTAAGTTTCTGCCTTCAGGCGCAAAATTCTCCATCTTCCTTTGGGATTCATCATCGGACCTAAAAGATAAAATGTTCCAAACAAAGTGATCAATCGTATCCCAAAATTTAAAATTCAGAAAATGAATATAATGTTGTCCACAAACAAATGAATGATTGGGCCCAAATTTGCATTTTAAACATGAATTGCATTTTTGTGAGAAATGAAGTTCTATTTATGTAATGCACTAAAAAAAATGTTTATGAACTTTGGAACAATTAATATAATGATATTAATAATTAATATTAGACACTTTCAGTGACTAATCACACCCCTAACTTGAGTTTTGCTAGTCCTGAGCAAAATATATTACAAATATGAAATTCAAATCCCCTTTTCCAAAAACATTTAAATACACATTGCTCACCCAAAGACCTCATACCAAAAATATTATGGAACCCATCAAAATCATTTAAAACAAGCTAGGTCCATAAGCATATCCCAATCCCAAGCTCATTCATTTGTTCAAATTCATCACCACATTTCATCCAATTTCAATTAAGCATGATAAAGTGTAGTGCATCACAAAAGATATGGGGCCCATTTTATTGTTCAAGGGGAAAAATGGAAGCACTAGGTGGGAATCACATTAAACCATAATATGAGTATCCATTTTTTTATTTTTTTATGATTTTTTTATCCACAATAGATATGAAAAGACAAACTCTGGGCAAGACAACTATGGAGTCACAATCCCCAAGTGCCGGACGCCACAAATATTATCAATTTCATGCTCTACAATAGAGATATAAAGCCTAACTCTGGGCAAGACAACTATGGAGTCACGATCTCCAAGTGTCGGACGCCATGCATTTGGAAAAAACATTGCTCTATGTGGTCAATTTTTTTTGGATACTCAAATTAAACTAAAAGTGACCCTAGAACCCTATGCTATAATGAAAGGGACCCGAGAACTCAAATTTAGACCCACAATCTAGTAGACGTGCATTGTGGAATTTTTATTAAGAGGTTGAAAATGTAAACTTTGAAAAATCACATCGGACAACCGCACTTTCCAAAAACTATGCTCATGAACTTAAACTTGCATTAAAATCAGAATCAAAGCATACAAAATTATTTGATATCCAATTTTCGAGTTTTCAATGTGTGTTATCATGTTCAAGGTTAATGGAATGTTTCTTTTCATGCATGTTCTTATTCACAAAAAAATCATTTTTTATTTCATCTCCCCCAACATAGAATAACACTATCCCCAGTGTTTAAATAAAACATAAAAGGGGGTATGGGGGGTTGTTCAAAGAGGAAATTTAAAATGATAATCATGGAATGAAGTCACATGTGGTTGATGATGATAGCACATGCCACAATCTCCCTTCAATCCTGGATTTGAGTCTCAGCGGCTTGGATGGTGGTGAATGGATTTTCCTTATGACTTACGACATGTCCTTTTATATTTTTTTATCCTATAAAAACATTAAAATAAACTAAACAAAATAAACTGATGATACATTGTCTTATTTTTAGATTTCTGGGTTAGGTATTACTCAAGGATCATGCCACGTGACATAGATGAATATGGCACTCCCCTTTCATACCCATCCTTAATCATAAAAGAAGAACAGTTCAATAGTCTATAGTAATTTATTATATGAAAAAAAATGATTCAAAATAATTAGAAAACATGAAAACCATGGGTTTCCTCCCATGCAGCACTTTTGTTTAACGTCGTTAGCCCGACTTGAACCCCCCAAATTATCCAATTCCAACTTTCAAAATTTTAATTATCCCATCTTTCTCCAATTCAACAATATTGAGATTGATTGTTTTTTTGAAATTTGTTTCGTATGAAATCCTATTTTGTACAATGATTGGTAAAATCCAAGGAATATCTAAAATGGTTGATCGTGTTTTATCTGGAGTATTTCCTAAGATTTCAAGGTTCATTCCTACTTGGTGAGATTCTTGATGAAAATTGATGATAATTGATTGGTCTTGGTTATCATAAATAGAGGTATTATTGAGTAGGGAACGAAGTATTAAAACATCGAGTTCAGTTTGATTGAATTTTCCTAAAATATAATGATAATTTAAATAAAAAATTGTTTCTTCTTTAAAAACATTTAAATGAATTGGTTCCTTTTGAAAAGACGATTCATCCCCAAAATATTCCATTTGAATTTCATGAGTGGGTATAGACACAATATTTGTTATATCTCCCAATGGTTCAATGATCGGTGATTCTAAAAAAAATTTATTGGAGCAATATTCCGAACACTCAATCCATGAAGAAATATTTTCCCCTTGTGAATCAAAAAAATTAATTTCCTCTTGATTTAAATACCCTTCAACATTTCCTTGATATTGTTCAGTTATCCCATATCCAAAGGTTGGTTCTTTTTTCAATTAATGGGAGGTTTTTGGGATAAAAGATTCATATATCAATGATGAGGAAAGAACATCTTGAGTGGGAACGGGTTCCTCAAAAGTATTAAAGATTTGTAATTCTAATCTGAAAGATGAAACTTATGAATTCATTTTATCCATTTGTTCACACAATTGTTCAAGAATTTTTTCAGGATTATGGTTGATATATGTTTGTACATCATGGACTTCCTCATTATTTATCTTTTCAATCATTCTTAATAGGTATGGAAATTGATCTTATAAACATTCAGCATCTCATTGATTGTACATATCATCTGGTGTGGTGTATTCAATTAAGGATTGGTCAATGAAATTCCCTATGTGAGGTGTTTCCCAATATTGATTTCCGACTTGATTAAAGAATTAATTTTTTAAGGGTTATTTTGGAGGATAATCCATAGTAATTGATTGAAAATTGGTTTTGGGGTTTTTTTGGACACACAGAAATAGAAAAGGGAAAAGAGAAGAGAAATTAGGGTGAGAATAGAGAATTTGGGGTGAGAAAAAAAGATGTGGGTCTAAGTTAGTTACTTGGGTCCCCGGAAATGGAGCCAAAATTTGGTTGAGCCCAAATTTACCCTACTAGTAAAAGCGGTCGATGTAGTACATGTAGGGGTCGAATCCATAGGGACCGAATAAGTAACCTTGAGACGCTATGATTTGGTGAAGATCGGATATGAAGTAGCCAACTTTGGGTTTGATTTTGGATGTTTCAAAGAACACTAAGAAACCTAATTGAATTCAATTCAAAGAAAATGGGTTGATCTTAGGATTATTCTCAGGGTGGATTGAATGAATTTTACTTCCTTAGACAATTTTGGTTTTATTAATTCTTGATGAATCCATTCTTCAAGAATAACACTACCTTCATCATTTTCTAGTTTGGTACTTACTAAACACAATTACTAATACCCTATACACATAGAGAACCAAATTCATGATCTCTCCAAGTTATATGGTCATTTAGTAATTGAATTTAGTTTTCTCAAACACAGTAAAGATGAAGAGTAGAAATAATTGAAGAATGGATGTCTTAAATTAATTATCCAATTAACAATAATTGGTTCATAAAATAACATTCAATCAAGCCTTTGCATCCTCCTAATATCAACCCATTAAAGGGTTATCCCTCTATTGATGGTATACTCTCAATTGTGGGTGGAAGATGGCTAACAAGAATTGGATTGAAGAAATTAAAACCGCGGAAATACCGGGCACTCCTCCGTGTGTGTGAATGAAATTCACACCTATGTGTGAACTAATTCACAACAACACAGAGATATCACTGTGCTTTGTGATAATAAAGTTTTAATAAATGAAATGGAAAATATAGAAGAGAAATAATTTGATTAAGAACATAAAGATACAAAAAATAAACTTACATGGAAATGGAAAACATTACAAAGGAAATTTGGAAGCATAACCATACAATGAAACAAGCAACAAAAGATGATTAGAAAAATATCCACACTCTATTACCTTCACCACTAGCTCCTTATATAGGAATATTAGGAGCCTTAGGTACATCCCCCAACAATTAATTCACCCCCCAAAAATTAATAGAGTCTAATGGAGGCTGAATAATCAAAAGGAAATTGATGTTTTGAATTTGACCCGGAAAACTATCCAGATTCGTCCACCATATTGACGTGTGAATTCGCAATTGAAGAAGGCCGAATCCGAAGAGGTTATAGAAAAACAATATCATCGTGTATCTGTACTCTATGAGATGTAAATATTTCAGGACATTTTGCTTATCCTTGTGGAAGTTATGGTCGAAAAGGTGGGATGGATTTCTGTGCATTAATTTTGGGTCCATCATTTAAATCTCAACTTTAGATCCCTTTATCATCATGATAACATCAGAATTAGCTCCATCCACAGTTGAATAAAATGATCCTCATATTTTTATATTTCTACTGTATAAATTTTAGCTTCATTGGGTTTAGTTTGTGGGCCCCACATTTTTTTGATGGGCCTTAGGCCCATTATGATTTTTCCAGCATGTTTCTGCCTTCAGGCGCAAAATTATCCATCTTCCTTTTGGATTCATCATCAGACCTAAAAGATAAAATGTTCCAAACAAAGTGATCAATCATATCCCAAAATTTCAAATTCATAAAATGAATATAATGTTGTCCACAAACAAATGAATGATTGGGCCCAAATTTGAATTTTAAACGTGAATTGCATTTTTGTGAGAAATGAAGTTCTATTTATGTAATGCACTAAAAACAATGTTTATGGACTTTGGAACAATTAATATAAAGATATTAACAATTAATATTAGACACTTTCAGTGACTAATCAAGTTACCCCCAAAAAGTAATTCTTGAAATTGATATTTATGATGTCTAGGGTTTAGATTTCATGGGTCATTTCCATCATCTCATTGGAATGAGTATATACTTGATGTTGTTGATTATGTGTCAAAGTGGGTTGAGGAAGTTGCACTTCCCAACAATCAAGTAAAAAATGTTGTTAAATTTGTCAAACAGAACATCTTTTCATTATTGGGAGTTTCCAAAGCCTTTATCACTGATAATGGGACACACATCATGAACTATAAATTTAAGGCATTGATGGAAAAATATGGTTGTGTTCATAAAACTGGAACTCCTTATCATCCACAGTCTAGTGGACACATGTATATTTCAAATTGAGAAATGAAACAAATAATTTATAAAATAGTTTCAAACTCTCGGAAAGACTGGTCTCTTAAATTGGATGAAGCTTTATGGGAATATAGGAATGCTTTCAAGACCCCAATAGGTATGTCTCATTATAGGATGTTGTTTAAAAAAATTCATTTGCCTTTGGACTTGAAACACAAGTCTAATTGGGTATTTAAGCCTCTGAATTTTGATTTTAAGAGTGCTGGTGAAAGAATATTATTTGAGTTGAGTGAGCTATATGAGATTAAGAGAGAGAGTTAGGATAATCCGTGAATTTATAAAGGGAGGACTAAAATATTTCCTGATTTTATCATTAGTAAAAAAGATTTTAAACCTAGATAAAAGGTCCTCCTATTTTACTCTAGACTCAAACTCTTCCCTAGAAAGTAGAAGTTCAAATGGTATAGTCCTTTTACTTTTAATAGAGTGATTAAGAAAGGATTTGTTGAAATTGTAGGTGAAAAGAAAAGACCCAGGATGGTTAATAGGCAGATAGTGAAGCTTCATTTTAAGGGATATCCAAAGGGCTTGAATTCCATCACTGTGTTTGAGAATTGTAATTAAATGAATTCTAACTGAAGACTTTAAATTTAGTACTTAATGAGTATCAACCCATGGTTATTTTTTTCCCTTTTTTTGTTTCATTTTTGTAATTTGAATAAAAATATTGCATGCTTTGTTTTAGTCCACCCCTGCTATTTCTTTGTTCTTGATCCTCGTTCTTGTTTTACTGTGCTTCGATATTTCTGTTGTGTCACAAGGGAGTGAAATTCCCATGATTTTTTATTAATGACAAACCATGTTAGGGAAGTATTTTAATTTATTTATTATTTTTCTTCTCCTATTATTTTTTATAAAAATTCAGTACTAAGTCACAGTTACTACTATTGGTGAGTCATTTAATCATTGTTGCACCTGCTCCACCGATACACTATTGTTAGTGACTCATTAGTGATACTGCTTATGCATCATTGATAGTACTTTCGGTGAGTAAGTGACTATTAATTTTTAATTTTTTCGTGGTGCTGTTGAAAAGTTTTCTAGTATTTGAAAATTCTACTACATGTTTTCTAGAAAATCTGATGCATGTCCTACATACTAGAATGTTTTTTGGCATTTAACTAAGTTGAATAAAATAATTTTTCATGTTCCTCTTACTGAAATATTGAATTTCACTATTTTCAAAATCAATCCACTACTGTAAACTAAGTATGAGGGGGTTCATGATTTCAATTTATTATGTTTTTCATTAAAACTGATTAGTCTATAGGGTGTTTAGTATGCATATTTTTTCTATATTGAACATTCATTTGAATCATACTTTCTGAAATTGTTACAATTAGTAAACAATTTATCCACAAGTTACAATCCATGTTTGAAATTTAATGGAAAATCTTTGTCACTAGACTTAAATTTTAATGGATGTACTTCCTTGTGAACCTTTTGTTAATTAATTTTTATGGAAAAAATATTTTTTATCTTTAACCCCTAAAATATTTCATAAAAATACTTAATTGAATAACTATTTTGAACTCTATTTGATAAATTTTTCTTTTTCACTTTAGAATTCTACTTTGGAGACAAAGTAGGGTTTTATGTGTGGGGGAGGAGGTCAATTATTGACATATATAAACTATGTTTAATGAAATCCCATTAAAGTCCCTCTTTTGTTAATTTTTTTCTTAAAAATGGGTAATGTTTTTTCAAAATACTTTCATAATTTAAAGCATTACACTATACTAAATAGGGTCTTTCCCTTTAATGATGCTTGATTTGTAGATTAGAAATACTTTGAATCTAAAATTAATGTGGGTGGATGATTTTTGAGTGATTATGCTTAGTGATTTTAAGGGAAATTTGGTTTAGGAGTTACTTTTTAGAGTGATATGGGTTACCTGTTTAGTGGATTTGTGATCATAACCCATGGAACTAGATGTTTGATCTTGATCCCAGGGGATGAATTTTTCTTTTAATTACTAAAGTAATTTCTTTTGTGATACAATGTAACTGATTTTTATATGAATCTTTTGAAAATTAAGTAATTTGGGAATCTGGGATCCCACGGTGAATCTATGAGACCTTAGATTTTGGGTTGGTTTCTGTTTACTATAAGCCCTATGTACACATTGAATAAGTGCATTACATAGTGTTTAGCACAAGATACATGGCTTGGTAAAAATTAAATAAAGTGTCTACTGTTAAAAATGAGTTCATTAAGGTGAGGGGAATGATGAAATACAAATAAAGAAGCGGACAATTGGTTTATATGAGATTCGTTTATGTTGTATGAATAACTGATTTACACAAAAAAAATATTTATTTTTGGAACCTGGGTTAATTTCAAATTACAAAGATCCTCTGGTTAAGATTTTAATTCCACTAATATTTTACCTCTTGTCACCCTTAGACATAGAACATGAGCTTAGATTGAAATGAGTCATTAAGTAATATCACATATGAGGTAGGACTTCTTCATTGATAGATGAATATTTTTCTATCTTGATTATCCTTTGAGTGTTTTTTCTAGGAAAGACTTGATTTTAAAATTTATTTTCATAAGCCTAAACACAGTTCTTGTCATCTGTTTTCAAGGGGATGGACTTTTTTCATTTTGAGCTTTAATAAACACACAATTTTGTTTCTCAATGAAAATAAAACATCGGATTTTTTGAGGACAAACAATGGTTAAGTGTGGGGGAATATGATGTTGCCTTATTTTTACATAGTTTTTCCACATCTTTTTATTTAATTTTTAGTAATTTAATTAATTAATTTTACACTTTTTGATAAATAAACAAAATTTTATATTTTTATAATTAAATAAATTAATAATTAAATTTTTATAATTAATTATATAATTTTAGTTCTTTAAAGTTTAATTATTACTTACTAATATTTCTTTATTTTTTATTCATAAATTTTTAGTGTTCTAAATCTATTATCATTTTAATAAATAGAAATTTTAATTAATTTATAATTAACTATTTTATTTTTATATTTCTAACATAGTTTTTAATTTAATATTCATTCCTTTAATTTAGACTCATTAAAATAAATTAACTTTATTAATTTGTATGTTTTATTATTTGGTACGTTTTTAATTAATGTAAATAATTTATTTACTTTTATTCAATAATCTAATGTGTTTTTATTTGAAAGTGTTCATCTTGTTATCTAATTTATTAATTTCTTTCTTTAAAACTTTTTTTATTATAATTTTTTATATACAGTTTTAATATCAACCAAGTTGCAAATTATTTATATGCTTTACGTTTTATTTTTAATTCTAATTCAAATAAATTTTTTTCTATTTTTTATATTATTTAATTAAATTAATTTTTAATTTTATGTTAATTTATGCATTTTAAATTTGTGTATCACCATTATTTAATTTTTTATCTTACTACCGTTAGTTGTATTTTAGTCTGTTACAGATGAAAATGCACATCGACGTCAGTTTCACCTTGGCATCAGTGTCGATCTCACTTTCCATCAATGTCAGTAACTACCTTTTTTTTCTTAATGGTTTCTTTATTTTTATTTTGACAAGCAGTGACTTTATTTATTTTAACTATCGGTGAATTATTTCCATCGATTCTTCTATAAGTGCCTCACACCTCCTGACTCTCCCCTGCTTCAATCCTTTTATTGGTGAGTCGTTTTCTCAGCGATGCTTCTTTCCTTTCCCATGCACTCACCGATAACATCACCCTCCACTCACCGACTCTTCCCACACTTCTGTCAGTGAGACCATTTCACATCTCATCGACGCAGCCAATTCCCTACTACTGATAGCTCGGTCTATCTTCCACCATCAGTTTCACATTCTTCTTACCGATGATTTCTCCATATTCTCATTAATACGGCCGCTACGTAGGTTTCCCCTCTACATAATGACACTCCATTGTTTCTATCGTACCAAAGATTCGTCTCAACTATATGTCTCACAAATCTCACACCGATGTTGATCCTCAATCATGCCACTGATCTTTCCCAACCTTTCTACTGACGACCTTACCTACTTCAATCTACTTCATCCAGTAGCATCTTCAATAAGTCTCAATGATACTCATCCTCTTCAAATAATTCACTATGATTCATGGATGTATAGTATTCCACACCACAGATCCATCATACTCTGGACTATTCCTTCACCTGCAGCGATTTCTCAACCCACTTTTCTGATTGAAACTCAAATTCAGTATAAAGTTAACCAAAAACATACTCAACCAGAAAATGAATGGAATCATCAAATACCCTAGATCTATAGGTCAACCCACTATCGCTATGAAATATCCTCTCACCCTAAACTTCTAGATTAACTGATATTCGAGCCTACCTGTACGCCATGGCCACCTCCGCATTCACCATAGTTTTTTCACTGCCGCTGATGGAAGAGACTTCACATGTTCTCCCCCTTTTATAGATTGACATCACACCATATTCGCAAAGGTCTGCATGAGTCATGATCCACGCTAAACCATGACCTCACACCACCGAAGGGAGAAGGAGGAGTCGGGTCCGCTTCCATGCCGCTGGATGGATTTTTTGTAATGTTTTTCGAGGAAAGAGAACCAGGAATCCCCTCCCCTTTTGTTGGGCACTAGAAATGGTGGGGGGAGGAAGAAGATAATATAAAAAATATATAATATATAAAAACAATTATAAGAAAACTTATGTTAAAACTTAAATTTAAATAATAACTAAAATCAAAACATTAATCATTAATAATTATAAGTTAATAATAAATTTAAGATAATAAAACATATTTTTTAAAATTAATTAACTTAAATCAAATTTTATTAAACTGAACTTCTAATTTAATTAAAATAAATAGTTTATAATAAACTCATTAATTAATGATACATATTATTATTATTTGATAATAAAATTTATTAATAAAATAAAATACTAAAAATATTTTATAAATAAAGATAAAAATTTAAACCAAACTAATTAGTTTTAAATTTGAAAATAAATTAATTTTTAAAATAATAATAATCATTATAATTAACATTAATAAAATTAAAAAATATTAATTAATAACTTAATTAAATAATAACATTAAAATTTATAATAATCCAATAAATTATTAAACAAATAATAGCGATTTAAAAAATATATTAAACTAAACTGTTGAACTTAAATGATATTTTAATATTAAATTAATTATTAATACATAAATTTTATAATAAAATAATAATAATTATATTAATAAAATTTATAATTAAAATCAATTAATTCAAAATTAACTTATTATTAATTATTCTAATAATTAGCTTTTTAAATAACATTTTTTAATCTTGATAATTCTTTTAAAGACTTTTTAACAAACTAATGTATTTAATTTTATTCCCTTTTGATTTAACTGTGTTGTCTTGTTCTTTTTGTGCAGGTTCATTCAAGGTTCAGAAAGATGCCTAGATGCATCCAACTAACTCATCTGGGGTTATTTATTGGGGGCATTCTCAAATGATATTCCATGTATGAAAAAATGCACATGTGCGGTATGAAAAAAGAAGGCAAGAGTTTGTTGGTGGAAACAAGGTGGTGACAAGCAGCAGATGACCGTAGAATTTAAAAGTAGATCAGTCAACGAATTTTAGATGGGAGGACACACATTCAATATAGCATAAGATTCGAGTAGAGTTCATTCAGACTTTTGAGAACTTCTCTCTCATCGATGTAAAGATATCTAGTGGACATCCTTGGAGTTAAAGGATCATTTGAGCATAACATCATTGTGAAGTCATTTATCCCTCTTGTTTTACATCTTGTATTCAGTACTTTAAATTTTATCAATTACGGTCATGATAATGAACATTTTTTCTAGCTAAATCTTCTAGTTCAAGGATATTTTCTGTTTTTCTTGTTATTTTTAAATTTCATTTTTTTCTTTATCATTTTGATAGATTTAGTATTGTTTAGAGAGATCAATACTAAATTCATTCATTTTCTTATACCACTACAACATAATTTATAAATCCATAATCATTTAGTGAGATTTACGATGAATACATATTTCAAAAGTTTATAAATTCAGAAAACTTTGGGACTTACAACAAGTTCTTTTTTGTCATCATTTTTAAATCACACTTTTCACATTTGATTTATCTCAGAGATGTGAACTCCAAGATTGATCAAACTATATTACATAAATCCCAGCGAGGGAAGTGAGACATCATTTTTACAGTGGTATACTACAACAACTTTTAAGTGAATTGGAATTTTTTAAAAACAGTAGAACTATGTTTTTCCATGGGTGTTTTATTTTCATTGTTTATATATCAACGTTCTATATTTTTGTTGTTCACTATTTCCTACATAATCATAGTTTATATAAAAAAAATTAAGATGTTTTTTCACTTTACTTCATAATAAAATATATAAGAAAATAAAAAGTAAATAAAATAAGAAATCTACCCCACTGCTGACAACAGTGGGGTCTTTTATAATTTTTTTTGTCAAAATATCTTTCTTTGTGGGTTTGCCCCTACAAACTACTATACATTATAGTTAGTAGGAATATAAATACTTAAACTTTGACTAGATTCAATGGTAGTCGATTCAATTGTATTTGATAAATTTCTATTGAGAGAAATTTTATAAATCTTATCCTTTTAAAAACCTATATATTATTATATTATAATTATTTATTTTATTTTCATGTTATGTTTTAATTTTTATCTCTTTAGTTCTTAAAATAATTGATAATTTTTTTAACAAAAACTGACATTATTTCCTCTTTAGATAGGAATGTATTTATTATATGTACATATTTTTATTAAAATGTTTCAAGAATGTTTTCAATATTATAAAATTATTTAATATAGTTCCTTTTACACCTATTTTACGTTTTATAAATGGTTTAAAAATAATATACTTTCATTTTTGGAATGAGTTAATTTTTACTGAATATTTGAATGGAATCTTTGTTTTATTATATACCATAAAAATGACTTTTCCTTCCATCATGAATACTATTTTAATGGAATTTTAATTTAAAATATTCCATTTTTTTCTTCAAATAAATTGTTTTTATAATATTTTGAACTTTTTTGGATTTTAAATAAGTGATTTCAAAATTAAATGGGGTTTTTCCTTATGAAATATTTCAATGATATTTTTAAAAAAAATTATTTTTGGTAACATCCTCTAGGGTTACTTATGTTTCTATAGGGATATGATTTAATGATACCATCTAACTAATTTTATGTGTGTTTTATGATGAAGATGTTTTAGGGATCATTTTATGAAATCTGTTACTTTTCTATGGGTTAACTAAGTTAATATGAAATCCTTATAAAAACCATTTATTTTCAATTGGTTATAAGCTGATGAAATGGTGAATATTTTTACAATATTTTGAAACATTATGGTTTAAATTTATGTGATGGATGGTTTTATTATGTCCGTTCAATGTATTTGGTAAAAATGGATATCTCATTAGATAATTATGCTATGAAAAACCCGATTTCATGTTTTCAACATTATGATTACACCTATTTTCATGTCCATAAGTTTATACATGAAATATTTTTATGTCCATAACTTTATGTCAAGAGATTATTTCATATCCTTAACTTAATGGTTTAAGTTGTTACTATTTATGCATGTTTATAATTTTATAATCTAATGTTTATCTCATATTTCTATGTTTATAATATCCTCTCATAGATCATGATTGATTATTGATGATTTTGTAATGATATTACTTTTTATTTTGTTATGAAAAATATTTATGCCATGACTCAAGATTAAAGATATTCAAGTGATTTGTTATGAGTTTATTATGTTATGATCATGTTCTCATACCCTTTTTAGCCATTATGATTATTGATTCATATCTCCTGCATTTACCCTTTTTGAGCTTCTAAGAAGACCCTTTCTTTTGTTTTCCTCTCCGTGTTTTGAGGGAAGGTTCTACATATGATATTTATAGAAGGGTACTAATATTAAGAACTTTGAGTTATATGATAAAGATCCTATACAAAATAAGATGTTTATATATCTATTATCAAAAAAACTAAACCATTTTGAATCAAGATCATGTGTAATTATGTTATATATTGTGTATTCATCTAAAATTATGTAATGTTTATGTAAGTTATTCTTAATTTTCCTCATGAACTCTCTATATAGCCTCTTGGAAACAAATAATAACACAAACTCCCAACCATCGAACATTTATAGTACCCAATAACACCCTAATGTTTCCACTAGATACTCAATTTCTATCCTAATAGTTATCTAGAACTATATCCATATGCCTCCTAACCCAAACCAACTTTGTCTACTATAGGGATAATACATTAATACTATCCAAGCCTCACATGACTTCCCAATAACTATCCACACCCATATCATTATATGATTGCACTCCCATGAGAGTTACATAATTAAACAATAGTTTTCTACACATAATCATTAAATCAAACAAGGAACCTTCAAGGGATAGTGATTACCCTCTTCTATAACCCAAAAACAATTCTGTACCAAGTCTAGTGGAATTCCTCTACTATAAAACTTAGCTTCATCATCACAATCCCAGAACTTTAGAAATTTTGATGTTTTAAGGCTATTTCTATAACCATTAATATAGATTTTATATTATTGAATCTGACCATAAAATCTTCCTAAGGTCCCCACTATACAATATTCCATAATCCTATCTAGGTCATTTGTAATTCACTCGATATATTGAGACTAATTCGCAATCCATTAATAAATTCTCATTATCATGACACATGTGTTTATAACCAATAGTAATCGATCAAAATCCCAATCCATACAATACATAATAAATATAATATTAAAACTTGTGAACTATGACTATTCCATGGCCCGAAATCACCCAAACCCTCCATATATTTTTCAACCCAAACCCAAGGAAAACCCATGAAATTAATTAAAAACCATACCCACGTGTAGTTAATTTTTAATGGAACCTCTTACCTCCAAAATATAGTTACCATCCCAATAAAAAATTATATAACATCAAATTAATTCTTCAATTATCATCACATTTATCTTGATCCCTTTTCCATTCCACAGTATATAATCAATTAATTATAAGCATTTATAATGGATGCTTAATCACTAAAGTCTCATTGAGTGGTCTTTCATTTTTTTAACCTTAATAAATGAAATGACAATAACCCCTGGAATGATACATGAACTCATATAAATATAAAAAAATCATAAAATATCCAATTAGTATCTATGTACAAGAAAATTTGGTGAAAAATCTTGTAAAATTCACTACGAGATGCACCTATATCAAAACACTCATCAACATGAAACATTTCTCCTCATCCAAAATTCTCAAGCTGTCACACCATGAATACCATTATATATTCTTGATTTCACTATACCTCAATAAAATTTGATATTAAAACTATCCTATACTAATCAAAAAATAATAATGTGGAAGAATAATGAAGTGAAAATCATGGCTTACCTTCATTTGGTGTGAGGAAAAAACACATAGCACCTTATATTTGTAGAGGAAAATGTGATAGTTAATGTAGGGGAGAGGGAAGCCTACCCTTTTATTCAAACATGTATAAAAGTATATAATGGGGTCTAATAGAAGTAATTTAGAATCTGTAAAGACCCGGAATATAGTATCCCAGAGTCAGTGGTTACATTATTACATTGGCACAAGATATAAGGAATTACATCCCAAAGGACTGAATGATTTAGCAGTCTTTGAAAACTATATACATATTTGAATCTCACATTCCAATTTTAAACATAAAATACACCATAGTATTTTATTATAGTGAACACTTATTCCCTTTTTATATCCTTTCATATCAATCATAATAAACTTCCTCGCATCCTAGGGAAATGGAACATAAGAAAGGGGTGACATCAAATGCTCGGTAAGGGTATGCATACTATGGAAGATATCATGAATACATAAGTCATAGTCAATATGTAAAGGTAAATAACTGAAAATGCGTTTAGCTTAATAAGTAACTTGAGTTTTAATAATAATATGATTGAAATAAATGATGATCAAACAATGTCATACAAATAATCACATGATCTTGAAATTTGTCCATGGATATCATAGCCAATAAAATAATCAAATGACATAAATAAATAATATCATAGCAAGGGAATTCACAATTATGGACATCATAAATATATATTTTAGACCTTGGTTCAAGACATCATATATAAATGGGTAAGGCCTTTTCCAAATACCCAAACTAGTTTATCTCATGAGATTTATTGATGTATCAAGGGGCTATAGTGGGCCTCCCACATCAATTACATAGTCTAATAAATTCCTTATATGAAAGGGGATAATCATAATCATCATCATAATTTATACTTAAAACCAATCAAATGAAATGTAAATACTTTCACCAATCAATAAACATAATCATAAACCATCTAGTGTAATATGGTGAATGGTATAAAAGTAGTACATCCCTGGTCAAATTTATCATAAACCATCTAGAGAAATAATAAATATTGTATAATTACAACATATCCTTAATGGTTAATATGTAAAATAAGTTTTATTATAATTTAGGAATAGAAATTCCATAAAATTATTATCAAAGACATTATTTAGGAAAGTAACATTTTTTACTTTAAATGTTTCCTTTAAAATCTAATAAATTTAAAAATTACTGGGAAAAAATTTTATTTGAAAATAATCATGGAAATTTGTAAATGAATTCTCAAGAAATAGTGTTCCTAATAGTAGGTAATTCCATACATGTTATAAAAAAAATTCTTTTCTTACTATTGTAAAAAGGTCAAAAAGAACATCATTTATTAAAAGACAAAAATACTATTTTTAAATAATTTTTTAAAAATTAAAACATCTGTAAAAATTAATTTTAAAAATCTTAAGATAATAGTGAAAAAACTTTTAGAAAAAATTGATATGGATGAGAAATATTCTTGATTGAGTATAAAATTAATGTCAGTTTTCCATTAAAAATATTTTGGTATCTTGAGTATATAAGGAGTAATTTTCCTTGAAAAATAAAAATTTATGGTAATATATATATTATAATACAATATATTTTGTTTAATATATCAATATAGAATTATTTCCGGATTGGTCACATAAAAATAAACAATCTCGAATTATTATGAGATCATAAAATAAACCATTACCACTTTGAAACCATTTGAATCATAAGACTCATAAAATAAATATAAATTTATGTATATTTAAATAGAATAATTTTCAGGAAAATAATCATAAAATACATTCATGGGTATTATATACACCACACAAAATAAATAAGTGCTAAATATGTCATATATAGTGAGATGAGGAACCCTTACCTCAGATCTGATTTCCTTGACATGTGTTTGAACATCCCATGGAACAAATATAGATTTATTATTAATAAATTAATGAACCATAAACCTATATATAGTATCATATATGATTTAATTATAACTTTCTATCACCTATTTATTAAAATTTCTTTATTAAAAAAATATTCCATGTAATAACCACTACGTTTTTCATTTATGTTTTGGTTCGGTAGTTTTTGTCCTTGAACTTTAATTATGGTTAATTAATTTAAATATTGTTAATGATGATATAAATATAATATATATTCATTATAATAATATATATATTCATCCATTAAAGTTAGGTATGGAAAAATGGATTACACCACTCACAGAGACGATATGATGTACCTACACATTAACATTATTTCTACTTTATCGACTGATAAAATGTATAGAAGGTAAATATTAAATAAAGTTTTAAGAATAATTTTTATATTATATATATGGTATATATTAATTAAATATATACTTATTACCAAACATGACAATATAAAATGAAAAATGTTTCTCATTTCTTCATTGAGGTGATAGTCTACACATACGTATTAACGACGTTATCATCATACAAATAATTAGATGGTAACAAGGTTGATAGGATATTATAATTATAGAAGTATAATTATGTTATAAATATAATATATATACATTAAATTTATTATTATATTAATCTATGAGAGGCAGTGGTGGGAAAACAACAACATCGGTTCATGAGGCGGTAGTACTCCGTTCGGACGATCGACGGTTTTTTCCCATTTGATGGAAGAGATGATGGAATTATGTCATTACACTAACATAATAACATCTCATTTAATAGAAATATTTTTTATTTTATTTTATCATAGTTTCAAAATATTTTTTATGGGGTGTTTTATGAAATTAAATATAGACGTATGGTTAAGAAATATACCTCTTCTTCAGAGAACATCTTTAGGTTTATACCTAAAGCCTTCAAAAAATAGATTTTTGATAAATAAAGATACTCTAGGTCATGGTTAGGGATTAAAGGAAGTTATTTTTAAAGGTATTTTTCAAATAAAATTGATCTTTAAGTATGAATAGGATTGGATAGGTGGTTTAATTTTATAATTTGGGGAGGGGACCTTTTTGGAAATTCTTTTGAAATTTCCCAAAAGAATACAAAATGATTAGTCATTCCAAAGAAAAATGTTTCAAAATAAAATTATATTAAATGTTAGGATAATATAAAGTCTATATATAGCCATAGGATATAATTTTTACAAGTAAAATTTGAAAATGTTCCCTTATCTTTTGGTTTAACCCCCCCCCCCCACCCCCGATATACTCGTTTTAATATTAACAATGGTAATTAATTTTCACTATTTTCACTATTCATTATGAAAAAAATTAATTCATTATTATTATATAATATTAATTATCATAATTAAAAAAATAATACATTTTACCAAATTCAATTCACAAATTTAGTATAAATTAATATAAATTAAGTACAAAAACATGTCAAAAAGAGATTTTATAAAGAGAAGTTGTCTTAAGTATAAAAAGTTCATATACAAAAACTCAAAAAATAATTTATTTCAATAAAATAAATTAGAATAATTTCAATATAATTTTTCTAATTTTACTTTAAATATATTTTAAAATAAAATGGGACTTTTTAAATTCCTTAAATGAAAAAAAATGTATTTTCACCATTCATCAGAAAGTTAATATTTTCCAAAAAAAATCAAATATTTACTCTATAATAATTTTTGACATGTTGATTTCAAAAATCAAGTTAATTTTTTCAAATAAATTTTATAAAAGTTTAAATAATTATTAATTTTAACATAAGTATGTAAAAGAATACCAAACTATTTTTTTAAAAAAATATTTTTTTTTAGAAAGAAAATATTTTTATTTAAAAATACTTTTATTTTCATTTCTAATCAATTGATAACCAATGGATAGATTTTATATAGGTTTAAACTATATTATTTTCATAATTTATTTATTCCTATTCATACCTACTAATTTAATTTATATATTATAATGATATACTATGTTATGGTTCATTTAGACTCAGGGTTGCATGTTTGATAAGATATCAATGATATTGAATTTATTTAAAAAATATATATATCATAAACACTATTGAGGTTACATTCTTACCCCCTTAAAAAATTTGATCATTGAAATTTATAGAATGTCACTTAAAGAAAATATTTGAGCACTCCTTCATCAGAATTTATTCAGGTTCTCGCAACACCTCTTCTATCTTATGATTTCTCCAATGTACATTTACCTTCTGAGTTTTTTTTTAATTAAAACGTATTCTATCATGTCTATAATATTTATAGGATCTTCATAGTAATATATATTAGGTTCAAATTCTATTCATCCATATTTGAGCTCATGCATTGGGTCTATAATGTACATCCTTAACAATGAAATATAGAACACATAGTGTGCTTTAAATAGACTTGGTATTTAATAAGTGTATTTCAAGAATATGTTTTTCAGTGTTTTAATGTATTGATTTATTTATTTAAATGAATATTTCTTCCAAATTTTTTACAATTTATCTTGTTATGTGTTTTTTAGAAGGATACAGTAATATTAGGAAAAGAAGTGAAAAAGGGCGAATAATGGAGAAATACAATACTTCACACTATGTGGGAAGAGGAGTAGTGCGACAATGAGTTTTTTAGGGTTATCATAGAGTACCTCAAATGAATAAAACTGAAGATCCAACGTGAAATGAAGAATATAGAGAAGATAATAAATTACATGTCATTAAACACCATTACACATAATCTAATATCATTTCCCCATATGATGCAAGACATGAATCCATGTAGTGACCAATTTCTAGTAGTGAAGAGTTACACTTAGTGAGTCCTAAGTACATGACGTGATAGTGGTCAAAGATCTAAAATCTCAGCCAAGATATACATGATGCATTATGTGGAATCATATAAACGCAGACTGAGATTACATGACATGTAATCCATTACACGTCGCGTAATGTGTCAAGTAGAATCCATCCATCGCCTACAGATAAATTTATTCCTTGCAACTCCTGAGAGAAATTCATATTCCAAGACAAATCCAGAATGGAAAAGTTGTTTCACCCTCTTGGGGTTCTTTTTTTTCTTTTCATTATGCTTTATTTTTATTTACACCTTCCCTCTAAACCAATCGTCTCTTGTATGAGGGGGTAATCATGCTATGTTATAGGGTTATGAAACCAAAGGGGAATAATGCATTGGATTTAATTATTTTAATCATTAATCTATTTGGATTGTGTGATTTCTTCAATAAACTTCCAATCCATTTATTTTTATTCTATCATGAACATTGATAATTTAATAAAAAAGGAACATTAAAATTAAACAATTATCAATCCTAAAGAAGGAATGATCATTTTCATCTTTGGGGGAAATCAGTTATAAATACGGTATCTATATAAACTCAATTTTGGAAAAATATTATATTACCAGACCAAGTGTAATAGGTTATTGCTGTATTAAAGAAGAGATAACATGACCATTAGATCTGCCTCGTCTCAACTCTGACAACAGTCATGAATTAATCAACCTATTTATAAGATCCAATTTCACATGAACCATGATATTACATTACCCTAGCACACTTTCCAAAAAAAAATTCAAACCAAACCAATTTGTTTCCCTCTTTCAATTCTTCATTCATAAAATCAATCAAACCAATCATTTTCTCATCCATTTTTTCAATTTTTTAAAAAATAAATCTTTTGAAATTTTAATCAATCTAATTTCACCATCTCTGTGGGTTCGACCTCAATATTACCAATACTAAATTATAATTAATTGATTAGCATACTTTTAGTTTTATAAATTTGTCTTCATATAGTACTATAGGGAATTAATGATGCCCCATGAAGCTATCAGTTTCATTACCAAATGGTAAGACACAAATCCAATTCATTTAGGATTTCAATTTTTTGGATATAATTTGGTCTCAGATTCCCTTTCTTACCAAACCTTATCACACCATTCCAAAAATATATATTCAAAAAAATGTGATCTCCCACTTGAAATCCTAAATCATTCCTCTAGTGATCAGCACATATCTTTTTTCTTCTTTGAGAATCTTTGATATGGGTTTTAATATTTATTACCTTTATTGTTTCCTCCTCCACATTTTTTGAGAAATAAATATTCCATTTATTAAATTCATTATAAATGTTTGGGGTATGGCATCTTTTTCATATCATTCTTCATACAGTACCATTTGAAAAATTGAATGGACACTATTGTTATAGGGCAACTCTACCAAAGTTAAATATTAATCCTACATACCGTGAAAGTTAATAGATCATGACCTTAACATGTATTATAATGTTTTAATATTCTTTTTGAACTATCTATAATTTTTATGGTGATAAGTGATACCCAAATGAATCACAGTATTAAGATCCTTCGTAATAATTTCTAGAATTTTGTTGTAAATCATGGATCACGATCATGCACAATTGAAATAGGTTCACCATGAATACTTAAAACATAATTAATATATAGGCTTTTAAGTAACTAGAGATTTAAATATTCTTTTATAACAAGGATATGTCCAGATTTTTTGAGGTAATAAACAATAATCCATATTGAAATATTATTTCTAGGAGTCTTTAATAATCTAATGACAAAATACATACTAATTTCATCCAAATTCCACACAATAATTGTAATAGGTTTCATGAATCCTCTAGGATCTTTTCTCTTACCCGTCACATGTTGACAAACCAAACATCTTAACATATAATTAGTCTTTCCTCACTTCATATTATCCCACCATTAGTATTCCTTCAAATACCTATACATATTGGTTCTACGAGCGTGTATAAAGAAATTTGAGCTATTAGAATCATAAAACAATTCCCTTTCTACTCAGGTATAGAATGAACACATATTAGCTCTCCAATTTTTATAACACCATCTTCAAAATTGAATCCTTTCAATTTTACATAATTTACAACTCTATTTTTCTTTTGAAAATTCTCATCATCATGTTTATAGCATTTTATATTTACCAAAAAATATATTTTAGAAATTATTTAAAAATGATGTGATGCATCCCATTCCTTAATAATTCCCATTTACATATTTACTAGACCCATTAACATTGGATCCCTATATATACTCATTTTGGTCATAACTCTTGGATCATTCCTACTCAGTGGATTGTCTACCTCATTTCCTTCCCTATGTGGTAGTGTATTGAGAAATCATAATATTAGAGTAGCTCGAGCCATATCCTTTGTCTCATTTGGATATTATACTATGAAAAGATGTATTTTAAACTCTTTTGATTCATGTATATCTCAAACTTTTCAACATTGAGATAATGTCTCCATATCTTCAAAGAAAATATTATGGTCTTCAAATAAAAATCGTGGGTTTTATTGTTTTGTTCATGAATCATTGTACATCTTGATATGTATTCCATAAATGTATCATTCTTCATATGGATTCAACCAAGACCCTTCTTCTTGGCATCACCATATATCATAAATCCATTATTTTCATATGGTACAATCAAAATAAAGCATTCATTATTATATTCTTAAATTATTCAAAACATTCTTCACATTATTTATCCATATGAACATAATCTATTTATGAGTAATCTTTCATAATAAGTTATCCAATTTAGAAATATTTTAAAAAAAATCATCGATAGTAACCTACCAAACCAATGAAATTTCATACTTCGCTTTTTCTCATTGATGTAGGTTATTCTTGGACTACCTTTTTATTCACAGGATCAACAAATATACCATCATTGGACACAATATATTCATGAATAGAAACTTTATAAATCTATAATTCATACTTTCTCAATATCCTATATATCTCCTTTATTTTATGAGTATCAATAATGTTTCATAACTTTTTATAATTGTTCTTTTATCTCTTATAATAAACAATATATCACCAATAAATACCTTAACAAAATCATCAAGATATTCCTTGAGTACTCTGTTCAATATGCCTATAAAAAATGAGGTTGTATTAGTTAATCAAAATATAATTAATTTGAATTCATAATGTCTATACCTTATTAAAAAAAATATTTAGAATATGTACCTTCTTTACTCAAAATTGATGATAATAAGAATGAAGGGAAATATTCAAAAAATATAGAGCTCTATGAAATTGAATGATTAAGTCATAAATGAGAGGTAGAGGAAACGTTTTCTTGATCCTAATAACACATATATCCCTATAATCAATGCACAACCACATAGATCAATATTTATTATTTATTAAAAGAAAAGGGGATCCTCAAAACGAAACACTAGGGAATATAAACCCCTTATCACCCAACTCCTATTATTGTCTATTCAACTCCAGTAATTCTATAGTTTCCATTCAAGAGGGATTATTTGATATTAGTATGACCTCTAGGATTAAATAAATGTAAAATTCACCTTCACACTCTCATTGATTTGAAAGTAATTCCACAAGAAATACATCAATTTTTTCCTATAAAATATGTACATTATCAATTTTATGATTACCTTTTTATCTATAGATTCTGTATACTCTTCTTCCTAAAGGATATTATTCATAAGATATACTAGGGGTGGATCTATACATGAATTAGATGATGAAGTCTCCCCTCCAAAGATAATCAATTCCATATCTTCATAACAAATCATAATTTAATTCTCCATAAAAAAAATTTGTTCCATATTTTGGAAGCCACCCATTAATAAAAATTATATCATAACCAGTCATATTTATAATAGTTAATTAAGAAAATAGGGCCCATTTATGTGTTATAATAGTAACTAACTGACAGGTTCAGGTTGGAGTGAGACTTCCACTAAGATACTTGACTAAAAACTCCCATCTTAATGTGATAGAAAAATATATAATTTTCTTAGAAATATTTAAAGATATAAATGAGTGTGATGATCCACAATCAAATAAAGATTTAGTTAAATTTGAGGATATTATTAACGTATCTTCCATGAAATCATTAAGTACTTCAACCATAGTTGTTGTGATGACCTTATCTTGGCCCTTATCTCTAGACCTTTTCTTGGGAAAATTACTTTGAGGCCAAGGATGGTAATTCACATAGTTACCCATATCCTTATATTTGAAGCATTGCACATTGAAAACTTCTTTCATTACCTTTAAATCATGATCATGGTGGACTTTATCTGCACACTAGTTGGAAACACTCATTCCAAAGAAGAATTTTCCATGGTGTTTCTTTCCACACTTATTAAAAGTTGTAAATTCCACTCTTCCATTATTCCCCTTTTATATATTTCTGTATTTAGAGAGCACAACCACCCTTTTATAATATTACTTTCTTTTTAAGACATAAGACATTGATAATTACTTCTATTTCTGGATAGCACATGATATTGTATCCTTGTATAATGATAATGTTTTGTAAATTAGTGACCTTTGAAGGATTGGGATAATATAATAAAATAAATATTAAATATTTATATTTGTATTATGTACATAGTCTTTATAATTCCGTATTATCCATGTAAATTTGGAGTCATTCTTAGAACCATGTTCATTATCCTTTTTTCTTATACTTAGGAATTGTATCTCCATATCCACAAATTAACCACGAAGAAAGTATTTCTCAACGAAGATTACCTTCAAAACATTCCAATACATTTTTTATATTTCTTATTCATCCTTCATGTTTTTAGTCAGTAAAAATCATTTATTTTCATCCTCTATGACAAGACAAACATCCATGAAAACCTTCTCTTGTTCATTACTTCACAAACTGATAAATGTATTCAATAACGAACATTTCCATTACTAATATAAAAATGGATATGTAGTACCATCAAATCATGGAGATTTCTGACACATATAGTCATCTAAAATTATTAAAAAACATTTTTTATTAGTAGGATGATTAATATAAGGAATGTTATTGGTTGTAACAAGGGTCATCTACCCTAATATAGTTATAATTTTTTTATCTTCAATAGAAGCTCCAAATCCAACATTATTACTTTTCCTAGGTGGGAACACCTTAATGTATTAAATACATTGATACAATTATCATTTCTTTCACAATTATCTATTTATAATTTTTGGTACACACTATATTAGATTTTAACATTATAAAAAATAATGTTTAATTTAAAAACTAGTGAATCGGTTAACATTAATTGAATAAAAATCATATATAATATTAGAATCATAAACTTGGATTATCAGGGAAATATTTTAAGTCAAAAAAATATTTTCAAATCATTCATAATTATTTTTAAAGAAAATGTGAATTAACCCAATAATATCTCCCATGAGTATCAAACTATGTGTCTAGAAAGGATCATTTTCATACACCAAGTGATGATCGAGTAAAATCCGAATTCACTCTTTTTAGATTTATTACCCCTAGATAAAACTTTTTTTGATCCACATCCACGTATAGTATCCAGACGTGGATGTATTTCTAGAAAAACCATATAAAATTTAACTTAGAAAACTTTAGGATGTTATCTTATACGTGAAGTTGTCCTCAAGGTCAATCATAGGGCTATATTCTCTAATATATGTTTTCATAAATCTATTTCTTAGTTTTTTCTACTAAACATGATATGATACCAAGATTAAATACCCCAAACCCAATATCCTAGAGTTAGTGGTAAATTTTTTACATTGGAACTAGATATAATTAATAACATCCTGTAATAAAAAAATGTTTAGCAGAGTTGTAAATCTAGATACATACTTCAACCTCATATTGTAATTGAAAAAAACACAACATGGTATTTTCATAGTGTACGCATATATTACCTTTAAAATTACCTTTCATATCAATCCCAATACACTTCCTTAAGTATTTTGGAATGGAAACATGAGAAAGGGATGATCTCATATGCTTAGTAAGGGTATTCTTACAATGGAAGCTATCATGAATACATAAGTTATAATCAATATGAAAAGGTTAATAACTAAAAAAATATTTCATTTAATCAATAACTTGATTATGAAGAATAATATGATAGTAATATATGATGACAAAATAGTTCCATATAAATAATAACCTGATATTGAAACTTCTGTATAGATTTCCCAACTAGTGAGATAGTTAAATGGACATAAATAACTAATCTCATATTGAGATAATTCATAATGTTGTACATAATAAATATATTATTATGGCCTTGGGAAAAATAATGTTATATAAATGGGTAATGCCTCAAACAAATACCCAAACAAGTTTGTCTCATGAGGCTTATAGATGCATAGAGTGGTTATAGTGCACCCCACCCATCACTTAAAAAGTCCAATGAATTCCTCATAACAAATGGGATAAAGATAATAAACATAATCATTCATATTGAAAAACATTAATACGAAATGTTAATACATTCCCCAATAAATAAACATAACCATAAACCATCCATAGTAATATGGACAGTGGTATCAAAGTAGTATATCCCCATTAAAAGTAATCAAAAACCATCTAGATAAATAATAAATATGGTATCGTTAAAATACATCCCAAATGGTGTATAATTAGAATAATAGATCATTTCATTTATGAATAGAAACACTATAAAAATGTTATTAAATAATTATTTAGGTAAATAAAAGTTTTCAATTTGAAAATTAATTTTAAAAACAAAAAATTCTGAGTAGTAGGAAAAAAATTCTTTGTAAAATAATCATGGAATCTTTTAAAGGAATACTCCAAAAAAATTATTTGTCATGATAGAGGGAAAGTTTTTACAATTCATAAAAACATTCATTTATATCTGTTGTAAAACGAAAAAAGAGAACAAAGTTTATAGAAAGAAAATTACATTCCTTTTAATTTTGTTTTTAAATTAAAACATGGGTAAGAATGAACTTTAAAAATTTTAATAGAATATGAGAAACATTTTTAGAAAACATGGAAATTTTAGAGAAATATTCTTAATTGAGTAGAAAATAAATGGTGGTTTTCCTTTAAAATTATATTTTGGTATCTTGAGTAATTAAATAGATAAATTTGAAAGGAAAACTAATAATTTATGGGAATAAAAATAGGATAAAAAATATTGAAATATACAATTAATTCTACATTTGTTACATAAATTTAAACATTCACAGATAATGATGTGATTGTGAAATAAACCCTTACGAATTTGGTAACATTTTAATCATAAGCCCCATGAAAAATATATCCATAGATGGATATTTATATCCCATATTTTTCATGATAATAATAATAAAATTCTTTCATGGACATTATATACACCACAAAAAAATATTTGGTGAATGTGGCATATCTCTCAGGGAAGTAAAAGTGAGACGAGAAACTCTTACCTCATGTATGATTTCATTCCTACATATTCAAGCCTATTATAAAATAAATATAGATTTATTATTAATATATTATGGAACCATACTCAAATATATAATACCATATATGATATACTTATAACTTTTTATCAGCCATTTATTAATAATTATTTTTTAAAACTATATTTTATATGATAACTACTTCATTTTTCATGTATGTTTTTGTTCGGTAGTTTTGGTCCTTGTACATTGATTATGGTTCCATCATATATATAATTCTAATAATGATATAAATATTATATATATATACATACATTATATTAATATGTATTTTCATCTATATAATTTAGTTATAGAAAATGGATACAACAGTTCTTAGAGATAATAGGCCATACCTATGCATGAACCTTGTTTCCACTTTCTTAATGGATGGAATGAATAAATGGAAAATATTAAATAACCTTAAAAGAATAAATTTTTTATCATATATATCATATATATTTGGTAAATATATACTTATTACAATCCATGTCAAAATAAAATGAAAAATGTATCACAACGCTTCATGCATGCGATAGTCCACATATACGCGCGGGCAATGTAATCATTTTCCAATAGATTTGAAGGTAAGAAGGTGGATATGATATTTAATTATATAAGTATAATTAATTCATAAATAATATATATATATATATTAAATCTAAATTTATATCCATTTATGATATGATGTTATGGAAAAATCTACATAGGTTCTTGAGAAGGTAGAATGGCATGCACACAATCAACAATTTTGATTCCCATTTTATGAAAAGGGGGATGGATTTATATTGTTCCAAAAAAATAATATCATATAAATATATGGAAATATTATTTTTATTATTTTATTATAGTATTAAATGAATTTTAGGTGGTATGGAAATAAATAAAATGAATACACATGGTTAAGAACTATACCACTTCTTTAGAGAACCTCTTTATGTTTTCAACTAAGGCCTTCCAAAAATGTTTTTTGATCAAAATAAGGACTATAATTTAGGAATTGGTATTTAAGGAAATTATTTGGGAAATTATTGGCCTAAAAAATGATCCTAATTATTATCAATGAGAATATAGGTGTTTTTCTTTTATAAGTTGCTGAGAAGATCTCCTTGAAAATTACTTTTAAATTTTCAAAAAGAATACAAAATGATAAAGTGATTCCCAAGAAAAACTATTTAAATGAACCTCATATTTATTTTTAAGATTTTATAAGGTATAAATGTTTCAATTAAAATAATTTTAACAAGTATAATAGAAAAAATTAGCCTTATCTGTTGGTTTACACCCCCCCCCCCCCCCGATAAACCAGTTTTAATGTTAACTGTGGTAATTAATTTTTACTATTTTCACTATTAATTATGAAAAAATTAAGGTGATCATATTAAAAAATATTAATTATCGTGGTTTCAAATATTTAATCCATTTTACTAAATTAAATTCAAATAATTGGACTACTGTTTTAAAATTAATCTTGCAAACACGTTGAAAAGGTGGTTTTCCAAAGAGACGTTTTCTTATGTATAAAAAGTCTTTATATAAAAAATAAACATAAAATTAATTAAAATGAAATAAATTGGATTAATTATAATATAGTTTTACTAATTTTAAATTTTAAACCTATTTAAAATAAAATTTTACTTTTTAAATTCTTTAAATGAAAAATACAATTTTTAAAAAAAATCAGTATTTTCACAATTCTACAAAAAATTAACATTTTTTTTAAAAAAATCTGAAATTCAATATAAGATTGATTTAGAAATTTTTATTTCAAAAACTGATTTTATTTTTTCAAATAAAGATTTTATTAGTATAAAATAAATTAATTTTCAAATAATTTTTCTAAAGGATAAGAAATCATTTTTTAAAAAAATACATAGTTTTAGTAAAACATTTCTTTTTCTTTCAAATGTTTTTTATTTTAATTTATAATAAATTTATCACAAATGAATAAATTTTAGTTTGGATTAAAAAAATATTATATCCATATTCATACTCACCAATTTAATGGCTACACTATAATGATATATTATATTATTGATCATTTAGACTTAGGGTTCCGTGTATCGAAAGCTATCAAAGATATTGAATTGATTTAAAAATTAAAAATGTCATAAAGTATTAATGTTTTAAATTTACCCACCCCCTAAAAAAATTTCATCCTTGTAATTTATCTAATATCACCTCATGAATAGATTTGAGCATTCCTTTATCTTAATTTCCTTAGGTTCTCACATTTCATCTTCTATATTATGATTTCTCTAATGGACCTTTACCGTCCAAGTTGTCTAATTCATAAACACGTGTTCTCTTGTATCCAAAATCTAGATATGATCTTCACAGTAATAGAAACTAGGTTCCAATTATATTTAATCATATTTTTTAACATGCATTGAATCTTGCATGTACTTGTATAATAGTAATATATGAAACACATCATGTTCATTAGAGAGACATAGTAGAATTACCAAACGATAACCACAACTCCAATTATTTCTTGGATTTAAATAGGTTTGATGTACCTACGGCTCAGCTTCCATTTCTTTATGAACATTATAATACTCTTATATAGAGATACTTTCAAAAACATATGATCTCGCACTTGAAGTTCGAAATATTTCCTCTGATAATCGGCATAGCTCTTTTACCTTATTTGATCTTCTTTGATATGGGTTTGAATAATATTTACCTTTATCATTGTCTCCTCTATAGTTTCTATGGCTACAATATTCCATTCACTAAATCCATCCCAATAATTTAGAGTATGACATATCTTAACATATAATTCTTTATACAACATCATTTAAATACTTGAATAGAAGATATTTCTATAGAAAAACTCTAACAAAGGTAAATAATGATCCCAAACACCTTGAAATTCAACATATCATGAACCCAACAAGTATTATAGTGTTTGAATAGTTATTCTTAGTAGTCCATTAGTTTAAAGGTGAAATTCAGTGCTTAAATAAATAATGGAATCCAAATCATTCATAAGACTTTTCTATAATGTTTATTTAAATCATAGATCAAGATTAGAAATAAATTAAAAGAGGTGCACCATGAATACTTACACAATCATTAATATTTATTTCTGTTAGGATCTCAAGAGGTATGCCTTTTTTTATAATAAGTAAATGTGAATATTTGGTGATTTGATTAACAATAATCCATATTCAATTATTATTTTTATGAGTATTTGGTAATATAGGGACAAAGTATATTGTATTGTTATCCCATTTCTACAATGGAATAGGTATAGGTTGCATGACTCTATAATGATCCAGTCTCTCATCCTTCACATGTTGTGAAACAAAACATCTTGACACATAATCAAATTTTTCTTCTTCATATTATATGAACAATATTATTCTTTAAATAAATATACATATTAGTTCTTCTATGGTGTATAAATAAATTTCAGAAATGGGCATTGTAAAATATTTTTTTTTCAGCTTAGTTATAGATAGAACACATAGTATCTTTAAAAAATTTAGAACACTATCATCACAATTGAGGTCTATCAATTGTACATCATTTAGAACTATAATTTTCTTTTGAAAATTTTCATCATCAGGTTGATAAATGTTTATATTTTTCAAAAAATATGGTTTATAAATCATTTAAAAAGGATTTATATCTCACATTTCATAATAATTACCATTTCCATATTTAATATATCCATGAACAAAGGGTCCCTATAGATTCTCATTATGGTCATAACTCCAAGATCATTCATCCTCAATGCATCCACTGTCATATTTTCCTTCTATGGGTGGTAGTGTATTGAGAAATAATAATGTTTGAGTAGATCAATCCATCACCTTTGTCTCATGTTGATATATTTCTATGAAAAATGTATTTTAAACGCATGTTCTTTGCGTATATCTCACACTTTTCACCATAGATATAATATCTCTATACATTAAATGAAAATATTACGGCTTCCAAATTAAGATCATGGGTCAGATTGTTAGGTTCATGAATCATTAATTTTATAAATACAAAATAAATAACTTTATAATTTTACACAAGGATTCAACCAAGACATGTCCTCAATGCATCACCATATATCACAAATCCATCATTTCTTAGTGATACAGTTAAAATAAGACCATTTATTAATCTCTTATTCAATTATTCAATAAATTCTTGACATTCCTTTTTCCATATAAACATAATAAATTTATGAGTAATCTTGGTTAATGTATTAGATAATCAGGAAAAAAATTATAAAAATAATTAATAGTAACCTTATAAACCAATCAAAACAAAAAAAATTCATTTATTATTATAATTTAGGTATTCATTAAATTTCCTTTATCTTTATACGATCAACTGAGATTCCATTATTGGGAACAATATGCCTAATAAAAGTAACTTTCAAAATCCAGAATACACATTTTCTAAATTTACCATATAACAATTTTCTTCTAAGAGTATCATGAATGATTCATAAGTGATTATCATGGTCCTTATAGCTCTTAGAATAGACTGAGATTTCATAAATAAATACCACAAAAATCATCATATTATTCCTTGATTAATTGGTTTATTAGGTCCATAAATACAGAGGGTGTATTAGTCAATCCAAATTGCATTACTAAGAACTAATAATGATCATACCACATTCAAATATTGTTCTTCAGAATATATCTATTCATTACTCCCAATTGACGATACCCATAGAAAAGGTGAATGTAAAAAAATATAGATATATGTGAAGTTGATTAAATAAGTCATCAATGAAAAGTAGAGAATACATTTTTTGATCATAATATCATTTATTTACCTATAATCAGTGCATAGGCACATTAATCCTTCTTTATTATTAGCAAAAAGTATAGGGTTTACCCAATATGAAACACTAGGGAATATTAACCCCTTATCACAAAATTAATCTAGTTTTTTATTCAACTCTGTTAATTTTACAATGTCCCTTATACAGGGAGTCTTTAATATTGATCTTTCATTGGGTATTAAATCATTGAAAAACTTAACTTCATGCTCTGGTGGATGTCCAGGTAATTTATCATGAAATAAATCAATTTATTCATACAAAAGAAGTGATTTATAAATTTTAAGATTACATTTTTCATCTATAGATAATGTATTCTATTATTCCATGAGAATCTCATTCATAATAGTTACCAGATTTGGTTATTGACATGACTTGGATGATGAAGTCTCCCTTATAAATGTAATATATTCCATATATTCATCAAAAATAATAATTTCCTTATATTTATATTTTTTGTAAACCATATATTTAAATACATTACAAAATAAGGATTATATCAATATCCACCGTAGTCGTAATAATGAAGTCAGCAAATAGGGAAAATTAATATGGAATAATGGTAACTAACTGACACATAGTGGTTGTAATGTGACTTTTTCTTAGAGTCTTAATTGATAAATCATTTCTAACAGTTCAAAAAAATTTCTTTTTTTTTGAAAAAATGTGAAGATATAAAGGATTGTGAAAATATTGAAAAAAATAATGCATTAGATAAATTTGAGGATATATGTCATTAGGGGCTTCAGGAAAAGCTATTGTGATATCATAATCATGAAATAACTCTCTTGATCTATTCTATGTGAAATTCTCTCAAGAAACGAGATAGTCATTTTCATAGTGACCCATATCCTAACCGTTTAATAATTTCACATTGTAATTTTTTCCCTTATAATCATGACCATTTTGGACTTTCTCTCCACACTTGTAGTAAAATACCATCCTCAATAAGCATGTTCCATGGTGTTTATTTCCACATTCATTACAAAATGTAAATTACACTCTCCAGTTCTCAACAATTTCAATATTTCCTTTTCTAGAGTGCTCAGCCAAACTTTTATTAAATTTATTCCCTTTGAATCCATAAACCTCTCATAATTCATTCCATGTCTTAATATCAAATGAAACAATGTCCTTGCATGATGAGGATTTTTATTATATTAGTTCCCTTTAAAGGATTTTCTTATTCCCATAAAAAAATATTCAATCAATCTATTTGGATTATATACATAGTTTTTATAATCCCATAATAACTTTGTAAATTTTGATTCATACATAGAAACATCTTAATTTTCTTTTTAACATAAACTCGAGAATTCTATCTCCATATCCTTTTATTTCTCACAAGGAAAATATTTTTCCAATAAGAGTACCTTAAAATGATTCCACTTTATGTTAGATATTTCTTTTTAATCCTTATTGTTTTGAATCCAATAACATTATTGATCTATATTCCCAAAGAGATGATAAACTTACATGATAAACTTATCTTATTCATCGCTTCATAATGTAATAAATATCTCCTCTACAGATTTTTCAATTTCTTAGCTTAAAAAAGATTTGTAACCCCATTAAATTATGGGTGTTTCCAACACGTGAAGTCATTTAACATTGTTACATTGCATTTTGGATTTGTAGGATGATCCATATGATCTGTATTATTCATTAAAACCTAAGTCATCTTCTTTAATATTGTTATAATTTGTTTAGTTCTAGATACCACTGCAACTTCAGCTTTATTATCATTCCTATGAGGGAAACCCCTACATGGATTACATGTACTGATATAGTTCCCAATCCTTCTAATAGGAACCATTTCTAAATAATTTAATACACTATATTATACCATAATATTATGAACCATAATGTATAATTCAAAACTAGTTAAATACATAACATAAATTGAAAAAATTATTCATATCTAATATCAGAATCATAAAATTGGTTTCATTGGGAAATTATTCAATTTATAAAAATATTTTCAAAACCATTATAAGTTTTTGTAATGAAAATTTGAATTAACCTAAGAATATCCCCCAGGAGTGTCAAACTATGTGTGAAAAAAGGCCCATTTTCTTTCACCAAGTGACAATAAATTTAAATACCAATTTTCCCTTTTTATATTAATGAAACATTGGTATAATTATCATAAATCTACATCCAATTATAGTATCTAGACATGGATTTATTTCTAGAAAAAAAATATAATTTGTAACTTACCGGAACTTTAAGATATTATCATATACTTGGAAATATCCTTAAATTTATTCATAGGGATATATTATGTAATATATGTTTTATTAAATATATTTCATAATTTTTAGACTAAAATTTATTTGATACCAACCATAAAAAACACAAACTTAGTATCCCAAAGTTGATTCTTACTTTATTTTATTAACACTATATATAAGGAATCATATCTCAAAGGATCGATTCGTTAATTAGTCATAGAAAACATGATGCATTCTTAAATCTCACATTATAATTGAAAAATAAAAAAAATATTATTTTCTTTTGGTACCCCATTGTTCTATTTATTATATCCCTACATATCAATCATAATACACATCATATAATCCTAGGGAAAGAAAACATAAGAAAGGTGTGAACCCAAAATATTTGTATGGGTATGTGTAAAGTATAATCTCTCATGAATACATAATCCATAATCAATATGGAATGAAAAATAACTAAAAACACCTTCAATTTAATAAATAAATTGTGTTTGAAAAATAATAATATATTAGGAATAAATTATTATAAAAAAATTAGAAATTAATAATCACATTATCTTGAAACATATACATGGATATCATAACTAATAAAATAATCACATATGTGTAAATAACTAATATTATAATGGGGTAATGAATAAAATTTTAAGAAATTAAGGTTATAGACACACATATATAGCCACAATTTATTAAAACAATGTCTATAACATACCATATTTACATGTGTCATAAAATATCTGTGTCATTATGCCCCAATAACTCTCCCATTTCTACCCTACACTCTTGATCTATCCTCCCCCGATGCTTCCACCAAACATCCCACAATCCACCTCCTCTAACATAGCCACCCAACCTACCAACAGTCCTCCTCCAACACATCCACCCCAACCCCCCACCAACGCTGCTCCAAGGTGGTCACCACACCTCGACCTACGGTGTGCCTCCAATGCAGCCACCCCACCTCACCACGACAATCCGCTAACAATGTGACTCTAATTTAGCTCTTATGTGGATCCGATATAGATCCATCTCATTCTCCTAACCTCTCTAGATCCTTCTCCTTTGACATAGAATCCCCCCAATACTTATCTTATGATGTGGCCACACAACCTCTCCAATTTCTCACTCAATAAAATCCATACCTTCACAATCCTTCTCCTACCATGATTTATCACTAACCTCGTTCGTCTAATCCTAGAAAAATCCTCTCATATTTGATTTCTGAGGTGAAATACATGTATTATATTGAACTTAATCTTTATAATTGGTCTAGGTTCCCAAAATCTCCCCAATAAAGTTACCCGTGTATCTTCGTTGAATTGATTTTTAAGATGAAATTTAGTAACTAGGGAATTCTGTAACTTGACCATTTATTTTTCTTATGTTTAATTCAATAACTATTATGTGAATTAAATAGATGTAACATTTATTTTATTAATTTAGTGTTTACTTTGATCTTAGTAATTTATTCTCTAATGAAAATGAGTGACTTTATTTTTATACCTCTGTTGATTTGATCCTTTGTTATTTATTTTTTATTATTTTTTTATATTTATTTTCTATTTTATTGTGCCATTTGTTATGTGTTTTCTTATTTTTTTTCATTGATGTTATTTGTTTTCTTTTTTATCTATATTATTAGTATCAACCAAATATAATCACTTTGATACTGGTAAAATTCATGGTATTATGCATGCATATATATTTCTTTCATTTCATAAAATCAAATTTTCAACCACCAATTTCCTTCCTAAAAACTATTTTGGCATGGTTCCCTTATCAAATTTTGAGAAAAAAATCCCATTCAAATTAACAATTTTCATTGAGTAATCTATATAGAATTTCAAATTCGTATTATATTTCACTCTATTTAGGCCTAGATATTATATTATGTTTATGAAATTGATTATGTACAATGATCCTTCATTATCATTTTTCTTTGGTATTTTTTCAACTAAGTTAAAATTTTAGTAAAGAATTATCTAGAGAATACAATATGGAGACATTGAATTCTGTAATCCCTTCATTTTAGGTACTAATTCCAATTTATTATTTCTCATCCAAATCCTATAACTGAATTCTTCTATATCCATATGTTTCTTAAAAATGATACTAAATTACTGAAATCATTGATCTTTAACATCCATGGCTTTGAGAGACCACACGAAACATTAATGGTTTATAGTGCAGATGATACTCCGGTATAAAATAATTTTTTAAAGGATCTTCAAGCTAGTTTTATAGTGTTATCCTTCTATCGTGGAATTATTTTCCATGGGTGGGTATTTACTTGTAGTTGTAACTATTTATTCTTAAAATTTCAAACATTAACATATTTTGTTACTTAAAATTGTTTATTCATATCCATAACTTATAAATATGATGACAACACCTAGAAAATCATGTGAAAACAATAGCACACTATCCTATTTAGATTATACACTATCTACAACATTATCCCCTCTCTTTGATAAGGGTAAAACACTAACAGAAATTAGATCATTCATGGTGGTCAGTCATCAATTTCATTATTTGTAATTAAATAATTACTCTTATCTCGTCATAATTTATGTTCTTATTTTGGTAATAATTATATTGAATTTTTTTATTATAGGTTAAAAAATTCATCAATATTCCCACAATAAGAAAATTCAATGAAAATAAAACTGGTTTTATGAATCATGCATTTCTTGTAAAAAGAAGTTATATTATTTTAATGAAAAAATTTATTTTTTTTATTAAAATAAATCATCAATAATGACAATTCCAAGGTAAAATTTCAAATTTCATGCACTTATATTCATATATAATGATATAAGGATGTCTTTAACAGACATAACTTTAATATATTCCAAAAAAAATCTTGTATAATTTTTCTTGCATTATGAAAATCAATAACTTTTAGAAATTATTATATCATGTTATTGCTACATTTTTTTTCTATAAGTAATTTTATGAAATTGATTTATGTATTATTTGAACACAAAAATTTCAGTCTTGTTTGATTTAAGTTTTAACTTCATCTATCTTGAATCATTATTTTCCCAGATACCGATTCAAATTGTTGTTCAATGATAATGATAGATCTATCACAATTTTACTCTTTGAAAAATAGTTCCTAAAATTTATTCAAAAATAGATTCTCGGCTAAGAGACATACTCATTTGGGTAAATAACTAAAAATATTTTATTTTTCATGTGGTTTTAAAATTTGTAATGAACTAATATCTATAAATTATAGGACAATGAAGAGTTTGTATTTCTTGTAAAATTTAATATATTGAAATATAAAACAGTGCTTCTTAGTGTTTAAATCTCAGAATTCAATATACAAAATAGACACCAACCATTAGAACAAAATGAATTCAAAGTATTATTTATTATAGACAATACATAACACATCAAATATTTCCATAATCCTACAATCTAACATACCATAAAAACTTCATACATATTTTATATACCAAATAAATTCAATTTTAGGACAGATATATATATATATATATATTTTATAATACATACACATTCTGAATTCATTATTGTTTATTTTCTTACAGGTTTTTTTCTTCAGATACAATGTCCAGAACAAATGAATCTAGTACTACATTATGAATTTTTTGTTATATATTTCTTTATAGGGTGTTTCTTCGTATACATGATCTAGAATAAATAAATCAAGTACTACATCAATGTTATCTTTTTACCCAATATTATGTTAAAATTTATTTCCTTTATCATTTGCATATATATTATAAAATTATTTAAAAATATTGCATTCTCTACGTATTTCAGTATTTAAAACCACTTGTAGTTATTTTCATGAAAAATTAAATATATTTCAATAATTCTTTTAAAATTTATGTGTAAATTATTTAAATAAAAACTTTACTTAAATTTAAATTGTTCATAATACAATATAACTATGTCCTTTTAAATGTTATCAAAATATATTAACATCAAAATGGAATGAAAATTTTACAGTTTATATTTATATATGATAGTTTTTAAAAAAATATTTTAATACCATCACAATGTAGATTACATTTAAATGCATTTATATTTTATTTATAAATAATAATTTTTGAATATCATCAATCTATAAATTAAATTATGCAGTAACACGATTAAATAATTGAGACTACACATAGATAAAATTTGAAAATGAAACTTTTCAAAAATGAATCTATATACATAATGATTTATTCATTAGAAAAAAAACTATATGTAAGTGATATATTCATAGGAATCTCAAATGAAATATTAAACCGAATAATTCATATAGTTTTAAAAAGAATTATTGTAACAATTTTGGTTCAATTATGATTATGATAAATGAATATAGTTTACTAACATATAAATTTAACTCATATATGTATACAATGTGAGATGATCTGCATAATTCCTATATAATATATGGAGTTTACTCATATAAACAATTTCTTTTAATATTGTTTTACCCAATTCCTTATATATAAGGATTTAGATATAACTTCTCATAATATATATGATATTTCTTTATGATATTATATTATATTGTATCATGTTATCCACATCATTCCTTTATATTAGAAGGACATTTCTTTGTGAGTATAGTTTTTGAATATATTATCATGATATTTATTTTCAAATATTGATTTATTTGGGAATATACTTGTATATGTTGTTTCCATTCAAACATATTAAATAATGAATATAGTATCAAGATATTACTTTATGAATATATTATCATGATATCCATAACATTCCTGTAGAGTATCTACATCATTCATGTACAGTTTCATTCCACATTATTCATGTATAGTAAATTTATATAGGTTATATATATATATATGAATATAGTTTATTCATATGACTCATACATTTTTTTCCAAATGAAATATATAAAAAAATGTACCAATATTTATGAAAATGAATTGTGTTATTAAAACAATATGTAGATGCATAGTTTTTTATTCAGGTCTTTATTTTCAATGGATTGAATTTATTGTATCTTAATTTTTTTGAAAGAGTTATTAATGATATTTTAATACATATATGACTGATGATAATTCATGAATTATAGATTTATTTTGGACTTAGTTAATTTTTAAATAACTTATGCATAAGTTTTTCACACTAGTCATTGAAAAAATGTTCTACCACTTATAGGAGTTAATTTATGTCGGAATTAAAGTGAAATACTTTTTTATAACATAAAATAAACAAAAAAAATCAATTTTTGGGGGGTTATGTAGGAAATCGATGAGGAATTAATTTTCTTAATCTTTATTGACATAATTAGTGTGACTCAAATTACTTCAAAACACCTTCAGTGGTATGTAAATTTTTTTTTCAAGTTCACTAACATCACACATCACAAATAGGGAAAATTACCAAATAGTTCAAGGAAATTGTATTTCCTATTTCATTATCCATTATCAAGGATTATTAATTTCTTGGCATCTATAATTACTGATATGATTTTTCTAATCCTTTTAAAATTAATCATATTCTACTTGTTCTAATCTTTAGAGGTTTATGATTTTTTTTCTTTATGTGAACTCATTTATTGGTGAAAACTAGAATCTAAAAATTCAAATAAATTTATTTACAAAAAGAACCTATAAATAGAAGACCTAGAATCAAAGTTAGAGTGTTTATAGATTGCTGAAGTATTGATCATTATCTCTCTGATCGAGATTTATTATGTTTTTTATTCTTTTACTGTGTCCCTACTGTTTTTTATCATTGATATTTTTGTAAAAACACTATTATATTTCAATTTTCATAATTTTTATTACTTATAATCTCTTATGATTAATGATTTTTTAGGGTACGGTCATGTCATGTAAATATTTTACTAAATAATATAAGGTGATATGATCTTGATCTTATGATCATTTAATTGAAGAAACACTAAGGTAGGAAATTTTTATTTTATCCTCTTAGATCGAAGAGAATCTATCAAAGAAATAATTGCTTCTAGAATAAGGAATAGATCCTTTTTTCTCTTTGGATTAAAAGAAAATAATTTTTTATAATAGGACCATAAATTCCCTTTATTTAATAAAAAAAATATTACAAAATGTAATAAGAACCAAATTACATTGTTACATTCCATACTTTTCACATTTTTCATTCTCAATGTTCTATTTATATATATTTGAAGTGTGTTGCCCTAAAAATTATTACTTTATTTGTATTGTGATATTTTTAATTAATTTATAATAGTTCATAATGAAACCTACATTAGTCTATTTGAAACAAACATCTTAAAGATGGTATTTATTTATAATAATATTTCATATTATCAATTCAACTTTCACACTCCTCTTGAATATTCTTATCTATGACAATATAATCTTTACTAGGTACCCACTAGGTTTCAACTTTGTAGTGGTTAAGCTTTTATTAGAATAAAATTTCATTGTATTAATTGGGAAACTTGATATAACATGTTCTAAAAGCATCAATATATACCTATCTCGCATCATTATAAATATATCTTATATCAATAAATTTAAATATATATAAATAAAATTTAGATCAATATCCATGATACTCAAAAATCAATCTTTCCACTAAAATTTCCAACTATAGCTATTAAACATATGAATAATTGAAACATCTTTATACATCTGATATCCAGACATCTCCATATAAGTTCCAAAGAAAATTACATATCTTAAACATATATTAAGAACCCAAAATTCATGTTAACCATCATCATCCATGAGTCTTCACATATTTAGTTTTTTTTCATAAATATGAACTCATAACGCATCAAGATGGTATCCTCTTTCTTCATGAAAGTACAACTCATGTATATAATTCTTTTTGACACCAAGTGAACCTTCTTTCTCACTCTCTAGAAATAATTTTCTTTCAATTTAATATAATCATCCATAACCATATAGATTAAATCCTTGGAATTTTCCCCTATAATAAATATTTTCATTTCAAGCAATACAAGAACATTATGATTCAACTCAAATGAACAATACTTTTCCATAAATATTGGATTCACAAATTGAATAGCATATTCGCCTCCTAGAAGTACAAGAGAAACTCCATATGGATTTTCAATATACTTGAAATAATATATAATCCTCACATTCCATATCTATTATACTTTATAGATTGTAGATAACTCTCAAGGTCTATAATCCATCATAATTTAACAATCACCTCATGTTCATCATTCTTCATTCAAGTTATTTCTTGATGTACCTTAACAAGATCTTCATTATAGATATTTATTTACATGTGTTATTTTCATCTTAATATGATTTTTACTTTTCCAATCAGTACCTTCATAATCTCTATGTGAGCTCGTGAATTTATTGCATCAAATATAGTTCTTTGATGATTTAGATGTTGATGAACTCGAAACCTCACAAAGAGAACCTATTTTATCAACCATCCTTATTTTGAGTCACTGCCTAGGACCCCATTATTAGTGTAATGTTATTATATTGTTTTTTCCATTATTTTATTTTGTGGGGTTTAAATTTTAGTAATTGATCATTTCATTTTTATTTAAATGGTTCTATAGTTATTTTGTGTTAATTCATATAAAATAGTCCTACTTTTTTATATGAATATTTTCATTAATTTCAGTATAATATTGAGGTTGAATTGATTCTATTCACTAGTGTAATAATGGGGATTTTATTATAAGAGTTAAGATTAGTATCTTCTTCCATCCTCCTATGACCATAATTTGAGTAGTAGTTCAATCTAACAATACTGTTTATTTCTATATAGGGTTTTTATTTTAATGCAATATCTCGAACAATTAACTCATGTAATATATATATTTTATTATTATTCCTAATAGTATTTAATAATTTATTTCATCAATCATTTAATTCTATATTAAAAACTCATTCTTAGAGATGATTTTCAATTTCTAATTATATTTACTTAATACAGTTTTACTGATTCCATTTTTAAATATTTCATGAAAATGTGATTTTATATGTTAATTTTATTGAATTATTTTATCTTATATGGTAATATTTTTAATAATTTCATACCATAAATTCCATTCTGGTTTATGTTAATTTTTTTATCAAAATAAACATCTAATTAAACATGTAATTTATATGAGAGATGTGTTTAAATCAGTCAACCATGAATCCATTTTAATATTTTTGAATCTTCATGGAGAATTTTTCGAACCATCTCATACCTTCATACTAAAATCTAAACATTCATGAATAATATGTAGATACTTAATCCAAGTCATTTTTTAGATTGGGTGAAAGGTTTTATAAACCTCGAGATTAGAAGAATGCCAATTCAAGTAGAATATGTCCATCTAGTGCTTCTAAATTTATCACATCTAGAGAATGAAAAATAGAATTATGTAATTAATGTGATAAATGGAACCCTAAGGAATTTGAAGATGCTCAAATAAGTTATTCAAAGAAAATATTTTTCATGGATAATTAATGTAGTAATAAAGAAACCACTTATGGTAATAATTGATTCAACAAGACAAGTCTGGTGTATTTGGAATTATCTAAGCTACATGGATGGTTAAATCTATCACAATGAAGGCCACAAGATGGTGTCTATGCAGTTGTGTTGTTAAATCCATTTTATTTTGGATTTAATGATAAAATCTATTTATATTTTCTAGAATTATTGATATTTTGTACAATTATTTCATTTCATCAATTTTATGTTATCAGAAAATAGTTATAAATTATTTTATTATTCATTTAAGTAATTTATAACAGTTATTAAAATGATTTAAATTCTAAATGATTTTTAAGATGGTACCTTCATGATATGAGTGGTGATGTGTGTTGTTGTAACCTACATGAGCTAATTTTTTGATATAATATGGAGGATATAACTATTGTTAAAACCATGGAATTACCTTCCAATTTCAATGGATTTTAAGAATGGATATAGTATAAAATTTTACTGTTTTAAATAATGGATATGTATTATCTACAGAAATAATTTTATCCATGGTCATAGGGTGGAGTTTTCAGGGTTAAACTATTGATGTAGCTAGAAATTTATATTCTTTATACCATGGAAATAGATTACCTACTTCCACAGTTTTATCCATGGTCCTAGGCTCCAATTTTTATAGATAAATTGTGGCTAGAGCTATAAATTTCCATGGTTTAAACTATAGTAATACATGAACTACTACCATAGTTTAGACCATGTAAATTGAGAAGGCCTATTGCAATAGATCTAGCCACCACGCTTTTGAAAATTATGGAAATAGGTTATTTTTGTGCTTGATAATCATGGATGTTGGTTACTTTTCTAGTTGTGTAATGTTAGATAACATAAATATATCATTAAGGACTCATTCTAGGATATCTTAAATAAATGGTTAAAGCCTCAGCCAAATACCAAAACTAGTTTTTCTTAGAAGAACTTAAAATACATTTAGAAATTATAATGGGCCCCATCCATCAAATACTAAGTCTAATTCATTCCTAATATAAAAGTAGAGAAACATAATCCAGGTAAACATTTTTATTGAAAAACAATCATATAAAATTTTGATAATTTCCCCCAATAAATAAACATAATCATAAACCATCCTTAGTAATATGGTGAATTGTATCAAAGTAGTACATCCCCAATCAAACAGATTATAAATCAGCCAGATAAATAATAATTTTGGCATAATTACTACATATCCTCAGTGGTTCATAAGTAAAATAAGGGTTATTGATATTGATGAATAGAAATACCATAAAAAGTTATTAAAAATGTTGTTGAGGAAAATACCCATTTCACTTTTAATTCCCTTTTATGAAATAAAAAAATTCATAATATTAGGAGAAAAATTATTTGAAAAGAATCATGGAAACATGTACATGAATCCTTAAATCAATGATTGGTAGTGATGGTGGATAATTCTATACATCCTATAAAAAACATTATGCTCTCATTGGTGTAGAAATTCTAAAAATGACCTCATTCAAAAAATGAAAATAAAATTCATTTTAAACCATTCTTTAAAAATTAATAAATTGGTAAAAATGTATTTTAACAATAATAATATAATAATTGAAACATTTTTAAAAAATATTTTTAGAAACTAAGGACATGGAAGAGAAATATTCCTGACCAAGTAGAAAAGAATGTCAGTTTTCTTTAAAAATATTATTTTGATATCTGGATTACATAATGAAATGAATTTGAAATTAAAAATTATAATTCATAGGAATAAACATAGGATAAGGAAATATATTGGGTTTATGATATAAATATAGAATGATTTTCTTAGCGGTGACATAAACATAATAATCCCAAATAATGATGAGATTTTGAAATAACCCCTTACCACTTTGGTAAGTTTTGAATCATAATACCCATGAAATAAAGATCATTATATGGATATTTATATCCCATATTTTCATGAATAATCATAAAATAAATTTAGGATCATTATATACACTTAAAAAAATAAATAAGTGGTGAATATGGCATATGTCTCATGTATGTAAGTGTGAGATGAGAAACTATTAACTCCATTTTAATTTCCTTTATATGTGTTTAAACATCCTATATAATAAATAGATATTTATTATACATATAGTATATAACATTAGTCATATATATCATACCATATATGAATTATTTAAAACTATTTATCACTTTTTGATTATCAACTCTTTATTAAACACTATTTTGGATGATAACTACTTTGTTTTTCATGTATGTTTTGGTTCGGTTGTTTTATTCATTGTACTTTGATTATATTTTAATAATATAACTAATTTTAATAATGATAAAAATATAATATATATTCAATATCTTCATATTTAAAGACATCCATAAAATTCAGGTATAGAAAAATGGATTACACCGTTCATGGAGATGATAAGTCATATGCATGCATGAACATTGTTTCCACTTTCTCAATAGATGGAATGAAAGAAAGGTGAATTTTACTTGAAATGTATATATTTATTTTTATGTCATATATATGTTTTATATTAATTAAATATATCATTATTATCATCCATGTCAAGATAAAATGAAAAATATAGCATATCTCTTTGTAGAGGTGGTAGTTCACACGTATGCACAAATGATGTTATTGTTTTCCATGAAATTTAAAGATAAGAAGTTAGATGGGGTATTATAATTCAAGAGTATAATTATGTCATAAATATAATATATATTCATTAAATCTATCATTATATCCATCTGTTGGAGGTGGTTATGGAAAATGAACTACATCAGTTTGTGAGGTGGTAGTCCATAGTAAACTTGATCGATGGGTTCATTTCCCATTTCATGGAAGTTGGGATGTAATTACATTATCAAACTAAAATAATAAAATATTAGTATATGGGGATACCGGTGTTAATATTTTACCATATTTCCATAAGATTTTTAGTAGATATATGAAGAAATAAAATAAAGATGCATGGTTAAGAACTATACCTCTTCTCTACGGAACCTCTTTAGGTTTACACCTAAGGCCATCCTAAAAAAATTTCTAATAAAACATAAAACTATTGTTAATGTTTAATTATTAATAAATGTATTTAATACTATATTTTTTGAAACAAAATTTTCTTTAATTTTGGATAGTATAGGAGAGGTGGTGTCATTTTATAAGTGGGCGAAGGGACCTTCTTAAGAATTACTCAAAATTTTCCCAAAAGAATATAAAATGATAAAGTAATTCCCAAAAACAATTATTCCAAAGAACCTTATATTATAATTTTTCATAGCTTGATGTTTTAATATGGCCATAAAATATTATTTTTACAAGTTTTATTTGAATTTGAACCCTTTTTGTTTTGGTTTAACCCTCAGTAAACTCATTTTAACCTTAAATACATTCATTAATTTTTATTGTTTTTATTATTAATTATGAACAAAAATTAAGTTGATAATATTAAGTTATATTAATTATTATTATTAAAAATATATAATTCATTTTACCAAATTTAATTCACATAAGTAGAAGAATTTAATTTAAAATTATCCCCGCAAACACGTTGAAAAAAGTGTTTTCAAAATAGAAGTTTTCTTAAGTATAAAATGTTCCTATAAAAAAATAAACATAAAAATAAACAAAAATTATTAAATTGGATTTATTATAATATAAATTAACTAAATTTAAATTTAAAAACATCATAAAAAATAGTACTTTTGTAATTTTTAAATCAAAAGACAATTTTTAATAAAAATGTGTATTTTTCTTTATACGTCGATAAAATAATTTTTTAGAAAATTATATAAAATTAACTCATATATATTTTTTAAATGTTGATTTTAAAAAATAATGTTAATTTTTTAAAATATATTTTCATAAATTGGGAAAAATAGTTTTAAAATAAGTGTATAAAAGGATATGATATCAGTTTTTATAAAAAATAATTTTTTTTAGAAACATATTAATTTATCTATCAATTTATTTTATTTAATTTATAATAATTTTTTACCCAATTAATTTATTTTATATATTTTTAACCAATCTAATTTTTATTATTTAGTCATCCATATTTATACCTACCAATTTAATGGATAGGTTATAACAATAAACTGTATTACAGTTTATTTAGACTCGGGGTTGGGTGTATCAGAAACTATTTTAATTGATTGATTTTTTTAGAAAATAAATAAATCATAAATTACTAAGGTGTTATATAATATCAATTATAACCATAGTTAAAAAAAATTATCCCAGCTCTATAGTATACCTGGTCAAACTGTATCGTGTACGTGGTGAACCACCAACCACGCGATATGTCTCCACCTACTCGCTAATGGGATCCACCATAAAAATGGATATTTCATAGGAAAATGAGGACATGGATTCCATTTTGAAGTACACAGTACCCATATACTATATTTTCATCAGGGTTTACCCCAATACCCTTATCTGAAACTATCTAACTCTTGAAGCCTCTTTAATGCACATTGAAACACCTCTTAGAGTTGTCCCAACCCGATAAATTCTAGCCTAAATCACCAATATTAAAACACCCCTAATCCATAGGTAAATTTTTTAAAATTTTCCAAAAAATAATCAATATTTAATATATGGGTCATTAAAAACTACCTATCATGTGGGTTCTCATCCTTAAAAATCATATATGATGATTATAATACTTCATAACTGACCATAAAAATTTAATTCTATAACTTATAATCTATTTTTATGATTACAATTATACCCCATTGATTACCATTATATATAATCTATCTTTTCCACCAAAATACCAATACCAACATTATACATTCATCATTCATCATTCAGATTATGTAGGTGATATGGAAACACTATTCCCAAACTCATTTGAACACAACAGTCCCTATCGCCTTCTACATGCACTGAACTCCCTAAAACTAATATCTTCCCACCCTTATGTAGACAATATTTATATATTTAAATGAATTAATTGAATGAGAATACAGTAAGTTTTATTTAGATAATTTACCAAATCACATTCCCCAAATCAGTCACCAAACACCCCGATGATTACCACCACTATAAATGAACCTCCAAGTATAGATTAGTCTCGAAACCAGATATGGCTCAATATACCCCTATCCCAAGCATCATCGAATTCATTATCATATCGGATACACTGGGCTATCCATAGCTTATCCTCCAGAACTATGCACCTAACACATATACCCCTACCAATAGATATATATAACCCTCCACCACTATGGGATTATTTATAACATCATCCCACTGATACCCCCATACAAAATCTTTGACATCTTATCAAGATTGTTTATCACAATATCTTTACTTATAAAATACTTGACTGGAATACTACACTCACATGTTTAGAAATTTATAATTACCTCAAAAAAATAGTCACAAGTCTTAAAAAAAAACTCAGTGTAAATCTATAGCCAATGATATACCCCAACCCCTAAGGCAATCCACCCTTTAATCAAGGGACTAGCATGAATTCATTACTGTTTCATTCAACTGTAATTCCACATTTCCTAAGAACACTTAGTGAAATATCAAATATCCCCCCATAGATAACCTAAGAAGCTCTAAAAATGTCCCAAATCACCAAATATTATTTATTATCCTTAATACAGCACCAAACAATGGTTCTCCACTACATTAATGTGTCACGTACCGCTTTTGGGATCACAGACATGAACATCACCTCTTTACTGAAAAATCCACCCCCTAAATATCTAACCTATAATAACTATCCCTAATATCCAAAAATCACCCAAGAACCTAACTAGATTACACTAAAAATGATTTAAATTATAATCCCCTTACTCTAAAATCCACCACTGATGGTTCAGATTATTTTACTCACACCCACTTCTAAAGTATTTTCATCTGCACTACCCATAAAAGACAGTTTATAACCATACATGAAACCCTAAGAGAAGGACCTACTAATAATTTATCTTTGAGTTGATATCACTCAATCAATTTTCTTTCTAAAATAACCTATCAATACCCACATAAAACCAAAAAATCTCCCAAGGTTCCTCAAGGCCTCACTAAGATAATTGATTTCTATTCCAAAAATGGTTCCCTAAGAATGTTATATCTCTTTGATACTCAACCTTCAATTCCATTAATAGGGTAACATCCTATACGACATAACAACATGATCAAACTTGATCCTTAACTGAACTATCTTTTCATTCAAAAACTCAGATCCATAAAAACTAACCTCATTCGATGAATCTAACAAGACAATCGCAGGGCACCCATGGTGCCCTTATTCCCAACATACAAGGGGGAATAACTAACCAAAATCTATGATTCTATTCCACCAATATCAAGTGTGACTATATCAACCTTAATTATACGAAAAAAATTATAACCTAGTTTGTGTCCTCTCATGCACCTATATCATAGAAACCCCTCACATTTGTCCCTCTAATGAATAAGGTTCAACCATATGATACTAATTAACCATAACAAACTTCCTTAATAAACATAACCATTGACCCCACTCATAGACCCATTTACTAACTATAGACATGGTCAAACCTTCATCCTACGACAATATCACATAACCTCTTAGGACCCTCTATGGTCTCTAATTAACAAAGGATTGTTACACTTATCATTTGACACATGGAACTCATTAGTGATCCTGACACATGTAATATCATACCCTAGACCTAAACATTCAAGGGATATCATCTACCATGTCTATACTAAACATATCATTGCATCAAACGATAGTAAACAAAGAAATATCATATCTGTCACAATAAATTAAGGCTCTAGTAATATATTTTTTTAGCAAAATTTAAATACGTTATTGTTAATGATTTAATTAATATTATTATTCATTATCATATTGTTTTCTATAAACTAGAACATTTTAAAAAAAATTACATAACCATTTTACTTTTTTTTAAACATATCACCTCCACCAGAATTTATTAACATGTCCATGTTATCTACATATTGAATATGATACATGAATATATACTCACTTTCCACCATGGGATAAGAGTATAAATAATAAATGGATAATATTAAAAAATTTCATTCATAAATAAACATCTCAATAATAAAAGATAAAATAAATGGACAAAAAACTCATACCCATGGTAAAATAAAATTTCCTCATATAAAGGTCATCTTTGCTAAAGTAGAAGGTGCATTTCTGATCTAAAAACATATCCTACCTCCAACTACCGGTCCTAAATTGAAAGATAATAAAAATAATGTTTTTATACCATTTTGTAAGTACTTATATAAAATAACACCAATATAACCCCAACAAAAGTTCCATAACACATTTGGTGTGCCTCCTCATATAAAATAGGTTGTTAACTAGAAATGAGAGTCTATAACATACATGGGGTGACTATACTCTTAGTAGCAACATTCATATATAAATTACAGAATAATCATATAATTTTAGATCAATCGCATGGAATTAAAAATAAATTCCAAACATCAATAATAAGTAAATATCAGTATACTAACTCAAATTAACCATGTTTTATGTATATACATGCAGAAAGGATCACCTTTCATGTCAATTCAGTACAAAAAATAAAATATAAAATATACTAGAGATATAAAGTAAAATTTTATTCCCAACTAGAATTTGTATAACAAAAAATACATCAAGCTACACTAGCTATAACCCCCATATATCTTATCTCCCGAAGACCAAAAATAAGGTCTATACATGGAATGTAATTCCCAAGCTAGATGTGAGAATAAAATAAACTGCCTCTAACACATACCTTATATTCAACATAAAATAAAACATATGTATGCATGGGAAAAATAGTTAACTGACACACAAGTATTCATTTAAGTCCATTGGGTGATAACCTAGAAACCTAAATACCTAATCTCAGACATTCTTACTAAATATAAAAGAGAATATATCCTATAATGCAATGCTTCACCATGCCCCATCGCTCATGGAAGAGCCCAATAATAGAGTCCCATACACCACACTCTCAATAAGGGTAGGTCTCAAACCTAATACTAATCTCATATTATTAGTTCCACCTTAGGTACCTTGATTGGGTGGTGAATCTAGTTTCATCTAATTTTAATCATTTTTACCCTCTTTGATAATTTTTCTTTTAAGGATATTGGTTTCACATGTGCAAGAATTTTGTTATACCAATATTTTGAACCTCAAACTCATTTAATTACATTAATAATATGTGAGAATGTAGTTAATAGAGACACACAATGATTTTTATTTGGTTCACCAGCATTGGGCTACTCTAAGGAGTGAGTTATCGACAATGTACAGAGACACCAATTAAGAACGTAGATCATTATTTTGAGTGAATACAATGTTCTGGGAAGGATAAATACCACCCAAGGATACTACCTTCATAGGTTATACATTATCTCACATGTGACCAAGGATGACTACCTTTATAGGTTCTAGTTTGTCTTACTACCACCCAAGGATCAATACATTTCACTTCCTCCTTTGTTCATTACTCCGATATAGGACACATTGAGCTCACCGACCCTTCACTTTTCATTGATCACTACTATGGGGAAAAAATATCATAAAATATAGATCTTTAGGAATATTCATATTTATAAATAATTATTATAAATATCATATAGATTCTAAAGTTTTGTACTAATGAACTCCTCTATGTTTCTTCTTCATAGGATTTTTGTGAACTCCTTCCTCACAAATTTTTTTCTTATTTCAAGAATAAATCTGGAATATATTAATCACTACATAGTAGTGATTACCCCATTATTAACTTTACTATGTATAATAATATCCCTTCTTCTTCTTAGAATTAATATATTCAATAAGATTTCTGGTTTTCTTCTTCTTCATTATGAAATAAAATTTTCTTCAAATGTACAACATGGTCAAACTACACATCTTCTTGATATGCATATATAATGATGAAAACTCCATATTGATAGAGACTCCATTATCATGTTGAGATTTTATATTTGAAAGAAACAAAATATTTTTATATTATGGGTTCCAATACATCATTAAATATATTATAATAGGATTAGATTCAACTCCTAGATCTTCTCACACCATTTTCTTTTTTCAAAACAAGAAAAATCCTTCCACAAACCACCATTATTTCTCTTTAGTGTGTTGTGTGGAAAACATCAAGATCATCCAAATATATAATCTCCTATGACTTAAATATTTCCAAAATTCCATATTTTTGGGAAAAAAAATATAATCCCCAGGCTTTATATTGGTAGGATACTCCACATATCGATCTATCTACTTGTGTGAAAATACTCCATGTACCCTGAATATTTTCAATTTAATTCACCACATCACACATAAATGTTCCTTATATATTATTAATGCAGAACACGGATCCCATTTGAAGTTACATAATGTTTTTAAATTTTTTTAATAATTCTTTCATCACCTAAATTGAATTCAATATTGGTTAACATTACCAGAAAAAATCATAGAGCATCCCATACATCATTAAACATTTCACAGACATCTAGAAAAATTTGAATATATAGCCAGATAAAACTATAAATTCCATCACATATCTGAATTTATTAATTCCTTATATTCACTTATATTAGCTTCTTCACATATCTAGATTCACTTATGTCACTAAATTTAGATACGTGAACTCCCATATGTAGCTTATTTTTTGTACTTCGACATCTGCATACATGGGATTATTTACATAACCAAGTTTTATTTTGTTATTATGAATTATTTTACATAGAACATGTGTCTATGAAATTTAATATATTTAGTCCTTTATTTAAATCATTTACATGTTAATTCTCATATGAGGGTACTTAGGCATATTTCTAGATTTCTACTCATCTTTCAGATTTGTTCATAACTTCCTCCAAGTTTGGTTCCCATAACTTATGGGCTTCATAAATCATCCAATAAACTCTTAAAAAGAAATAACACAACCTAATTTAACTATATTAACATTATATATAACACCATAATGATTCATTTTATATTCCTCTAAAAATATATTATGTCAGATTTCATGTTCCACATGCAATATTGGGCTAAAAATGAGTTATGATATGCTATTAAAATATTATTTAAATATGATTTCAATAACCAAGACTGAGAATTTGTGTGTATGAATAGTATTAATAAAATTAAGAAATATATATAATTTTTTCCATTATAAAATGAATAATCCTTCATACTTTGGTTATAAATTGGTTAAAAAGATATATAAAATCATTTGAAGGTAAAAGATATATTTTTAATGTGTGTGATGTATTTTTATCATAATAGATAAAATTATTAATATTTATTTATTATTTCAATTAAATTCATATATTATATATACATTAAATTTAATTAACATTCATTTGATTTTTTACCAGGTGTGTAATGAGTGTAAAGTCATTTTGTGCTTCAAAAATTGTTTTTATTCCATGTTGTGATATATTATAATTAATTTCTACAATTTTTAAAATTTTAATATATAAAATGTAAATATTTAATAATATTGGTGTATTAAATATATCTTACGATGATTTTTTGTTTTTTTATGAAAATATTTATTTATCGCGGAATAGAAAAAATATATAAATTTTTATAAATGTCGTCATTTCATTTAAAGTATTTAAAAAGTACAGTTGTATTTTAAGATTTTTTTAATGTAAATTAAGTCCCAATTTATTGGAAAAATTCAGATAATATAATGGGAAACGATATTATTCATGATAACATTATAAAATCATTTTATTTGTTAAAAGGATTATTCTTCTAAAAGTTGTTTTTCATTGCATTTCGACCACTTATATCAAATTAAATTTTACCAATTTAGAATATTAAAAATTATAAAATTTTGTTTTTTATTTGGAATAATAAATATTTAAATTATTTAGTAAGTTCAAATTAGTTATTAGATGTAATGAATATAATCATGATAAAATTTTATCACCATGGTAATGAAAAAATGGGTTAAACTGAGTTAAAAATATGGGATATGGTCTAAAGAAACAAAAATATTTATTTTATTTTATTTTATGGGTCGATTTAGAAAAAATCCATCCTAAATTAAAAAATATTAAATTTTTGTGCCACATTCCCTTAATTGTAACCTTTATGTTGTTCTAAGTAAAGGATAACTAAAAAATTCCACTTTATTTATTATAATATCTTTAATATGTTTTCATACATAGAAAAAAAATCTTATGATTGGTTATAAATATTTATTTTTAATATGAATATATTATTTTTCTGATATAGATTTATTTTTAATTTTTAGTGATGGTATAACTACCTAGATAATTTACACAGCATTGACGCAGATCTTATGAAAGAGGTACAAAAATTAAGTAAATACTTTTAAAAACAATGAATGTAATATGATTTGGATATACTATGTTGTTATACAAATTTAATGGATAATTTTAAATTTTATGTTTTCATAAAGTTTTTATGTCCTAATTCCTTTTTTATCTTGATTCAATTAAGGTTAAAATATGGTAATAGTCATGAAAATTTCTTTAAGTTGTATTTAATGTTTAAAAAATATCTATAAATCATTTTAAAATAAATAATTTCATATAATATTTCAATTAAATTGTAAATTTTCTATGATATAATTACTGTTTTATTTTATTTCCTTTTATAATTGTAAAAATTACTTTATGTAACCTTAGATATTGAAAATTTGGACCCAATGGTTAATCATAAAATGGTTAAGGAGGAGGTTAAACAAATAGATAAGGTTAAAAATTACACTAAAACTTTTCAAAATTTTATTGGTTGATTAATTTTGAACTTATACTACTTAAATTTGAAAATATGTTACTTTAGAAACATTTTACACGAGTTAAGAACAAATTATATATTAATACTTCATGTATTCACAAGATTTCCATACAACTCGGAAATAAAAGGGATCTTTTTATTCTCTCTTCATCACACCACTTGAATCCATTATATCGACCAAGATCTACCCAAATCCTTTTCCAATATTCCTGACAATATCCTGGATTTTTTTTTCTCTCACAAAGATTCCATCTTATAATACTTAATGTGTAATACAAAGGGCTTTCTCCATAAAGAGGTATAACTCGTAAATGATTGTTTTCATGATTATTTGTTCTTTCACATTATTTAAATATTATATAACCATTGTTATATGATAAAATAAGTTTCATTAATATACCTATATTTTATTATATTGATATCATATCTCTTATTCATCTCCCCTTCCATCATGTGGGAAATGAAAACATTGTTCGTGTGTACGTGTAGACTACCACCTCCACAGAGAGATGCATTTTTTTTAAACATCGCCTCATATGGATGGTAAAAATTATGGATCAAATTAATATATTTGATATATATGAAATTATTAATATTATTTTAATATAATATAGTGTTATATTTAGTACCCTATAACCCAATTCTTTATACTTTATGATAACATATATCCATTGTTTTGAATATTAATAAAATCATAATCACATCATGATTATTCTTCTGTGTAACATAGTATGTGACAATTTCATAAGAATAGTTGTCAAACTAAAAGTTCAGAGTAGATTCCTACTCTAATGATAACCCATAAGTGTCGTGAAAATATTTTAAAATATATGTTCTATATCCTGATGAAATAATTTGAGATACATAAATGAAATATGATATCTGGGGTAGGGACCCATAGGACTTTGAGAATCCTTCTCATAGTGTACTCTCTTGGTAATATCAAGTGTTGGATATTATGATAACGAGACCCACTTGTAGTAAATACTCATTTATATGTGTTGTTGAATATTCTTATCTATATAGGTGTGTATTGATCCTTATACTTTAATATTATTATTAATTAGTGTTATAAGTTTCAAACTTTGACGTATTGATGGGAAACCTGATAATGTATGATTTCAACAAGGTAAGATACGTTGGTTTCATCACAAGTAATATTTAATTGATGAATAATGTGTCAAATGATTTTTCCCCTTTATTATTTAAAGTGTGTTTATATCTTAGTTAATTTAATAGAAATTATACAACCTAAATAAATCCATGCTTATGGTGTTTTTTAGGAAAGTACAATTTCTAAAAATTCATTGAAAGAGACATCGATGACACTGGTTTATGGCACTGACATTTATTCTCTTTTATTATAGATATCACAATAAAAGGATCATATAAAATAGTAGGTATATGTATGTAGTGTTATTTCATTATGACATTAACTTATTTATTTATGGATGCTTTGTTGTGTTGTTAGACGCTAACCTTGGTCTTTAGTTTGTTTTGCCTAATGCCACTAAGAAAGAGTCCTAGAGGTTCACAAACTTAGTGTATCCAAAACCTCAATTAAAGAAAAAAATATTATTTATTATTTAACATGTTGAGTAAAAATTATTATCATGTGTGGATTAATAATTATTCATATTTTATTTAATGTATATATTTAATCACCTTTTCTTTAAGAGAATATTTTTTGTGAACCTAATATTTAGTAAACATTTATTTGTTATTTAGTGAATATAGTATTTATTTAATTTCTCGAAATAGTAAATTGATAGTAATTTATTAAATAAATATTCATTATTCAAGATCTGATAAATATTTTTGAGTTATGGTAGACTGATTTTAGGGGTCCGGTGTAAAATAATACATATCGAATATTTTTGAAAAAATAATATTTCTCTTAATTCAAAATTTTATCACATGTCAAGAAATAATAATAATAATATTGTTATTATAGATTGGAGGTTTCTCAATAATTAAGAAAAATAATAGGGACACATATGAAATTAATATTTTCTAACCATAGTGATATATAAACCAAATTATATTATTTATCTACAAGAGACAATTCATTTTTTTTGTGCACAACAATATCTATAGAGAATCCTATTGTATCCATAGATATATCTCTCTCTCTAAGATCTCTCCCAAGAACAGAGTACGATCCTTACCAACCAAAACTCACAATTCTAGAGAGACAAAATATACCCCTTTTGAGAATATATTTTGAGGGATATCAAATTAAAATGATAAAATTGTTAAGATCTACTATGATAACACCAGGAGATTCCTACGACGAAGTTCATATATTCATGGAGCATGTGTGGATCACTGATTAAGGGAATATATACTTTATTCCTATAATTCAATGATGGTATGATGTAGAGACACTTTCACATACAAAAATAAAGAAATAATTAATCACATGGAAATTATTAATTTCATAAATTATTTATAAATAATATGTGATGATCATGAACTTTGATTCTAGAATTCTCTATTGAACATTTATTTGATTTAATTCTGTTTATAATGGCATTTAACATCATGTGAATCTCAGATTAATTATCAATCAAATCAAATAGATGAGTTGGGAATTCCTAATCTGATGCTTCTATGGCACCTAGAACCTCTAAGTGATATTAAATGGATCACGTAATTATTTTTAAATATATCAATATCATCGATAGATTTATTCATTTATCATTATTTTTCAATTCTATTTTAATTTTTCTTTAATCCAAAATATGAGATAATATTTCTTCCTCTTATTTTTTCAAAAATATAATCACATTAATTAATTTTATGATTAAAATATATTGGAAGAACTCATCCAAATGTGCCAAAGAATCTAGCCTAATAACACCAGAGTACACACCGTGGAGCCCATTCGTATAGGTTTTGTACTTGTTTTAAATTAACCAATAATTAATTCAAAATTAATTTAAACTATGTACATTTATTACATTCAGGGTATTTAATTACACACCGCGTGTTTATCGGGTTATCTTAGTGGATGGTCAGCCAGAGTACACATCACATAACTTCCATAAATAATCTGTAGTCTATTTATCAAAGATGGGCCATGTATTTTCTTATATGACCTACATCACTGGTGATTGTGTAACTCAAAAACCACACGCCATATATCCCATGTACATGACATGTACTTGAATATTTTTTATGGAATTGTTACACACCAAGTATCTAGGTATGTACCTTGGATAAATAGTGAAAATAATTCTAGACATATAGTTGTAATTTACATTCTATCAATTTTTTAAAAATTACACTAAATTAAATATTAAATTATTATACTACTTAAACCTTATCAAAATGTGTTTCATATTTTCATTAAGTTTATAACAATAGTTTTGTAGTGGTTTATATATATATTAAATATATAATTACTTTTTTGTGTAATGTTTGGAAATTCATTTTGTGTATAAGTTATTATATAGTTACTACTCTACATGCATCAAGATATTACACACTACAAAAAATACCATGTGTAAAATTTGGTCGTTATGTTGACAGTACATGCCATTAAAATACGTGATAAGTTGTGTATATTAGTTGTCAGTTTATTTATTCTCAAGTTGTTTTCTATAAAATATTTCCTTTTTAAGTAAATTCCACAACCATTTTACTTTTTTAAAACCATATCACATCTATAAGAATTCATTAACATGTCAATGTTATCTACATATTAAATATAATACATGAATGTAAACTCACATTCTACCATGGGATAAGAGTATAAATAATAAATGGAAACTATCAAAACCATCATTCATCAATAAACACCCAAATAATAATAGTTAAAAGAGGTGGAAAAAAATAATAACCATGGTAAATTGTAATTACCTCATATAAATATTATATTTTCTTTAGAATAAGGTTCATCCCATTCTCTAAAAATATATCATACCTCTAACTTATGCTCCAAAATTTTAAGATAAAAAAATGATTTTATACCATTTTTATGTACTTATATAAAATCACACTTATAGAATCGCAATAGAAGTTCCATAAGAACTTTGGTGTGCCTCATCATATAAAAGTGGTTTTTGACTAGAAATGAGAGTCTATAATAGACATGGGGTGACTATACTCCCAATCTCATCATTCATATATAAATAATAGAATAATAATATAATATCATAGTAATATCATGGAATTATAAACAAGGTCCAACCATTAATAATAAATATATATCAATATCTTAAATCAAATTCACTATGTTCAATGTATATACATTCATGATGGACCACCCTCCCAATCGATTCAGAACAAATAAACAAAAGATAATATATACTAGAGATATAAACTGAAATTTGACTCCCACCTTGGATTTTTATCCCAAAACAATATCCAGATACACTAGCTATACCCCCCCCCCCCGCCCGATATATATCTTTTTTCCTAAAAACTGAACATAAGGTCTACACATAGATTATAATTACCATGATGGATGTGAGAATAAAATAAAGTGCCACCAACACATCACTTATATTCACTATAAAAGAAAATATATTTATGCATGGAAAAAATAAGTAATTGAAACATAATTATTCATTTAAGGCCATTGGGTACTAACCTTTAAACCCCAATACCTATCCTCACAAACTCTGACTAAATATAAAAAAGAATATGTCCTACAATTCAATGCTATCTCACTCTCCATCACTCAAGGAAGAGCCCAATAATAGAGTCTCAGCCACCACCCTATTAACCAAAGTAGGGTCACAAACTGGGTCCTAATCACATATTATTGGAACCTATTTAGTTACCTTGAGTGGGTGCTGAATTTGTTTTCATCTAATTTTAATCCTTTTTACCCTCTTTACTAATTATCCTTTAAAGATATTGGTTTCACATGTGCATGAATTGATCACTACCATTATTTTGCACCTCAAACTCATTTAAATACTTCAATAATATGAGGTAATGTAATTCATAGAGATAAACAATATTTTTTACTTGGTTCACCATCATTGGTAAAATCCAAGTATTGTGTTATCTATAATGTACTGCTAAACCAATTAATAACTTGGCTCACTGTTTTTAGTGATTATAATGTTCTGGGTAGGCTCACTACCACCGAAGGATACTACCTTTATAAGTTATACATTATCTCAACTATGTCTAAGTATAACTATCTTTATAGGTTCTATGTTGGATCACTACCACAAAAGGGTCTCTACATTTAACTTCCTTCTTTGTTCACTACTTCAATGTTGGACACATTAAGCTCATTGATCCTTCATTTTACTTTGATCACTAATATAGAGAAAGGAAATCATGGTTTATAGATCTCTATGAATATTTATATTTAAAAATAACTAGAATAAATATATCATATATTCTATATGTATGCACTGATGAAGTCCTCTATGTTCCTCCATCATAGTATTTTTGTGAACTCTTTCTTCAAAACTTCTTCTTTCAAGAATAAATCTCAAATACATTCTTCACTACACAGTAGTGATTCCTCCATTATTCTTCACTTTTCCGTGTATAATAAACTCTCTTATTATTATAAAAATTCATGTCTTCAATAATATATCTATTTTTCTTCTTCTTAAATATTCAATAACATTTTATTTAAATGTATAACATAGTCAAACTACACATCTTCTTGATACACATATATAATTATGAAGAGTCTATATTGATAGAGAATCCATTTTCATGTTGATATTTTCAATTTGAAAGAAACACAATATTTTTATGTTATGGGTTCTAATTAATAATTCAATATATTCTAATAGGATTAGATTTAACTCCTAGAGCTTCTCACACCATTTTATTTTTTCAAAACTAGAAAAAACTCCTTCCACAAAACTGACTTTATTTCTCTTTAGCATATTGTGTGGAAAACCTCAAGATCAACCTAATATATAATCTCTCATGAAATGAATATTTCCAAAATTACATATTTGATGAAAAAAATTTGATCACCAGGCTTCATATTGGCAGGGAACTCCATGTATAGATATACTTACTTGTAGTGTGAAAATACTCATTATAGCTTGAATATTTTCCATTTAATTCACCACATTACACCTGAATATTCTTTATTTACTCTAAAAGTATATTATGGATCCAATTTTAAGTTCAAAAATGTTTTGAATATTTTTTAATAATTCCTTAATCACATAAATTGAATTCAATAATGGTCGATGTTACTAGAAAAAATCATTGATAATCCCCTACATCTTTGCATATTTCTTATACATCTGGCCAAATTCAAATACATGGCCAAATACAAATATGTATTCCATCACATATATGAATTTATTAATTCATTGTATTAACATATATTAAATTCTTTACATATCTATATTTCTATATGTCACTAAATTTAGATACTTGAACTCCCACATGTTGCTGAATTTTGTTACGTCGACATCTGCATACATGAGATTCCTTAGATAACCAAATTTTGTTATGTTATTAGAATTAATTTGGATAAAACATATGTGTATTAAATTTATTATATTTGGTTTTTTATGGAAATAATCTACATGTTAAATCTCATATGTGGGTACTTAGGCATATTTTTATAAGTCTGCCCAACTTCTAAATTTAGTGTGAATCGCCTCCAACTTTGGTTCCCATAACTTCTAGCCTTCATGGATCATCCCATAAACTCTTAAAAGGATATCATATATCCTAATATATCCATATTAACATTCTATATGAAACCATAATATTTTATTTTATATTATTTTAAAAATATACTATGATATATTTCAGGTTCCACATGCAATATTGAGCTTAAAAACGAGTTGTGATATGCTATTAAAATATTATTTAAAAATGAATTTTATAACCAAGAATTAGAATTGGTGTACATGAATAGAATTAATTAAATTATGAAATATATATATAATTTTTTCCATTATAAAATTAATATTTATTCATACATTGATTATAAATTGGTTAAGAATAAATATAAAATCAATAGAAGGGAAAAAAGATATTTTTAATGTATGTAATGTATTTTTATCTTAATAGATAAATTAATTAATATTGATGATTGATTTTAATTAAATTAAAATATTATATATTCATTCATATTAATTAACATTCATTAAATTTTGGATACAATGTATGTAATGAGAATAATCTCATGTGATGATTTAAAAATGGTTTTTATTAAATATTGTGGAATATTATAATTAATTTCTACAATTTTTCAAAATTTTAATATATGAAATAAAAATATTTTATAATATCATCATATCAAATATATATTAGGATTAATTTTTTTATTTTTCTAAAAATATTGATTTATCATTTAATAGTGAAAACACCAATTTTTTTTGTAAAAGTTTTAATTTCATTTAATGTATTTAAAAAGTCCCATTTTATTTTTAGATTTTTTAACGTAAAATTATTCCCAATTTATTAAACATAATTTTGTTAAGTTAATGGGAAATAATATTATTCATGATTTCATTACAAAATCATTTTAATATTTAAAATGATTATTTTTCTGAAAGTTGTTTTCCATTGCATTTTGAGCACTTATATTAAAATTAAATTTAAAAAATTCAAGAAATTAAATGTTATAAAATGTATTTTTTATTTGGAATAATAATATTGAAATTATTTAATCAGTTCAATTTTATTATTAGTTGTAATAAATAATAAGCATGATAAAATTTTACCAGCATGGTAAAGCATAATGTCGGTTAAACAGAGTTAAAACTATAGGATATGGTCTAAAAATCAAGGCAAATATTTCCTTTATTTAATTTTATGGGTTGATTTAGAAAAAATACATCCTAAATTAAAAAATATTTATTTTTTGTGCCACATTCCTTTGATTATAACCTTTATATTATTTTAAGTAATGGATAACTACAAAATGTCACTATCTTTATTATAATATCTCAAATATGTTTTCATAGATATTAAAAACAAGTTATGAATTTTTATAAACTTTTATATTGAATATGAATAAATTATTTTTATGATATTGAATTATTTTTAATATTTAGTGATGGTATAACTACATAGTTTATTTACACAGTGTTGATCTGGTTCTTGTGCAAGAGGTGGAAAAAATAGTAAATACTTTTAGAAAAATTAAAATTAATATGTTTTAGATGTTCAATGTTGTTACACTAATTTAATGGATAATTTTAAATTTTATTTTATTCTTAAATTATTTATATAATAATTCCATTTTTATCTTCATTCCTTTAACGTTAAAATATGTGAATAGTCAAGAAAATGACTTTAAGTGGTATTTAATGTCAAAAAATATATATATAATTTATTATAAAATAAACAAAATCTCTATAATAACTAAATTGGATGGTAAATTTCCTATGGCATCGTAAATGATTTATTTTTTTTCCTTTTATAATTTTTAAAATTACTTTCATGGCCCTTATATATTGAAAATTTGGACATAATGGTTAATCATAAAAGGGTTAATGAAGGGGTTAAACAAAGGGATCAGGTTCATAATTCCACTAAAATGTTTATAAATTTCGTTGGTTGAGTTTATTTTTTACTTAAACTCCTTAAATTTGAATATATAAAACTTTGGAAAATTTTACATGAGTTAGACACATATTATATATTCATATTTCATGTATTCACAAGATTTCCATCCACCTCATTAATAAAAGGGAAATTTTTATTCTCTCTTCCTCACACCTCTTAAAGCTTTTATCTCGACCCATATATAACTAAATCCTTTCCCAACATTCTTTTCAATGGATTAGAGGTTTTTTTCTCACCAAAAGTCTATCCTAGAATACATAAGGTGTAAGGAAAGGGGGGTTTCTCCATAAAGAGGTATAACTCATAAATGAGTGTTTTTATGTTTATTTGTCTAAAAACTCCTTTAAATATTATATAACCATCATCATATAATAAAATAAGTTTCTTTGATAAACCTAGATTTTATTATATAGATATCATATCCCTTATTCATCCATTTTCCATCATGTAGGAAATGAAAACCCTGTTCGTGTGTATGTGTAGACAACCACCTCCACAGAGCGATGTATTTCATTTTTAATCATTGCCTCATATGGATGGTTAAAATGATGGGTCAACATAATATATATGACATATATGAAATAATTAATATTATTTAAATATAATATAGTGTTTTATTTAGTAAACTAGATCCGAATTCTTTGTACTTTATGATAACATATATAAATTTTTTAAATATTAATAAAATCCTTATCACATCATTATTGTTCTTCTCTGTGACATGGCATGTGAAAATTTCTTAAGAGTAGTTGTCATACTGAACGTTAAAAGTAGTTTCCTGATAGGAAAATAACCCATAAGTTTCAAGAAAGCATTATTAAATATATGTTCTATATCTAGATGAAATCATTTGAGAGACATAAATGATAGATGTTATCAGGGGTAGAGACCAATATTAATTTGAGGAACCTTCTTATAGTGTACGCCCTTGGTAATATCAAGTGTAAGTCATTATGATAATGATACCCATTATTAGTAAATACTCAAATATATGCTTCATTTTATGTTCATATCGAGATAGGTGTGTTTTGATTCTTATACTTTAATAATATTATTAATGATTATTATAAGTTTCATACTTTGACGTATTGATGGGAACCCCGATAACATATGATCGCAACGAGGTAGGATATGTTGGTTTTATCATGAGTAATATTTGATTAATTAATAATGTGGGAAAGGATTTTACCATATATTCTTAAATGTAAGTTGATATCTTATGTCCTTTGATAGAAATGATACAGCCTAAATAAATCCATGGTCACTGTGTTTTGTAAGAAAGTTCAATTTATAAAAATTCAAATAAAGTGACATAGATCACATTTGTTGATGGAACAAAAATTAATTTTTCTTTATTATAGATATCACAACATAGGGATTATATTACATAGTTTGAATATGTTTATGGTTTTATGTCATTGCGATATTAATGTCATTCTCTATGGATTTTTGGTTGTGTTTTTAGATGCTAACATTGGACTTGGGGCTACTTTTCCTTATCCACTGAGAAAGAGTCCTAGAGGGTCACACTCTAAGTGTATATAGAACCTCAGTTAAATAAAAAATATAATATATATTATTTAAAATTTTCAATAAATATTATTCCCCTGTTTGGTTTAATAATTATTCATGTTTTCCTGATCGTATATATTTCATCACTATTTATTCGAGAGAATATTTTGTGAGCCTAATATTTAGTAAATATTTATTTGTTATTTAGTTAATATAATATTTATTTATTTATTTGAAATAATACATTTATACTTATTTATTAAATAAATAGTCATTTTTCATGGTTTGATAAATATTTTAGAGTAATGGAAGATAGCTTTTAAAGGTCCGGTGTGAAATAATAAAAATAAAATGTTTATTGAGAAAATAATATTTAATTTAATTCAAATGTTTATCACATGTCAAGAAATAATAATAATATTATTGTTATTATAGATGATAGGTTTCGAAATAATTAAGAAAAATAATATGTACACATATGAAATTATTATTTTCTAACCCTACTGATATATAAACCAAATTATGTTATTTATCTATAAGATAAAATTCATTTGTGTTGTGCACAAAAACCTCTAGAGAGAATCCTTTTGAATGCCTATATAGCTCTCTCTCTAAGAACACTCTCAAGAATAGAGAGTTATCCTCACACACCAAAAATCACAAGTCTAGAGAGACAAAAGATAACCCTTTTGATAAGATATTTTTAGGGATATCAAAGGAAAATGATGAAAGTGTTATGATCTACTATGATAACACTATGAGATTCCTACGGTGACGTTCAAATATTCATGGAGCATATGTGGATCACAGATGGAGGAAATCTATATTTGATTCCTGTAATGCAATGATGGTGTGATGTAGAGACACTTTCAGATCCACCAATGAAGAAAGAATTAATCTCAAGTTAATTATTAATTGCTTAAATGATTTATAAATAATATGTGATGATCCTGAAATTTGGTTATATAAATTTTTCTTACAAAATTCATAAATTTAATTCCGTTGATCACATCATTTATCATAATGTGAATATTATATGAATCATCGATCAAATCAAAAAGATGAGTTGGACATGCCTAATCTGATTCTTCTATGGCACTTGGAACCTCTAAGTGGTATCAGAGGGTTCACATTATTATTTATAATTACATCAATATCATTGATTGATTTAATCTTTTTTCATAAATTATGATTTTCATTTTAATTGTTCTTTAATCCAATATATGAGATATTATTTCTTCCTCTTATTTTCTCAAAAATATAATCACATCAACTTATTTTATGATTAAAATATATTAGAAGAGTTTATCTAGAGGTTCCAAAGAATATAGCCTAATAACACCAAAGTACACACCATGTAGTCTATTGGTATATGTTGTGTACTTTGTTTCAATTCACCAAAATAATTCAAAATTAATTTAAACAATGTATATTTATTACATTTAGTGTATTTAATTACACACTGCATGTTTAGAAGGTCATCCTAGTGCACGGCCAGCCAGAGTACATGTCACATAACTTCCATAAAATATGTATAGTCTATTAGTAAAAGATGGGCTGTTTATTTTCATATATGACCTACATCATTGGAGGTCATGTAACTCAGAGACCACACACTGTGTATCTCACATGCATGTATTGTACTAAAATATTTTCCATGGAATTGTTACACACTTATTCCCTAGGTATGTGGCTTGGAAAAATAGTGAGAATAATTCTAGATGTGTAGCTAGAATTTACACTCTATCTATTTTTACAAAATAACACTAAATTAAATATTAATTTATTATACTACATAAACCTTGTAAACATGTGTTTCACATTGTCATTATGTTGATAACAAAATATGTGTTATGGGTTTTATATACATTAAATTTATAATTAATTTTATTTGTAATTTTTAAAAATTCATATTATGTATAATTCATAATATAGTAATAACTCTATAAGCATCAAGATATTATACACTACAAAAATACAATTTGTTCCATATGGATGTTATATTGACAGTACATTCCTTGAAATTACATGATATGTTGTGTATATTAGATGTCAGTTTAGTAAATAATATGTGAATATAATACACATTGGGCAGTTCAAACAGGTACTAACAGTGTTTTCTCTAAGGTGCATTTTTGTACAAATTTAATTTTAAATAAATTTATTAAATTTTATAAAATTTTAATGGATGAGAATATCAATAAAATCTAGTTGACAATTATGATAAATAATTTATTAATTGAAGAATATATGTTACTGATTTGAGACTAATTTATCTTAAATAAGATCGATTACAATTTAATGTGATTTTATTAAATGAATAATTCATTCTATGTATGTTGATGATCATGATCATAGACTAGTCCTTTATATGTGATTGGTTTATTTTAATATATTATTAAAGTAGTTTTTTGTTTTTCACAGAATATCTTCTCTTATTATATAAATTCCTGCATACCCATGGTTTCTTTAATTTAAACCCCTTAAACAATCCAATGGTTCCCCTCGCCTTTGAGTGAGTAAAAGAATATATAATGGATGGATCTCCAATGATAGATGAGGTGGTTCATGTTTAGAGTTTAGGAGAAATAAATCCAACAGAGATACATAGGTGGATAGGTGGAAATATGAAACATGAACCGTAAATAGTTCAAGGTTTTTTCCCTTAGGTTGATGGTTATTTAATCACCCACTAGATAACTAACAATTAGTAAAATCTCATGATCATACCACTTTATTATTTTATTTCTGTCATGTTTATTGGTTATTTCATTATGTATTTTTTTCATGATCACATGAATTAATAAATTAAAAATTTTCAATGTAGTACTAAAATAAATTAGTTTATACATAAACATTATCTAGGACATCGTTAACCACTTCTGTAAATATATTTAATATTAAAAAGCATGTAATAAAGATAATAATTTAAAATTTACACAAAAAGATAAAATCCATAAATTAAATATATTAATTCAGTATAGCCTTCCATTACTTAAGTTAAAATAGAACAATAATTAAAAGTACATGACCATAAAAAGTTGGGGTGATTTTAATCATTGTTGAATTCTAACATGATGTTTTCGGTTGATCTAACTTATTTCACATCAAGGGTTGACTGCCTGAGTACTACTTTGTCTATCTAAGATGAAAATCATGAGGAAATTGAATTTAAGGATTTTAGGATAAGAATTTCTACTCAACATATCATAGAACATCAATTTAATGTAGTTGGAATTTGGAATGCCTAACAAAAACACTTAAATTTGTTTGACCAACAGAATTTGGGGTAATGAGAAGGGGTATATGGATACTGGAAACTATAATGTTCATGTAATAGGATGTTTTAAATCCAATGGTGATGAATATTGGGTTCTGATAAAATAACGAGAGATTAATAAATATAATATTATTTTACTTGTGCAAATTTTATCAGATAAAGTCTTAAAACTCTATTCATCTTATTTATAGAAATAAAAATAAGCACAACTTCAAACATATCACTATGATCAAAAAATTAGAAGGATAACCTTTTCACCAACACTAATTTCCAAGAATAAAAAATGTTCTCAAACATTATCTTATTCCATGAAAGTAAATTGTATGCTATAGAATAACATATTCTGGATGTTTTTGTCCAAGAGGATGCTAAGGAAGAGTTTCATCTCTATGAGAAATATTTTAATTATGACATAAATGTTTAGTGTTTCATTCTATCATCCATGAATAATGATCTTTTGAATAAATATTATGACATTCATGTGTATAACATGATGTCTCACCTTTGGGATCACTATCAATAGGTTTTGAGACAAGAGAGATCCATGATCTCTAATGATCTATTTACAACAAATCATTGAGAGTTGGAAACAACTATGACTCATGTAGTCAAGATTATTGGCTACATTAAATGCTTAGAAATCATAGGAATTAAATTACGAGAATATTTGAACATTGATATCATACAATACTCACAACACAAGTCCTTCTCCAGTTTTATTATCAATTATATCATGAAAAATAATGAGAAGATTATTTCAAAACGTCTTACTCTAATTATCTATGGGGATAAGGACACATGGCATTAAAACCATAAATTACTTATAGTGTATAAGAAAATGAAGAACAAGGAAAAAAAGCCCATGACCCATAACAACTATAAAGATCCGAAGCACTGTCCTTCCAAGAAGATATAGATCTAGAGGCAGGGAAATAAAAAGGAATAAGTATGTTTTTTTTGTAGAAAGTAAGGCCGTTATAAAAGGAAATACAGCCAGAAGTATGGGGAATCTTAAGGATCATTTGTTATCAAGTTAAATCTTTCAGTATCAACATATTGGTTATTAGATATAGATTTTATGGATCACATATATATCTAAATAAATGAACCAATTATATTATAAAATATTTCTATAAGATATGTGGATTTTTGAGCTACCAATGATGCAAGGTTTGATGCTCTATCCATTGGAGTCTACCTCATTTCATTGCCCGCAGAAATGATATTGGTTTTAAGAGACTGTTATTATGCACCAATTTTTACTAAGAACATAATTTATATATCCTTACAAGATATAGATGGTTTTATTTTCAAATTTAGAAATAAAATTTATTTCTTTTATAAATAAAATAGGTGATAGTTTGGAGAATTTGAATAATGTTCATTATGTATTCAATTATGAAAACCATGTAATGGAAATTGATAATGAATCATGTTAACAAGGCTCATATAATATCCATCTATGGTATCACCATCTTGATCATGTAAATGATAAGAATTTGAAAAATCTCTTTCAAGATGGATATTTATACTCTTTTTAGATAAAACCACTTGATAGATTTTATGATTGTTTACAAGGAAAAAGACTCAACCACCATTTAATGTATGTAAAATGCTTGTATTTCAAAAAGGTATAAACCACTTATTTTTTAGTTTAAATTATTTTTTCCCTAATAATGATTCTAATGGGATTAATGGAGTTTATGAGGGTGTCCATGGATTTTTCATAGCTCAGAGCACCAAAAATTGAAGAAGAAGATATGATCACACAAGTAAGAGAAACCATGAATCCCAACCAGATTGGTTTCCCTAAACTATGCGACTTGAGACAGTGGAATTTTTGGGGCCACATTGTTTTTATACAACCATGAATTCCCAAGAACATGGTTGTGTGATATTGCAGACCTTTTAGAAAGAGTCCATTCACATAGTTGGCATTGTGTTTGGCCTACTGTGTGGCCAAACTATGTACACCTATCTATGTGGGTGATTTTTCCATTTTACCTTAAATTTTTTAAAATTCCCCACCCCTATTCCTCCATATTTTCTCTAGTAATCTATACCATCTCTCGTGAATTAATCCCTATCATTTACTCCTATTAGATTTTGTGTTATATCCTCCATCTGATCACCAAATCACTCATAGTTGGATTTTTCAAAAAGCTAGAGGTCGGCACATCAATATTATCCCTTCAATTTATAGTTTCTTCCATCCAATGTTTCAATATTTTGGTCTAATATAATTTTCACTATTTTTGAGGAATTTGATTATTTATTCAATAAATATTGTTTTATATTGAATCAAAGGTCAATATAAGATGAGGGAAGCACTATAGGGCTGAGGTTGGTGGTCTAGGTTATTTCCCCATGTTTCATTGATTTTATAACTTGTGATGTTGTTCCATGTGCCAAACCTTTCTTCTGAAACCTCAAAAACAATAAATAAATTATTTTAAAGGGTTACTCAAATCTATTATGATCCTAGATCTAGGTGTATCATCACCTAAGTTTATTTCATTGACCTAATCCACCCTTATGGGTATGTCGGCTCCATGATAGACTATCTTCTCTATTTTAATTTTTTAAACACCTATTTAGGTTTTTTGAACAATAATAGATTCTTTTAATTGATAATGGGATTTTAATAGAATGATGAGCCCTGAATTAGGTCATATACCTTGTAAAATACTTTTTTTTCTTGACTAAATTATTTGGGCAACTTGTTAGACGATGTTATAAATGATTATTTTGTCAAATGATATGGATTTACTAACTAAGAAATATCCCCACCTTAGGGATGATGTGGATACAAGGGGTTACAACTTATAGACCCATTGGATGGGATCATTGTTCCTTATATAGAATTTAGTCATGCATTTTAAACATTTCAGGGGTGACAACAGCTATATCTAGGATGGGATCATCTTTCAATATACATTTTACCTCTAGATAAGTGACATCGGTTCCCTAGGGGAGACCCTATGGATGGGCTCAGTAGAGATTTCTTTGTACCATGTAGTACGAAAGAATTGGTCCCCAATGTGCCATACTAGGGAAATAATTGAAGGTTAGTTCATGATTTTATCACACCATGCTCAGAGTGAGACTTGGGATTTCATACAATGGTCACCATAGATAATAATACTATGAAATTGTACATATAAAGTGCCCCTAGAGAGATACCTAGGCTCCAAACTGGACTGCCTTGGATGGAATTAGGGTTAAACTGCTTAAATTAAAACATTAGCCTCAATTAAAAAATAACATCGTGAAATTTGGAAATTCAGATATGTGTCTGCCAAGATGAATCATAATAAAAAGGAAAATACATATCTTTATATATGAAACTACTCGCTTTAATCATCTATGATTCCTTAGTTCTAACATACCCATATAAGGTTGAATAAATTAAAATTGGACGAGTTTCCAAAGTGGATTCCAATTCAATGTACTTAGTTATTTATTTATTTCTTATATTTATTTATTCTGACACACTATTCATTTTATATTTTATGAACTAGATTTATCTAGACACCATTGATGATAGCCTACTAGTATTATTTCTCACACACTTCTTGGAAAAATTTTTGTACCCAAACATATGGTTCTAGGTATAGATAAGTGTAAGTGGAGAGGTTCAGATGCTTGGTTGATAGATCTAGGATGGAGTTCGTGGGTAGAGGATTAAACACATGCCTGTGATGCTAATAGTAGCTGTACTTTTTGATTTTTTGTATTCTAATAGCATGTGGTATTTTAAAATATACATTTTGTCCTATATAATAATATTTTTATAGAAACTTGAGCATCATCATCACTTTGTATCTATTTATTTTTTATCCTCAACATAATTTTTATTTATCTTTTATGTTTTATTATTATTGTTTCTCTACTATCTTTTTATTGACACCACTTCCATTCTAGTGGGTTACTGGTTTGATGATATAGTTTATTATTATTTTGTTATTATAATTTATATATTGTTGTACTCCTCTTTGATCAATGGGGTAATAATATCCCCACAGACACTCACTAGGACCTCGTTGCTAGTCAGATACCTATTTCATTTGAGGAGATGCTCCTGAGGACTTGTGGCCCATTTTCTCGAGGGACCGTTATGTAAAATCTAGGGGGTTATACAAAGTGTTATCATAGAATATTTCCGTTTTGTCTTACTAGTTGGGGTTATTCAGGATACTAGGATATTGAAATTTCGTAATGAGTATGTGTTTGGGAGTAGTTTACCCACGTATAGGGGAAACCCAAATTATTTGGGATGGGTAAATGCTATTATTTCTTGAGCTTATTACAGTTTTCTATATTTAACCATTGTGTGGCGTGACTTATTTGTTCTATTATTACTATGGATAAAATTTATTAAAATAATGGGTTGGTTAGCCTTGTTCATATGATATGAGGGTGTATCAAAGCATGCATCATACTAGGATACATAGAATTTAAAATTCCATTCATTATTCCATGTCATATCTATTTTTAAGTGTGAATTTTATATATTACATGTGACTTTTATAGTGCCTTATTTTTTATTCCTTACAGTACATAGAAAACATAACTAACTCTTAAAGTGTCATTCTTAACCTAATAGTGTTTTCCTTCAATAGTTATAGATGTCACCTTAAGTAGTTGGTTATGGAATGGTAGGCCATGGACCATTGGACGCATGGTATAGTACATGTTATGGTTAGGATCAGGTGAATTACATATTTAAATTTAAATGGTGTATAGTCCCTTAAAATTTATAAATAGTGATCTATTTAATTAAACCATTTAATGGGATTTAAATTCACAAATGAATGCAAAATAAAAATGAATATAATAATTAAAATAAAATGGACTCTTATTAAGTGTGATATAAGACCTTGAATATAACTCGACCAAGGAGTGGGAAGTAGGTTGTATATTCAATGATCTATTTTTTTCCTTATCACCCAAAGCTGACGCTAGGAGTGGGATGAGGGTTATTCCATGTTATAGGAAGGCCTTGTGAAAGTTCATTCTTTCTTCACTTTCCCTATCATTTATGAATCCTATATGATGTGTAGGATTGGAAATTATAGATTTATGAAATTTTTATGACCTCATGTTGTACTACAAGAGAGTGGATATGAGAATACTCCTGCGGTGGTGGGCCATGCTCCACCCGTGATACCTCCTATAGTGCCACTCGAGGTACCTCTTATAGATTTTCCAATGGCCCTCGATGTTCAATTCCAAGACAAAATTTTCTATTTCATAAATTCTGTATAGGTTTCTCTCTATCCTACCCTTACTATGGAAGATATGACATAGTAATTCCAACAACAACATCCTCCCACCTTCTCAGGGGATGAATGACCCTAGGATGATTATTCATGGTTACAGGCCATTCTATCTATCTTCGAGAACATCGAGATGTATCCATAACAAGGGATCAATCTCACACCTATATGTAGCATGACTCTGACAAATGTTGGTGGGAAATCCTAACTCATTCTGGTTGACATCAAGGTATGGTTTGGGTGGATTTACAGATTTACTTATTCGACTACTTTTTTTTCATAACCTTTAGAACATACCATGATTGATAGTTCACGCACCTTCAAATTGGTGGAATGTTAGTGACGGAATACTCATATCGCCTCACTGAATTATAGGGTTTTGTAATGAACTTTTCTGGTGATGAGATGATGAATAAGAGACGATTCAAGGATGTGATTTCATATTCCATCTGATTTTGGGTGAATGCATTTTACCATTTCTGAAATAATAAACTAGGACTTTATCCTTGAGTGGAACTTGAGGGAATCTGGAAACATAAACTATGGCAGTTCAGCTTCCAGGAAGGAAATTGGGTTATCCAGTTCAAGGAAAGGTTGATTTAAGGGTACACACTAGGGAAGTACTAGCCATGTAGAATGCACTAATAACTATGTGGTGTGTCACTAGTGTGGTAGGATAGGCCATAAAAATCCCTAGTGTATGAGGAAATAAATTGAGTGTTGAGATTATAGGCGGATAGGTAATCTTTATTGTTTTTATAGTTCCTTGCCTCTAGTACCTAGTAAATGGGGTTCTATTATAGCACTAACTTCAAGTGTAGGGTCATTAATATCATTTCAATCTAGGATTCGGTCTTCTCCCAGCTGATCAGGTTGAGAAAGTGGTTGTGGATAATGCATTCAGGCCCCAGAGTTTTAGTGTTAGTAGAGTGGACTTCCTGATCTAGTAAGTCTTCATCCTAGAGTCATGGTTTAGGAAACATATATTAAGTACATCTTATAATAGAGTAGTATAGTTCATAACCATATACAGTTAGAGATACTATTCTGGTAGCCTCTATAATAGTATCTACACTATTTGATATAGGTGAGTTATGCTCTTTCCTATCTTCTACAACTATGGGAAGTCTGAGCCTAAAAATTGAGTACAACCATGGTGTTATGAATCTTGAAACCTCATTAGAAGTTTGATCAGAGGATATATTCTAGTAAAGGTAGTTCCCCCTTGAAATAGGTGGGTACTGGATCATGTGGATATTCCTCATCCTCAAGTTGACCAACCTTGAGAGGGTTCTTGACATGGACTAGCATGTTCCATATCAAGTCCAAGTGGATTGTTATCTCCACTAGGTGTCGTTTACATTACCTAAGGGTATCATGTATGTCCATAAAAATTAATGGGGTATCTAGAAAAGTTGAGCCAGAATCTCACATACTGGACTTGGTGGATGAAAATTCTATATGATGAGTCTCTTTATGAGTGATCAGGGAATGTAGTTTTTTGGAATTTCATCCTATTATGGATCATTTTAAAGACGTCTTACTTAAAAATTTGTCTATCATACCTCCTAAGATATAGGTTTATTTCACCATAAAACTTGTTCCAAGTGGGGAACCTATTCCCATTCCTCTATATATGATGATTCTTACACAACTCCAGTAAATCCAGAAATAGATTTCGGATCTAGAGGATAATGGTTTTATCCAACCAAGCACATCATTGTGGGGTTTACCTTTTTTTCTCTAAGAAGTATGACCATACCATTATATTTTTCATGGATTACTATAGAATTATCCATCCTATATTGAAGAACCAGCATTTGATGCCTCATATAGATAACCTCTTAGACTGAATTTGATGAGAAAAAGTTTTCTCTAAGATATATTTGTGGTCAGGATATCATCAGGTATGTGTGTGTGTGTGAGACCATCAGACGTACCACGTGCAATTTTCTTGAGTAGGTATGTCTTGTAAGATTATTTGGTTATGTTGTTTGTCCTGATGAATGCATCATAATTATTTATGAATATGATAATAGAGTTTTCCACTCATTCCTTGATTACATTGTGGTACTCTTCATAGAATACATCCTAGTATTCTATCGCACCAAACACAACAATGCCAACCTTATTGAAATCATGCTAAATACACGAAGTGAGCACCACCGATATAAGAAACATAGTGAATTCCACTTATGGATCAGAAAAGTTCAATTATTAGGTCATATAACATCTGTGGAAAGTTTAAACTTTGACATTGAGAAGTTGGGTGATGTGGTTTCTTAAGAGAAACTCAATAGTGTGTTTGAAATATACAATTACATACAACTTGTAGGATATTATATGTTATTAATCAAGGATTTCTCACACCTATTAGTTCCTTTTGAAGTCATGTACAATAAGAGTGTGAAATTAGACTAGAATAATGATTGTGAGAAAAGTTCAAAACAATTAAAGTGGATATTGAATTCAGTACTGATCCTGATTCATCTAGAGCCAGACATTGCCTACACTATTTATTGTGATGCTTCAGGAATCGGGCTGGGAGTAGTGCTGATGATGGGGGATTTGGTAGTAGTGTATGTGTACAGCTATCCAATACCTCATTATAATAATTACCCTATGCATGACCTTGATCTATCTATCATGGTTCATTCTTTATGATGTTAGAGGCACTACTTGTTGGGTGAGTAGTACATTGTTTATACAGATCATAATGGTCCTAAATAAATCTCTGCATAGTGAGACATAAATCTTAGGCAGTGTAGGTGGGTAGAATACCTAAATTCCTTCAACTTTGATCTTTATTATACACCCAAAAAGTGTAATGCCATATTTAACAACATGAACCAAAATACTTAAGCAGAGGCTGTTAAGGATGAAAACAGTGTGTGGGAGTTAATGGCTTTATTTTTTGAAATGCACCTAGAGGTTTAAGAACAACATTGGAACTAATCTTAGAATATCTAACAGTGACATACATTCTTCTAGAGTGGGTATAGATAAGGCAATTATCTAATTCTAAGAACCTTGTCTTGAGGGAGAGTTTCACAGGTGAGAACCGACATTCAGGATAGATTGTAGATGAGAATGAGATCCTACTCTATTGTGGGTGTGTTTCAGTGCCTTACAATAAATGAGAAGAGTTGATGCAGGTATCTTACACTTCTATTTGGGATGTTCATCCTTGGTTTACCAATATGTATTGAGATTTATGTTGTTAGTACTGGTGGCTAGGTATAAAGAGATAGATAGTAGGTTTCATCACAAGGTGCTCCACCTATCAGTAAATGAAGGCAGAGAACCAGTGACTGGATAGAATTCTACAGCCTCTATCTATTCCTAAGTGGAAATGGAATAATGTATCCATGTATTTTTGATGTTCTTGTTAATATCCCCACATTTATGTGATGAATTGTGCATGATCATTGATAGGTTTACTAGGGTCTCACACTTGCTACCGATCCAAGATACCTTCTTAGTTAATGAGATTGTGAGGCTTTATATCTGGGAGATAGTGCACCAACATGGTATTTCTTATTCTATTGTTTGGGAATGAGATTTCTATTTTACCTCATGGTTCTAGAAAGGGTTGAAAATGAAATGGGTTTATAGGTTCTCATTAGTATAGTATATCTCCCTCAGACTGATGGGATATCCCAGAGGATGATGCAGGTGTTAGAGAATATTCTCCCGGTATGCATCCTTGATTTTGAAGGATCATGGAAAAATAATATCCTTGTGGTTGAGTTTTCCTACACCAACATATTTTAGTAAATGATATAGATGTATCTATATGAGAACCTTTACCTTAGGTCATTCCATTAAACTCTATGCTACTTATAGGTAGGTGAGGCAGTGCTACTGGGTCCTCATCCCACTCAAGAGAGTTCAGATTGAGTTCAGAGTAAGTTCATCTCAGTCTAGGAATAAATTTTATACCAATTTTTACTATAAAACTCTATATTTTGAGGTGGGAGATTGGTTTTTTCTACATTTTTCACCCAGGTTGGGTCAAAGATGAATTCAAAGATCGGTAAAGTTATCAACCTGTTATTTTGTTCCTTCTGGATAGTAGAAATATTCGGGCTGGTAATCTATCATTATATCTAATTCTTATGTACCATTCCATGAATAATGTCTTAAAAATAACTCATATTTGATATTATCATCCTAACCCTTCTCATTCATTTTAACCCGAGGATATTGAGTTAGAGACAGATGTGTCCTTTGAGGAGCATCTGATATGTATCCTTGATTAGAACATGAAGGCTCTCCGAGGTAGGTTAGATCCTCTTTTTCTGGTGCATTAGAAGAACGGACCCATAGAGGACAAGGCATAGGAGAAAGATACTGATTTACATGTACACTAGCTTGAAATTTTCTCAAAAGATGTCTTACCACCCTCAAAAGGGAAACTCATGGATGAGTTGTTGTAAGGAAGGGAGGTTGCAACATTCAATATTTTCTAAAAGGTACAGAAAATTTGTTTTCAATTTAAATAATTTGGTTTTTCCTTAACAATGACACAGAATGGAGTCATGGGGGTCATGAGGGAATCTGGGTCTTGTTTAGAGCCCAAAGGACCAAAAATTGAACAACTTGACTGGGCCACACGGTTAAGAGAAAATATGTTTCCCATCCCACATGGTTTCCCTAAACCATGTGATGTGTGATGATGGAGTGATGGGGGCCACATGGTTTTTTTAGAACCATGATACCACAAGTTAATGACCATACGATATTTTAGAACTCTTGGATATAGGTTATTCACACTATTAGCACATGGTTTGGCCAACTGTGTAGCCGAACCGCACACCCCTTTCTATGTGGGTGATTTTACCTTTTTACCCTTAAATTTTTTAGAATTACTCATCCCTCTTCCTCCATATTTTCTCCAATATATCATCCCCTCTCCCACACATAAATACTTCTCCTTTCCTCCTCTTAGGTTTTGTGGTATCTCCTCCATCGATTCACCAAATATCTCACCATCAGATTTATCGAAAAGCTAGAGGTACGCTCTTCAATCCTCTCACTTATATTTATAGTTTCTTACTTCCATTATTGTTATGTTTAGGTGAAAGATCAATTTACATATTTTTAGATATTTTTATGATTTCATTGATAACTCTCATTCTAGACCGAATCAAAGACTAACACTGAAAGAGGGAATCACTATAGGGATAAGATCGATGGTTTAGGTTCTTTACCAAAGTTTCATTTCTTTAATAACTTGTGTCATGTGACAGACCCTTCCAGTTTTTCCTCCAAAAAATTTAATAAATTATTTTAAATGCTTTTTCATGTTTATTATGATCATAGCTTTTGTGTAATCATCACCCAGGTTTATTGCTGCAACCTAAGCCACCCCTATGGGTGTGACAGCTCCTTGTAATTCCATTCACCATGTTTTAATTTTCAAAACACATATTTAGGTGTGTCTACCTATAATAGATTCTTTGAATTGATAATAGTATTTGAATTTAATAATGAGACTTGAATTAGGCCTTATATCTTACACTATAAATAGTTTTCTCAACTAAATGCATTGGAAAACTTATTAAACCATGTTATATAAGCTTTCTTTTTTAAATTGAATAGTATTGCAAACAGAGTACTATCATTACCTTAGTGTGGATAGTGATACAAGGGGTCATGACTTAAGTACCTTTTGGATGATCTCATCAGGGCTTAGTTAGAATTTAGTAATTCATTGTAAACATGTAGAGGGAGACACTAGCTATGTATGGGTTTGGATCACCATGCATGATCCATTTTACCTCCAGAAGATTGAAACTAGTTCTATATGGGAGACCTCATGGACGAGCACTATGGTGAGTTGGTTTTAACATTCCATGGTACAGATTCAGGACCCTACATGCGGTACTAGTGATAGACTCAATGGTTAATTCAGGATGTTATCACATCATGCCTAGAGTGAGACTTGAGATTTCATACATGGGTCACCATGGATAGAATCCTTTGGAATTGGTTATATACAGATCCCATAAGTGATTCATGGGGTCCCACTTGGACTTCCTTTGATGGGCTTAGGGTGAATCTTATAAAATTAAAAAATAAACCTTAATTAAGAAATGAAACCTCCAAATTTGGAAATTTAGGGACATACCCACCAAGAAGAATCACAATCTTTGGGATATACCATCTATTTATATATTACACTACTCACTTTACTCATTTAAGATTCCTTGGTTCAGACATACCCAAATTAGGTCGAAGAATAAAAATATAGATGAGTGTCCCAAGTTCATCCCAGTCTGATGTACTTAGTTTTTTAAATTTTTCTTGAATCTAGTTATTCTATCATGTTATTCATTTAATACTGAATGAAATAGATTGATCTAAACACCATTAGTGGTGGTCTAATGAGATTATATCTCACACCAATCATGGGTCTCCTTTGGTACCTAAGAAGACTTCATGGTTGTAGGCAAAGATAAGGGAAAGTGTCCAACTTCTGATTGTTGATTGATAGATTTAGAATGGATTTCAGATGTATAGTACTGAGCGTATGTTTTTTATGATAGTAGTACATGTGTATAGGGTTTTGAGGAATTATTTAATGAACTATTAGGTAAAAAAATAGCACCCCATTACCCAAACTATATCTTTATAGGGTGTCCCAAGGAAACAAAGGGATACTACCTTTAAAATCCCTTGGAAAAGAAAGTGAATTTCTATAGATAATAAGTCATTTTTGATAGGTATAACTTTATCAAAAAAGGATAATGGGAGAAATATTGTATTAAATAAATTTTATACTCAAGGTACACAAGATTTGGAACTGGAATAGATTCCATGGGCCCATGTTGAAGAAGTAGTTCCTGAAAGAAAATTACTCAATATGAGAAATGTAGAGGAAACAGAACCATAGAGATGTGTTTTTCTAGACACCAAATATGGTTAGTCAATATGGGTAGAAAATGATGAACCTATCACCTTCAAAGAGGTAGTGGAGAGATCATTAGTTGAATTATGGAAGAAATCAATGAAATCTGAATTGAATTCCATGGATCAGAACCAAGGTTTGGTTATGTTTGAAGTATTAGTTGATATAAAGATCTTAGGGTGGAAATGGGTATTTCAAAAAACTTTGGACGTGGAATATAAATTAAATACGTATAAAGAAAGGCTAGTGGGTAAATCCTTTAAAAAATTTCACGTAATTTACTATAATGAATCCATTTCACCAGTTTCCATGTTTAAATCCAGCATAATTCTACTTATTATTGTATCTTACTATGAATATTAAATTAGGTAGATGGATTTAAAAACAAATTTATTTAATGGGTACCTTCCGGTAGATTTTTATATAACACAACCATAATGGTTTGTGGCTCCATGTGATTATAACATTATTTGAAAATTGAAAATATTCATTTGTGTATTAAACCAAGCATCCAAGTAATGGAAATTTTAGTTTTGTGAAGCTATAAAATATTCTATTTTCATTAATAATGAATATGGTCTAAGTGTTTATAAGTGGTTTAGTGGGAATGCGATTGTTATCCTTATATTATATATTGATGATATATTACTTATTGGAAAGGACATACCATTCTTATAATATATTAAGGTATGGTTAAACAAATTATTCTTCATAAAGGACTTAAGGGAATAAGCCTACATACTAGGGATTAAATTTATCCATAAAAGATCCAAGGGGATTCTGGGACTATTTCTAGGTATATACATTAACCTGATACTCAACGGTTTAGAATGGAACAATCTAAGATAGGATTGGTTCTAGGGTCACATGGTATAAATATTTTTATAAAAATGTGTCCTTAGATACAATAGTAGAAAGAGATAATGAGTAATATATCATACGCTTCAGTGATTGGATCAATCATATATGACATGTTATGTACAAAACATAATATTTCATATACATTAATCATGGTATCAAAATTTCATGTTGATCTAGGAGAACAACATTGGTCTACTATTAATGATATCCTTAAGTATCTAAGAAGAACTACGGATATGATCATCGTGTATGGAATATATGAGAATATAGTCATCAAGGGTTATGCTAATGATAGTTTTAAAATATATACAAATGGTATGAAGTCATATCTCAGATATGTTCTCTATCTCGATGGAGGATCTTTGGGCTATAGGAGTTCAAAGCAGCTGGTTTTTAGAATATAGTCTAAGAATATAGTAGCTTTTGATGTAGCCAAAAATCCACATAGATACAAAACGTTTTCCAGAAGATTAATATAGAACCTATAAATAAAGATACTATGAAATTGTTTTATGATAATATTATAGAATTTTCTCATATAAAAGAACCAAGGTCACACCAATGGACAAAGAACATAATCCAAAATTATAACCTCTTGAGGGATTTTTTCTAATGGGTGAGGTTGAAGTAAGTAGATTTTACATGGAAAAAAACATAGAAACCCCCTATAATAATGGACTATCTTAGAATAATCATGAGTATTATGTGACAAATAAAAGAATAAAAGTTTTTTATAGTTGTATCTAGTGAAAGTGAGATTCTATTAGAGTTGGTTCCCTAGAACCAACATCTGTATACTTTATGAAAAAATGTATTCATTATTTTGAATATAAATAAACTCCTTATCACATCATGGTTTTTCTTCTGTATAACATAGTATGTGATAATGTCATAAGAGTATTTATCACATAGAATTTTTATAACAGTTCTCTTATGTGGTGATCACCCTGATGTGTCATAGTAGAATTCTTTAATAAATGATATATAGTTAGATGAAATAATTTTAGAAACTTAAAGGATACATTACATCAGGTGTAGAGACTCATAATACTTTTAAGAACTTTATTATGTTGTATGACCTTGGTAATATCCAATGTTGGATATTATGATTGTGAGATATACTAGTAGGAAATCCACATTTATATGTTTTATTGGATGTTCCTATATACATATGTTTGTATTGATCCTTAGACATTAAGCTAATTATTTATGGATATTATAAGTTCATCACTTTGATGTATTGATAAAAATTGTGATGAAATATGTCTCTGGTAGGGTAGGATATATTGGGTGTGTAACAAGTAATATTTCATTAATGAATAATGCGAGAAAGGATTTTTTTTCCTTTTGTTATTTATTGGAATTTTATATCTCAATCCCTTTTATGGAAATGATGTTTCCTAAATATATTCATGGAAATGGTGTTCTGTAGAAAATTTGATTTCCTAAAATTTAAAGAATATAACATTGAGTACATAGGTTGATGGAACCAACATGCGGTCTTCCTGATTAGAAATATCGTGATGAAGCAGTTATATTTCACAATAAGAATCTGTGTGTGGTTTTATTTCATTTATACATTATCTTATTTCATTATGGGTGCCTTGGTGTGTTTCTAAATCATAACCATGGACTATAGGCTACTTATTTTAATGAAATTGTTAATGAGGCCTAGAGGGTCACACACTAAGTTTATACAGAACCTCATTTAGATAATAATATCATTTATTATTTAAAAAGTTGAATAAATATTATTCCCACATTTGGTTTAATAATTAATCAAGTTTTATGGAACATATATATTCTGTCATTAGATATTATAGAGAATATTTATTGAACAAAATATTTAATACATATTTATTTTCTATTTATTGAATATAGTATTTATTTATTTATTGGTGAATAATGGAGTTATAATTACTTGCTAATTAAATATTCATTATTCAAGATTTGGTAAATATTTTAGAGTAATGGAAGACCAAGTTTAAAGGTAGGTTATTAAAAATATATACTGAATATTATTTGAATAAATAATATTTAATTTTATCCATGATTTTAGCACATGTAAATAAAAATAATATTATTATTATTATTATTATTATAACCATGGGGTTTTCGAGGATTAAAAATTATTAAGGGAATATATGAAATTATTATTTAACTATAGAGATATAAAAACCCAGTTATATTATTTTTCTAGAAGATACAATTCATTTGTCTTGTTCAAAACGAAATCTTGAGAGAATCCTCTCAAATCCCTTGAGAGCTCCCTCTCCAAGAATACTCTTAGGAATGGAGAGTGATCCTCTTTTACCACCACTCTCAAGTCTAAAGAGATCAAATAGAACCCTTCCTTGAAGATATTATTTGGGTGGTCAAAGGATAAGGATGAAAGAATCAATATTTCCATGCTAGCACTCACTGATTTAAAAGGTGAGGTTTGGAGATATATAGAGCACATATAGATCACCACTAGAGGAAATATATACTTGATTCCTATAATGCAACAATTTTACAATGTAGAATGTTGTTAGATCCATCAATGAAGAAATAATTAATCACAAGGTAATTCTTAATATCTTAATTTAATTGTAAATAATGTTTTATAATCCCTCACTTTTGTTGTTGTGTTTTATCTTGTCCATATTATTTAATTTAATTTAATTGATCGCGATGTTTATCATTGTGTAAATATTAGATTACTCATTGATCACAATTAAAATACAAGTTGAAAATGCCTGGTTTGGTGCTTTTGATATAACTAGAACCATTATATATTACTTACTTTCTTAACTGGTTATCTATTGGATACAAATAACATCACTCATACATGCATGTGAACAACCACCTCCACGAAGAGATATTTTCATCTATATTTTTCATAATGGATTATAAAATTATATTTAATAGATAAGCTTGATAATTGTGTAATTATTAATATTATATATATTATGGAACCATGGTACCTTGGACCATGTTCAACTATGAAAGTTTTTTTGGGATCATGAATCAAAAATCCTCAAAACATCCAAATAAATATTGATTTATTTACTATATAATATATGGTAATAAATAAAATAAAATGGATTATGATCCAAGAATAAACTTTTAAAATGTTATTAATCTTGTTACTAATTAATATAAGTCTACTGTTTATAAAGACCCTAACCCCAATAGACCAAATCCAATGGTTACTTTATTACTTTGGTGCTAGATACAAACGATCGCATCATAAAAGATCAAATAGATTAGTATTCTTGGAAAACTATATAAATACTTGAATCTAACATTAAATTTGAAGAAATGGAATACATCGTAGTGAAAATAAAAAAACATCCTTGAGTTCATTCAAATATTCTTTCTTTATATCATGGGGAAAGGAAAAAAATAAGGTTTATTTTATATTCTCAATAAGAGTTATGTAAATAGGATGTTATCTTGAATAAATAAATCATAATAAATAGTGAATAATCAGTATGTCGTGGTAAAAAATTTAACACACATTCCATGTATTCAATAACCTGAGTATCATGATTAGATAAGTAACAATCTATATGTAAAGGTGGATAACTAAACACAAAAATCATTTAATTAATAACTTCAACATAAAACGGATCCATAGATAATATCAATGTAATAATCTCATGGATAATAATTACTGGATTTTTAATTAAGGAAATAATTAATACTGGACATTGTGATCTCATACTTCATTATATCTATATCATCCAAACCATTCACAAGACAATGTTAAACTATGGGTAAAAACGAATTTAATTTAATCTTATTCATTATACATAGGAGATTATCATTGAATTAAGGGGATATATAATTCTAGTCCCCAACCATCACAAAATTTCTAAAGAAATCCTCATATATCGAATGATTTATTTAATTCATGAACAATATCCCTTCTCAATAAATTTTCATATTTAATAAATGATATATAATATCAATATTTCCCCATTAAATCATATAATATTGAAAGTAAAACCCCATATTTGGAAATTATATATGGTTTAAGTAATAACAAAATCCAAGATAAATAATTTAAATATTTAAGGTAAATTTAATGTTCAATGATCATAATAAAATCAATATTTCAATAGAAATTTAATGATTACAAAAATTAATCCAGAAAGATAATGTCAATAATTTCCTTAGTCAAACTAATTGTAAACCATCCAGAGAAATACTAAGTATGACATAATTACAACATATACTAAATATATTAAATATAAAATAAAGGGTTTTTTATGAATATAAATACCATAAAAAGATCTTTAAAAAAAATTCTGGAAGAAATTAATCTTTTTACATTGAAAATAACTTTTAAAAACAAGAAATTTAAAAAATATAAGGACAATAAATTTATTTAAAAATAAACTTTTAAAATTTTAATGTAACCTTAAAAAAATGGGTTTCATTTTTTTTTGGAATGTTCCCATGTTTTGAGTTTGTTAAAACAATGATTCCTTTAGCATTTTTGAAAGAAAATTCAAAAGCACCTTTTTTAGAAAATGATAGGATTATTCATTTTTAAAACCTTTTATAAGAATAAAATTATGGTTGAAAATGAATTTAAATAATCATACAAAAAAAATTTATAAAACATTTTTATAAAACATAGATTTTTTGGAAAAATGATTTTGGACTAGCGATATAAATGATGTCATATTTCATTAAATTAATTTTATTAATAATTTTACACACCAAAGGGAGTAAAATTATAATATTTCTTGAAAAAATAATGAATAAAATGAAGATAATAAAAATAAATGGTTATATTATATTGTGATAAAATAAATTACTTTAATGTAAATTAATGTATAAATAGTCCCGATTAAAATCAGATTGAAACATAAATCTCTTACCACATTCATAACTTTTGAACCATAATCCCTGTGAAATGAATAACATCAAATGAAACATTAAATACCCCAAATATAATGAGGTTCATTATTTATAATATAAAATGGTCATTATATACACCTCAGAAAATAAGATAGTATTATAACATGTCATATGTCCCTAAGAAGACAATTTGTGGTGAGCAACCCTTACAATGATCATAACATTAAAGTGAGAATTAATAAATGAATTGATAATGTTCATAAAATGTAAATACACATAAAAAATTTAAATAAAAAAAATTATTACACATATAAACTTATAATATCAAATACAATGAAGATGTAATATATCTCAATGAAAAGATATTTAGTTATAAAATTATTTACCACATTGAAATTTTCATGTAAAATCCTTTTGGTTGAAATAATTCAAATTAAAAATTAAAATAGCATGAATTGTTAATTATTCATGATGTTACATGTAAAATGGGTAGAATATAAACCATATAAAATAAATTGGTGTATAACATCACAATATGCCTCAATGAAAGGAAATTGAGGCAAAATCTATTACTCATTGAAACCTTTTGGTTGAACACACATTAACCTAATGAATAAAGGTTTTAATATTTTTATTAATTTATAACATAACTATATTTTTGTTTATCATATCATATATTATCCTCTTATAACATATTATCACCAATATGTTAATTATATTTTATTATTATTATTGTTTAATTAGTTAATGGTCTTGTTTTCTCATGCATATTTTGTCATGAATGTTTTAGTTCTTGTGTATAAGATGTAGCTCCATAATATCAAGAACTATATTAATGTTATTAAAGTAATATTTACATTTTGGATGTGATTTTACAACCATTATTTAATATTTTACACAAAAAATGAGTCACATCGCTTCATGGAGATGGCAGGTCATACATACGCATGACCAGCGATATTATTCCCTTAATGTGTGAAATGGAATGGAAGTGGATGGTATATTAATTTAATATAATTAATATCATGTCATATTTATTTTATATATTCATTATTTCCATCATTATGACTTTTTATGTGAGTCTTTCATGGAAAACAAATTACATCAATTTGTGAGGTGGTAGTCCTCCTAATACAGAACTGATTTCTTTGTTTCTCATTTGATGGAGGAGGAGATGTATGAATTTTATAATATAAAAATAATAAAATATATTTATATATTATATAATTCTTTATTATATTGTGTTTGTTAAAAAATAATTTAATGTGGAAAAATAATAATTAAAATAAAATTTCTTAGTGAAGACAATTACTTTTTTAAGAAGAACCTCATTTAGATCTCTTATTAAGAGCCCTAGGTGTTTTATTTTTTGAAAATCATAACCTCTAAAATGTGTATAAGGATTTTGTGGAGATATGTTTCTTGGAATTGGTTGATCCAAATGGCTTGATATGTGTGTATAAGTGAGGGGATGGACTTTCCTTTTATAGTTAAGGAGGAGGACACACATGGAATTTTTGAAAAGAATAAATCATACTGAGATTTTTCAAGTTCTAAAAGAATAAATAAAATAAACCATTATAGAAAATTATATGTTATAATGTTGAAATATTTCAACCTAATAAAATGCTTACCAGTTTTCAGGTCATTTTAACCCTTGTCTTCTTAGTTTTACCCCCGATAAACACATTTTCACATTATCTGTGGGAAAAAATTATTGCTTTCACTATTAATTATGATAAAAAAATTGGTGATAATATTATATAATATAAATTATGATTATTTTATGTATATGATCATTTTTTAAAATTTAAATTCATATAATTTGAAGAATATAGTTTAAAATAAAACCTACAAAAGAGTCGAAAATCGGTTATCAATAAATGCATTTTTCTAGCATAAGATGATATTATATTAACTATATAACTACTGAACATAATGAGATGGATTTAAATTTATATATTTATAAATATAACCTATAAATTTTATTTAAATAATTCATAATTATTTATTATTTTAATTAATTAATATTGGGGAATATTATGCATTTAAAAATAGTTTTCAGAAAATTGTGATTTTAATCCTAAAAATAAACTTATATCAAAATCAGGTATAAATATGATAAAAATATAATTAGTTATTTTAAATATAATTAAATAATATTTTTTTAATTTTAAATTACATTAAAATCATAATGGTACTTTAAAATTATTTAATTTAATAAAAATACAGACCAGTATTTGAAAAAACTATTGAGTTGAGTTGTTGAAGGCACAATTGAAGACGAGACTAGTTGGTCTCTGCTTGGTTTAATTCCTATGATATGTAATTGTCTGATTTTGGTTTGGACTACTTTTTGGGTTTGGGAAAGATGTTCACCCTCATCCATTTTCTTGTTTACTGCACTTTTTATTTCTCTTTAATAAATGGTCAGAGGTTTTGCCTCTGACTGAACTTTCCTGGTATAAATCAATTTGTATATATTAGTACCTATCTATATATATTTTTCATAATTAATTTAATCTTATTCATACCCACTAATAAAATGTCTATGTTATAATGGCCACATTAAAATAGTATCATACAGTTTGTTTAGGCTTAGTGTTTCATGTTGTATATGCGATCAAATATAATGTTTTTCTTTTAAATTATTTTGGTTTCTCCTACCAAAATATATCAAAATGATTATATTTATTTTAAAAAATATACTTTAAAGTCTCTTACTATTACATTATCCCCACATTTAATAAATTCCATCCTCACAATTTGAACTTCCACATGGAAATGAAATGTTTAAAATTTAAAAATTCCTTTATTGAAAACCCACATCCTAAAAAGGGTTAAAAAAATTTTATCTTGAAAAGAGATAAAATGAAGTGTTAATGTAATTAATAATAACACGTTATTAGGTTTCAATATAGGATAATTTTGGTGGGAAGAAAAAATATGAACATGGAATCAAGGCGTAAATAAGTATGGAGAGTGACAGAGATCAATGGTCAAAAGAAATTTATTGATGAAGATAAAGTTAACAACTAAAAAATGTGTCGGGTTAAAATACCACTAATTAATCATGTATGAAGGGAATAAGATAGCATTTTCTTTTCAATATCCATTTAAAAGAGTTTTGGGGTTCTTTTCCTAACAATATAAGGAACGCCATAAAATATTCTTTTTGTATTCAAAGTAAAATTTCATCCTTTTGTTGTATTTTGATAAATTTACACATAATTTATTAATCTAAGAAATTAATATCCAATATGAATTTTCTATTCCTAGAGAAAAAAAAATTAATTTTAGAGGACATTAATATCCATAAAATAATAACAAGTTATTTAAATTTTCATTAAATTTTAACCAATATGCAAATGGTTACCATAATTTACTTACATTCATACGGAGAAACAATACTTTTTTCTTCAAAATTTCCAACAATGTTTAATATTAGATTATTAATCAAATAAATAACCCAACAACCCAATTAAACTCAATATTATCTACATTAAATAATATGTTCATGAAAAATCTGATCTCATACCCTTTTACTTACATCCCCAAATAATTAATTTCATTTTTCCCAAATAATTCTTTTATGTTAAACCTAATGGTTATATATACCTCAACCAAATAAAACGACTCTTAAAATGTCATTAATTACCCCAAAATCAAAAAAAAATCCCATAATACTTTTTCCAAAATCAATGTAATATTTAACCTTAAAAAAATAAGTAAAAATAATGTCATATTAACCAAGATATCACATAGGCTAGTGGTAGGTGTCACACCCTTTTCACCCTTTGGTTGTGGGTTCAATCCCCACATCCTTTTTGAATGCAAATAGTTGTCACTCATCATGAGATTTTTCCTTTTTTAAAAAAATATATTAATATAATTCATATAACGTTCCTAAAAATATGATTAACATTCTCAAAAATAACATTAGTCATCAAATCAAATTTTTAACCTCAATGGTTTTTATATGACTTTTTAAAAAAATCAAAAAATATTTATTGACTATTATTAATTTAATATAAATGATCATATTAACATTAAATTTTATCAATAATATTAAATTTATTTTTATAAAATATTAAATCATCATTTTCCAGATAACATTTTCACAAAAACATATACTAAACCAAAGTATTGTATTTCCATAAATGTGTTCCAAAAGTTTCCTAAATATTGTTATATTCCCATCAAAAAAAATTTAAATAGGGGTATCTTTGACCTTAAACACATGATCAACATTATATATACCATCCCAAGACACTTTAGTTTTAACTCGAATCATCCATTGTCATCATCTATTAAAATCCATCGTAATATTTTGTAAAGAAAATGTGAATTATCATTAATATATCCCTCAAGAGTGTCAAACTAGGTGCGTAGTAAGGCCTTTTTTCATTCACCAAGTGTTGATTGATTCAAATTCCAATGCACCATTTTCAATGTTATTACACCTAGGTACTATTATTCTAGAACCACATCCACTTGCAGTATCAAGGTACAAATATATTTCAAATAAAAACCCCATATTCCTTTCCTTATAAAAATAGTAGGATGTTATTCAATAATTATCCTTAAATCCAATCATAGTATTATGTTAAAATCTATATTTTCCTAAATATAGCTCAAAATGTTTCTACCAAACATTCTCTGATGCCAACTATAAACACATCGTGCTTAGTATCCCAGAGTGAGTGGTTACTTTATTACATTGGTTCTAGATACAAGAAAACACATCTCAAAGGACCAAATAGTTTAGTAGTCATAGAAAACTAGATATATACATTAATCTCATATTGAATTTGAAAACATTAAATAAAACTTAGTTAAAGTAAAAAAAATTCATATGCTTGAACTCATTCAAATATACCTTCTTCATATCATAGGGAAAAGAAAAATAATAAGTGTGATCTCATATTCTTAGTAAAATGTTTATAAATTTGATTCTATAAAGAATAAATAAATCATAATCCATAAGTCATAGTCAATATAAAAAGGTAAATATACAAAAAAATACATGACATTCAATCAATAACTTGACCATCATGAATAGATATGGAATAATCAGTATGGAAAAGTAAATAACTTAACACACATTCCATTGAATCAATAACTTGAGAAAAAATACATCCATGGGTAATATCAATGAAATAATTTCATGGATAACAATAATTGGATTCTTAATTAAAGAAATGATTAATATTGGATGTCATTATCTCAGATATCCTAATTTCTATGTTGTCAAGACCTTTAATAAGATATTTTAAAACAATGGGAAAAATATTATTAAATTTTAACTCACTGATTCCCCTTATTATACTATCAATTCCTTTAGGGGATATATAATTCTACGCCTCACCCATAATTGCATGTTCAACTCATTCCTCATATATCAAATGATCAATTTAATTTATGAGTAATATTTCTTAGCCCATAAATGTTGATATTGAATGAAGAATACAGAATATCAATATTTAGTTATTAAATCATATAATATTAAAAGTAAAACACCATATGTATAAATGATATATATTTTAATTAATAATCATATACATGATAAATAATTTGGATACTTAGGGGAAGTTTAATATCAAATGATCAAGATAAAGTGAATATTTTAAGGGAAAGTTAATGATTATAAAAATGAATCAAGAAAAATAATTTCAATACATTACCTATTAAAACTAATCATAGACCACCTAGAGAGAGAATAAGGATGGTATCATTATAAAATATCATGAGTACAGTATACAGAAAATAAGCTATTCTTAAATTTATGAATAAAAATACTATAAATAAGATCTTAAAAAATTCTTGAGAGAAATAATATTTTCACTTTGAAAATGGTTTTTAAAAATTATAAATTTATATAATATTAGGAAAAATATTATCCTTTAAAATAACCTTTTAATATTTTAAAGGAAACTTCAAATAAATGGGTGGTCATGACAGTAGGAAATTTATATTCATGCTGAGTATGTTAAAATAGAGATTCCTTTCATATTTTTATAAGAAAAGTAAAATGTGCCTTGTTTAGAAAATGAAAAGAATATCCCTTTTAAAACTTTTTATATGAATCAAATTGTGTGTAAAAATTACATTATATAATCGTTTGAAAACATTTTTGAAAATATTTTTACAAAACATGGATTTGTAAGAAAAATTATTTTCTACCAAAGAGAGAAATGAAGTTGGATATTATTAAAAACATTCTCAATCATTTTAATTACCAAAGAGTGTAAAAATGTACTATTACTTGAAAACATCATGAATAAATAGGGGATAATAAAATTAAATTGTTTTCTTATACACTGATCAAATAATTTTTTTAATGGGAATTCAATTATAAATAGTCCGTATTAAAATGATATTGAACCATATATCCCTTACCACTTTGGTAACATTTCAATCGTAGTCCCCTTGAAATTAATATCATGAAATGAAAAATTACAAACCATGAATATAAATATATTCATGATATAACATATCAAAGTTAAAGTATATATATCTAAATGAAGAAGATAGGAGTGTAACATGACATATGTTTCAAAGAAGAAAATTTGAGACGATCATCCGTCACAATGATTAACGTTGAAGTGAGATCTAATCAATGAATCAATTATGGGTATAAATTGAAAATATAAATAAAATAAGTTTATATATATAATAATATAATAAAAAATTAGTATACACATAATCATTTAATATCATAGATAATGAATAAGTAATATAACCTAATAAAAAGAAATTGAGTTCTTAAATTATTTACCACATTTTAATTTTCATGTCAAGCCCCCTTAGATAAAATATTTAAAATTAAAACATAAAAAAACAATAGTTTTGAATTATTAAGGACATTATATGTAAAATGGGTATTATATACACCATATAAAATAAATTGGTACATAACATCACAATATGCCTCAATGAAAGGAAATTGAGACAAAATCACTTACCTCGTGCTTTCTTTTGGTTGAACACACATTAAACTCATGAATAATTATTTTAATCATGTTATTAATTTATAGTAGAACCATATTAAGGTTTATAATAACATATATTATCCTATTATAACATCTTACCATCCATTTGTCAACAATATTTTATTATTATTATTGTTTCGGGTGTTAATTACCTTGTTTTCTCATGTGTGTTTTCTAAGAAAGTAGCGATTATTTTTTATAAAATACAGCCTCATAAAATAAATAATTATTTAAATTATATATATATATAATATTTACCATTTAATTCAATTTTAATACCATTATTTAAATTTTTACCTCGAAAATTAGTCGCATCTCTTCAGGGAGATGGTAGGTCATGCATACACACGACCAACGATATCATTCCCATTGTAACACCCCGAGCTTCCACGATACGCTTCTCATTCAATAATACAATAGCTTGCATTGTACGCAACTTCGAGTTCTAAAACATCGTGACAAATCAAAGTAGCCGTTATGAATAGTAATAAACACTTTTTAAAATTATATAAATTTTATATTTCAAAATGGACTTCATTTTTGTATTCCTAATATTGAAATTAGCCTATGTTGAATTTTTTGTAATTTTCTGAGAACTTCAAAATTTTTATGAATAGTACTTAAAACAACTTTTTTAATCAAAATAATTCATAGTCATAAATTATACTATTGAGGGGTTTTAGAGTATAATTAGAATATATTTTTACCATTTTATCCAATGGTGGTCATTAGAATTAATTTAACATTGAAATTGGACATAAACAATTGCCAATCTTTTGATATAAATTGTTTCTTAAAAACACGCTATTTGTTGTGACAGCGGGAATTAATTATAAAATTAATTAATGCAACTAATATGTTTGGAATTTTGTAAAATAGGCATCATTTTTGAACTCGGAATATCAATTATAGCTTAGGGTGAAATTTTGGCATTGTTCTGAAAAACTTCAATTTTTGATGAATAGTGAAACCACTAAGTGGTAGTTAAATAACTGATTTTTCGTTTAAATGAAATATTACCACTTCTGTGATTTGATTTTCAAAAATCCGACATACATGGTTGTCATTAAGAAGTAAAATGTGGTTCAATGAGATCAAAATAATTTTTTGGTGAATAGTAACTTTTAAGTTCTTAATCGCGATTAGAGGTAATTAGTGTAGTTTAAGGTAAAAACAATGTTTTATTAATATGATATGAGCTTGACACTTGTCCTACTCCTATTGGATGAGTCATGGCCGACCAAGACAACCCATGGGTCAACTTGGGGACCCCATGGAGCCACTTTAGTTGGAAAATGACATTAATATATATTTATTTAATGTTGAAATTAAATTGACACAAACATGAGTTGTTTTACTAAAACAGTTTTTAAGTAGGGTTAAACAAGTCCAAATTTTGACTATAAATATTCATTAGAAAGATAAAAAGATTTCCTACATCATAGTATTTGTTTTATAATTTTTAGACATTAAATATATTAAATTATTTATGACATCATTATGATGTGGCGATGACCTCATTATTTAACGATTTAAATAAAATGAGAAGATAATGCAAAATCCAAGGCTTACACTTGTCCAAATCCTATTGGATGAGGAGATTTAGAAACCTTATCACCTTAGACTCGAATTATATAAGTGTGGGACCTTTAGAATCCGAAAAGCATTTTGAAATAATGTAACATTTCAATCTTTCCAAAAGTGACCCTCCTCTCCACTTATAAAAGGCCCCCACCTCTCCCACTTCATTTACACTTTCAAGCCATTTGGCTCGGCCAACCTCTGCCCAAATACTCTCCCAACATTCCTCCCTTACTCCTAGAAGCCTCACTTTGGGCAGAACTATTCCCAAGGAAGCCATTGGCTCAAATCAAAAAGAGTTACCCGATTTTGAGGTAATGTCTTTTATAATGTTGTTTTGTTTTGTTTTTCTTCTCCAACCCCATAAACTCTTTTTATTAATTTATTTTGTGACAACACCAGTATCCTCAATATACTAGGATGTTGTTATAAGAAGGATTCGAGCTACACTTACACACACCTACAACTAATGGTTAAAGAACATACGGTTTCTGTGGATGGCGAATTTCTGCCTCACGAAGCGATGATTGTTCAACACTCATATAACACCTTCAAAGGTGGCCATTAAGATGTCACTATTTTTATATATGATATATAATATGTTTTAGTTTTACTTATGCTTCTGTATTTCTCATTTATGGCATACTTTATGATTTCCATTATGGGTAAAACGCGATAATTTCATTTTAGGAAGTGCGGACTACCGCCCCCTTAAAGTGATTTGAATCGTAAATGCCATATGTGGGATGTATAAAGGATGGAGTAAATGGTACTATACACTATATTATACTGGAATTATATTATACATTTATATCATTATTATTTAGTTCCATTAAATATGAAATTGAAATGAAAGTAGCGTTCATGCGTACGTACGGCTTACCGTCTCCATGAACGGTGCATTTCATTTCTTACCTCTAAATGTTACGTGACATTATGAATGAATGTATATACTGTATATATTATATATATGATATCTACATCATGAATATAATTCCGGATATAATGGATATTTCACCACATGAACAACTTGTAATTATAAGAAGTTTATTTTTGACTCAAGTACCAAAGATCGACAAAACGACCGTAATTAACTTAAATAATTACATAATGTTCATAACATTGTAATAAGTGATATAAAAAGGATAATGAAATTGAAAATGGTTCTTAATAAGGTAGATATTAACTCTATTTTATTATTCAGGAGGTTAAAGAACGGTTGAGTCAAGTCGGACACAAGGTAAGGGAACTTCTTAACCCAATTTCCATTCTTTGGGTTAATCTCCTACTTTCAAATTATGTCATGATGTTATTATGTCCTATTTTGTATTTTTAATTTATTTATGTGTACCTATAGTCATTACACATAATATATCTATTCTATTTTAAAAATGATCTTTTTAAGGACTTCGTCTCAATCTCCTTTCATTGAGGCATATTTTGTCTTATACACAAATTTCTTTTATACGGTGTATAAACCCCTTTGACTTTTACGTTTATTCAAAAGGAATCTTTTTATACGAAGCATTTTGCTAAACGACAAAAGGGAATGTTTTTCTTTCCGTACTTATGCGGCGACAATGACTTCTCCGCCGCCATGACCATTATTTGAGTTTCGGCTTCCTCTATAAGCCATCTTTTTTTTAATGAAAAATAAATACAAAGTTTTAACTTTATTTTATTTTGGTATTGAAAATGGTTTTGAAAGCATTTTTATTATATCAATGTGCTGTATTGGTATCTTGTGATTGAAATGTGGAAATGTTATGTTTCCTTTATGCATGTTTTATGTGATACAATTATGTTATGGTTTATGATATGTTTAAACCTATTCATATGAGGAATGCATTGGACATAATATGTGACGGGTGGAGCCCGCTATAGCTCCTCGATGCATCGGCAGGTCTCATGAGACAAACTAGTGTCTTGGCACGAGGCCTTGACAAAAGCTTATTTGTGGTCTTGGCACGAGGCCTTGACTACGTGGTTATGATAGTCTGGCATTATGCATTCCATCATTATGAAAGTGGTTATTGGTATTGCATGTGATTATTTGACCAGTAGAATATCCATGTGAAGAAGTAAATGGCATTATCTCATTTTACTTTTGCCATATTATGTTGATGTTCATGTTTAAAAGGATTTTGTTTTAGGTATACATTTCCTTAAATGTTTATGTTTATTTATGAAAGCTTCCGCAATATTGTTACTCTTACTGAGCATCTGAGCTCACCCCTTTCAATGTTTAAATATTTTCCAGGATGTGAAGAAGTGTATTATGACTGACTTGCAAGGATAGTCAGTGATGATATGAGTGTGGACTATGAAGACCATGTTATTGTAGTTTGTTTAATATTGATGTAATGAAAGACTTATGAATGTATCTAGTGTTTCCAAGGCTACTAAACTAATCGGTCTTTCGAGACTTGATCTTTTGTGATCATGCCAATGTTACGAAGTAACGCACCGACTCTGGGTAGCTGGGGTCGGGGCGTTACAGTTGGTATCAGAGGCAGTTTAGTACTAACCTTGGAAGCTAGATTTAGATAAACTCTGATTAGAGCACATAGCCCGAAGATAGACTTTGAGGATTAGTATAGAAGAACTTCCTAGAATTTTGGTATTATAGATATGTTATGAGTTTTCCGAGCAATACATCCCTGTCTGGATACGAGCAGGTAGAGGCGGCTCTGGCACAGATGTACCTAGGGGTAAAACCCGAAAACACCGCTTTGAGCTAGACTCGAATGGGAACTGGTGCACGACAACGGGCCTTGCTGCACTCTTGGTTACGACACTCCCGGGGGATATGCTTAGGATAATTCTCATTTTCTTTACAAACCACTATGAACGGTTATGAGTATATACTTCCTCAAATAAAACCTTTTTATAATTATGGATTATATCCATAATTAGTTCAATTTATGTTAAGTGTTTTACAAGTATGGAATTATGTATTTTGATTCATAAACTAATCTATTTTATGCCATTGTTTAGAAATGGTGCCTAGTGGAAGGAATGGAAACCGTATCAATGCACGCACTCCGTGTAGGAATTTCCCTCCTACTCAGGATAATTATGGTGGAGCTAGTGATACAACTGGTGCTGATCAGCTTCTCACCGTACTGGGACAACTCACGCAGGTTATGAATAACAACCTTACTCGTATGGAGCACCCTGATCCGCAACGTGGAGGATCAATGCTAGACCGTTTCATGAGGCAACAACCGCCAACCTTCAATGGGAGTACAAATCCAATAGTAGCTGAGCAATGGATAAATTCCTTAGAGAAAATATTCCATGCCCTGGGGAGTAGTGAAAGGGAGAATGTTGTCATGGCAGTTTACCGCCTCACTGGAGATGCCGATCAATGGTGGTCACTAATTCAAAACACAAAGGAAGATGATGAATTAACAAACATGGAATGGCAGGAGTTCAAAGAGCTGTTCTTAGAAAAATACTTTCCTCGAGACCATCGAGCGGATATGGAAAGGCAATTTTTGAGTCTGAGACAAAAGGAGGATGAGAATGTCGCAAAGTATGAGGCTAACTTGACAAGGTTAGCGAGGCATGCTGCAGATTATATACGTAACCCAAGAAGTAAGATTGATCGTTTCTTTGATGGGTTAAAACCATTTCTCCGTCGAGCTCTAGTGTCACAATATTTCTCAACATACGAAGATATAGTCTCATGTGCTATCAAGACAGAAAAGGAATTCTCTAAGTCTTATGACAACAAAGTAAAGCAAGAGAAGAAGAGAACGGTGGAACAAGAGACAGATAAAGGGAAAAAGGGAAAGAAGGATTTTCCATTATGTGATAATTGTGGGAAGAATCACCCTGGTACTTGCCTAAAAGGAATGGGAGTTTGTTATAAATGTGGAGAAAAGGGTCACCAGGCTCGTGATTGCAAGGGAAAGAAAGAGGCTGTCAAAGTTGAATGCTACAATTGTAGAGAAATGGGTCATTATGCAAATGAATGTCCTAAGCGTCAAGGAAACTTACCTCAGAAAAGGCCAAGGGATCAAGGACAATCTTATGCTGTGACTACAGTTGAAGCGGAATAACTAATGTATTGGTGCTTTTGGACTCGTGGATTATATTCTGGTTTTTAGAATAATGTGATATATATATAAGGATTGTACTGCAGTACTTGTTGATTTCAGTAAGGTTTTAATATGATTAAGGTAATCATATTTTTAGTATGTGACAATAAGAGAAACTTTTCTTTGTTTGGGGAATCTGATGTTACAATTGATTTTGGAATTTAGAGACCTTTTAGAGAAAGTCTGGATGAAGGTATTTTGGATAACTATAAAGGTTGGAGTGGATTAAGTTGAACCATGGATAGTATTGTTTAAGGTTAAAGAATTTCTGAAGATTATTTTTGGAATATTATAATACTATAGTTTTAGGAAAAAGGACAACCTGTAGGGTGGGGAATAACCCGTCGCGTCGGACAAAGCTGCAGGAATCGAACCCACAACCATAGTGCGACAAGCCTTTATTTCCTACCACTAGCCTACAGGAATTCCCTGGTTATTACAATATAATTTTACTAATCTAAATGGTATGTGTTAACATTTGGAACCTTATACAATTAGGATAATAATAATATTTTTGAGTTCTATTATCTTTTTGAGTGAAAGATGAGTTGAAGGTTGAAACACTAATTGTCAAGCATAAATATATATATACCTATCTCTTATTCAATGAATAAATTAATTCTTAAACTTTAGTAAAGGGATATTAAAACAAAAAATGTGTTATCCTAATACCTTATGTCTTGTTGAACTGATGATATTTTAAATCAACATAGATTGAAGGCTTTGAGGCCCTCAATTTGACAGTTGATTGTGATTGATGACCTCAATCACTCCCTACAAATATTTACGTTTTTCCTCCAATTATATTTCTTTAATTGCCACCAATGTTCTCCTTATCGAGATCATAATTTGGTGGTGACTTTCTTATTTCCATTTTCCCTCTTATTAAGGCTAAATTTTATTAACCTTATTTCCGATGTGGGTTTTCCACAAAGGTATTTTCTATTTTCAACCTCTTATTTTTAAAGAAAAATATCAAATTGCGAGGACGCAATTTATTGAAGGAGGGGAGAATGTAACACCCCGAGCTTCCACGATACGCTTCTCATTCAATAATACAATAGCTTGCATTGTACGCAACTTCGAGTTCTAAAACATCGCGACAAATCAAAGTAGCCGTTATGAATAGTAATAAACACTTTTTAAAATTATATAAATTTTATATTTCAAAATGGACTTCATTTTTGTATTCCTAATATTGAAATTAGCCTATGTTGAATTTTTTGTAATTTTCTGAGAACTTCAAAATTTTTATGAATAGTACTTAAAACAACTTTTTTAATCAAAATAATTCATAGTGATAAATTATACTATTGAGGGGTTTTAGAGTATAATTAGAATATATTTTTACCATTTTATCCAATGGTGGTCATTAGAATTAATTTAACATTGAAATTGGACATAAACAATTGCCAATCTTTTGATATAAATTGTTTCTTAAAAACACGCTATTTGTTGTGACAGCGGGAATTAATTATAAAATTAATTAATGCAACTAATATGTTTGGAATTTTGTAAAATAGGCATCATTTTTGAATTCGGAATATCAATTATAGCTTAGGGTGAAATTTTGGCATTGTTCTGAAAAACTTCAATTTTTGATGAATAGTGAAACCACTAAGTGGTAGTTAAATAACTGATTTTTCGTTTAAATGAAATATTACCACTTCTGTGATTTGATTTTCAAAAATCCGACATACATGGTTGTCATTAAGAAGTAAAATGTGGTTCAATGAGATCAAAATAATTTTTTGGTGAATAGTAACTTTTAAGTTCTTAATCGCGATTAGAGGTAATTAGTGTAGTTTAAGGTAAAAACAATGTTTTATTAATATGATATGAGCTTGACACTTGTCCTACTCCTATTGGATGAGTCATGGCCGACCAAGACAACCCATGGGTCAACTTGGGGACCCCATGGAGGCACTTTAGTTGGAAAATGACATTAATATATATTTATTTAATGTTGAAATTAAATTGACACAAACATGAGTTGTTTTACTAAAACAGTTTTTAAGTAGGGTTAAACAAGTCCAAATTTTGACTATAAATATTCATTAGAAAGATAAAAAGATTTCCTACATCATAGTATTTGTTTTATAATTTTTAGACATTAAATATATTAAATTATTTATGACATCATTATGATGTGGCGATGACCTCATTATTTAACGATTTAAATAAAATGAGAAGATAATGCAAAATCCAAGGCTTACACTTGTCCAAATCCTATTGGATGAGGAGATTTCGAAACCTTATCACCTTAGCCTCGAATTATATAAGTGTGGGACCTTTAGAATCCGAAAAGCATTTTGAAATAATGTAACATTTCAATCTTTCCAAAAGTGACCCTCCTCTCCACTTATAAAAGGCCCCCACCTCTCCCACTTCATTTACACTTTCAAGCCATTTGGCTCGGCCAACCTCTGCCCAAATACTATCCCAACATTCCTCCCTTACTCCTAGAAGCCTCACTTTGGGCAGAACTCTTCCCAAGGAAGCCATTGGCTCAAATCAAAAAGAGTTACCCGATTTTGAGGTAATGTCTTTTATAATGTTGTTTTGTTTTGTTTTTCTTCTCCAACCCCATAAACTCTTTTTATTCATTTATTTTGTGACAACACCAGTATCCTCAATATACTAGGATGTTGTTATAAGAAGGATTCGAGCTACACTTACACACACCTACATCTAATGGTTAAAGAACATACGGTTTCTGTGGATGGCGAATTTCTGCCTCACGAAGCGATGATTGTTCAACACTCATATAACACCTTCAAAGGTGGCCATTAAGATGTCACTATTTTTATATATGATATATAATATGTTTTAGTTTTACTTATGCTTCTGTATTTCTCATTTATGGCATACTTTATGATTTCCATTATGGGTAAAACGCGATAATTTCATTTTAGGAAGTGCGGACTACCGCCCCCTCAAAGTGATTTGAATCGTAAATGCCATATGTGGGATGTATAAAGGATGGAGTAAATGGTACTATACACTATATTATACTGGAATTATATTATACATTTATATCATTATTATTTAGTTCCATTAAATATGAAATTGAAATGAAAGTAGCGTTCATGCGTACGTACGGCTTACCGTCTCCATGAACGGTGCATTTCATTTCTTACCTCTAAATGTTACGTGACATTATGAATGAATGTATATACTGTATATATTATATATATGATATCTACATCATGAATATAATTCCGGATATAATGGATATTTCACCACATGAACAACTTGTAATTATAAGAAGTTTATTTTTGACTCAAGTACCAAAGATCGACAAAACGACCGTTATTAACTTAAATAATTACATAATGTTCATAACATTGTAATAAGTGATATAAAAAGGATAATGAAATTGAAAATGGTTCTTAATAAGGTAGATATTAACTCTATTTTATTATTCAGGAGGTTAAAGAACGGTTGAGTCAAGTCGGACACAAGGTAAGGGAACTTCTTAACCCAATTTCCATTCTTTGGGTTAATCTCCTACTTTCAAATTATGTCATGATGTTATTATGTCCTATTTTGTATTTTTAATTTATTTATGTGTACCTATAGTCATTACACATAATATATCTATTCTATTTTAAAAATGATATTTTTAAGGACTTCGTCTCAATCTCCTTTCATTGAGGCATATTTTGTCTTATACACAAATTTCTTTTATACGGTGTATAAACCCCTTTGACTTTTACGTTTATTCAAAAGGAATCTTTTTATACGAAGCATTTTGCTAAACGACAAAAGGGAATGTTTTTCTTTCCGTACTTATGCGGCGACAATGACTTCTCCGCCGCCGTGACCATTATTTGAGTTTCGGCTTCCTCTATAAGCCATCTTTTTTTTAATGAAAAATAAATACAAAGTTTTAACTTTCTTTTATTTTGGTATTGAAAATGGTTTTGAAAGCATTTTTATTATATCAATGTGCTGTATTGATATCTTGTGATTGAAATGTGGAAATGTTATGTTTCCTTTATGCATGTTTTATGTGATACAATTATGTTATGGTTTATGATATGTTTAAACCTATTCATATGAGGAATGCATTGGACTTAATATGTGACGGGTGGAGCCCGCTATAGCTCCTCGATGCATCGGAAGGTCTCATGAGACAAACTAGTGTCTTGGCACGAGGCCTTGACAAAAGCTTATTTGTGGTCTTGGCACGAGGCCTTGACTACGTGGTTATGATAGTCTGGCATTATGCATTCCATCATTATGAAAGTGGTTATTGGTATTGCATGTGATTATTCGACCAGTAGAATATCCATGTGAAGAAGTAAATGGCATTATCTCATTTTACTTTTGCCATATTATGTTGATGTTCAAGTTTAAAAGGCTTTTGTTTTAGGTATACATTGCCTTAAATGTTTATGTTTATTTATGAAAGCTTCCGCAATATTGTTACTCTTACTGAGCATCTGAGCTCACCCCTTTCAATGTTTAAATATTTTCCAGGATGTGAAGAAGTGTATTATGACTGACTTGCAAGGATAGTCAGTGATGATATGAGTGTGGACTATGAAGACCATGTTATTGTAGTTTGTTTAATATTGATGTAATGAAAGACTTATGAATGTATCTAGTGTTTCCAAGGCTACTAAACTAATCGGTCTTTCGAGACTTGATCTTTTGTGATCATGCCAATGTTACGAAGTAACGCACCGACTCTGGGTAGCTGGGGTCGGGGCGTTACACCCATAATGGGTGAAAGGGTAAGAAAGTGAATGGTATAATACTTTTAAATAATTAATTTCATTTAATATTTGTTATATATATATATATAAATTATTTCCGTAATTATTAATATCTATGGGATTAAACGGTAGAAAAAAATTACATTGGCTTGTGAGGCGGTAATCCATTATACACCCAAGTGATTTCATTGTTTCTCATTTAATAGATGATGGGATGGATACATATTATAACATAAATATAATATCATATAATTATATTATATATTTATTTATTTACTATTTTAAAGTGTTAAGGAATAATTTAAGGTTAAAAAGTAATAATTAAAAATAAAAAACTTAGTGAAGACAATTACCTTCTCTTAGAAGAACCACCTTTGGATCTCTTATTAACAACCATAAGGTTTTTATTTTGGGAATAGTATCACCAATATAATTTTTATATTTATTTTTGTGTGATATTTTTCAAGTATTGGTAAATACAAATGTCTTAAGAGGTGTGAATATGTCAGTAGAGAGAGTACGCTTTTATAATTGAGAAGGAAACCCATGGAATTGTTTTTAAAAGAATGGATTATATCCATGTTTTTAACATGAAAAAAGGAACTAAAATGGATAATATTAGGACCTTATATTTTATAAGTTCAAAATATATCCATAAAATAGTATTTTTTCATGTTTTTGGTTAATTTTAACTCGTATATTCCTAGTTTACCCCCCCCCCCCCCGATACACCCATTCTCACCTTAACCGTTGTAAAATATTTTTACTATTTTTGTTATTTGTGATGAACCATAATTAATTTGAAATTATTAACTAATAAAATTTATTATGATTCCAATTTTTTAATCTTTCTTCTAAATTCAATTCACTTAAGTGGTATAATTTTATTTAAAATAAAACTCGTAGACATGTCGAAAAATGGGTTTCCAGGAAATGCATTTTTAAAACATAAGATTATATTTTATTAATTATAGGACTAGTAATCATCATGAAACGAATTTAAATTTATATATTTAAATATATAATCTATAAAATTATTTCAAATAATTATTAATTATAGATTATTTTAATTAATTAAATTAGAGGATCATTATCCATTTAAAAAGAGTTTTTAGAAAATTGATTTTTTAAGCCTAAAAATGATCTTATATCAAAATCAAGTATAAAGATGATTAAAATGTAATTATTTATTTTAATTCTAATTAAATAATACTTATATTAATTTTTAATCAACTTAAAATCATAATTTACCTTTAAAATTTCTTAATTTTATGAAAAGACATAACAGTATTTCAAAAAATGTTATCATTCACAATTCAATGAAAAAGAGTCCTTTTCAGATAAATCCCAAAATTTCACCCTAAGATAATTTTTATATAATGATTTAAAAAATTATATTATTTTTATAAAATAAAATTTCTAAAATTTCTATAAAATTATTATAATTTCAAATGTAAAATGAAAAACAAAATCATTTTTTAAGAAAAAAATGTATTTTGATGCATAAAATGACTTTACAAAAAATTTGAATGAATATTTACTAAGAATTTGTCTATAAATTTGTGTTTATTATTAAATAACTATATATATTTTATTATTTTTTTAATCTTATTCATACCCCTCAACTTAATGGCTAGGTTATAGTGTTCATATTAAAATATTATCGCACAGTTCATTTAGGATCAGTATTGTGTGTTGTATACATTATCAAACATAATGTTCTTATTTTAAAGTATAATGGTTGTTTGAACCACAAGATATTACAAAAATAAATTAATTTAAAAAAAATATACTTTAAAACTTAAGGGTGTTACACTTTTTGAGAAGATAAAGAATGTACTAAACAAATAGGACTCAAGGTAAGAAGTTTCTTAACTCAATTTCTTTCATTTGGTTATATTAATTAATTATTTACTGTGGCATGAATAAAATATGTGTTAAATGAATTATGCTTTATTATGTTGTATTTAAACATTTTTAAAAATTTACTTAAATTTATTTCACATAACCACATCATTTATTGAATCCAACATTAAATGTTATGATGTGTGTAAGGGTTATACATCTCTATATTGTTTCATTGAGATATGATTCATGTTATGAACATAGTTGTGTTTATATGGTGCGTATACTACCAATTTTATATTTTATATCATTAATAACTTTATATTCATGGTTTGAAAGTTTTATTTTAAGATATTTCTTTCTAGGGTATTAAGATTTATAATTTAAAAAATCAATAAGTGTTTATATTGAAATATTATTTTTAATTAGGATTGTTTATTCTTGAATATCATTTAGAAGAATTATAATCTATTTATCTCTTAAAACCCATATATATAATTCTAATATGGTTATTTATGGGGTTTTATTAATTTCCTTTTATTCTCATATATTTGGTACATAAAATGATTGAGAAAAACATTTTATAAAAAACTGACATTATTTTTTTTTTAGTCGATTACCATTTTATAGCATTTCCATGTTCTTAAAAATGGTTTCAATAATGTTCGTTTATATGATATTATTATTATAGAAATTCATTTTCAACTATATTTTAATTAGTTTCAAGTATTTAAAAATTAATTTTTAAAATGTTTTCCAAAAAAATTATTTATAACCTTTTAGAAAAAGTTTGAAGGGAGCCTTTTTTAAAATGTTTAATACATGAGAAATTTTCTCATTGTCTGGATAATTATTTTCATTGAAAATTACTATATATTCATCAATAGTTACTTTAAATTTAAATATTTTCATAAATATTATGGTATATTTTTAGTTTTTAAATATACCAAAATAAAAGGATATTTTCCATTTTTTCAATGAAATATTAAATGCACTTTTAAAATTATTTTTATTCTATGTCAACATAATTGATCATTACAAAACTTCATTGGAGATGTGATCTTGTGATACCATCCCTATATTTTCTGTAGATTTATTTTCATTAAATTTGAAATAAAATTTCTAAGAAAACCATTACACAAGTTAATCACGTTTTGAAGGGAATGATGGATGTTTATATGAGTTTTATGGTGAAATGAAATATTTATGTTCTTTATTCATGTTATTTTTTATAGAATTTTTTTATCATAATATTTGAGACTGATATAACTCAGCATTACTAGTGAGCCTGATATAGCTCACTAAATAATTGGGTAATGTGAAAGAGTTAACTAGATGTATGTTAGTCCAAATAGATGATTATGTTTACTAAATTTAGATAACTCCTAAAAGATGACAGAGTTAACTGGATAGAAGTTAATACAAATATAATATTGTAATTATATTATTTAGGTGATTGTATGATGAAATTATGATATCTAAATATGTCGAAATGATTTATGTTTGATTTATATGAGTGTTAATGGTTACTTTAAACAATATTGATTTCACATGGTCCATCATTGTTAACTCATATGAATATTTTCTTATGAAAAGACTCATGTTTTATGATCTAGGATTTTATGAGTATGGATTCTCTTATGTTATGATCATTTACTTCAATTATGTTCTTATAAAATTATAGCCATCTTATTTTGACTACTAATATTTGATGGATTACTACGTTTACCTTTACTAAAAGATTGATCTCAACCTTCTTATATTTCTATTTCCCCAAGTTTTTTATAATGATGTTATGTAAATTATGAATAGAATGGTTTTATTTTTGGTGAATTTAATTAGAGACGTTGAATACATGTAATGAAATAAGAGAATCTAAGTATAATGGTAAAATCTCATTTGGATAGAAATATATAGGTTTAGTTACATAAAAGGTATTTCTAATTATCTAAAAACCTCAACCTGAAATGTATTTCGCATCTAAATGATAAATATTTCCTTTTGAATTTGTTATTATAGAGAATTAAAATTGGGTCACATATGTTCGTATAAAATCTATAATTATAAAGATTAAATTTTTAGCGAATGATATGGGAGTATGAGTCTGGGGAATTATATTTGGTACCAAATCAAGGTTTAAGATAACTTTATAGGTTGTTATATTATTTATTAAAGATAATTTATGATTTATGGATATTATTATGGGCTAAATAGTCTAAAGTCAATCAAAAGTATAAAGTAAAAATTTTCATTTTGAGGTTTTATGTAATTGGATTTTATAGTGATAAATTATATTTTTGGAGACTTTTAATTGGGTTTTAATTTATGATTGATTTATATATAACCCTTAGGTTTAACATATGATTTAACATGAATGTTATTTGGGACTAATTATATAACATTTTTTTATGTGAGTAAAATGGGATTAAAATAACTTTTGAGGATAATATTTTCTTTAATGTTGAGGTAATAATTATTAATTAGGATATAAGTTTAGTTATTTTTGGCATGATTTAAGTTAAAATTTGGGTAATATTATTGATATTTTAGAGATAAATGTATTATTTATTCATATAATGTTTTATTCATTTTTGGTATTATCTTACCTTGTTCTATCCATTTTAGTTTTAATGAAGATGAGAGGAAAATAATTTCCTCCAGTTATGGATATCGGGATTTATTAGAAGTTTATTTTGATTCTTCAAGAATAATAAAGAATCAAATTTTATATTTATCATTTTTAATTTGGGATGAAATATGGAATGATTGAAACATGTAACCAAAGAATGAAATTGGGTTTACGGATTTGAAGAAATCATGTAAGTATATTTTATCATGTTCTCTATCTTATTGATAATAAAATCCCTCAACTATAGAAAAAGAATATTGAAACTAAAAATTTTATCCTTTTATGATCCTTTATTTTGACTTTATTGTCTCTTCTCTTTTTAGTAAAAATTTAGAATTATTTCATAAACGTATATTATATCCAAATATATATTTTTGCATCATTCAAATGTTCTCCATATTTATGAACCCATTTATGTTTATTCTTGGTGACCTTTATACATACCTATTTCAACATTTCAAAATGACATTTTATTATCCCTTTTTATTATGTGGGATTTTAATAAATTATTTTTAAATATTAAAAAGGTTTTTCCTTCTAGGATCATATATTTTATCTTCCACTTTGTGGAATTTATTTTTGAAATATTTTACATCCTTTATTTATTAGGCAAGAGATAAAAGTATGAGGATGAAATTTTATTAAGGGGGAGAATGTGAAAACAATATATTTTTGTTTATATTCCTTTAAAAGTATATTGTGTTAGATTTCTTGTGTCACACACAATATAGAGTTTAAAAATGAACTATGAAATAATTTTAAAAGAATTATATTATTAATAAGACATTAAATTGGTGGTCATGAACAAGAGTAACCAAAGTATGAAATATATGTAGAATTATTTTACTTAATAAAAATAATAATCATTTATACTTTGATTATCAATTGGTTAGAAATGAAGATAAAACTATATAAGGAAAAAGAATTATATTTCATTTGTAGACTATTTTTATCTTATTCTATTAAATTAACTACTATTAATGAAATATTTTAATGAAATATTTATTATATATATATAATAAAATGAATGAATATTCATTGAATTGTGGTTATTAATTAAGGAATGAAAATAAATTTATTTTATGCTTCCAAAAGACATTTTCTTCAAATATATATTTTATTGAATTTTGTACATGGATGTTATAATTAATTACTAAAACATCTATATTATATATATGAAAAAATAAAAAAAATTATAACATCATATCAAATATATCTTAATGTAATTTTTTGGGGATTTTTATATAATACTAACTTTTGGTGAATAGTGAAAAATATGGATTTTTATAAAAACTATCATTTCTTTTAATGTATTTAAAAATTAAAATTCTTATTTGGATTTATTTTAAATTAAAATTGCTACCATTTTATAAAAAAATAATCTAATTAATTCAATGGGAATCTACACTATTCACAATTTTGGTATAAAATCATTTTTATGCTTATAGCATGTTTTTTTTCCAAAAAATAGTTTTCCATTGTGTTTCACCCAATTATAATAAAATTAATTTTGAACAATTATAGAAATTAAATATTATAAAATATATTAAATATTTCTAATAATCATATTGAAATTATTTAATAATTTCCACTTCATTTTTAGTCATGACGATTAGTAACCATGATAAAATTTTATCACTACAAAAATGGGTAAAATTGGTTAAATAGAGTTAAAACTATGGTATAACCTCTAATAATCAACCTAACACCTATATTTAATTAATTTTATGAGTTTATTTAAACCATAATCATCCTATATTATAAAATATTGCATTTTTCTACCATTTTACTTGGATTACAACCTTTATATTATATTAAGTAATGTATATTTATAAAATTTCACATTATTTTAATATCTATAATATGTCTTAATAGAGATAAAAATAATTAATAAATGGTTATAAATGGTTATTTTTAAAAATAAAAAATTATTATCATGGTATTAATTTATTTTTAATTTTATGTGATGGTATAAATACCTAGAACGTGAAATTGGGGTGGCACTTGAGTGGTAAACCTCGTAATCATGCATCCAAATGACTAGGGTTCAAATCCTAGTGGACCCTTATGGGATTTATTATGTAGGATATGACACAGGAATGAGCTAGTCTGGCAGTGACATAGGCATGATACAATTGATTGGTGATGTAGGCATGATATGGGTTGGATGATGCAAGTATGACGATGCATTGGGCCTTCAGGTCGTGTTCTTTAGCCACATGGCCATTAGCATGCAGACTATCTAATGGGTCTCCATCTACCTAGATAGAAACATGTATTTTATTTCATAATAAAAATATGCTTTGAACACAACATTTAAAAAAACCTAGAACTTTTACCAAGCACTGGCACAACAATTGTGCTAGAAATAGAAAAAATCAAGTAAATGATTTTAAAAACATTTAAACTAATATATTTTAGATGTATTTTGTTGTTAAGTGAATTTCATGGATAATTTTAAACTATATGTGATGGTAAAAGTTTTTATAATCTAAATATTTTGTTATCATTACTCCATTAAAGTCAAAAATATATGAATAGTTCTGAAAATAGCTTTAAATGGTATTTGATGTTTAAATATAATTTTTAAAACATTAAAAAATCATAAAAATACACTAATAAAACAATCATAAAGGTAATTTTAAATTATATTATGTATTTTTCATATATGTGACTCTTGGAATTTTTAAAATAGCATTCATTGCCCTTGAAGATTGAAAATTATGTTACCATAGTTAAGGTTAAAAGGGTTAATGATGGTGTTAAACTAAGATATAGGGTTAAAATGAAACTTAAACTTGTCTAAATTTTATTTGTAAAATTTATTTAGACATTATAAAATTTTTATTCTAATCCATGGAACTTGGTATCCATTTTACATGAGTTATTCGTGTATTATATAATAATATTTAATGGATTTACAAGATTTCCATTAACCTCACTTATAAAAGGAAACCTCCTCTCCTCTATTCCTCACACTTATTAATCCATTTATCTTGACCAGAATATACCCAAATACATTCCAATCCTTTCTAACCATTTTCTAGTGATTCTATTTTCACAAAAATACTAATATATAAGGGTTAAGGTGTAATCTAAATAAGGTTTCTCAAAAAAGAGATGTAATTTTTAACTAGGTTTTCTCATGTTTATTTCTTCTTCGACCTTCATTAAATATTCGATATCCTTGATCGTATAATAAAATATGTATATTATATATATTGAGATATTATTATTTGACTTTCAACCCGATTATTCATCTTCTTTTCCATCCTATGGTAAATGGAAACATCATTCATGGGTACGTAGGGACTACCACCCCTTGAAGTTATGTGTTTTTTTCATCACCACTGTTGTAATATATGGTTACCTACACCCAACTAAATAGTAATTATCGATTACTATTTCATGTATATAGTTTTATATTCAGAATGTACACTTACTGTTTTAGTGTACACATTTTTTTCACTATTAAGTGGTCATGTTCATATATTAATTGTGGTATCAAAAGTTTATAGAATATCCCATGTTATAATATGAATCTCAAGATACAATGAATCTAATGTTAAACATATATCTTATGGTTTAGATATTTAATAATGGCTGGACATAGTTTATTTCTTATTATCAGGTTTTGGGGGAGCATAAGCATTGAGACTTCTTCTCATGATGTTTTTACTTAGTGATCTCTAGTAGTGGAGGTCATGAGAACAGACACACCAATAGGAACAAAACATATTTGGGTTTTTATTAGATGTTCCTATCTATAGACATGTTTATTGGTCTCCTAACCTAAGATCATTATTAATGTGTCTCATTTTATCATGTACTTTGATTCAAGGTAAAAACCCATGATAATGAAATTATAGTGAGGTGTCTTGTTTTCGGTGGTCATTGTTGGTATGGCATGGTTGAGTGGTCAAGATACAATGTGTCACTTTTGAGTTGAGAAAGTAATATCTCTAGCCTAGTTGATTAGGATGGTAGTACCTTTATAAATCCACGACCATGCTAGTCAAAGGTAAATCTATCTGGTTAAATTAAAAAATAAAAAAGAAATAAATGATGATCACATAAGTGTACATCTTACTTTTTTAGATATTGAATAAAAAATAGATTATATTACCAAAAGTATGTTCATAGGTTGTTTTTAATTGCTATGAATACTCCATGTCACTTTTGGATTCTTGATGGGTTTCTAGACTATGCTTTTGGTCTATGAATACTATTCAGTCCTATCAAGATAAGGTCCTAAAGGGTCACACACAATAGTGTATTCAAGAATCATTATTATTATTGTGAATAAGTATATAGGACATGGTGGGCCACAACATGGGGTTTGAGAGTTGTCCAAACAATATCAACCACCGATACATAAATAAAATCACTATTACTTGAGTTAATAATAATTTGGTTGAATTTATTTATTATAAGTATTTATAAGTTTTATGTAAATATAAGGAATAATATTATTTTAATAAATAGTATTTTAATATTAAAGGTTCATTTAATATTATAACAAATTACTAGTCGGTTTAATGGATCAGTTTTAACACATGATATATTTAATATATATTACATGTTTGTAATAAAATATAAATTATATTTATGTTATAGTTTAGTTTGAAAAATGTATTTATTAATTTCTTATTTAGTGAGTGTTTTATTTCAGGTGCTAAAGAACCCTTTCCTTGTATTCTTCCACACACTATATAAGCAAGATGAAATGCTCATTCCAGTAAATGTTTGTTTATCCAGAATGAGATCTTATCTCTCCTCTCACTTCCTTGAGAGAAAAGGTCTCTCTTGACTGATCAATCTAAGATGCCTTATATGGATCAAAGTCACTAGATCATGGTGATTTTTTAGATATTTAAGATAACGTCGGACCTATGATCTAGCATCTGGAATTCAATGAATGTTGTGTGCACAAATTGTCAGAGTGTGTGTGGATAATCTAGAAGGGTTATAATACAAATCCTTTGAGAAACGAGCACCAACTACGAGCTACAGTCGAGCACATTTTGATACGAATGAGTTACTCATTCTATTTTATTTTCTATGGTCTTTTTAATACATATGAGATCCCTAGACTGTACTGAGTTTTGAATTGATAGAGAAGAAAATTTCTGTCACGTCGGTGATAAAAAAATTAAAATTATCATCTCATCATCTTCTGTTGTATTGATATGTTAAAAGCATTATAAAAAACCTCTATGGATCAATGAGAGTGCTTTTTGACTAGTATTAAAATTTAAAATATATATTTTATATGTTCTATATTCATTGACTTTTTTTTATGATGAATGGGCATTCCGGATGGTGATGGTCAGAATAGTATTCTCCAATGTGGTTTAAAATTACACATAGAAATGAAATCCTTCATATCCAAAATTTAATAGTATTATATAAAAAAACATTTTTATTCTTGGTATGACGCCAAGTGGGAGAGTCAAGTCACTATCAAAGAAAAAAAGGTGTTTTTTCCAAAAATGGGGTGGGGGAATTTTTCAATGGGGAGTGGGAATGCTTCAAAAAAAACATGGGAACAGGACCAATGGGCTTTCTCCCCATGATGGCCCCACCCCAATATCCTTCCCCAACAAGCTATTGGGACCAGCCTTATCTTCCTCATGTGATTCTCTGTCATCTAGAGACCCGCACCACTGACTCCCCCCTTAGGCCAACCACCTCCTCTTAGAACGCCTCGTTAGTGTGATATAGTGTTTCGCCACGACACTCTTCCCAAACCCACCCCCACATCCTCCTACATTGACTGCACTATCATTCATGGCCAGATACACTAAAACAAGCTGCCATTTTCTTGTCCTAATCTAGTGTAGTTGTGGTCCTCCACTCCCTATTTCCATAGATTCCCCCTCTCGACCACGACCAAGACCCAATGGTCACTGCAAGCCTCCCATGGTCATTTTACAACACCATCCATCCCTACCCTTCATCACTAGTGGCCTGAACACCCATCGGCCTCCTCCCTAGCCTACTCAAGAATTATCACCATGTAAGGATCCCATTGTAAACCCCATACCCATCACTCATTTTGCACATCCATAGCTGCCCAACTAGTTATCAGTGTCGTCCTACCTCAACCTATCGCTGATGAGGGTCATATCTTGACCAATCGTACACCACTTTCATCTCCAACAGTCTTCAAACTAACTAGAAGAATTGATCTATCCAGGTACCCATAGCCGAGACACCCCTAAAGATAGGTAACCCACTGAACATCCCTAGCATGCCCCACAACAGGTACGAGGTAGTTTTTTCCATCCCAAAATGATTATGGGCAGGTCTACCTATCCCAGAACAACCATCACGAGGTTTGCACAACCCAGTGTGGGCCTGCGTGGGGTCAGCCTGAACCTCATTATCTATGCATGGGTTGTTGAGGCATGAGTTGTTTTATATAATCAAAATTAATTAAGTTAATTAATTTAATTTTATTAATTAGAAAATAAATTTTAGGATTAAAAATAATTATATTTTAATAATCAATAAAAATAAATTTAATTTTCAAATTAAAATTAAATTAATAATCATATTTAATGATAATTAAATAAATTATTTTAATTTTAATTAATTTAATTAATTTAATAGTCCTCATGCTTTAAATTAACTACAATTTAATTTTTAACATCGTGACTTCTCTTGAGCACTAACCGACCTTGGATATGGATTTTTATTTGATTAATTAACTATTTAATTTCATATAATGACTATAAGTAATTTATTAGTTTTTAAGATGGCCTATTCATCCAAATTTTTCTCATTTAATATGTGTAAGGGTCTTTGCACCTATATAAAAGTTATTTGTCTATATTTTTTACCCCCTACACCATCACTCCTTCATGTGAGTATATCTGTATATTTTTACTATTATGATGACGTTGTAAGTCACAGACCATTCCATGTCGATGAGAAATCCTAATGAGATGTGGACACATTGGATAGGGACAATCTGCATCATGAGTTAATATACGACTCGGGTATGATTCCTTTAGGTCATGGTTGATCCATTAAATTTAAATAGATAATAAAATATTATATTTTCAATACTAGTTAGGTATTTTTATTTCATTCATGAATTTGTTTATTATTTAATTCATTTTCATGGAAGTAGTAAACACAAAAAATAATAAATAGTAAAACTCATAGACACAATGAATTTTTTTCTATTAATGTTTATTTGTGAGCCTAAAAACATAGAATTAGTAGATTAATATAAATGGATTACATTCTTAAGGATAAAAATATAAAAACAGTCAAAGAAATATAAATTTACAAATGAATTCCATCATTTGAATTTGAAAAGAACCAAGTGTCTAGTGTTCTCATCAACCAAAATTGATGGAGCCTCTACCTACCGAAGAGTTATCATGAGAGATATGGGTTGACTTAACTAAATTTAGTAGCACAAAATTAGTTAAATCTGGAACGGGGAAACTTTAGATACAAATGTAGAGTAAATCATTTTTAAGATTTTAAAAGTTGGGACTTCACTCAACAGATCTAGGAGCCATTTAGATGCCTACCTTGAACTCTTCAAGTAGTGGCATAGAAAAATATTATAGGATATTGGGTTAAGTTCAAATATCATTTACCCTATAATACTCAAGTGACATAGTATTCTAATTTTAGTAGATTTTGTTTCTATAGTTCGATAAAATAGTGGGAGACATTTAATGATTTAATTAATCACTAATGTTTAATCAGTAATAAAGATAAAATTAATAATCCTAAATATTATATTTCTTTAGAAAATATAAAGTAATACAACAAGAAAAGCTGGTATATTTATTGTAAAAATTAAATCTCATATTTGGAAAGATTTTTCAAGAGTAGTACAGTTGCTGGTGCAAATTACAACATGAGAAATTTCAGATGTTGTTATCCCCAATACATGGTAATCTACCACAAAAAGTGAGGGTGTAAAAATGGTTATAGGATACTCATGTGTGAATTATATGATATATATTTCATTATTATATCATTAACATATGATTTTATTTGTGGATACAGACAATAGGATGTTTATGATTTTATATTTCATCTCCACTTTAAGAAGATCACTATGAGAAATTGAAGGGTAGATATGAATAAGTAAGGATTACAGTAGATATGTGTAAATTTAAATATAGATCATGATCTTTAATATTATCCCATTCTCATATAATTTTAACACACTTACTCTAGATTATTTTAAGACTAAAAAATTAATAGTATGGATGAAAACACTTTCTTAACTTCTAGGTGCGTTTTTAAAATAAATATGATCGATCATTAAATAAAGATTAATATTTAGTTCTTATGGTGAAATGGTTGAAACACAAGGTTAAAATACCCATGTTAGGTGTGACATAAATTGTAACCTTTAAAAAATATTCAAAAAAATTGGTATTAAGAAGGAGGTTATTTAATATGCATATGATTAAAGAAATTCTATGAAATATAAATGCAATAAACTTAATTGAATAAACAAGTACTCGATTCTTCTTCATTGGATATTAATAAATTATAAAAAATATTTATGTTATACTTCTTGGGTAATAAATAAAACTTTCCAATAAAATATTTTTATTTTAATATAATAAACAAGTAAGTATAGAATCACTATTATAAGTAAGTAGTATTCTCCAAGAGTCTAATAAAGAGTAGTTCATAGGTCAAATATGAAAAGAACACAAATTATAATTTACATGTTTAATGATTCTAGAAAAACTTTTATTGAGTATTACTAAAACATTTATCTCATGTATACTTTGTACATAAGGATATAATATTCTTATTTTGGAATGAATTTTGATGGTGGTGTCGAATAAATAAGTAATAGTCTAGTGATACAATAATCATAGGAAATATATGATGACTGCAAAATGGAAGACTTATATACCTAGTTGTGGAAAGATAATTATTTTTCAAGAAAAAATCATTAGTTTTCATGGATATACCCAGTATGGTATTTTTACTCTTTGGAGTAAAAGTCCATTGGTATTATCCACACACTTATGTACTTATTTTTGGACAAATAAACCATTATAAATAAAGGTAAGCTACAAATGTTTCAGAATTCGTTCAATTAGGAAGTATGAACTATTATAAGGGTAAGATAATAGTAAATATACTTCATATGATTCCTTTATATGTTTATGTAACTTGAATGTGAAGTATGTTATATACATGGTTAGAATATATGAGGTGGTTTGGACTAGTAGGATGAAGAATATCTTGACCAAACATTCATTGGTCATTATAATGTAGCATGGAGTAATTCCTAAATACACAATACCTTATCTACATTAGGGATAGGATGAAAAAAAGAGGGATCTATGATGAGTATTACATATTAAAATTGATTAGAATAATATACCATAGAGTAATTCCTAAAATAACATTTCTATATACACATCATAGTCATGATGTAAGTTAGAGGAAAATCAATATTAAAACTTATTCATTGTAGATAATTCTATATTTTTAGAAATGATTTGGAAATAGAGATGCTATACCAATAACATATCCCAAATATAATAAAAAATGGATATCATATGAGCTATAGTATGATGGAAATCCATTATGTCATAAGATCATGTGTTTAGATGCAATGAGTTTGTTAGGACATAAACAAACATGCATCAAGAAAAACACAATGTGAATCTATAGTAGTCATCCTAAAATATTCATAGGATATTTCTGAAATACATATGATAGAAAAGATATATTAAATTTATAGACTATATTTATATAAAATGGTTCACGTCTATATTTGAGATATTGGGATCCAGATTGACTTGGGTTTAGTCAATGCCCGAGATGCATAAGTATTTGTAATAATAAAAAGTTCCACAAGATCTGATGGATGAGGATAATTATAGAGACATGTATTACATATAATGGATAAAACTATGGTTATGGTTTTATATTCACCATGTATGGTGATATAGTATTCATTGAAAATGACAATTCTAAAAATTATGTAGTATATAAAATTCAGCTAAAATTGATAAGATCAATTAATATTCAACAATGTATTCCAAGTATCAAAGTACATGGGGATTGTTATTTTGAATACTGTGGTGGGTATTTGATTGAGAATATACATGGATGGTACAAGCATAGTTCCAATAATGTTCAATTGGTAATACCAAGTCATTATTCTGAAATCTATTAAAATTTTACTTTTTCATAACTAATGTTTATATGATCGTATTACTAAGAATTGGATATAAAGACCACCAATTGTAGAAGGTGTCTATATGACATAACTAGAAAGGGACTGTGACATCACATAATGGCAATAAGGGGGAAAATTACTAAAGTTAAGTTATGGATTAAAATTATGTAACAAGATCATACTGTATTAATTTGAAATAAATCTCTTCTATGTGCCTATCAGAGGTTTGTGGGAGTGTTATTGTTTTCAAGTCATATATGTTTGATAACATATGGAAAATAGCTACTGGTCTCACTATTAGTTAAGACCATGATAAAAGTTATTATCCAGTGATTGACTTCAAGTAACAACCTAAGTTCAAGGGTATAGGATATACTAAGGTAGATCTAAAAGTTTCATAGACCTATTAAATCTTACATATACTAAAATAGTATTGAAAAATACTAGTAGGAGAAATTCAAGATATAATTATTACCAATGTCACATGGAATAAATCTCTCCAATATGACATGTACGATACATGGGAGGATATTAATATGGTTATTAGAATCTTATATTCTTATGTGATGGATCAACCCTGTATCCCATGATATATAGAATATATTATATTTACAAAAAGATCTTTATAGTAGGAAAATATTAGATATATCCAAGAGAACTGCAACATAATAAGTCATAACTATCTGATTTTACTTTAGAAAGTACAAAAGATTTGTACGTGGTATGTGGAGAGGAAGGGATACTAGTTATAAAGAGAGCAAACTAGTCTTCCTATAATGTAAAAATGATCTAATATTTCCTTTTGTCTAGGGTAATTAATAATAAAAGCTCATTCAAGCCAATTTTATCCATATCTACAAATACTGTGTGCATTGCAGCTTTTTAGGCAGCTAAAAAGTAGTGTAAAAAATGAAACGATTTGTTCTAGGTCTCGTAATCATAAAAATTAAGTAAATTATTATTGTGATGTAAATGATGATACTATTATTGAATAATATTTAATGTTTGGGTAGTTTGAATAAGGTATATAATCATGCATTAAATCTATTGAGGTGTGTTACTCAAGGAAGTGAGGTCACAGATATCATAATATCCATGCAATGGAGATGTGGTAGACCCAGTAACTAAAGTTATGACTCAAAATAAAGATGATATTATTCATGTGAGGGATAACAAGGATAGTTAAAAGTTGTCTCTAGTTCAAGTGTAAGTTTTGTAATAGTGGTTTTCCTAGAACCAACTGAACATTACTTTTTGATTTTTATTTCATGTATATAGTGAGATATGTATGATTTTCTCTTTCCTTTTTAATGTAGATATTTTTACATCCACAATTAAATGGTAATGTTAATAAATTAATTATCATATCAAAATTTTATAGCAGATCTCATCCTATAATGAGAACCATGATATACTATTAAATTAATCATAAAAATATATCTTATGGTTATGATACATCATACTGACTAGACAGAGTTTATTTATAACTATTAGGTGTTGGCATCTCAAAAGCATCAAGACTTATTCACATGAAGTTCTCACTGGGTGATCTCTATTAGTTGAGATCCTAAGGAAGGACCCACCAATAGGAAAACAACATGTTTTGGGTGTCATTGGATGATCATATATATGAACATTTGTATTGGTATCTGAAATTGATATCATTATCAATGCGTTCCATTTTACCATGTACTTTGATGAAAGGAAAATCATGATAATGAAATCTTGGAAAATGTATCTTTTTTCGGTGAATTATTGGTGGTATAGAATTGGTTGAATTTTCAATATATAGTTTTTCATTTCTATGTTGAGGAAGTAATAACTTAGTCCTGATTGATTATGGTGGTAATTACTATAAAAATCCATGGCCATATTAGTTTAAGAAAATTCTATCCAGTTAAATATATAAATAATAAATTAAGAAAGGACCATGAAATAAGTGTGCATCCTACTTTATGAGATATAAAATGAAAAATAGATGATATTACACATTTCATGTTTGTAGATTGGTTTTCATTGTTATAACTATTCCTTGTATCTTCAGGGGCCTTGATTGGTTATTTAAATCTTCTTTTGGTCTATGAATACTATTCACTAAAATCAAGATAAGAGCCAAGAGGGTTGAAGACAATATTATATTCAAGAATCACCCATGTTCTAGTGAATAGGTATATATGACATAGTGGACCCCACCAATGGGGTTTGAGAGTTGTCCAAAAATTATCAATCACTGATAAATAAAAAAATTCATTATTATTTTAGTTCATAATAATTGGGTTGAATTTATTTATTATAAGTATTTACAAGTGTTTAAGTAAATACAAGGAATAATATTATTCAATCCAATATAATTTTAATGTTCAAGGTTCGTTTAATACTAGAGTGAATTGTGAGCCAAATTAATGACTTGGTTTTATCATGTAATATATTTAATATATATTATAGGTATATGATAAAATATAAATTATATTTATGATGAATATTAGTTCATCATATTTTTTTATTTTTTTATTTTTTAGTGGGTGTTTTATTTTTGGGGTCGGGGAACCATTTATGAGTATTTTTTCATCCACTATATAAGTAAGAGGATAGGATAATTACATCACTATTAATTCATTTATAATGATAGCCAATACCTCCTCTCGGTTTCTTGAGAGAGAAGGTTTCTCATGGGTGATCGATCCAAGATGCCTTGGATAGACCAAAGACACAAGATTGTGGGGATCATCCTGGAATCTAAGAGATTATTAAATATCAATGATGGAATCTGTAATTTGATGAATGATTTGTGCGCATATTATTTGAGCATGTGTGGATGATCATAGGTATCTGACTTCATATCCTTTGAGAAACAGTCACCGGTAATGAGCAGCAGTTGATAGTTCTTTAAATCGAATGAGGTACTCATTCTATTTTTATTTTCTATCGTCTATTTAATCAATGTGAAATACTCATATTGTACTAAGGCTTGGATCACATCAGAAGAAAATTTTCATCACTCCAATGATAAAAAAAGTGTAAAATCACTATCCCACCGGCTTTCGTTGCGCACCATGGTACCAATAATCACCTTATATGCATAGTTAAAATAATAGATCAAATAAATATATATTATATTTATGACATTATTATGATTCGGTAAAGATATTATGTTACTTAATTTTTTAACTCTCTATCCATTGGAAGATGATAATGTCTCCCAAGCGTATGTGTAGAATACCACAACCATGAAGCGGTATGATTCATTTTTCATTTTAATCTTTCTTAAACGGTTATAAAATTGTATTTATTGTATAAAAATGAAAATTATTCTATGAGTAACATTCTTTAGATAGTGGAACCATGGCCCCTTTGAACCTATTCATCCAACTGATTTTTTTTAGGATTATGAATCAAACATTCTCAGAAAGTATGACATTAACTTAATTGATTTAGTGATAATATATGACCTTGTAATAAAATAAATAAAAGGTATTATGATAAGAGAATAGACCAAAAAAATGGTTCTTATTCTTGTTTATAATTAGTATAAGTTAATAATTTTGGATGAAAAATAATGTATGTGAATAGTTGGGACTCGATGTAAGGGGTCTCTTAACTCCATTTCCATTAATTGGGATACATAACTTATTTATTGAATATGTTTTTTCAAATTAATGTGTTAAGTGAATTATGATTTCTTATGTTGTATTTAAACTTTTTATGTGGATTTGAATTTGTTTTACATAATCACATTGTTGGTTGAATTTGACATTAAATGTTATGATATTTATAAATGTTATTTTCCTAAATAAGGTTTCATATTAAACACATAGTATTGTTTATATAGTGTAAATACTACCCATTTGATATGTTATATCATGATACTCTTTATATTCATGGAATTTAATTTTTCTTTTGAGGTTATTTATATTAATGGGCTTATGATTCAAAAGTTATGAAAGTCATAAGGGTTTATGTTGCAATCTCATTTAAATCATAAATTTTTATGCTTGAAAAGAATTTAGAAGAATTAAATGATATTTATCTATTAAACTATATATACTTTATTCTTATCTAATTATTTATAGGGGTTTCAGGTTTTAATCTAATTCTATTCTCTTTATTACTTAAAATGATTAAGAATTTTTTTTGATAAAGGATGAAATTCTTTCCATTTTAGTTAATTAAATTTTTTTATAGGTCCATGTACATTAAAATGTTTTCTTAAATATTATTTTCTATGAACTAAATATTATTTAAAATCATTTTCAATTATATTTTCATTAATTTTGAAAGGTTTAATAAATTAAAATGTTTTCCAAAAAAGTTATTCATAACTTTTTATAAAAATTATGAAAGGATTATTTGTTTAAAAGTTTACCAAAAAAAATTCTAAATATTATGGGAATTATTTTAGATTTTAAATATTCTGAAATAGAATTATATTTAACCTTTTTTAAAATAAATTTTCAAATGTTAATTTTTAAGCATTTATCATCTTTGTCAACATTATTGATGTTTCTAATGATTCACTATGGATATCCTCTAATAATATTATATACATGTTTTCATTAGATATATTATGATGAAATTTTAAAGAAAATTATCAAGAAAACTTTTCCACAATTTATTCATGTTTTGAATGTGATAATGGTTGTTTCTATCAGTTTTTTAATGAAATTAAAGCTCTATGTAAGTTATTCATGTTGGGGTTCTTGGGAATTATTGATGATAACCTTTGATCCTAATATAGCTCATGATTATGGGTGATCTAGTTATAGCTCTTTAATGTATTAGGTAATGTGATATATTTGAATAGATGGAATTAAATCCTAATATAAAATATAGTTTACTAAATTTATTTATCTCTTGAGATACAATGGAGTTTACTCGATTGAAGGTACTTCTAATATATTACTGGATTTATTTAGTTTAGGAGATTCCATAATTAAAGTATGATGTACCATGATACCAAACAGATTTTTCTATGCTTTCTATGAGTTTTTATGGTTCCATTGAAAAATAATGATTTCATACAGTTCATGATTGTTCACTTATATGACTCTTTTCTTATTATATTACACATGTTTTATGGTATATTTTTTTTATTGTTATGAATTTTCTTATGTTATTCCCGTATACATTGATTATTTTCTCATACCCCTATGTCCAACTTATTCTCACTGATGATATTTGATTGATGCATATATTTACCCATACTAGGTTTTTGATGACACCCTTATTTTGTTTTCATTACTCCATTTTATGAATAATGATGTTATATAAGTTATATCTAGAATGGTTTCATGTGTAGAGAATTTTAATGAAGATGTTGAAGAATTATCTGGGAATAATAAAATATAGGTATAATATGATATACTCAAAATTAGACAGAAATATATGAGTATAATTATGAAAATGGTTTTCATAAATCTCTAAAATGATAAACCTAAAAGCTCTTGGGTATGTTTGTAACTCAACATTCAATTTTGATGTAGCAAAATGATGGTTAAAAATTTTTCATATCTATTTCTATAAAAAAAAAATTAAAAATTGTATGTTTTTAGAACAACTTCTAAGTGTATAGGCTGGGAAAATCATATTATATCTTCATTCCAATATCCATCAAAACACTTCATTATCCATATATATTTTTAAGAAAATACAACATGTAGATAGATCAAGTTTTACATGTCAATGAATATAAACATCACATCAATCACTTTATCAACAATTCCAATGAACCTAAGAGTTTTTAAAAATCTCTATATCTTAAAAAAAATCCCTAAGGGCTAAGTACTCACCTCTTTTAAAAAAACACAACACAACCCAAGGGGTGTACAACAATATATGCCTTTTGATTTTTTGACAAGACTCTCCAAGATACATTTTCTTCCCCTTTATCAATTAAATACAAAAGTCTAGATCCAAACTAATTATTTGTTCTTTCAAGGTCTCTCCCCTTTTGGGTGGGCTCATTTCTACCCCCCCCCCCACCTATCCTTAATAATGGTGTTTTATATTTTTATCACAAAATCCTCCTTTTAATGGGGATTCCCTTTTATAGATTTATATAATGAGAGATTACTCTCTCACTTTTCTAATGTATGGGCTTCTTCATGTGATTGTTTTTTCATCATTGAGAGTGAGGGAGGCATCTCCTACTATTTTGATATCCCCCTATATCTAGCCATAAGATATTTATGTCTCACCCATTATTAGTTTTCTTAATGATATCGATAGTTTATTCACATATGTGGAAATTATTTAGCTCTATAGATCAATTATGTTTATATATTTCTATTTAGGCTACCCAATTACATAATTTCACATCTCACATAGCTGCACTTGAATAAGAATTTCATTGATTTAAGTACTCTCTAATATCCATTATTGCATGAACTTTCAAATTCTAGATAAACCAAATTTCAACTCATTCACAACTGATTTTCCAACATTCTTACCCAATGGATATTTTCTCCCCCATATGACTACATCAACTCATAAATATTTAGAAAACATTTAATTTATGGGGATAGGGGTACTTCAATACCCCTCAAGTTGTGAAATGGGGTTGTACAGTTTTTACCATCCCTTTTCCCTCCACCTTTACTTTTCCCTTATTCAGATTTTAGGAAATGAATACCATCAACTATTTAAAAATCTTTTTGTTGTCATGGTCATCTATTACAATTGGATTCTTAAACACTTTTCAAAAAAATATTATTTTTGTGAACCCACTAACACACTTTTCTTCATAAATTTGAACATCAATATCCTTCATTGGATTAGTTTTTTCCATAATTATGGAATCAATCACACTAAAGAAAATTTTTCTTTATGTTACATATTTAGTAGATATTCCTACATCGTTTACTTTCCAAAGAAGGAATCTTCCTTCAATTTTTGACTCTTGTATCACCATCTTGAGGTCCATGATTTACATCTTGAACTTCTCTATTCCTGGTGGATTGTTCAATTCTATTTCTTCCACTATCGTCACAGTTACATAAAATATTTCATTATAATATTTACTATTTTATCTATTTACTATAGGGTTTCTATGGGTACACAAATTTTAGTGGTTGAACAACCCTTTTTTGAGCTCTATTTCTTTCCTCCAAAGTCTAGAACATGATTTATAGCACAACATGATTTTTTTTAGTAAGAACTTTCCTTGTAAGTCACAGGAGTGGAAGGATACCCTGGGACTTCTTTGGTTCTCCTTCTACTATAATTTTTTTCTAAATTTCCAATTTTATAATAAATTAATCATCTACCATAGTAATATTACCTCAAGTTAACACAACAAGGATGTGATTTTGTTTTTGAAGACTTTCCCACACTATTGGGACTTTGGTATTCATTACAAAAGCCCATAATATTCTGAAATCTTCAACATAAGTAGAAATTAATATCTACCTTGTTTTGGACTTGATTTCTTCCAAATCATCCAAGAACCCTTAGTTTATTCCCATATTCTAGATTTCTTGTATTTATATATTTCATATATGGAATTCCTTATTTTTATCCAGCTTTAATACATATATTCCTTTATACTTCATTTGATGGAGATTACATGGAGGGAAACTCCACTCTATCCTTTCTCATTGTTTAACTGTTAATTATTTTCATCTCTATAATCTTATATTTTTTTCATTTTAATATGGAATCCATATATTTTAAACATGACATCATCCCTATTTTTATTCTATCCAATGGAGTGTTTTGAGATAAAGGATGCATACCTTCAATTATTTATACTTGTCTATTTTATTTATGATATCTTAGGGAAGATCTTAAAGATTTTCAATTTGTTCCTTTATCTTTATTCCTTATTTATTTATACTAAAATTCAAGAAAACTTATTCTCCCATTTTCCTATAGTTTTCCTAGTGAAAATATTCAATTACCACATAATAAACATCATGAATGACTTCCCATTATTCAACCATATTTTGTAAGGATGGATATCCTTTTGACTATTTTGGTAATACCTCCTTGGTAAGAAACTAAATATAGTTGTATCTATTAAAAATCTCCCCCACTAGGAATATTTACTCTTGTCTTTATTCCTCTAACCTTTTTATATAATGTAATTTTAATCTATTTTATGTTATTATCTAAATTTATCTTCTACAAATGTCCTCATTTATTTAGAGAACATGTAATAAACAATCTTATTATGTAAAAATTCTATGAGGTCATACATTAATAACTTTTTGACTAAGGCATTAATCTTAATATTTATTTTATTTGTATCAATGGTAATTCAATATCAGCTTAAAAGACAAATTCCTTCCTACACAACATATTGATGAACTCCAAGATAATCATCAATGTAAGATAGAAACTTCTTTTAACTACTCTAAAATTTCTGACCACTGAAAAATGGTGGATTTACCATTGTCTCAATTTTGGTAATAACTTCAAAAACTCTATATGAGGTTTATTACACAGTTGGGACCTTACCCTTTGATACCACATGTTATATCCCATTTAGGTATCTTATGAGGAGGGATGAATCATTTTGTGGCTAATTTTAAACCTTTTTATCATATTTACATATTTTTCTTTAAGGATATTATTCCCATGTGTGTATGAAATATTTTATACCATTCGTTTGAACCTAAAACTCATAATAATCAATCAATAAGATGTGTAAATGTAATATATGCAGGGACACAATAATTTTTACTTTATTTAACATCATTGGGATACTTCAAGGAATATGAAATAAACATTTTTTCAATGTACCAATCTATTACTAAGATCATAACATTCAGTGGTTACAAGGTTATGGGTCAGCTCCTTTTCACCCAAGGATCACTTATTTTATAGGTTCTAGGTCAAATCACAACCACTTTAGACTCACTACCATTACATGTTCTGGGTGAGATCACTACCACCCAAGAATCACATTTATTTTTCCTCCTTCACATGCTAGTTTAGGGTAAGGCAATATAATCTCAATAATCCTTTCTTCTATTTTTCTCACTGAAATTGGAAAAGGAAATCACATAGTTTGTACACCTATATGTCTCTTCATATATATTATCAGCTGGGATGAATGCATACTCAATTCTGTATAGATGAACTAATAAAATCTTTTGTGCTTCCCCTTCACAAGCATTGTTAACTCCCTATTCACAACTTCTTGTTTCTAGAATAAATTTAGAATCTCATATTTATTGTACAGTATTGATTCCAAAATTATGAATTAATTTTTTATGAAGAAAAAACTCAATTATTTTTCTAATAATGTGGTTCTTCAAGACATGTTCTGGTTCTCTTCAACTTCATTGTTCATGAATATTTTATTTAATCACATAACACGGTCAAACTTATCTTCTTCTCAATATAAATATTTGGTGATGAAAGATTCATATTCAGAGATAATCCCATATCAGGACTAGATTTACTATATAATAGTAATATAATATTTTACTTTTTCAGGTTCTATCACATCTTCCAAAATCTTCAATTATGATAAGGGTAAATTCATATACCTTATCAGAACTTTTTTCTTCCAAACCCTGAAAAACTCTTCCACAAACACAACTTTATTTTTCATTAGTGTGTTACGTGCACAACCTATAGATCATCCTAATATGATATCTCCATCACATTTAGAATTTCAAAATTCAATTTTCATTAAATAAAATATTATCCTCAAGATTCATGTAGGTGGTCTACATCACGATAGTATCTCCCTACTTTCAGTGTCAAAACACACCCTACAAAATGAATATTTTCCATTTAATTCACTCCTTCAAACAAAAAACTTCCCTCTTAATTCTCATATTGGATCATGGATCCCATTTAAAGTTATACTATGTTTCAAAAAATTTCAATGTTACACCCCAATATTTTACAATAAATTTATTTAAAGTTAATCACCTTGATAAATTATGATACACATAACTTTGGGTCTAAATGAACCATAATATAGTATACCATTAAAACCTAGCTGTTAAATTGGATTATATAAATATAAATAAATAAATTATAAAAAATATCAAGTTTAATATTTTATAAAATAAATTTATTGTTTAACAATTGTTTAGAAATTAAAATAAAAAAATTAAAGTAAAAGAAATGTTTTTTTGAAAAACTTTTTTTATACACACAATGTGTTTTTATCTTAATAAATTTAATTAATAATTATTGGGGAACATTTTTATAATTCATATATTATATATTAAATTAAAATTTTTATAATTCATCTAATTTTTTTTTCTAAGCATAAAATAAAAATAAATTTAGTTTTATTCTTAGAACAATATTTTTATAAAAAAATCATCATGTTTTGTGGACTTGTTTTAAAATTATTTTTTTGAAATTTTAGAAAATTTATTTTATAAAATAAATTTAATTTTTAAAATAATATTTTCAATTTGTATTAGTGTTAATTTTTTATAATTTTATAAAACAAATAATTTTTCTATGAATAGTGAAAATATTGGTTTTATTTACTTCCTTTTCGTTTAAATCTTTCAAAATTTTTCATTTTGTTCCAAAATGGTTTTAAAAGTAAAATTAGTTTAATTATATTATTATTAATCCAATTTATTTAATTTTAATAAATTTTATGTGGATTTTTTTTATAAAAAGTTTTTTATTTGAGAAAAACTTTTCTTTGGAAAACTCTATTTTCCTTGGGCTTGAAATTTTAATTTTTAATTATATTAGTACACTTATATGAATTTAAAATTGAAAGAAACATAATTATTTATATTATATAATAATTTCAACATAATATTTTGTTATAATGAATAGTAAAAATAGTAAAAATTAATTACCCTAATTAAGGTTAAAACAGTTTTACTAGGGTTTAAATAAAAAGATAAGGGTAATTTTTCAAATTAAACTTGTTTAAATCCTATTTTATATCCCTATTTATACCTTATACTATAACAAATACAAATATATTTCCATTTTAAAGAATTTTTCTTGGGAATAACATTATCATTTTGAATTCATTTAGGAAATTTTCAAGAAGGTCTCATCCCTCAATTATAAAAGTATATGTCCTCTCTTTTCTATTACACACCTCAAAGGAATTTTGTTTTAGATAATAGTTGAAAAAATACCTTCCCTAAATCCATCCCCATAACCTATATTCCATTTTTTTATCAAAAATCGTCTTGGTGGAGATTTAGGTATAATCCTAAAGAGGTTCTCTGATGAAAAGGTATAGTTCATAACCATGAATATTCATATTAATTCTTCCTCTACCCCTTAAAATATTCTATATCTATTCTAAAATAATAAAACCATTATATTTAATATATTTATATTATTTTATTTTAATTTAGTAACCTATATCTAACCCCTCTTCCATCAAATAGAAAATAAAATCATTTATCTGCCTCACGAATCAATGTAATTCATTTTCTATCATCATATCTCACTAGTGGATAAAATTATGGATTTAATATATATAAATATATTTTATATTTATGATATTATTGTACATATAGAATTATAATATCAAATCTACCTTCTTACCTTCCAATCTGTTGGAAAATGATGGGTGTACATGTGGACTGCCGTCTCAATAGAGAGATGTGATACGTTTTCTATTTATTGTGAAATTGATGTAAATAAGGATATATTTATTGAATAAATATGATATATATTATATAATTTTTTTATAAATTTTAATTATTATTTACATTTCTTTCATTCTATACATCAAAAAATGAAAACATTGATCATTCATACGTATAACCTACCATCTCTATGAACAGTGTAACTCATTTTTACATCTATAAATTTTATGGATGAATAAAAATAAATATATAATGAATATTCATGATCATGAATCTTATCCTCATAACTCGTGGATCTAACATGGTGATTGAATTAGATTTGAGAAAGGCCTACAATCGTGTGGAGTGGAGCTTCATCAATAAAGTTCTTGTAGGTATATCTCTCTCTCATTGGAACATTGATATCATCTTTAGTTGCTTTACTTTAGCTTGGATGTTTATCTCATTCATGGAAAAAATATTCAGATTCCTCAAAGCAACACGTGGGCTTCAACAAGGATATCTAATCTCACCGAGCATCTTTATTATCACGCAGGAAGTTCTTAGCTGGCTCATTCACCATAACATTTCGAGTGGCGAGATCCTTTCCTTTTTTAGAAGGATGTGATTCCCCTCTATGTCACACCTTATGTTCAAAGATGACTCCATCATTTTCATCAATGCATCTAGTAGGTCTGTGTGCATCTAGAACAAATAGTTGGAGGCATATTGTCATTAGAGCATTCAGATCATTGACAAAAGTAAGAGCAATTTATACATCTCTAACATGTGTTCTGATAGGAATATCCTTAATGTGAATATTATTCTGGGAATACAAAAAGGTTATCTTCCCATGTTGTATCTGGGATACCCTTTCTCTTTGAAGCCTTTATGAATTAATGATTTTTATTCCATAGATTTTAGAATCACAGAGAGGGTGATTAACTGGAAGAGTCGATAGTTTTCCTTTAGAGGTAGGATCGCCTTAGTGAATAGTGTTCTTCTAGCTACCCAGATACATGATCTTTCTGCTATTAAGGTCTCTAAGGGGGTTATTCGCAACATGTATTGGATATTTATTGGTTTCATTTGGGACCCCATGTTCAAGGGTAGAAGGCACTGGGTTTCCTTGCGCAATATGGAGAGGACCGTCAATGAAGGTGGTATCAATGTCCGGAATCATAGTGATTCCCTTACCTGCATGCACGTGAAGATGACCTGGGTAGTTTTGGATAAGCATGAATTATGGGGAATGACCATGTATGAATCATATGTTGGGAATGAGGTTTTCATGGGTGGGGATGCTTTCTTCTTTTCACATGAGATTAGTCCTCTAGTGAACTCGCTCAGACCACATGCCCGCTGGATCATCGGAACAATGGATGCCTTTTTTGGGCATGACAACTGGTGTGGGGAGGATATTAGTTAATCAGGTTTCCCTATCACTAAAATTTCATTCAATTAGGCCATAAAATATTTTCCTTTCATAAATTTTGTTCTTGACATGAACCAGAAGGATTTGTTCCACCTCATTGAGCGGACTATGACATCAAACTGTTGTGTGTTCACCCTGTCTTCTTCAGTATTCTTCACGTCCAAAGATTACCATCATGTGTCTTTCATGCAATAAGTTGTGGATTTTTGGGGAAAAGTTCTATGGGATATGGCCATCCCCATAATGTTCAACTTCCTCACTTGGAGAATCCGTCACAGAGAAATTCCTACAAATGAGAATATCAAGTGGTGCGGTGTAAGCATGGCCCTAAAATGTGTTTGTTGTAAGAGGCGCAAAGAGGAAACCATAAATCATTTTTTCTTTGATAATGTTTGAGAGAAATAGTTTTGTGAATTTTTTGGTGATTTTATTGGGCTTTATATTCCAGAAATGGATGACCAATCCTTTTTTGTTTGACGGTTCTATAGCTCGGGTGCTGAGGTCCCGGAGAGAATAGTGTACTCTCTGGTGTTGCACACAGGGTGTTGATGCTTGTGGCAGGCATGGAATGGGTATCTTCATTATGAGTTGGCCTCATCTGAATGTGTGATCCTTATTCAAACTAAAATCCTGCTCATTGATATGTTCTAGGTTCATAGAATCTAGAGTGAGGATCCTACCCTTCAACGGATTTTTCTTACCTTGCAGAATCCCACTCCTATCACCAGCTCTTATATTGGTAAATGGGTTTGATAGAACCCTCCCCTTTTTTTAATTAAACTGAACACTGAAGGTTATTATGTTATGAGCATCATGCGTGGTGGGGGTATCATTTGAGATATCAATGGCTCAGTCATCCTAGCCTTTTCTATCCTATTAGTTCATAGCACCTCACTCCTCTCAGAGGCGAAGACCATGCTCGCTGGTCTCCATTTGTGCATGAAAATTCTGTGGATGAGGAAATTGATTCCATGCTCGTTTCTAATGTTCTTTAGGGCCTCAAAATTGTTCCTTGGTCTATAGAGTATGTAATTCAAAAGTTCTTTATGATACATGACATCAAAACGAAAGTGTCCCATACCTAGAGGGAGGGGAAAAGCTGCAGATTTTCTAGCCTCTCTTGATATTTTTGGATAATATGACCATATTTTTCACAGCCCTAGAATTCTGAAACGTATGGGGATCAATATTCTTAGACAGGATGCCCTCGTCCACCACTATCTTAAACACTCATAATCATGCTTCCCTCGGCTTGCTTTTGTGGACCTTATGTTTCCTAATCTTATCTTTGAATAAAAAATTTCATGATGTTGAATATTTATGATATTTATATATTGATTAAAATTATATAGATTATTTAACTATGATCAAAGAAAAATGACCAAAATAACTGAACAAAAAAATTCCAGAAAAAAGAAACAGTTATTACCCCAAACAGTTATTTTTAAAAAAGAATTGTTAATAAACAGAAGATAGAAGATTATAAGTAAATCCTATAAGTTATTATCTATATATATATATATATATTGTAGTTCTTTAATATATTTACAATAAATCTATATTTGTTATATAGTATTTTTTAACAAAAATGATTGAATTCAACCCTGAGGTAATAGTTTCTCGTCACAATTTTTCTTCTATGAGACATATTCCATATTCACCACTTAATTATTTTTTGTACTGTATGTAATACCAATTTTATATATTATATCATTAATATATTTAAATTCATTGTATTTAATGTATTATTTGATTTAAATTATTTCATGGGGGTTATGATTCAAAAGATACCAAATCATAAAGGGTTTATTTACAATCTCATCAGTATTCGTGATTGTTTTTGTTTATGTCTCAACTAGGGAAATTATTTTATATTTCTATCTTAAACCCAATAAATTTTTTTATCATATAGGTTTTTATAAAATCAATATTTTTCCTTTAAATTTTCTCTCTTTAATAAGTTAAGAGACTGTAATAATATTTTAAGTAAAATCAACTTCATTTCTCTCTTTGTTTGAAAATATTTTCTCTTTCATGCCCATGTTTTCTAAAAAAATTTCAAAAATGTTTTTAATATTGTAATATTATTTTTTAAATTATTTTTACCAATATTTTAATTTTTTACAAAACATTTTAAAGTGAATCATTTTTTTCATTTTTGAATGAGTTTTTTTGTCTTTTTTATAGGTATGTAAAAGGAATGTTTATTTTAAAACATGTATAAAATTACCCACTTTCATGAACACTCATTTCATTGAAGTTTCCTTTGAAAATTTAAAAGGTTATTTTCAAGTAAAATGTTTTCATAAATAATTGGGAATTATTTTAGACTTTAAATAGCTGATTTCAATGTAAAAAAGTTATTTCCCTCATGAAATATTTTAGTGATATTTTTTAAATTATATCCATATAAGTTAAAATTATTTTATGAATAATATACATTAATAGCGAATGAATATTTTCATTCAAGAATCCATATTACTCTGGATGGTTTATGACTATGTTTATGTATTAGGTAAATTACAAACATTTCTTTTTTAGTTTTTCAATATGAATGTTTACATTGATTATGTTTCACCCCTTTCATATGAGGAATTAATTTGAATTACTAAGGGATGTGTGGGTCCTTTCATATCCCCACTATGCATCGGTTGGTCTGAAGAAACAAACTATCTTGGGAATTTGGCTAATGCCATACCCATTTATATAATATTTCTTAGCACGATGCCTTGAAAGTATGTTTAAGATTTATATAATTATGAATTCCCTCATTATGAAATTATTTATTGATATACATGTGATTATTTGATTATATATGATATCTATGTATAATATTAAAGAACATGTGACAATTTATTTGGAATTTTTTTATCGTTATTTATTCCTTTGATATTATTCTTTGTGCCCAAGTTATTAATTAAATGAAATGTGTTTTCAGATATTTACCTTTCAATATGGATTATACATTATTTATTCTTGATATATTACGCTATATGAATACCCTTACTTTCTATATTAGCTTAATCATTTATTATGTTTCCTTTCCCTAGCATTATAGTAATTCTATTATAACATATAAGTAGTTATATTATTATGGGAATAAAAATATTCTCAAAGAAAATATTAGGTTGTATTTTAGCTTTTTAAATGTAATGTAAAATTAAATTAAGGGTCTAGTTTTCCAAAACTATTAAACTATTTGACCATTTTTTATGTGATCTCTTATATATACTACCAAAGTAATAAATTAACTACTTAATCTGGGCTATTATGGTTTAGTTCTATATAGGTGGTATCAAAATAATTTTATTAGAAACCCTCAGAACCATATTTAAGAAATAATATATTAGAGAACATAACCCAATGACTAACATTGAGGATAAGTCTAATTATATTTTAACATCCTCAAGTTTTATTAAGGTATATATTATGTGGTTTTTCAAGAAATAATCCCATGTCTAGATACTATAAGTGGGTGTGGTTTTGGTAAAGATGAATATAGGGGTAAAACCCCCAAAAAGAGTTGGTTTCAGTATATCTCAGCCATAATTGTGGTTCATGGTTATTGTTACCTTACTGAACACATAGTTTGACACTCTTGGGGAATATTTTTTTGTTAATTTAAATTTTATTTTTAAACCATTATAATGGATTTGAAAAAAAATATTATTTGAAAAATTTCCCAAAGAAACTATGTTTATGAATCTCAGATTAGCTACGCATAAATTTTTAAATTTATGTTCAGTGTTTCACAAGTTTTGTAATTATGAATTATGTTTCATAATGTTAGGGTTTAATCTAGTGTATGACCTTATTTTTAAATAATTCATACCAAAAAGAATTGGACTCATATCAATACATGTAATACATTTTAGGATTTCCTTCCTAGGAAAGATAAGGAAGCAGGAGTTGGAGTTGAAAAAATCCAAACTATATTGGGGAAGTTAAATCAGGTTATGACCAATAATATTTCCCATATGTAGAATCTTTATAATAAATAAAATGGAGTAATATTTTTATAACACTTTATGAATCATCAACCACTGTCATTTAATATGACTATAAATAAATTTGTAGCTCATTAATATATAAGTTCCTTAGAAAATATATTTCTCACTCTAAGAAGAAATAAAAGGTATAAGGTTATCATAAAATTTTGTCATCTATAAAGATATATGGAACCATAGTGGTCATTGATTCAAAACGCTACGGATGAGGGGAAAATAATGATCCCGAAATGGAAGTATTTTATGATACTCTTCTTGGAACAAAATTCATCACAACCAATGAGTTCATATAAAGAGAAAATTCCTGAGTCTAAGATAAAATAAATAAAACAATATTACTTAGTTTGAATCCAACATTAAAATTCTAAAAATTCATGTTTCAATTTAAGTACATAACCCAAGGATCAATATTTATTTTTACATTGATGGACTTAGGCAAACAATTCTAAGGGAACTAGTCTCTTAAACATTTTCATCATATGAAGATATAGTATTATGTGCTATCAAGATAGAGAAATAATTCTATATGTCTTTTTAATTAAAATAAAATCAAGATAATAAAAGGCTTTCTGATCACTCTATAAATCTAAATACAATAAAAGGTAATAAAGATATTGGAATTTTCAACTTGTAATAAATTTGGAAAGAAACACCATGGAACATGCTTGCTGAGAATGGGATATTTCTATAAGTGTGGAGAGAAATTCCCTCATACTCATGATTTAAAGGTAAAGAAAGAATTTATAGGTGTGAAATGATTCCAATTTAAGGGCATGAGTCACTGTGAAAATGATTATTCTAAGCATCATGGTAATTTTCCCAAGAAAATGATAAGGGAGAAAGGTTGAGCTAGCACGATAAAAACATTTATGGTTGAATTTCCAAAAGATGTCATAAAAAGTAATTTAATTATATCCCCAGATTTATCTAAGGATTAATTTGATTTTGGATCTTATCATTATTTTATATCTTCCAAGTTTTACATAAATATTAGATATTTCCCTAGAAACATAAGAATGGATTTATTAGTCAAGAATTCAAGTGGAAGTCTCACTACAATAAGGATGTGTCAGTTAGAACCCAATATGAGAGATAAATGTTTCCTATTTAATGGGCTTATTATTATATCTATTTTTTATTTTTATATAATCCTTTTCATATATGAGCTTTCAAAATTTGGCGAAAAAAATTATTTCTAAGAGAATGAAATTATGATTCATGTTGAAGATGTGTAATTCCTTATCTTCATAGGGGAGAAGTCATAATTTATAAATTGAACCCTAGTAGCACTTTCGAATGATATCCTTATGGGAAAAGGGAAGACACAATATATGGATGGAGATAATAATCTTAAAATTGGGGATGTACCTATTTTATAGTAATGCATTGATGTAGTTCCTAAAAATTTACTTGGACATCCTCTAGAGCATGAAGTTGATTTTTCCAATGACTTAATCCTTGATGCAATACCAATATCAAATAATACTTACAGAATGGATGTTTTAGAATTAGGGTAATTAAATAAAAATCATAGAGGAGTTTTGAATTCAGGTATTTATATTCCCTACTGTTTTCACTTGGGTAACCCCTATTCTTTTTTATAAGAATAATTATGGTTCTATGAGGTTGTGTATTGATTATAGATAAATTAGTTTTGTTACGATAGAGAACAAGTAACATCTACCTCACATTGATGAATTATTTGATTAAATTCATTAATCTCAATATTTTTAAAATATTGAATTTTGTTCTATATATAATAAATTACAAATAAATAAGGAACTTATTTTAAAGATATCATTTCAAATGAGGTGTGAATATTATGTGTTCACACTAACACCATTTTAATTTACTAATGAACTCTTGTTTTTTATGGATATAATGAACATATTATTCAAGGAAAATATTGATAATTTTGGTGTGGTATTTATTGCTGATATCTTTTTGTTTTTTAAAAGCTATGATAACCATATTAATCACTTGAAAATAATTCTTGAGTCTCCTCAAAGAAAATATTTTAATGTTAAATTTAGTAACTATGAATGAAAGCTTCATAAAGTTTTTTTTTCTTGGCCATTTTTTCTCTAAGGATGGAATCATAGTTGATCATGTGATCAAAAAGGTATTCCAATAATGTCATATACCAAGGAATATAACCAAGGTATGAATTTTCATTGGTTTGGAAGGTTATTATGGGCAATTGGTTCAAAAAATTTCCTACTTGGATAAAAACTAAACTGACATTACTCATAAAGGGGTTAAGTTTATATTGAACAAGGAATGTGAAGAATTTATTAAATAATTGAAGATGATATTGGTGAATTATATGATTTTGAATCTACCATTAGGAAATGATGGATTTGTGATATATAGTGATGCTTCAAATAAGGGGTTGGTTTTTTCCATATATATAATGATAATGTTATTAACTATGTATTAAGGAAATTAAATATTCCTGAAAAAACTATATAAACCATGATCTAGAGTTTGTAGTAATATTATATGATGTGATGATATAGAAAAATTATATCTAAGGGAAAAAATGTGAGAAATATATGGATCATAATATTTTTGAATATATAATTTCATAAAAGGGCTCAATATGAGGGAAGGTGATGGCTCAAGCTACTCAAGAATTATGATTTCTCAATACACTACCTCCCAGGGAAAGAAAATAAGGTAGTGGATGCATTGATTGGGAAATATCATAACGATTTTTCAAAAATGAGAATGAACAATGAACCTATATTCTTGTATATAGTAAAGATGAATATGGGAAATATTAAAGAAGGGGATACATCACTACTTTTTCAAATGATTTTAAATCTATCTTTGTTGAAAAAGATAAAAAGTTGTCAACCTGGTGATGAAAATTTTCAAATAATAATTAATGCTATGAAAGATTGAAAATTAGAATACTTCATTTTTTAATGTGGAATTCTAAAATTTTAGAAAAATATTGTTTCCTATCTATACCTAAGTTGAAAATGGAATTGTTGGATGATTCTCATAATTTAAATTTCTCTATACACACTGGTAACAATGATATGTGCATGGATTTGAAGAAAAAAAATTACTGGTTAATAAAAAATAGGTAGTTTTTTATTATATGTCAATATGTTAAGTTATTCAATAGGTGAAGGATGAGAGATATTATCCTAGAGGAGTCATGCAACCCATTCCTATTCCTATGTTTTAATAGGAAGAAATTACTATGTACTTTTCCACTATTGTACCAAATAGTCCAAGAATGAATGATGTGATGTGGTTTACTATTATAACATAACCAAATCTTCATATTTACTCATTATAAGATAATATTTAACTCTTTATTTCCTTTCATGACTCTCTATTAATTAATTTGAACGAATTAATGTAATTCTTATTTCAATTTTTTCTAATAATGATCCAAAATTTATATTAAAATTCTAGAATATTATTGAGAGGGATATTGATATCAAGATTCATTTGAGCACTTATTATCACCCTCAATCTGATGGATATTCCAAAAGGACTATTAAAAATTAGAAGACATATTTTTTCATTCTCTCCTAACTTTGAAGGTATGTGGGATTATTATTTACCATTTTAATACTTCAACTACAAAAATAGCATCCATTAAAGTATTCAAATTCGACCTTATGATGAATTTTATGGTAAGAGATTTCATACTCTAACTTGTTGGGATGAAGTTGGTGAAATAAATCTTATATGATGAGAACTTTTTTAGAAGACAATGTAAAATGTAGATACTATTCAAACTCATATCAAATCATATCAATAAATGAAAAAAGAGTAATGTTGATAATCAAGGAAATATTTGGAATTTCAAGTTGGATATCACATTTTATTGAACGTATCTTCCTAGAATGATGTTATAAGTTTTGGTAAGAAAGGTAAATTGTTCCCCAAGTATATTGGACCTTTTTAAATCCCAGAACTAATTAGATCTCAGATTTACCATTTGTAAATTTCCCTAAGTCTCTCTAAAGTACATAATGTGTTCCATATATCACTTTTAATGAGGTACATGCTTGAGCCAATGCATGTGATAACCTATGAATAAATATAATTGGAACATAATATATATTAATGTGAAGATTATATCAATATTCCATACAATATATGACAACTGTTGAGGAATCAGATGACTTGGCTGGATAACCTACTTTAGAGGAATCATAACATAAAAGAGGTGATGTGGGAACCAACAAAAATAAGATGAAGAAAAAAAAATATTTTCAAGAGTTGATCTTCTATTAATTTTGAGGATGAATTTTTTAATGGGGTATGAATTTGACACCTTGGGATTTTATTATATATTTCTTTAAATTTAATCTCTTTGATAGCTAGTGATACATCCAACCCTAGGTCTAAATGAATTGTAATATAGTGTATTGTTATAAATGAGTTTCAAATTGGTGGATATGAATAGGACTGACTAAATTATGAAAATTAAATATATTTCACATGTATAAAATAAATTCATTGGTTATCAAATGATTATAAATAAAAATATAAAAAATTGAAAATAAAAGAAATGTTTTTATGAAAAACAGTTTTTATATACACATTGTATTTCTATCTAAAAAAATTAAATTAATCAATATAAGTGAATTTTGATTGAATTAATATATTAAATATTCAATTAAATTTTTTATCATTCATCTAATATTTTTTCTAACCATCAGATAAGAATAAATATAGTTTTATTCTTAAAACTATATTTTTCTAGAAAACAGTACCGTCACATTTTCCACACTTATTTTGAAATTAATTTTTCCCACTAATTGAACTTTAATTAAAAAAATGAAGTTAATACCATTAAAGCATCATTTAAAAATTATCTTATAGTGAATTGTTTTATAATTTTACTAAAATATTAGTTTTCTGATGAATAGTGAAAACTTATGATTTTTATTGATAATTTCCTTCTCGTTTAAAGAATTTAAAAGGTAAATTTGTTTACAAAATAGTTTAAAATTATAATTAGTTCAATTATATTATTATTAATTCAATTTTGGTAAATTTAATCAATTTTATAATTATTTTTAATATAAAAACATATTGTATTTGAGAAAAACATTTCTTTGGAAAACCACATTTTCATCACGCTTGAGGATTTAATTTTAAATTAAATTTTATCACTTATATGAATTTAATTTGAAAAAAAAATTAATTACATAATTTTAATCAAAATAATTAATATTATTTAATAATTTGAATTTTTTTCATAATTAATAGTAAAAAAATTATAAAATAATTACCCTAATTAAAGTTAAAACAAGTTTACTAGTGGATAAACCAAACGATAAGGGAAATTTTGCAAATTAAACATGTATAAATCAGATTCTATGTCTATATTTAGATGTTATTATATCACACCATAAAATTCATTTCCATTTTGAATCATTTTTCATGGGATTAACTTCATTATTTTGTATTCATTTAAGAAATTTATATGAAGGTACCCTCCCCCACTTATAAAAAGGCATATACCATCCTATATTCTCCACACCTAAAAGGAATTTTTCAGCCAATAATTTCCCAACTACCTTCCTTAAATTCCTTATCTAGAACTAGATCCCATGTATTGATTGAAAAACTATCCTAGGAATGCTTTAGTTATAAACCTAAAGAAGTTATCTCAAGTAGAGGTATAATTCTTAACCATCCATCTTCATTTTATTTCTCCCACTTCCCCTTAAAATATTCACCAAATATGATAATATAATATCACCATTATCTTCTAGATACTGATATATTATTATGTTAATTTCATAAACTATATAATTCCCATCTTCCATGAAATGGGAAGTGAAACTGTTGATCATGTGTACAACGGATTACCGCCTCACAGACCAATGTAATTCATTTTCCATCACCGCATCTCATAGATGGATATAATTTACTATTTAATATATATATATATATATATATTATTTATGAAATAATTATAAATCTATAATTATAAAATTATATCTATATTCTTACCTTTCAATCTATTGGAAAATGATGTGTATATGTGTGGACGATCACCTCCACGAAGCGATGTGCAATGTTTTTCATTTTAGTTTGATGTGGATGGTAATAAGGATATATTTAATAGATAAATATGATATATATATATATATGATATAAAAATAATTTTATAAAGCTTAATTATTATTTACATTTATTTTTCTTCTTTCATTGAGAAATGAAAACAATTTTCATGTGTACGTACAACCAAATGTCTCCATGAACGGGGTAACACATTTTCAATATATAAATTTAATAGATGAGTTTAAATAAATATATAATAAATATATATAATTTTTCTATCATTATTAAAATTCTATATATTATGTAACCATGATAAATTTATAAGGACTGTAACTACTGAACCAAAACATACATGAAAAATGAAGCAATTATTACCTAAAATAGTGATTTTTTACAACGAATTGTTAATAAACAGGTTATAGAAGATTATATGAAAATAATATGAGGTATGATAAATTATATTATAGTTTATAATATATTTTTAATAAATATAAATTTTTTTATACTTTAGTTTTGGACAAATATGAATGATTTTAAACATAAGGTAAGGGTTTCTCTTCTCACTTTTACTTATGTGAGACATATATAATATTCATAACATAATTCTTTTGTGTGTGTATATAATTATAATTAGATATAATATATCATGAATATATTTATACTCAGGGTTTTTAAGGGTTTATTTGAATTTATTTATTTCATGTAGGTTATGATTAAAAAGTTACAAACGTGATAGGGGTTTATTTCACAATCTTATTATTATTTAGGATTGTTTATGTTTCTGTCTCCATTGGGAAAATTATATTATCTTTCAATACTATAACAAAAAACATATTCTCTTCTAGTTATTTATATAAGTTAAAATTTTAATTTCAATTTCCTCTTTTGAATGACACAAGAGAATAGAATAATTTTTTAAGGAAAATCGACTTCATTTCTCCCTTCAATTGAAAATTGTTTTTCTTCTATGTCCATATCTTCTAAAAATGATTCCAAAATTCATGTAATAATATAACATGATTTTTCAAATTAATTTTAACCATATTTTACTTTTTTCACAATAAATTTTAAATTTAAATTTCTTTTTGTTCCCAAAAGAAGTGTTTGTTAACCTTTTTGCAATAGTGTAAAATTAGTGTTTATTTTAATGGAATATACAGAATTACCCACCATTATAGAAATAATTTTATTTGATTTTTCCTTCATAATTTTTAAGTTTATTTTCAAATAAAAAGTCTTCATATATATTTTTGAATTATTTTAAACATTAAATAAGTTATATTAAATTAAAAGGGGTATTTTCCTCAAGAAATTTTTCAGTGATCTTTTTATATAATATACATTTATATAAACATTAATTGTTGTAAGTTATGGTTTAATGGGGATTTAATATTCTGATATAATTCTTCATCTAAATCTGGATGGTTTATGATTATTTTTAATTATTTAAGAAATAATTAACATTTCATATTCTATATTTTCAATATGAATGTTAAAATTTATTATGTTTCACACCTTTCATATGAGGAATTCATGGGACTTAGTAAGTGATGATAGGGGTAATCTATATCCCCTAGAAGCATTATTAGGTCTCATTAGAAAATATATCTTGGGTATTTAGCTGAGTCCTTACCCATTTTTTGTAATATATCTTGGCATGAGGCCTTGATGGTATGTTTATAATGTCTTGAATTATTAATTACCTCATTATGAGATTATTTATTGATATCCTTGTGATTATTTAATTAGTTGTGATGTCCATGGATAAGTTTCAATATCATGTTATTATTTATATATAATTTTTTATCATCATTTATTCCTACCATATTATTCTTCCGGATCAATTTATTGATTAAGTGGAATGTGTTTTAGGTATTTACCCTTCCATATTGATTATGCCTTATTATTCATGATAGATTCCATTATACTCATAACCTTAATGAATATATAAAATCAACTATTTATTGTATTTCCTTTCCATAGGATTCTAGGATGTTTATTTTGACGGATATTAAGGGATTTTATTAAGGTAATTGTGGTCTTATCAAATAAAATACTATGTTGTATTTAAAATTTTCAAATTTATATGAAATTAAAGTATGTATCTATTTTTCTAAGATGATGAAACTATTAGATCATTTGGTATGTGATCACTTATATCTAGTACTAATTTAATAAAGTAACCATTGAATCTGGGGTAATAGGGTCAGGTTCATTACATTCAAACATCTCTTATATTGCCTGAATTCAATTCATAGTTGGTTGATATTCATATATAAATACAAAGAAAATCCCATATGCCACTATATAATTCCCATACAGTGGGTCAAATTTGTATACGTAGCTAGATTCTCCTATGTAGTCCATCACATGACCAAATTACATAAATATTTGGATTCATATATATATGAACTTATTCACATATCTAGATTCACTTATGTCACCAAATTTGGATATGTGAACTCCCTCATATAGATTAATTTCCTTACATTAGAATTTTTATACGTGGGATTACTTATGTAGATAAATTTTCTTACATTATTGGAATTACCTTACATAAAACCTCTATGTATCTAATTTCACATATATGGTCCTTTTATGGTGTGTATGGTGATGGAAATTCTCATAGACACTGACATAACTCCTTCTCGAATAGGGTATGCACATGAATGGGAGGCATCAGGTCAATTGTGCTTATGGTCACCACCAAATCAGTTATTCTAGACACCTTCCTCATCAATTTTATGAAAACTAGTAATAGGTCAAACTATCTATCAAACATACGCATTTTTTCCATGAAATAAAAATGAATAACTTGATAAAATTTAAAAGACCCCACCTTAACCTTGAGTTAAATAACTATAGAAAATAATTAATAACACTACCTACTCAAGTGGTGCCACACATCTTGAATAGATGCTCTACAGATTCAGCAAAAATTTTGAACCAAAAATAGTGAAACCAAAACTAAGAGTTCACATACAACAAAAAAGATCCTATAATAAATGATTTACCTAAAGAATGTTATCAAATACCTGTGAAATGGGTCAGTTGGTTTTGATGAGTCCTTCAAGCCACCTTATCAAATTTGTGCAAACCTGCAGTAGTACTAAACTGCAATCATACATCCAATTTCATTCGATGAAATGAAAAGTAATAAAATTATACAATATAAAATACCATACTTATTGAAAAATGATGAGTCCAACTACTATCATTGAACTCCATAATTCTCTAATGGATTTTCATGTAGTCCCCTTGCCGCATGCTTTACTACTCAAATAGTAGAATAGCCAAATAGTATAATTGTGAAAACTATAATGTAAAATTTTCTCACCTAAGTAGAAGAAACTTATAAAGGATAAATTCCATGTTAAATATAAATTCCTAGTATACATTTGATAAGATTATAAAAATCCTTCATCCACATGATTTTATCATCATAAAAAAATTTCAATAAAATAATAGACTCAACATTCAACCATCTTATTTTTTCCAACTATCTTTCAAAAGAATTTATCAAAAATTATTGTATGTATTGAAAAATTATAAAAATAATAATAAATACAACATCATATTTTATATTTTATACAAGCTTCTCATTATGAAAAATATGAAAAAGAACATATGACAAAATGAAAGGATGAAATAATTTAGTGGATCATATGTATTAATTATCATCACACATTCCTATAATTATATCATTAGTTGTCTTTATATCTCAATCATTTTCATTATATATTTCTCTTACTTATCTTTATAACACACTCCTTTTGTTCACTCCTGTGATCATCCCCAAGATGATCCACATTGCCTTGAACTAGTATCATTATATCTATATTTTCAATTTTCCTTATAAATTCATGACTTCCATCATTAATACTAGACTATAATTGATTTTATAAAACATAATTTTAGAATAAATACATGGATTCATCAAAGGAAGTTGTATCCATGGATCCATTAGTCTGACTAAAGATATGATAAGTGATATAAATAGAAAATAAATGGGGGCCATTGTGGTTTTCAAAGAGGATATGGATAAATTTTATGATATAATGTTGTGGAACTTCATTCATAAAACCATTAAGAGATATGACTTCAAAGACTAGGTCGTTGATTTTTTTTTGTTTCTATTCCTCATGGTTCTCCATATCTCATATGGGATATAGGAATTTATTTTTCAAATTGGGGTTAGGGTTTCCATAAGGGTATCCTTTATCTCCTATTTTGTTTGTTTTTGGATCCAGAGGTCCTCAGTAACAACATCAAGAATAACATTTCTATAGATAAGATTGTGATATAAAGAGGTAGTAAATTATTCTCTATGGTATCACACATTTTTTTACTGATAACATGTTATTCATAAACAAAAAAGAAAATATCCATTCAAGGATTCAACAATTTCCTGAAATAATAAGGTAAATTAAGTGATAAAATACTAAATTTTTTTAAAATAAGTGTGTACATGTCATAGAATATCACTCTCGTACATTCCAATTAGATAGAGAGAAGTCTAGGAATTAGAAGATGATAATTATCTTTGGAGTAGTTAAGATCTCCTCTATCTTTGTGTAGCTTTCACATTCACCATTTTTAAGGGATAGTGAATAAAATTACCACTTGAAGCATCAAATGGAAAAATAATTTCTTCTATTTTAGTGGTATAATTCCATTTTTATAAATTTTATACTCTATTCATACGTTTTCTCATTCTATCGATTCTCAAAGTTCCTAAATATGTAGTGTGGAAAATTGAAACCATCATGAATGGTTTGTGTTTTGGAATCTCATCAAGAAGGAAAAATTCCATTAGTCAAGCTCGTTTTTGATGGATAAGAATATAATAGTGGTAGGTATTAATATTAAAAATGTGGAAGATCCCATGAATGAAATGTAGGAAAATTTATCATGGGAAGTGATAAAATGGGAAACTCTTGAAGGAAATATTATCAAAAAAAATATAGCAGGCATGAAAGTATGTATCCAGATGTAAAAGGAACCCCTCTCATAAACGACATTCAATAGTCTATTGAGAGTCTTCATGTTCAATTCGGATGGATTTTGGGGAAAGACAACATCAACTTGTGGTCTGACTATTAGTCTAGTATCCTTTATTTTCTAGCATTATTAGTCACAGACATCACCCACTGAAATTCTTGCAACAATTATATTTTCATGAAAGTAGTCATTGAAAAAAAAAAGAAGGTTCTAAGGGATAATATCCAGTTTATAGAGTAACTCAATTGTTATATGTTTACAGATTCTGCTTCTGGATGCTTCAAGGTGGTGTGAATTCATAGGATCACATGTGTCCAATATATAAATGTATTCTAGGAATACTATTTATTAGATATATCGATTCCACCAAAATTCTACATCCTCATTTAGATAATTCACAACCAGGCCCTTCCCATAGATAATTAAGTATGGGGTGATTTCATTTAGTTATCTCCCAAATGAACATGTTATTGTTAGCACAATGTCAAGATCAATCATTATTTATTCATGGAAGAGAGTAGCAGTTTATCATCTGTAAGATTTTTAGAAACATCATTAGCATAGTGGTTCAGGATCTATCCATAGGTTATTTTATTTCTACATGGTTTCAAGAGTTAGGAAACTAAAAATAGAGATCCATAAGAACCATATGATGATAATTTTTGGATTCCAGGTCATCTGGGTAGCCCAAAATTAAAATATATTTAATGGTAATAGAATATCCTCAAATCATACGAAGGTGAAAGACTAATCACTCATAGTATATATTAACTTCTTATTTAAGTAAAGGGATCATTCCCTACTCTTTATAATGTTACTCCACATCTGATTAGAGGGAATTATATCAGATATACTCTTGGATGGTGGGTGAGATGGAGTTCTCCAACCATGAGGTTTATATTTAATTTGTATAGTGCAAGTATATAGGAAACCATTAATGGTGGAGGTATCACCATTGAATTAGAAGGGATCAGTTGTCTTGGACTTAGATTTTTTTATGGACAAAAAAATTACCTAAAATTTGAAAGAAAACCCACACTTAATTGTCTTTGTCTTTGAAATCAACTCAATTTCAATCCCTCTTTGGTGAAAACATACTCATCTTGGGTTTCCAAATTTTATTGTGGTACCAATAAAATCAAATGGTTCATTGTTTATGGAATTAGAGATTTCACAGGTCTTACATGTTAGGGTATGGTTATTAGTAGCCCTTGGAGAAAGTGTATCATGGAAGTAGATGACCTGGCTTCAAAATCTAGATAGTATGACACTATTATCACCTAAACAAGCATTATCTCTATTCCTTCGAACTATACAAAGATTATAAGAGGATATTACCATAGGATCCATCAATATTCTCCCCCATAAAGGCTTGGTTTTATTTTTTATCATAAACTGAATCATCTTTTTCAAAATAAAAATATTGAATTTCTATTAAAAAGTAAAATTTTACCTTGTATATTCACTATAAAGTTGAAAATTCCTTGAAAACAAAGTCTTATGTTTAATAAAGTTGTGGTTTTAAATCTTCTTACAAGGATATGAAATTTAAGAGTGACCTTAGATAAAGAAAACCAAGCCCTTTACACATATTATTGCGTGATCAACTTTATTTTAGGAGAAACACGTCAAAGAATCAAACCAAGATCCATTTCAACCTCTATAAAACATTTAAGGACACAAAAACCAAAATTACATGGGTTTAAGAGGAAGCTTATTACATGTTAGATTGTGAAATATTTTAGTTATGGACCTCCTGATTCACGCATGTTTTCTTCCATTGAATAAAATAAATAGTTCCTACACACTTGGACACTACAATTCCAAAAAAAAGTATGTGGAGAATCAAGGTGAATTCATTTTGACTAACAATGGTTGGTCACAATATAAATTAGTACCTGAACCATGATGGAATATAAATATAAATTTCAACTCTACAACACATCACTATATTATTCACATGCACAATCAATGTTGATGATGACAGAATAACATCTGCAGAGATGTGCAAGCAGAACAAAAAATAGATATGATGATTAAAAATAGAGAGAACTGGAATGACAGACTTGAAGTGTTGTTATAGAATACCTGAGCTTGCAAAAATTTTCTATTATATACAATGAAAACCATAATCATAAAATTATCTAAGAACATTCATACATAATGTCATAGGGATTGTGTAAATTCTAGTAAGAAATCTAGGATTATACTACTCTGAAGAGGCCTCACTCATCTCCATATCAATAGTGAATGTAGGTTTTTTTCAATAAAAATAAGAGGTGAACCATAAAAATAATATTTTTATACTCATATAATGTTCTAAATATGCACAATCACTTCATAGAAAACCATGTCAAATATTTCTACCCATCAAATTATATCATCCCCTAGGATTTAATCCGTTACATAAAATGTTAATGTGTGAAATCCCGTAACATAACGAAAACTAAAATCAAGTTCCTTGATGACCAATGAAATTCCCTCCTTATACTATGAATCTCCATATATAGCATTAGTAGTTGTGGAAAAAGAAGAATGATACCTTCCCAATGCCTCTATTAGATAGTTTTCATTTTTTTCTTATAGAATACAAACCAACTTATAGCCTCAGTTTGATTCATATAATCATCAGGAATGGGATTGAATAGAAAATGGGGTGGAATTGAATGTGTAAAGAATAACATCACATGGTGTCCATGGTTCCTAAAGACATGAAGACAACATTATTTATAGATGAATCAAGATAAATATTTTCCAGATCAAATTTCTCCACCCCTCCCTCGATCGTAGTGGAGGGGAAGGAATTAAAAAGAATAAATATTATGGCATACCTCATTATCGATCAATTAGGTGAAATGGAGAGGAAAAACACAGGTATATAATGGTTATGTGGGAAAGCCCGGTGATGGTGGGGGTCTAACAGTAAAGGTCTAGGATGGAATGGGCTGACTGAGGAAGGTCAAGGATGGTGGGATTTTTCCAGTGGGGACAATAAAGTCGGAACAATGGTCACTGAAAGAGGGATGAGGGTCACGTTCGATGGGGCTAGTAGCATTGGCAGAGGGTCATGGAGGAGGTATCGGGGGTCACAGAGGGGGTGGGTGGTGACGGCAGAGAGTGGTTAAGTATGTAGTGGGGATTTTAGAGGGCATTGGTGGTCGCAGAGGAAGTTGGGGGTCATGGTGGAAGCTGGGGGTTGTGAAGGTGGAGGTAGCCATGGAGGGTGGTGATGCCATGGAGATCGGTGATGTCGTGGAAGCATGGTGGATGAGATGGTGACGAATTAGGGTTAATGCTGGGTTTTGATTTTTAAAAATTAAATTAAATTAAAAAAATCCACAAATACACTTGAGTTTCTTAAATTGAAAATATACTATATATATATGTATGAATAGAATAATATTTTATCAAAAAATAATATTTTTTTTAATATAAAATAAAATTTAAATAAATGAATATAAATTTTAAATAAAATAATATTATTAAATTGATTTTTATTCTTATTATTTATTAAATTTAAATAATTATTTTTTTATTTATATCGGTTCGAATTAATTATGATTATTAAATTTAAATATAAAAATTAAATTATCGTGTATATAGATATATGAAACTTATATGTAAATATATTAAATATTGTGATGATTTAATTTTTTTTATAAAAAAAATATTTAAATTATTATTAAATGAACAACTTTAAAAAATATAATCACTATTGATATTTAGTGAAAATTTAAAATTAAAATCAATGAATGATATATTTTTAATAAGACATCAAGAAATGTATACTGACTTTGGTCATAAATACAATAATATTTAAAAAGGTTGGTTTTATATTAGTTGTATATTGATAAAAATATTTTTTTATTTAATGGTTTATTTTAAAAAAATTGGGGTAAATGATTTGTTGGTAATTTTTATTATTACTGTTAAATTATTATGTTCGTAAATAAATTTTTGGTATTAATATGATAAATCAATAGATTTAACTATTGTTAAATATTTTTTTTATTAAATGATAAATATCAACATATATATGTTGGAAATAATAAGTGTTGGTACGTAAAATTAATACCAATAAACGTTAATATCTATTAAAATTTCTCATTTTTACCAACAAATATATTATTTTTCAATAAATTTTTATTTTTATAAATCATTTTTTGGTAGTGAATTAAGGGTGGACAAAAGATATGTTTTTAGGGAGAGGGTTCTAGTATAACAAATGGGAATAATTTTACCATGTAATTTGTATTAATGGGTGTGTAAAGAATGGGGTGTGAGTATGAGCTTTTATAAGTGAAGGAAAGGGTAGTTTTGGAATTACCTTAACTTATTAAATTATATATTTACACTATTTAAGATAAAATAATCCCATAAAAATAAATTATAAATTATGGGAAATTATATGGTATAAAATCATCTCATACATTCAATTTTCAAACAACTCTAAGTGATTTAGTTTTTCGTAATTTCACTTTTCACTTTACCAAAGTTTATTTTTTCCTTGTTAACTTTTATTTTCATCCATATTAACTAATAAAAATGTTATCAATTAATATTGATCTTAAAAACTATCTTTATTATTATAATCCTAGATATGGTATTAATTTTATCAATTACAATTACTAATTAATAAAATTTATTTTTAAAATGAAGGCACTTAAATCTTAAAAACTTTTTTAAGATAATCGTGTTTTTAAGCCTGAAATTTATGGGTGAATTAAAATTATTAATTTCAATATTATTAAGACCTAAATTGAATTATTATAAATAAAATAATGTTTATGAGAAATTAAAATGAATCCATAAGAAAATTTTACAAAAATATTAATTAATTGTAAAAAAAAACCTAAAACAGTTTTCTTTATTAAAGTAACATGTTTCTTTAGTTCTAAAAATTTTGATTATGGATTTTATAAGTTAAAATAATATTTTAAAAGGAATACTTTAATTATTTATATTAATATTTGAGCACAAAAATAGTTTTTTTACCATTTAAGTTATTATTATATATTGATAAAGTCATAAAAATTATAATTTTTTTAAAAATTGCATTTTCGACTAAAAATTGAAATTTTCAAAAAATGATCAAAAATTAAAAGTTTTTAAATTTTATATTATAAATTAATAAATAAAGTCAGTTTTATTTAATTCTATTTCTTAAAATTATATATTTAACAATTAATATAAGAATATATATCATGATACACTGCTTTTATTTTAAAAGACCTTAAGAATTAATTGTTTCTAATATTTTTTCAAACCAATTTTATAATTTAATGAATTTTAATATTTATATCATACATATATTATATATTATCATAATTATATTTTACATATGCTTTTTTAATTTAACAATGTATCATGACCTTCATTTTAGTTAGTGTGAGAAAAGATATCAAACTTGATACTATTTAAAAAGAGAATATTTAGACTAAAATATCATGATGTTACAATAATACCCTTATCTAGACCTATAAATGATACTCAAAATATCCAAAAAACTTTAAAAAACTTCCTAGATGTTTCCAAACCCTAGAAATCCTAATATGAATCTTTATTGATGAATTGTGTCATTAACACTAAAGAAAATTTAAAATCTATAAAACCCAACAATTTCCTATAATTAGTATTGGTTTCAACTAAAAAAGAAGGCTATTTGTTTGTGTGTGAGTGAAAAAAATAAAATGAAATGAATAAAAAAATGAGAAAATATAAGTAATAGTAAAATGATGATGATGAGATAAGGATTTTGAGAATTATTTTTTGGTATTGATATGGTTTTAGGATAATAAAAAATATAGATTAGAAAGAAATGATAGGTTTTATATTAGGTAGATCATACAGATGAAAATTTATTTAATGATTTTATGTTTGTACTTAAGATTACTATAATTATTAAATTTTTTGAGAAAAGTTTTTGATCTTCTGAACTCTTGCTTCAGTGTTCAACATATCACATTGGTCTTCCTTAGAAACGATCTCTTGATCATCCCTAAGGAGTTGAATCATTTTTAATTAAGAAGAGAGTGCTAACTTTTTCCATTTTCATTAATTCAGTTAAAATTAAAAGGAAAATTATTCACTATCATCACATGTAGGTCCATATAATATTGAAATTTTTATTCTCATTAAGAATGTAAATGAGATCATCAACCATTAATATCACTCATGAAATTGTGTAATTTAAAAGAATAACATATTAATGATTAAAATGATAACAATATGAATCCATAAATTTATCTATATACTCATGATAAAAACTCAAACTGTAGAAATATTCAATGAATTAGTCTAAAAAATAGAGTTGTAGAAATAATAATAATGAGGTGAGAAGCTTTTCTTTCGAGGCCCACTATAGTCTTCAGCTCCAACTTAATTGTCTCCCGCTCCAAGAATGGTTCTGATTCTCTACTCTCTATGTTATCCCTTTTATGGATTAAAAGGAAACTATTATATATATTAGATGATTTGGGGATATCTCTCTTTGTGTTCTAGTTAATTGATTGAAATGTCCTATTGACCTCCCTTTATTACCACTTTTAACAAAACATTATGCATGCAATATCAATTGAATGCTCACAATAATTTATCTAAAAACACTCCCTATATTATACTTGGAATACCTTCAGTATAAATCTTTGTCACAATTGATTCAAGTAAAATACACAAACTTAATCACCTCCTCTACACATGGTCATATGATTAATATTTAGGAGAAATAGAAAATAATACTGTTCCTTGATATAATATTAGGATTCTATTATTCTTAACAAAAAAACTAAATAAAAAAATTGTTATTATTAAATATATATATATATAAGGATTTCATCCTCTGGTGGTGTTGGACTCAGTGGAATCCTCCTTTGGCGACTCATATCCTCTGGCGGTGCTTCTACTAACATCAGTTATGCTCAGTTGTTCTTCAACTAGATACATTAGATTAATACATAATGGATCATTGATTTAGGAATATTTAGGGTGTGAGATATATCATATTCAACCATGGATACAACTCTTGACCTTACATATTCTTCAAACTAGGTTCTAAATTTAGTTGAATTCTCTAATGGAAATCATAATTGTGGGTATTCTTTAACAATGGTGAGAAATGGAGGGGATTCACTGTAAAATGGTGGTGGATATGGTGGGTTCAAGGGTGATTGGGGAATTGTCTAGTGCAGTGATTATTGAATGTTCTAGAGACCTCCTTGGAAATAGTGACATGGTGGTCTTCAACAAGCTCAGATAGTTGGTATAAAGGAGTGGTGACTCGTAGGTTCAAGGTAGAGTCAACATGTGGTCAGTTGAAAAGGAACAACATTGGAAATTTATAATGAAAGATGTGGAAGTGTCGGTAGATGTAGAAATTGGTAATATAATGGACTGGCGGTAGGAGGGGCTGGGGTGTGAGCGGTATCATAGGGAAAATGTTTGTGGTAGGTCAAGAGAGAGGCGGTATATGGAGTAGTGATGATAGGTTGGGGAGGTAAAAGGGCAGTAATTATACCATTATGGTAGATGAAATGGTCTTAGATTGTTGTGAAAACGATGGTGGGGGAAACAGTAGTAGGGGAAGTGGGGTGTGGTGGTTGGTATTGATGCTAGTAGTAGTAGTGTGGAATGGTAACATGTTTAGGCTATAACAGGGGTAGAATAAGAGATGTAGAATGGTAGATGTGTAATGGAAGGTGGGACTTGTGGTAGGTATATTGGTATTGTAGTGGTAGATAGAAATAATGAATGAGGGAGAGGTTGATGAAGGTGGGGGTGGTAGCTTGAGATAGCTGTAGATATTTGCTTCATATGCGAGAATAGTAGCCGAAATAGATCATTACCATACAAATAAATAAGTTAAATATAGAAAACATAATAAATAATAATAATAATAAATTATTTATTTAAAAGAAAAAAAAATTAAATTAATTATTTACATGAAAAGAAACTTTTAATGAATTAATAAATTAATAATCATTTAAAATGTATTATTTTGAAATAAAATTGAAATAAAAATAAAAAAATTAAATAAAGACATTAAATAATTAAATATTGTTATTTTGAAATAAAAAATGATTTAAAATAATTTTGGTTCATAATTAAAAATAATAATAATGGGAAAAATAATATTATTGGAGGATCTATAAATTAATAAAATAATTCAAATAATTAATAAAATAAATACTTTAACAAAAAAATCATCGTTTTAATAATTAAATAAAAAATTAACAATGGTTTTACATTATTCATGTAAAAACATTATTTTGAAATTAAAAATATAATATTATACAATAAATGATGTGGAAAATTAGAGAGGGACAAAACCACATCAAATTCCCCCGTTGTTAAACAACAACACACCTAAAAAATTTAATTCATTTTATTTACTCACAAACAATGTAATGTATCTATCATACCAGGGTTCTAAATTTCATCCTAATTAATGAAAATAAAAAAATACCTCAGTTGATTAAAATAATTATTCCCCCTAAGATACATCCACTCACTTACTCATTTCAATTTCGAATTCATGTTTAGTTTCTATGAGTGAAAGAGATTAAAAATAATTGGAATTAAAAATTTAACAACAGACACTATCAATTATTACTCTGTTCTATGTTTCAAAATCTAATGTTCAATTTTTCACTTCATTGATATAACTTAAATGATTCCCAAATAATTATATTTTCCTCTTATTCATTGAGGATCTCAATTACCCAATTTATTCTAGATTAAAATTACTTATATTACTCTCTTTAGAGTAGGCTAACTGAGGTGATTGATTTTCAAAAAGGCTAGTCACCCAAGTTCAAGTTCAAATTTCATGTTTCCTACATTTATAATATCAATTCCATAAAAATATATCCCATAACACTCCTTTCCCTAGTTCATAAACTAAATTTATATAAGAAGAGTGGATAGAAAAACATAGTAATCAAACTAATCTTGCAATTTTTTAATTAGTTAAACCCCTCGACTAAGAAATAAATTATCACTTAAAAAATTGATTTTTTACAAAATCATCCAATAATGATGGTTGAATAGGAGGAATTTTTTTAAAAAAAAATTATAGGGGTTTTTTTGGGTAAAAGAAAAGTACATATCATCTCAATTAAGACCCCTCCCCCACACTTAAAACTTAATAATTTCTCCATTTTTTAATATCTAAGTGGGAGGCACAATTAGAAAAATTTAATCAAATAGATTTGGAAATGAAGAATAAAAAATATTGTGTTAAAGATAGTGATAGGAAAGTTCAAAAAAATTCCAAATATTACTCACAAAAAACACATCATGCACAAAGGATCCCTACTAAACACTACAAAACAATCAAGAAAAAAAAATTAAAAACATTTCATGCAATAGGTTAGTTCATGAATTATTTTTAATGGAGTATAAAATAAAGATACTAGTTTCACAAAAATAGAGGCATGAAAATAATGATAGTGACCAGTAAGATTTTCAAGAATATAGCATCCTAGAAACAATTTCAGTAATAAATTTAAACCAATTAATTATATGAAACCAACTGCAACACTATAATGATAATAATAAATCAATAAAATTAATTACTCCCTATATATGTAGAATCTATTCTCAATGTTTTATATAAAAAGTGTAACCTCCCTTTCATCCAATTAATAATTTTACTAGTTTCAAGTAAAAAAAATTACCTAATGAAAAAATCATGATGAGTTTTGAAAATAAAAACTAGAGTGTGAGAGTTGGAATGTTTCATCATATTTTATTCCAATAAGAACTCCCACTGGCATTGAAATTCAAAATTATTCTTCCATATGTAAAATTTCCCAAAACCAAAAGTTTCTACTTCTCACAGTTATTTCACCGACAAAACACCATCTACACCACATGGTAACTTGTCACTAATAATTTCAAACAAAATTAAATCAAACATGAGTAAGTATATTTCATTGAGACTCTATAAAAATTGGTAAACTAATATAGGGAGACGCATAACCGAGTGAGGAGTTATAAATAAATTATTTAAACAAAAAACAAATGGTGAAAACAAAAAAACATGGGTTTCCTCTCATGCATCAATAACATTAAATTATTCATCCCAACTGAATCCACTAAAAACATTCTAGTTATGACCATTCAAGAGGTATGAATTATTAATGGTTTTAATTTCACTATTTTCTATGTAGTTTTTTTTAGGTTCCCTGAAATTCTCATCAACTTTAGCTTTAACTAAAATGTGACAAAACATATCTATCATTTAAGAAGTTAGGTGTATGTAAAAAAAATTCTATCTCATGAGTCTTTCTAATAGGGTCAAATATTGAATACTTCACTATATAAATTTCATTATTATTACCAATATCACTCTCCCAGTTCTCCCCTGCACTAATGGAATTAAAAAAATCCAAAACAGATATAGGAATTTGAGAAAACTTCTTATTATAATAAAAAATAAAATTGAACTGAAATTGATTAGAGATGTCCCACTTGAAGGAGTATAATTTATCTTCTATAATATACTTTTTATATTACATATTTGATTTAAAATAAGTGAATTTTTATACAGTGGGTGAATATCGTCAAGAAAATGATTAATCATAGTAATTGAGTAACTTTGTAGGAAACAAAAATGTTCAAATCGGAAATCCTTGTGTTTTTTAGTATGTTTCATCCCATAACTCTCCCCAACTAATGGAACTTTCAAGAATTAAATTTCATAATTAAATATATCATAAACAAGTTTATCCAACTTAAGAAAATGTTGTGACTCTAAGTCTTTCTTGGGTTCAAGGTAAATAATCTCATCACAAATAGGAGACCAATATGAAAATATTATTAGGTTGGAGAGTAAAAATATATCTTACATAAAGTGTAAAATGACCATACGTATATCTAATCTCAATTTTAAATAATTTATTCTTAGCAACATCAATCAGTTAAAATTCATCCTTATATTTATTCTTTTCACAAACCATAATCTCATTTACATCATCCATGGACTTGAGGGTAATTTTTCCTTTGGAAACATCAATAACAACACGTACACTATCAAGGAAAATTCAACATAATATTATCAGGACACTTTCATTTCATGTTATATCAAGAATAAGAAAACAAAATTAGTAAGTTAAGTTTCCCTATATTGACTAATAAATTATCCACCCTTAAATAAGGATTATTAAGTAATCAATAAATAAGTTGAAAGTATATATAAGTTGGTTGAAAATCCTTAAGACTTAACTTGTTGAATAAGTAGAATGGAATCAAATTAATAATTTCTCCCAAATCACATAAATTGCACTATTTCTCAGTTAATCCTATTTTACATTAATGAAAAAAACATTCAAGGTACTTCAACTTTGGAGGAAAATTTATCAAAATAAAAACACTACACTCGTCATTAAGATTCATGGTATTTAATTTCTTCTAATAATTTTTATTATCTATAAAACTCTTTGTGAATTTTATATATAAAAAAAATTTATCTAATGTTTTCAAATTTTATATTTGATTCTGAATATTCTAATAAATTTTAGGAATATTCAGTAGTCAAGTTCATCATTATTTTTAACTCGTTTGGGAATGGGTATAGGAAGGTCATGATGTTTTAAAACTAGTTTTTTTATCACCATCTCATAAATGAAATCTTTCTTATTACCTTCATTAATCAATTACCACTTTATGTTCCTTAATTATTTGTCCTTTTCAACTACGGGTTTACTTTTTTTTCATCTTGAACCTTGTTATCCATATTGTTAAAATTTTATTTTTTCCATGTTTTCATTCTCAGAATCATATTATTCATCAATTTTCACTTAAACTGTTGATCCTTGAATTTTTATTGATTTTGAATGATTGATTTAGTGGTGACATCCAAAACATTCTCTCTTAGGTTTTGTAACTGTTGTTTGAGGAATCTTTCTTCTATCTTTACCACCTATATCTCTACCCATTTGAGATATTTTAAGTTCTAAACAATGAATTCTAGTGTTTGTATCTTTTTTAGTGAACCAATTTCACTAAACACCTCCTACATCATTACCATATTTTCCCCTTTAGAAATTAACTACATATCCCCATATAGATTTTGGAAATATTGTGTTGTCTGTGTTGGTAAATTTGGGTAATTGGGATAATTTATCACTCCTTTATCTTTCCAATATAGGTTAGGGTGATTTTTGTATCCATTATTTCACTTTTTAGATAAAGGAACATGGTTTTCCTAATTTATAGCATTATAATACATGAACTAGGCACTCTCCCCAGATTAGACAGGGAAGTCAAAGTTGGGGAATGATTTTTTTAGTGTGGTCATATATCCCACAATGACAAAACTTCTCCCTAAGAACTCTATCGCTAACTATAAAAAATTTTGTGTATGTCTCGTATCTATGAATGAATCTATTTATTTTCCAATTATGCTGATATTCTTGGGCTAACTTATCAAATATTTTCTTAATATCATCTTTTTTCATATTAGATAAGTCACCCTGACAAGATTGGTCACATAAATTTTTATTATAGGGTGTAATATTATTATAAAAAGTATCCAAGAGTAGGTGGAGAACTAACTGATAGTTGGGAATCTAGTTTAGGAAACTTCTAAACATATCTCATGCCTCATGAAATAACTCTCCTTCACCCTAGATAATCTCATTTATCTTGTGTCTAACCTCAATGGTAGTGTTCCTAGGGTATAATGTTGAGACAAAAACATGGAAAATATCATTCTAGGTTTCAAATATTTCCTCATTTAGGTTCTTATACCATGTTTTATCCCTCCCATTAAGGAATTCTAGTAAAACCCTCAACCTTAAATCTTCTTCAATCAAACCTCGTAGAGTAAAATTCTGGATAGAACCATAAAAATCCATAGTAAACTCAAAATAATAATTTGTAGGTAGACTATATAATAATGATAGGTTATATAGATGATACTAATTAATATCATAATTCCAAGACCTAGTAAACAACCTGATGCAATATAGATTATTGGAAACTATATACAGTTGAAACTTCGTATGTCTAGGTCCTTTGGGGAAAGAACTAATGGTTGTGGAACATTAATGTTTTTATTTTCAGCTCTATTTTACATATTTTACATATTTTATTTTTTTTCTAAGCATAGAATAATGTGTATTGATTTCTTGAATTGTGGTCATTATCTCTCTCTTAGAGGCTCTTGTGTTCATAAAAGAAACAAAATAGTTTTCATAATTGTTTAGATTTTTTATATGATTTTTTAATAGTATTTATATTACGTTGTTTTTAAAAAATTATTATATATATATATATATATATTTGTGTTTGTTTGTTTTTTAATTCCTTTTTTAGTTGATCGCATGCTCCTTCCTCGAAAAAGGTGAAAAGGTTGGATGACTCGTGTCATTGAGACTCATGTAAGATAAAATTTATAAAACCCTTCAACTACCTAAAATGTGTAAAGTGGTGATAATTGGTGTTTATTCCACAAGGAAGTATGATGTTTTGTGTGTGGTCAACCAAATAAAATAAAAACAAACAAAAATAATGAAAAAACATTAGGAATATTGAAATAATGATGACGAGATGAAGTGTGTGAGATTGTTTTTTTTTGGTATGGATGAGATTTAGGGAGAATAAAAAACAAATATTGAAAATAAATAATAGGTTTTACATCTGAGATATCATTCTAATATTATATAATTTAATTATTTTTTGTTCTTATTTAAGAGTACGCCAATTTAAGAGGTTTTTGAGAAAAGGTGTTGATCCATCAAGGTCTCAGTTTATTGTTCAACACAGCTTGTTGATATTTTTTAGAAATGATCTCTTGGTCATCATTAAGAAGTCAAATTATTATTAATAGAGATTATAAAATTTACCTTTTCCATTTTTGTTACTTCAATTAAAATTCAATGGAAATTTTTTTATAAGAATCACCTTCCAGTCTATATAATAGTAAAAAATTGATGTTCATTAGGAATGTAAATGAGATCCCTGAGCTTAAATTTCACTCATGTAATTGTGGAATTTAGAGGGAAGACATATTAAATATTTAAATCATGTAAATATAATTCCCTAAATTAATCAAACTAATCTTCTTCAAAATAGAAACAATATAAGTGATCAATGAATGAATATTGAAAATATAGTGAAAAAAAGAGTTAAGAAGGTTCTCTTCCAAAGTTCACTCATGTCTCCAACTCCTACTCAGTTGTCCTCTACTCCGAGAGTGGTTCTAATATCTGATTATATGGTCTTAGTGTTCTCCCTTAGATTAATGAAATGAAATATGTTCTGGATCATATAAGATTGGGGGATCTTACTCTCTATACTTTAGTTAATTGATTGAAATCACTTATTGATCACCCTTTGTTTCCCATTTTAATATAATGTTTTATGTGAAATATAAATTGCACACTCATACTAAATTATCAATAGCCTCTCTATGTATTTTACATGGAATACCTTCACAATACATCTTCCTTATAAATGATTCAAGAAAAATCCTAAAAAATAAATGACCTCATCTGAACATGGGCATATCCATAATATTTGAGAAAATTTCATAATATTTCTAATACTTAAAATAAAACTTAATCTTCATTTCTATGAAACAAAAACATTGAATAAACAAAATTAATATATATATATATATATGAAATGTGTTCGTTATCTAGCGGTGGTGGGCTCGGTGGCATCCTCCAGTAGTGACTCATCTCCTCCGATAATTCTTCTCCCTGTGTGGGTTATGATCGGTTCTTCTTCAAATGGATACATTGGATCCATTGGGAATGGATCATCAGTTTGGTAATATTTATCATATGAGGTATTTCATCTTCAACCATTGATTCATATCTCATCCTCGCATATTCTTCAAACTAGGTTCTAACTTTGGTCGACTTCCCCAGATGAGCTCAAACTTGTGGTTTTTCTTCAATGGTAGTGAGCGATGCTGGGGCTTTATAGTAGCATAGAGGAATATTTGATGGGTTCAAGGGTGTAATGGAATTGTCTGATGTAGAGGGAATCATTTTTTTAGGTGACCTCTATTGCAGTAGTGATGTGGTGGTCTTCAGTAAACTTGGATCTTGGGAATAAAGGAGTGGGGACTCATCAGTTGAAGGTGGAGTCATCTCATGGTTAGTTTTAAGGGCGTGATGATGGATTGGTATGATAGTAGATATGGGAGTGGTAGTAGATACAGAAAGTTTAAATAGATTAGACTAACGGTATGAGGGTCGGGACGGTACAAGGGACATGACTGGTATTATGGGGGAAGTGTTGCTGGTATGTCGGGATGGTAGTGGTAGATGAAGTAGTGATGATAGGTTGTGGTGGTAGGAGGGAAGCAGTTTCAGTGGTAGGTATTAGTATTGTATGGGATAATAGGTAAGTGTGTGGGTGTGGTGCTGGTAGATGGTAACATTAGATGAGGGAGTGGTAGATGAATGACGTGGCAACAGATTGTGATGGTAGTAGATGTTGGTTTCACAGGCGTCCATAATGATCACAGTGGACCATCATCTAAATAATAAATAAAATAAACAAGTTAAATACAAAAAACATAATAAATAAAAACAAAATGAATAGATTAATTATATATAAACAAATAAATAATAAATTAAATAAATAAATAAATATCCTTCAAAATTTATTATTTGAAATAAAATTGAAATTAAAATAATCAAATAAAAGAACAAAATCAAAAAATTAAATATTATTATTTTGAAAAAAATAAAATAAATTAAAATTATTTCGGTACATAATTTAAGAAAAATAAAATAATGGAAAAAACAATATTATTTAATGACCAATAAATTAAAAAAACTAAAATAATCAATAAAAAAAATTCAATAAAAATCACAATTATTATAATTAAACACAATATTAAAAACATTTCTACATTATTTAAGTAAAAATGTTATATTAATATTAAAAATATAATATATTATAATAAATTATGTGAAAAAATATCATAGAGAAAATTCCACATCATTTATCTAAAAATTTCACTTGATCAAGAGCTCAAAATTCTAAAATCCCTAAAAATCATCGATCCATAATGATGAGAGTTATTAAATGGATACTTGGGAATGAATCGAACACTTAGTCTTTTTAATGGATTTTTATTATCTCTCCATATTATCCCATTTAATATAATTATGTTTTTTCAGTATTCAAATGATTTAGTTAAGAATCCAATTATTTCCACCAATTAAAATTGTTTTAACCATATTGATGTGTAACTATTTCTAAAACTCATGACTTTCATTACTAACCCAAATTAAAATACAATTATATTTACATATCTCAAAATTCATCCCATGAATAAGGTACTTGAAACCCTTACATGTAAAGGTTTATAATTATATGAAACAAAGAATCCCTATAAGTTTAAGCATGGGGTGACTGGTAGCCAAGCCCCACTTTTCTAGATCAAGGATAATCTCTAAGTATAATGAGAATTCTAACCCAAAGTCCCTCTATCTATAGTTATTATCTCAAGATATAAATCAATTATATCATAATTATAACACCTAAAATTATTGAACTATAATTAAATTCTTAATTCAACCTCATAACCTAGTACAAACTAATATAAATTTTGAAGAATTATAAAACAATTATCATGCATAGTATGTTACTCCTTATATGAATGTATGATAATTTATAGTAATTTAACATTGTAAACAAAATTTTGTATGCGTTCATAATATTAAATTTATTTTTATGAATAAATCATTACATAATACTATATAAATTAACATTTGATAAATTTAGACATATAGTAAAAAAATATGAAAAATTTATAAAGAAATAAATTATAAAAACTTTATAATTTAGCTATAAATTATGAAAATTACATAAATAAACAAATATTTATAGTTTAAATTTATTTTCAGTTTTACCTCGTATTTATTATTATTTTATATGTAAATTATAGAAATATATGACATTAAATAAAATATAAATAATTTATATTTTTAATCTATTCTGTATACAATTTAAAAAATAAAAATATCATATATTTAATATTACTTAAACCATTATCAAATCAAATACCAAAACACATTTTGACGTGGTTCCAATAATTTTCTCAAATTAATCATTTTAATTTTAATATTAAAATTTAAAAACAATGAATGATTAATAATTCAATATAAACTCCTTTATATTTTCCCTTATTTTGAAATAAATAAAAATTTTCAAAATTACCTTATAATTTCAATGTAAACAATTTATATCTAAATGAGAATTTATTCCATATAAAATCCAAAATGTATTTGATATTAACTATCAATATCTTTGGTATTTGTTTATTAATTTTTTTAAAAAACATTCGATAATTATTTATAAACATTTATAATTAAATAATTTATAAAAAATTTATAAAAAATTTATATATCTCAAAATTCCTTTTTCATTTATTTATTAAAATTTTATAAATTATCTAATCAATTCATAATTGAAAAATTTTAAAAACTATTTTTCTGCATATCATACTTAATAATATATACTCTATTATAATACATGATCTGTCATATATTATCTATCATAGTTTATGATATGTTCTCAAAGACCTATGATATCAATTTCTGTCACTATGAATTTATTCTTTTGATATAAACTATATCATTTGTTTTTGTTTACTATTAAGAGTATATCGTACTCAGTGATAGATGAACATCAATACCTAACATATTATTATATGGTATAATTCATATTGAATGATATTTCTATATCATAAACTAAATTTTTAAATTATGGCTCATGATAAGGCTAGTATCACTATGCTGATATGACACACTCTTTTGTGAAATGAATGGAGGGAAAATCATCTTTTTCTCTTAATATGATTAGCTAATATCGTACATTAAAATATGAGGAAACTAAAGAATTGGAAAATTTTCATATGTTATTATATACGATATAGTATAATGTGATTAGATGACTACTTACAATATCCTATATCATAAAATTTTCATAGTTCAAAATCTATATTATTCTTAACAATAGAGATATGATATCAAATGTTTCTTCATTTCAAACATGATTTCACGAATCAAGAAACATGGAAAGAATATGACCCCACTATTTTGTGGGATTTTATCTATTATTTTAACATTTGTAACATGAAATTCTTTTGATCCTATTAAATCACTTCATTTCAACAACTCTAGTCTATGAAACTCTTCGTATCAATAATGATTCACCTGGTTAACAACCACACTTCTTTATCAATCATGTGTGAGAGTTCCTAAGAATTTTTTAAATTTTTAACCTTTGGTATTATACAACAAATGTGTTTATAAGGATCAAATAACACTTATTCATGCTTGTAACCCTTAAAAACCCTTTAACATGGTTCTACATGCTATGAAACTGAAATCATGTATAAAAAAACATATGCACCTTACACTAACATGGACCAATTTTTTTATCTTCTACCACTTTCTTGGTTAATGTCACTAAGAAGTAACCAATGAGATCCATACTCTATGATATAACCATGGGAATAAAAATAATCTAATTACCGGACATGTCCTTCCTTAAAACTAATGTAATCTAGTACCTCTTGAATGGTAAATAAATAAAGAGAAGATAGCTTAAGGATGAAATCATAGGGTGAGAACATGCAATGTCTATGGCTTCAACCTATTTATATATACCTTAGGGACACTCCATAAACCTTTAAATAATTTATTCAAATATTAAAAAAATTTAAAGTATGTATATCCCTTTATAAATGCTTTGTAAAAAAATCATAATGCATTAACCACTTAAATGTATTCTAGATTCTTCCATTACATTTCATCATGAGAAAAATTTAATGATAAATGATTTATTATGTGGATTATGATTCAAACATAAATGATACATATTTCAATTCTGATATTTATTATCAAATATGATGCATGCATATCGATGCATTATGATGTCAACATATTATGTTATATGATATAGAAAATGTTGTTGTGATTTGACCTCCTATGTCATATACAATAATATATTTTAAAGACAAATAATATGATTTATATAACATGGATATTATACAATATGACATCCCTATATCATAAACAATTATATTTCAAAAAATAAATCATACTTATAAAGGATTTTATTCAAATATCTGTTAATATATCTGTATATATCCACATGTATAACTATATAAAATATCTACATGTATAACTATATTAAATGAAAGTAGTAAATTCCAATATAAATAACACTCAAAATACCATATTTTTCTTGAGAAACCTCCATGATGGTTAACGCATACATTCTTTTACTAGTTCTATAAATTAGATAAATTTTACCATGGTTTATCGTACTCAGATACTGGTTTTCAAGCCATATCTTCCAACATCCTATAGTTGGAATTAAGTTGCGAAAAATTATCCTTCATGAACTAATAAGGATCGTGTGGAATTTATATAGAATATGTGGCTAATATTCATCATGTAGCCTATATCTAACTCATTTTATCTCCCAAGTGTCAATGGTATTAACATCTATCACACCTAATCACGTACTTATTCGGTGGCCATTATCTATCTTGTGTAATCATGTAAGTATCGGGTGTTGTATGTCTGTCACACTCGGTCCCATAAACATCAAGTGGACAATATCATGTCCATGTAAAATATTATGGATTGGGTGGTAAAAAAATCCATTATTTATGTTCCAATATACATCGGGTGGATAATTTCTTTATATGAAATATTGTAAGTATTAGAAGTCCAATGTCTATCTCATCTTTTCACATATGAATCGAGTATCCAATGATCATATTGTGAAATCTCATAAGGATTGGGTGGAAAATTTCAATCCATTCTATTCCCATATAAATTAGGTGTCCAGAATCTCTCAAATGAAATCTCATAAGGATTAGGTGACTAACACTACTTCATAATATCTCATAAAAAATGAATTTTTAGCATCCATATTGTGAAATATCATAATAATATAATGGACAACATCAATTACATATATTCTTTGATACACCTATAATATTTCATAATTGGTGTGTCAATCATTAATCTTTCTCAGACTCATCCAATCCATGATTTCCTAATAATTATACTCTTGTAATGAGTATGATTGGATAGTATCAAACCCATATTGTCCTTTATGGGTAAAGGTAACCCATATCCAATCCATTACATTCCTTGAAGGTTTTATACTATCCCAAAACTATCGAGATACATCCTACTATTTATAGAAACGTACACATCTCCAACCTTTGACAGTCACCTAAGTTGAAATTTGGGCATCAATACATCCCTTTAGTCAATAAACACATCATGACCATGAAAATGTTCAGAAAATCACAATTAAAAACAAGATAGCACTCTATCCAGAACCTAGCTCTTGGATATAACCCTTTTAACCTCATTAGAGACACATCATGATGTAATAAGCTCTTAGACATTAGTTAATTTCACTAACTAAATCACATGGGTTGCTAAAATTGATATACATGGTAGGTTTAACCATACCAAACTCATCCCATACCTCATGCCATCCACCTCTCTAGTTTTCAAGCCACTAATACACAAGAAATAATTTATGAATGTCTAATATCACAATATAGACCTGTCATTTATCATTTTTATGATACATTACCCTGACAGGTTCATCCCTCATTTTCACACAACACTTCCACTGACCAATAAAATTACTTATTCTCCTATCACTATTCATCATATACATGGAGACTAAGAAATATGGTTCACTAATAACTCATCTGATGCTCTAACCCCTAAAAAACTAACCTTTGGGTAGTTAAATAACTAATCAATCCTCGATAATTATCCATATTACATCAAACATGTGACATCATAGCCTAGATCCTTCAATAACAGTAGCCAAACCAGTGGCCACAAGGCCACATGAACACCTCCTCATACACCAAAGTCTACCATATATAAGTATGGGTCTTTATAATATAGTGCGGAGACAATACCCTCATGATCAGAGTGTAGTTTATCATTACAATAAGACCAAAAAATCGTAGAATCATATAATAAATAAAAAATCATCAGAAGAAGAGTAAATCATCTAGATACCATAAATAAACATGTAGAAACCATATCCAATATCATAAGTAAAATAATGTTGTGTTTGAATTATATATAAAATGAAGATACAGAAAATACAAAGGACCAGACATATACAACATGTTATAAAAAATGAACAAAATATCAAAATACACCACAAATGGAATTCTGAGAATAAGATTGGTCCTATTATCATGTACTCCATACTAGTAAAGAGAAATCAAGTATCTATAATAGGCTACTTTCCCAGGTCTATATCAATGAAGTTTTTCTGGGTTCTAATCAGTGGCCTGAATAGGGTGTGCTATAAACTCAGTAGGCCGCCACCAGAATTGCCTAATTATGTACAATATGTGAATATATAAAGAATTAATGAATATGAAATAATATAATTTGCGAATGGGATACATAAATAACACGTGAGATTGGGTTCTGAATAGGGAACTTGTCTGATACCACCTGCTTTTTCCTAAGCTGGAATTTCTCTGAAGGATTTCCAATTATAGTGTTTTAACTTATAATAAGGGATCGGGACCCAAATCATAGCCAAGGTTCCCCCTATGGATTATATCAGTATAATGAATGAACATGCCCCATATAAAGTATATCTTGACAAAGGAATAAAATAAGGTTATCATCTAGGTAAAGTACTGATAGAAACCATGTATGGTATTTGACTTGGAAAAAGAGTAACCTAAACTAATTAATCAATTGTTTTATTACAAATCCGACCCTATACAAGGTGTTCTATATGGGGAACTCAAGTATATCTTTATGTTTACTATAAACATATCAACAAAAAATCCCATTAATGACATCCCTACTAAGAATCCAGGTATCTTTATAGGCATGGTATAAATCTATTTCCCTCTAAGTATGTCCTTATATTTCTATATAGGAAACCCAAGTGCCACTCCTGGAATAATATAAAGCACCACCCTTGTCACTCAGGGAACAATATTTTCAACTTCCTGATGGACTTGTCCTTGGAATTCCATGTAAGGAACACAAGTATCACTCATGGGACAATAAAATTTCACTTTTATATATATCACTTTAGTTCAATAATCCTAATTATCCCATTCATAGTGTTATAAGTTGGAACACATGCATCACCCTTATAATTTCATAATTTATGGTCATGGTTCACAAACTACCCATACCATTTAGAAAAACATTCAACTCAATTGTCCATTTTCTTAAAAGGGATAACTCTTGCACGCATGAAAAGAAACAATTCCAGGGGATGTGGTATCACTACTCCCTTTTAATTTTTAGTTCAATTCATGATTTATTACATTAACTATAACATCCAAAATACAAGGGGTAAAATGAAGACCTGATAAAATGATTTGATTACATAACCAGAATTTAATTATTTATCTAATTTAATAATACAACCATGTGTCAGTTTAAACTAAGGTTATCAACTTCAAATGGTACAAATCAACCTTATAGATCTCATAGATTGAGGAACATACATTTAATTATTGAAAAACTAATTTAAATAAGTGACAGATGAAAATCATGGTGCATATCATCCTTTAACTTGGGTAATATTGGGAGAAATTGAATAAATATATGAATACCTTAAAGTCATATTATCTTTCATATATTTATAATTTCATACAAAGAGATAATCAAATAAGATAAGAAAGATGAATGGAGATATTACCAACATGGATCCACTGTGATTAATTGAAAATGATTCCAATCTCCAAAAAAGAAGTTCTTCTAATACTTGGGGTAGAAGAACTTGGGATCTCTCATGTGTGTAGAAGGATATGAGTGGGGAGGAAGAGAAATTGAAGGATAAAATATTACAAAAGAGGTGTAAAAATTGATTTCTCTACTTTTTTTAAGGGGGAACATTGTTTGGCCACAAAATTTGGATAATCTGTGTTCCAGCTATGCGGGGTCAGTGCTTAAGTGGAAATACCCATGTGGGTTAGGTTCATGGTATCCTAAACCATGCATATCCCATGTGGATCCCCTCTACAGTTTCTCCATAGCTCCTCACATGTTTGTGTGGCCTCTTATCCATTGTTAAACTAAAAATTCACCTCCTCTTACTAGTCCTCACAGTTACTACTAACCATGAACCAACCATCTTCCTCAAGTTGTTTCTTTAAAAACCAGAGCCTCTAGCTCCAAAAAATCCTCATACACTTCTGAAACCTTCCTTAAACTGTTATAAACATACATATGGATAAAAATAAAGGTTTAAAATAAAATTTAAAGGGTTCATTCCGCATAATAACATCTGGGCTCTTACAATCTCCCCTCTTTAAAAAAATTCTTCCCTAAGTTTCACTTCTGATGGTGGTAAATCATCGTCTTAGAATAACTTCGGCCACTGATCACGTACATTGCCATGTCACTCCCAGATCTCATCTTTCACATGGACATGATGCTATAGAACCCATACTAGGTAAACTAACATCCCTCTAATATCCTTTTTTCTCCATTCATTAATACATATAGGATGGTCCTCAAAGGACGTAGCTACATCTAACTGAGCCTCATCAGGATGTAGAATATGAGATGAGTCTGAATAATAATAACATAACTGAGATTTGTGGAATATTTCGCGTGTGTCTTGGTACCTTTAATGTAAATACAACTGATAGGATACCGAGCCGACTCTCTCTAAAATCTTGAAGGACCAAACATAATGAGGAAAAATCTCCAATATCTATAAATCTATTTATTTTCCAGTCTTGGTGAAATACACAAGAATCCCAGATCCCCAACCAAGACCACCAAAGGTCTTTGATGGTGATCAACATAGAATCCTACTTAAAATAATATTTATTCATTCACATCTTGATAATTTGTACCTATATTGATGTCTCCTCAATGAGATGAGGTCTCAATAGTGCTTCTTATCCTACCTATAACCTTCACATGGGTGAATGGAAAAACTTGTCATGTAAATCCTTATAAAGATACATCTGTAAAGTCACTTGGGTGATATTATTGTGAGAGAACTCAGTGATAGGTAAGTTTTTTTACTCAATAAAATTTTAAATATATGATTCATTATAAAATAATTTCATCTAACCTTGTATCATATGATTATACTGGCCTTCGATTTGTGGGTGATAGGTTGTACTCAGCAGTACCTATAAACTCAGTGACCTATACAACCCTTTATAGAACCATGTTGTAAAAAAACATTTATATCTGATGTGATAGTAAAATGAAATCCATGATAGTGTATAATATCTCTGACATATATCCTTACTAGATCATCCACTAAAAATGTATCACTAATAGGTAGGAAGTGAGAAACTTTTATCAACTTGTCTACGATCACCCATACTATGTCACAACCTTGAGGTGACCTAGGTAATCCCATCATCAAACCAAGAGTGAGATCATCCCATTTTCACTTAGAAATGGGAAATGACTATAAAACATCTTCTATCCACGGGTGCTCCACCTTTACCTGTTGACAGGTAGGACATAGAGTAATGAAACCATTTGTATCCCTTGTTATACTGGGCCATTAGTACTGGAGTCATAAATAACAGTTCATGTATTTAAGGCCGTGATGTACCACTAAAGAATATGAATGAGTCTTTCAAATAAATTCCTATCATGTTTATATAGGCACCCAGACACACAAATTAATGTGAAAGATCTCATTCCTATCAATAATCCAACTAGGCAGTGCTTCCTCGCCTAAAATTCTCTCTTGTAGGACTAAACCCTCTGGATAAGAAATATGAATCATCTTCACTCTATCCAAAAATGAATAAGTCACTATTAAGGATATCATAATAGATTTTTCATGATTATTTTATAACTATGAGTTTATCTCAGTAAACAGGTTCATCAACTAACACTTGGTGTTGGCCTATTGAACTACATGTGTCCAAGTATTCCAACATAGAGCATCAGCAACTACATTGTCATTACTAGAAATATAATCAAGATAAAAGTTAAATGAATGCATCTATTTAACCAATAATAAATATCTAATATTTATGTCATACTGTGTAAATATATACTTTAGGATTTGTGGATTGTGTACACCAAAAAATGATCTCCTGATAAGTAATGCCTCCAACAATGTAAGGTATGAACCACAACTACTAGCTCAAGATCATGTGTCGAGTAATTACAATCATGAGGCCTCAATATATGAGACATGTATGCCATAAATCGATCTCCCGTCATTAATAATTCTCCCATCCCAATCCCTAATGCATCACAATAAACCGTGTTGCCTCTGTTGGGATCAAGTAAAATCATGATTAGTGCTAAATTCAATCTCCTTTTTAGCTCATGTAAGTCTTTCTTTTACACTTCAAACCATGTCAAATTGACACATTTTTTGGTAAATCCTATAATAGGTGTTTTAAGACATGATAAATTCATTACAAATATCTTGTAATATCAAAGAGTCCCCATGAAACATCATATATCAAAGACGTTCATGGGTTGCTCTTGGGAAATAATAGATCTTTCCTTATTTGGGTCAATTGATACTCTTATATCTAAGATGATCTTACCCAAGATGTAGACCTTATCAATATAAAAGTGGAATTTTGTGAGCTTATAATATATCTATAGATCTCTTAGTGTGATCAAAATGATATCAAGTTGTTGGGAATGTTTGTGTTAATTATGTGAGAATACCAAGATTTCATCGACTAAGACTACCAAAATTGAATCCAGGTATGAGTGGAAAACCCAATTCATCAAATCTATGAATCTTGTTGGCACATTCAAAAAGTTTAATGACAAAAAAAATACTCATATATGTCATATCTACTACATAATGTGATATGTGATATGTTTGATAATCTAAAATGCACCTGAGGTAGTACAACCTCAAATCCATCTAAGAGAAAACCATTTCTCCTTAGAGATGTTCTAAATAGGTCATCTATATGTGTTAGTGGATAATGATTCTAAATTATATGTTGTTTCAAATGATGTTAACCTAAGAAAATATTAATTTTACCATCCATCTTCTTAGAGAAAAGGATAGGGGGACCATAGGGAATTATTGGGATGTATAAAACCCTTATCTTTTGAGTCCTCTAGTGGCCTCTTGAGCTCCTATAAATCAGTAGTATCCATCATATTAGGATGAATGGATATCAATGATGATTCGATCACTAGAACAATAGTAAACTCTACTTATCTCTAAGGGGGTATTCTAAAAATATTCTGGGAATACATCCCTAAAATGATCTACTACATGTGGGAAACCAGACTAACACATTCTCTAATCATCCATGTAAAGGCTAGAAATATGGGCTATTACTCTGCCCATCCCATGATACTCGGGTCCATCTCAACACACCTGGACATCAAATTTTCCCTTTGGAATATAACTATCACCCTATGGTGATGTAAATTACATCCTATAATGATAGAAATAAATATAGACATGATAGAGAGCTAGTTATGCTATCTTGAGATTGATTTCAAAACTTATCATCTCAAGTACAATAATCTCACATAAGAAATAAGAGCCTCTTATATCAAGGTTCACTCATTTCACAGGTGTACACCCTCATATTGAATTCCTAGTAGTGTATGAAGTGTAATATCACCATATAATACTCTATCTTGAGTCCAAGACTCCCTACAGTCACCATAGATATAAAGGAGTGCGAAAACCTATATCAAATAAAAAAGATAATGAAGTAGAGACAAAAAATATTGTACCTATAATTGTAGATGGATTATCACTCTAATCCATAGAGATTGACTACACTTCATATATCTATCCCTTTTCTGTAGCCTTGAAACATAGCCTGACTACCCTAGGTAGGCCCACTCATCTGGTTCTATAAAACCTGTGTTAGGTACCCTTGGGAATGACCATGTCCTTAGCCTCATTTTCTGGTAATACTCAATATCCTTACCTAAAAAGGTTCTTCTTACCCAAAATTTGAATTTAGAGTGGGTGTATATCCTCTCTCATTATCCACAGGGGGTACATCTACAAAAAACCTAAAGATAACCCATATTTTCACAATCCTATCACTCAATTGGATCCTTCAAACATTGGGTATTCATATGTCTTATCCAATCGTACGTATGGAATACCACATGGCTACCTGAGAAAATGCTTTGGATACTATTGTTCCCATTAGAAGACTAAAAATTGTTCTTCCTTATACTAGTCGAAGAAAATCTAGGCTTAGGAGCTGAAACACCCAAACTTGTGCCTTTATCCTCTCTTAGGTTACGATTAATAATGGGTGACAAATTCACTATACCAGATATGATATTCAACCAAAATATTTTCACCTATTATCAGATGTCATACATGATACCATATTCAAATCGCCAAGACCTGTATAAATAATCACCTTGAAGGATTAGTTTGAAGTGCTAGTGCATTATAAAACATTTAAAGTAGTACATAACTGATAAATCATCCTTTTAAAGGTGTATAAACTCTCTGAATATTTCATACCTTAGCATATCAGGATAGAAATAATCACATAATGTCAATTATAAATCCATCAAAACCATATTATGATGAAGATCTTCCTAGGTAATAATTTTCCACCATCACTTGGTAGAATATCATAACATATATATAGATAGATTCACTCCCCTCTTTGGAGGTTTATCTAGACTCTCAAAAATATATATCATGGCCTCTATCCATGACTCTACATTCTTTATAAATTTACCCCCTGAAAACATTGTTGGATGATTCTTCTAAAATTACTTCATCAACTATTTCATAGTAGGGGAGGGTCACGGGGCTCCCAGCATGGTCTTAATGAGCCATAAGAATACCTCTTGAAAATAGGCATCATTTCCCTTGTTGGTTATATCAGGAAGTGTTGCCGGTGGAATTACAAGAGATAATACTTGTGGCTTTGGTCCCACCACCTTAGAATCATGGTAGTCTCCACCCTCTTGGTGCATGACTCATGTACGTCGTGTTGACATAGATCTAATAAATATAAGAACATTCCTCAAATAAGGTTTAATAATAATATAGATCCCATATATAAGAATATAACAGGTACAAGACTTCCAATATAAGAGTCAAAAACCTCTACCTACTCCAGATGCTAAGCCTATGTGATGTATAATACCATGAAGAATCACAAGTGATACTACCTACATCCCACTACTATGGTCGGTTCATGGTCAAGTTCTTTGTTTTGTATTAGGGGTTCTAATATACAGTATTTTAATTTCATCTTATAGAGGAAAACACCTTTTATGTTTCAATTGGAATCACTATTTAACAACAACCATTCCATTTAATTTATAATATTCCAAAGATCATACTAATTTATATAGATTAAATTGTCTTGTTAGATGAGTTACTATTCCTAATTTATAATGTACTACACTTCATAAGTCGTAATTGGAATGTCATGTAACTGTGACTCATTATTGCCTTCAATATTAGAATATAACAAGTTCATATATGATATTTTAATTATATGTGTATCCCTTCCCAATTTATAAAGTCTCATACACTTCATAAATTGTTATTGTCACTCATTTAACCACAACTATAAATGTTTTAGCCCATGAAACCAATGTTCCATGGATCAAACATTTAAAAATTAGTCAATTAAGGTGGAACCATCCAGAAATATGGAAAACACCATTTAGGTTAACACAAACACATTATTAATCAATATTATATCTTAACTATGACAAGACATACTAACATAGATAAATAATACCTATAAACATGGTAATAATCACAGAAGTATGATATACAGATAAACAAGATGCATAATTAGGTAGTTAATAAATGTAATCTACATGGCATAGTGTATGCATGGCATGTGAATCTCTATGTGTCTAAAATGATGCATGAGTCCAATATCTCTTTTCCATATTGGTCCAAGGGTAAAAGTGAGTCGATATCAATAATAATAAATTTCACATATCATGTGAATCACCTAATGCTAATATCAATGTAACTATTATTAGAAAAATCTAAAAAATAAATTCACTTCTGAGGTAATTTTTATTTTCCATGTATGTCAGCTAGCTATTCCTAGGAACATGTTCCTTACCAAAACCTGAATCATTTTTATTCTCTTATCTACTAACCCACAACGTAATAATAAACATTTCGATTATACTTTGTGACATCTCAGACTAGCTCACTCGATAATAGTACCTGAATCGGTGGACACATGGCATCAAGTAAGCATCCCTATACACTAGAGGCTTCCAACTATTAGTGAGGGTCTATATAGTATGATGGGGATCCTATATACTCATGATAATATTGTATCACAGTGTTATAACAAGAATAAAAAATAGTGGAATCATATAACAAATAAACAATCATCAGCAGAGGATTGAATCATCTAGATACCATAAATAAACCAGTAGAACCCATATCCAATATCATAACCAAAATGATGTCATGTATGTATTCTATACAAAAATGGGGATATATGGAATAAATAGGGGTAAGGATATACAACATGCTATACCAAACTGAACAAAATATCAAAATCTATTCCCAACAGAATCGCAAGCATAATCTCAATCCATTACTCCCATACTTTACCATAGTACAGATAAATAAATCATCCATATCATGTCTCCTTCTATTATCCCTACCTGCATCCATGAAGTTTGTATGGGTACCAATCGGCGACCCGAATAGGGTGTGAGATATACTTAGTGGGACACAACCAATGGTGTATAATTCTATCTAGTCTGTGAATATATAAATAAATAGTGTTCATGTAATAATATAAACTATTAATAGAATACAAAAATCACATGTCAAATCAGGTTCTAAACTGGATACCCATCTGATACCACCTACTTCATCATAATACATAATGTCTCTGAATAATTACCAAGTATGAATTTTTATTTTATAATAAGGTCTTCGGACTTAAATCATATCCAATTCATCCCCCATGGATCATATCAGTATAAGAGATGAACATATCCCATGTCAATTAAAGCTTAAAAAAGGAATAAAATAATTTTTTCATTTAGGTAAATCATTTACTTAATCCAAGTATGTTATTTGACTTAGTATACACATCACTTTAATTAATTAATTTATTTATTTATTTAAAACATGATCTCATACAATGAATTCTATATGAGGAACCTTGTTATCACTCCAAGTGTACTATGAAACCATCATCATATAATCTAATCCATGTAATCTCTTATAAGAATCTAGGTATCACTCTTTTCATGGTGTAAATCCATTTCCCTATCAGTTATTCCATGTTGTTCCACATAAGAAACCCAAGTATCACTTGTGTAATAATATAAAGCACAAGACTCATTGTCCATATTTAGAATTACATGTAATGAACCCAAGTGTCACTCACAGAACAATATAATCCACTACCCTCTGAGACCATCTTTATAATTTTATATAAGGAACCCAAGTATCACTCCTAGAATAATACAATTTCATTTATGTATATAACTTTAATTCAATAATAATAATGATCTCATCCATGACATTCTAATCTAGAACCCATGTATCACCTTCAGCATGGAATAATGAATGGTCAGGGTTTACAATCTACCCATACCAGTTATAAATGCACTCTATTCAATTTTTCATTACCTTACAATATCTAACTCAAGCACACACAAGAAGGAATAAAACCTATAGATTTGTTATCTTAATTCCCTCTTCATTTTTTAGTATAATCCATGATTTATTTCATTAATTAGAATATACCAAATACATGGGAAAAAAGAACACATTAAAAGGTGATTTGATAACAAAAGTAGCACTTAACCATTTATCTAGTTTAACAACACACCCATGGGTTGATTAAAATTGAGGTTCCCAACCTCAAATGGTACCAACCAGCCTCATGGGTCTTGTAGGTTAAGGAATAAAATTTTAATTTTAGATAAACTAATTTAAATAAGGAATGAATGGAAATACTTGTGTGTGGAAAATAGAATAAGGTATAAATAACTAAAATTTTATGGAAAATCATTAGACTACATAACTCAGATGGGTAGTACTCTCCTTATCCCTAATCATACTTTAACTTGGGATAAACAAAAATAAATTGATGAAATAGATTAAAAATTTTAAAATAGAGAACATTAGCTCACTAAATTTAGTATTACATTCAGCTAGCTTAAAAAATAAGATAAGTAAGAGGATTGAGGATCATGCTAACACAAATATAACATTTATTGAGGGAAAATAATTCTGACATTGAATGAATAAAGTCATCCAAATCCTAGGGTAGAAGAACTTGGGAGCTCTCAAGCCTGGAGGAGATTATGTGTTGGGAGGAAGAGAAATGGAAAGAGAAAAATTAAAGAAAATATTTTTAAAAATGTAATTTCTTCATTTTTTAAGGGGATACACAGTTTTTGATGCACATTTTTTCCAATATATGCACCAAACATGCAGGTTCACTTCTTAAGTGTCACTAGCCATGCAGGCTAGGTTCATAGTTTTCCAAACCATGCATACACCATTCAGATCCCTTCTATAGTTTTTTTTCAGATCCTCATATAGATGTATGGCCTTCTATTTATAGTTTAACTAACCTTTCACCTCCTCTTACTAGGCCACATGGTTGATCCCTATGGTTACTACTAACCATGTGCAAACTATGTGCCTCAGCTTGTTTCTCTAAAAACCTGAGCTTCATGCTCCAAACAAGACCTAGAAGCTCCCAAAACCTTCCTTACACTATTATTCACTAACATATAGATAAAAATTAAGGTTTAACAAGAAATTTAAAGGATCCATACCTCATAATAAAATACTGTATCTTATAAAAATAGGACCTCTAGAGACTGACTTAATAATTCCCATTAAGTCCATAAGTTATTATCCAATTGGGTAACTAATATTCCATAATGTATCCTAATAAACCTCCTAAAATAATAACCCCTATTTAATAACATTAAGTGAGTTTCATCTAAAAAAATTGGGTCTCCCAAACACACTTATCTAATTAGAAATGTGGATATGCTCTGGAGTTCAAAATTTATTCTATCCTAGTCTTACACTTAAAAAAAGATTCATCAATGGCTAGCCGGTCAAAGTACAACACTTAGAGGACCTAATAGTATCTTGAAAACCTCAATAATATCACTTTACTAATAGAATCCTATATTATCCCTATAAAAGTTTATTTTCACAAACATTCCCCCACTTTCATATCATGTTGTACATAACATTTCGTATAATGGTGGTAAAATTATATACCACCAACCTTAATATTGGATTTATTCCATTATTATAATGACCAATACTTCTGATCAAGCCCTCATAATCCAATATACATGTGCTTTATCTTCCAAGATGATATAACCTCTAATGATATTAAGTATAATAGGAATTATGTCACACCAAGGAGATTAATACTAAAAAAATACCTAATTTTCGACAATGACTCATCAACCAATTTAATTATAAATTAATAAAATTATAAAAAAACTATGGTTATTACTTACCTATAATGAAACAGTATCCAAACACATAAAATGAACCTTTTTAAATCACCTCTTGATACCTTGAGAAAAATCCTAGTAATTTTGGAATTATGTAACCATGATCCATTAGAATTGTTATCCAATACAAAAATTCTTTCACCAAAATATGAGGAATTGATTTAAAATATATAAGAGGTGATGAGGAGGATAGAATACCTATATTTAACATGATTAATGTTTCCTAATGATAATAATTGAATAGGTAAAGGTGATGGGAAGTTGGGGCAGAAGATCAACCTCCCCTAGTTCAGAGTATCTAAAATTAAGGCCCTTGAAGCTGGGTTTGTTTTTTAAAATGAAAATTTTTATTTTTACCTATTTGAAAAACTAGGTATGGGATTACCACAATCCACTATACCTACACCTAGTACTTGGTGTCTATCCTCGGATATCCATTTTCCTATCCAGAACATTGTGTACCTGATCCATCCTACCTAATATCTTGTGGTGTATTCGTTTATTTATAGGTTCACCAATGATCACTCTAGTTACCCAAAATATTCCAACTGAATACTTAATGATACTTACTTCCCATGGAAGCAATATCACCATTATATTTCCATCTCTTAAACATCTGAATATCCTCATAATCTTTCAAAATTATATAAAAATATATATATTTGATACTAAATCATTGGGAATTTCTTATATATTTGAAAAATCTATCGCACGTGATTCCAAACCCATCAATAGTTGGTTCTCCCCCATTTCAACCAACCATAAATGATGTTTTTCCTTTCACACCACCCAATATACTACTTATTTTCTATGATAATCATCCTTGCATATCTACCATGGACTATATTATTAAATTAAATCTAATTCACACTCCCCCACTTTGGGTGTTCTACTAGTTATTGGGTACACCACCACACCTAAATTAGTAAAACTATCCAATATTTGGATGCATATTTCTCTAATCTATAACACCCTATAGTCATACCTAAATCTATGTTATTAATCCATATCTAAGTTATCTAACTGTATAATACACAAAATATGGTAAATTACTCTTCGTATATTGGTTTTCTTTAAAATTTTAATGGGTCATACACTATAGAACTAACTCATTTAATTAACTTCTAAAAATTCCCCAATCATAGTGAAACAACTTTTTCATATAGTTTATGATATCAATATCCACAATTTGATGTTGTTTTTTCAATGTTAAATAACAACTTTGTAATGGTTTGGGTATTCAAGAGTGAAAATTCATGTTAGATGTTGGATTGATTGTTTGTATCTAGAACCTACAAGGTGTTGGGTATTTTGGTGTATGTAGAGAATCAAGTATCAAGAGTATTCTTGAGCTTGGGGAAGGAATTATATTATAGGTAGAAACTATTTCATTGTTGAGATGGTATGTGGAGTATGATATACTCTATAATACCAAATGTAGGATCGAAATAATATAGATACTAAATGAAGTATCTAATAATGCTAAAAATACAATATGGGGGTGAATTGTATACTTTAAAAATTCCTTGGGAACATTTAGAGTTGGTAAGAAGCCTTTCTTTTGTTTAACAAGGTTAAACAAAGTAATTCACAAAACCTCTAGTTCTATACACTTGCTTGAATCCAGAAATATGATTCCGAGAAAGCAATTCCGGAAAAGTGAATCCGGAAATTAAACTTAACATAAGTTTAAAAAGATAAAGATTATACCTTAAAGCATATAGAATCTTACTAAATTAGAGTGTACAAGTGTAAGGAAGTATAAGATAGTTATACATTCCTTAACAAACAAAATGTAGTGGAAAACTTGAAACAAACCAAGTAACAATTAATAAAACTTTTAACCCAAAGAGAATGGTATCCAACAACTTTGGATAAAGGTACCTTGATTTATACATTCATGAAAGTAGTTATTACCCACACCATGGTAAGTCCTTGATACGAAGATTGGAGTCTGTCTTGCTATCCCTGAATGCCCTCAACTTTAAGGTAGTCGTAACCTCTGTCTTCCTCAGCAAGTAAGTCCTAGAACTTTAAGGTAGTTGGCACCTCTGTCTTCCTATCCCCGGAAGCCCCCGAATGTACTCAGCAACATTTGGAGTCAAACGAAGCAATCTAAACAAGATGTTCAGTATGCACAAAGCATGATAGTATCTCTATAGAAATAACTTCAACAGCATGTAATCTATAAAGTTATAGAAAAGGTCATCAAAGTTATAACATGTTATGATCTCTTTCAAATGTGGTCCTATTTGTAGTCACAACTTCAATAGTAGACTCCCTCCTTCAATGGTCATATTTTTCCTTGAATTTTGGAGGGACCTGTACATGTGTCACTCAAACAATGGTTAACTAGTAACTGAATGCATGACGTTGTTTTGTTACCAAAACACGAGTAACAAAAAATATGGTTATATAAGAAAATTCATTTTTCGGAGTGTAAGAAAAAAACAAAGTTTGGAGTCTAACCAAAAACTTTTAGGAGTTTATAATACAAGGATATTTAGATTCTGTTTATTAGAGGAATTTGGAGTTATAATTATATAGAATTCCGGATTCTGAATTTCAAAGAAATTTGGTGTCTTGAATTCAGTATAATTTGGAGTCTGAATTCATAAGAGTTTGGAGTCTGAACGTACAAAGTTCTGAGTCTTAATTCATAAGAGTTCGGATTCTAAACTTACAAAGATCAGAGTCTGAATTACTAAGAGTTCGGAGTCTAAACTTCAAAATTTCAAAGCCTGAATTCAGAGAACTCGAAGTCAGAACTTAGAAGAGTTCGGAGTCTAAATTCAGATAATTTGGAGTCAAAACTTAGAAAGGTTTGGGGTCAAAATTTAGAGAACTCAGAGTCAGAACTCAAAAAAGTTCGGAGTTTGAATTCAGAGAACTCAGAGTCAGAACATAGAAAAGTTCGGAGTCTGAATTTAGAGAACTCAAAGTCAGAATTCAGAAAATTTTGGTGTCTAAATTCAGAGAATTCGGAATCTGAATTTGGATCCTGAAAACAGAATGCTCTATATCTAAGTATTATATGATTTCGAGGTTTTGGATACGAAAACAAATTTTATATTTAGACAAAATGAATAATGAAAAATATGGTAAGGATAAATTTTCCTTGTGGAAGGGAAATTTTCCTTATGAAAGTAAAACATAGAGTAAATGAAATTTTCCTTAAGATAAGGTGTTTGTGATTTTCAAAACATGATGAAATGGTAAAGTCATAAGGAAACCTTATTGACTCAATCAATCTCCCCAAACATGAAGGAATGGAAAATTCATAAGGAAACCTTATTGACTCAAAATTAATGACATACGAAATGTTTTCATAGTGAGGGGATTTATAAGGAATGGATTTTTCGGTTGGATGTAGGTCACGCTATAGCTAAGGGACACCAAGGTATAATGGATGTGCATATATATTTCTTACATTTCAAGGGATGTTTTTTTAATTCAAGTTTTTAAATTTTTTCTCTAATTTCAATATATTATGAATTTTAATTTTCATAAAGAAATAATATTACATATTAAGTGTAAATTGGATGAATATCTAATAGTGTATAGTTGAGGAACATTTTGTGGAAGATATTCTAAATCTCATTAAAATATCAAAATGTTAAAGTTTTCACTATGATATGTAATATCCTTTAATGAATATATAAAATTTTGGATGATATATAAGGGTTATTGTAAATTTGGCTATGTAATTATCATTGCACAATACATTGGAGTTGGAATATATATTATGTATTAGTTTTATTTCTAAAGTGATAATCTTATGTATTGAATGAATATATCAAGCATTGGATAAATGTATTACATATTGAATTTTTTTGTAATGTAATTACCTTACATAATAAATTTATATTACATATTGAATTTCAATCTAACAGAAATATATTATTTATGAAATAAATATATTACATATGGTGATTTTTAAGGATTTAAATTATAATACGTCAATTTTACCCAAATACCTAAGTATTTTACTTCTTGTATAATTGTTATAAAATGTAAAAGTATGGGATATTTACGGTCTGTGTATGGATGATATATAAGGTTTCTATCGGTGATACATATGGGTTCTAGAATTTATAAAAAAAATAAGGGTGGAAGTCTAGAGGGGGGGAATCACTTCATGAGAGAGGGGGTCATGCTGTGATTAAGTGAAAAAAAAGTAGGAGGATCACACTATGAGAAAAGGTTCATTACATCAAACCTTATTTCTTGTTTTCTATTTAAAATAATTAATTAGTTAGTTAAATTTAATATAAAAATAGTTTTATTCCTTTTGTAAAAGAATATAGTGGCAATATCCTAATGTTGTATTCATCCTCTTCCTCTTATCCTTATATTATTCAATGAGTTAGATCCTCATAAATAGTTGTATTTTTTTTATTACCAATTATATGGAGTCTCCATGGGTAAAGATAACAAATCGTGGGTGTTTATTTTTTGTTTCTCTCATTTTCCCCTTATTTTCTATTTATTGTTCCATAAATCAACGGTTTTATCAAATTATCTAATTTATTCTATTGAAATCTTGATTAGATGGTGTTTCCTAGTGTTTGGAGTCCTTATAACTATACGTAGGTATTTCCTAGATTCCTCTTATGTTATACAATATTTTATGTGTTGTGTGATAATTGTGCATAGGTAAGGTCATATGAGCAACTAGTTAAAAAAAACACGTATTATTTATTTTTTTTATATTTTATACCTGATTTAATCTTCATGTATAAAATGATTGCTTCGTCTTAGTGTGTCATGGATTAATTGGTTGTGAGATTCTAGGGATTAATGGTCATGATATTGTGTTTTATTAAAGTATTTATTTACAATGACATGATTTATGTAGTTCATTGGGAATGTGATGGTTGTAACAAATGTGAATGTGCTTGATTTTGAACATTAAGAATGGGGTGACATGGTTTTCTTTTGTGATGTGTGTTACAACCTAAAACTCACTTTTTGGTCCTTTCATCCCATTTTTTTATCATCCTTTATTTGGATATTTTATCAGGTTGTTTTGGGAGAGGGACCTACCCCAACATAAATGAGACAGAGATATTGTTTTCACAACTTTATTTAAATAAAAAAAATTAAGAAACACATATAAGAGTAGAGATTCACTTCACTAGACAACTTAAACTCATTTGTAAAGACTTGAATGTTCCTATGAGGCATCAGTCTATAAAAGGTTGTCTATATTTACATATTTTATTTATTATTATACTTAAATGACCAATGTACAATTCATGTTTCCCAAATATTTATCCATTCACAAAAAATACTTTTTAAAGTCATTTTAAAAATCATGGAATTAGGAATCAAAATAGTACACCATAGACCCCCTGTAGAATGGTGTAATATAATGAAAAAATAAAAACATTATTGATATTGGAAGAACTATTGTAGTTGATTATAAACTATAAAATAAATTTATGGAGTGATTTTTTTTGGTAATATTTTTTATATTAAAAATAGGTCTTTATAAAAACCTATATCACACATGAAACCTTTTGAAATGTGGTGAATGAAAAAACCTATTTTGAAGTACTTTAAATCCCTTTTCATTCCCTTTTATAAAAAGATTAAAAATAATAATATTGGGATGTATTAAGAAACCAAGAGAATAATGGATCATACTAGGATACTTATCTAGTTTCAATTATTACAATTTATATAATAAAAGGATACATAAAATTTTATATTTTTATTATGTAAAGTTTATTGAAAACCAGTACAAATTATAGCTATAACAAGTTAAAGAATATTCTAAGAACATTGAATTTGGTATCCTAAAGCTTTCTGAAAAATAGATTTAATAATATACCATAAATTTGTATAATTCTGGTGATATGTTTTCTTACTTTACTATTGATAAATATGAGATCATTGGAAATTAGAGACTAAGGCTACAGAGGTTGAAAAATAATATTGATCTAGAAAATATCACCGGAAATCAAGAGGGATTGATTCAATATATAAGGGGAATTAGACTTGAAAATCATAATACACTTATATGATGGGTTGAACAATGAACTATTTCTTAAGTAGATTATAATGAGTAGCATATCAATTTTATGAAATAATGTTTTTATCATATTGAGAATAACTCAACTTAGGATCTTGTGTCAAGACTTGAAAATGAAAATGTGATTAGAACTAAGTTGATTTTAAAAAAATAATAAATTTGAAGCATCAAGAAACAAATCTATATTGTTATGAAAATTTTATTCATATATAGAATGGATATAATTTAAAGAAACATTTATAGTTGTATCAAGGATATAATAAATAAAAATTTTCTCAATAGTAGAAGAACATAGAAACTAAAAGTATACCGAATGGATGTGAAATATATATTCTTAAATAGAGACCTTTAAGAAAAATATTTTATTAAAAACGGGAGGGTTTTATTATTGATAGTTATAGAAGCATATTATAAAAGTTAAATAAAACTTTTCACAGCTCAAAATAGGTCTCAAGAGTCTGTATTCTTAACTTAATAAATTCTTGAGAGATATAGAATTTTCAAAAGGAAAGGTTGATAATAACCTATATGAGATATATATGTCCATAGATAAAATATTTTTTATTGTGTATGTAGAAACAATTATATTTACTATTGAAAAAGAGTATCTCTGTCATAAATTTGAAAAAAAAAATGAATATTCTCTTTCAAATGTTTATGTTGGGTGAGATTAAATAATTTGTAGGATTGCATATTATTAAAAAAATAATTATATTTTCTTGTACCAAGAGAAATATTCCAGATAATTATTGAGGAGATTTTTCATGGAATATTGTGAATAAATATAAACACTAATTGAAGTTGTTACTTAGTTGAGTAAGGATGAAAATTTAAGTTTCATCAATCAAAATAAATTTAATAAATTAATTACTTTATCTTATAGTTCTAGACTAGATATTGTATTTTGTGTGATTATATATGAAATATTTTAGAGTGATCTATTATATTCTCATATATTGAATGATAAATTAATGTTTAGATATGTTAAATTCACATTGATCTTTAACCCATTGTACTATAATAGATATAAACTAAACCATTCACATATATAGACTAGTCAGATGGCTATATTGACAAGTATCCCATATTTGGTTAATAATTATTAATTGGTGTGTGTTGTGTGAGTTATACCAAAAAGAAATATAATTTAGTGTATTTTAGTACAACTATGGAAAATTATATTATAATAACACATGTTTGTACACAAATGATATGGATGAAATTATAGGTGGAATATTTGAAAGTTTTTTTAAAATCCATTGAGAATTGAATTTAATAATAAAATTGCAATTTATTTATCCAAGAATCATATTTATCCCTCAAGATTGAAGCATATTGATAATATATATCATTTAATAAATGAAAAATTTGATATCAATGATGTAAAACTTTACTGCATTTTCACTAAATATTATATTGAAGAGATTTTTATAAGGTAAATACCAAGAGGGTGGTTTTCAAAGTTGAGGTTAAAACTCTATGTTTAACATTCAACTCTCATATTATGGAGTATATAAAACACCCTTATAGTGCTTTGGATTATGTTTTCAAAGTGGTATAATGAGTTTATAACTTTCTCTCAATATCCTTCTCAAAGGAAGATATTTATCAAAGGGACATAATTTGTGTAAATATATTTTCTAATATAAAGCTATGGTTCGTTCAAATAGGGGTAAAATATGAGTTATTTAAATAAATAAATTGTATACACCATTTTTTAAAATATTTATTATTAAAAAGTGACTAAATTATCTCAAAAACATTTATTAATCTAGTTTTATGGAGTTAAGATGCATCTCACTAGAGAATGCCTATGATTTATTGATTTTAAAGATCTTTGTTGATCCCTTTAAAATATTTTTTGAATGAAGTTGGAGAAGATGAATTGGGATGTTAATAAATTTAAATGGGTAGATTAAATAACCTATTGGAATTGAAAAGTAAATTTTATTTGTGTTCAACCATGTTTTTGAGAATCAATGGGTACTATTTCAATCAATTTTGAAGAGTTTAGTTTTGTTTGAAGTGTTTTTTAGCTAATTTTATATGCATAGTGAGGGATTTAATAGTCATTATAGTGATTTAAAGAGTTTTGGAATTTCTATGTTATAAAAAAAGTATTTATAAGTATAGAATCCATAAGGATCATATTAAAGATAGACCTAGAGAATACTGAAGGCACAGAGACTACCCTATAGAGAATAAAAAAATTACCAAGGTAAGTGAAACCTTTTTTCATAAGGGTCGTGGAATTTTATAAGGTTAACTATAAATTTCATAAGTTTCAAAATCATTTTAATAATTATCATGGAATTTCATAAGGGTAACTATAAGGATATCTAGTGTTTTTGTAAGGACCATATATATTTTTAAAGTTTGTCACAAGGGTAACCATTGGTAAAAAGTGTAATTCACTGACTTTGTAAGGATTCTTGGCAAAATTTGATATTCTAGTAAGAGTTATTTACTCTTGTCAAATAAATAAAGTCTAAAAATTTGAAAAATTAAGAATCATATGAGCTTAATTTCAAAACTCATAAGGGTAAATTACTTCTTTGAAGATAACACCATATGTACAGAACATTTCAAAATTTAAGAATTCAATTCGAGAGAATATTTCCAGAAATCAGATGATGTTAGTGTAGTTATTTGTTAATTTAAACCTCATAAGTGATATTATGATTGGATTAAATCGGTTAGTGAATGATATTTAGAATATGGATCATAAGATCAAAGTGGGATTAAATTTTGAGATATTAGATAAATTATATATAGAGAAATTCTGTAATTAATTACTCTAAAAATCAAATGTGATGATGCTTGGACTATTCTATAGAGATTTAAATATAACAATTGTGTTTATGATTCTTATTAATAATTTAAATGATTCTAGTATGGTGAAAATTTATAATAATAAAATGGAATTTAAAGCTAGTTATAGAATAAGAGAACCAATCATTATATGAGATAAAGTTACACATTGGATCATAAGTATTTCTATATTTTTTTATACTATAATGTATATCGAATTTCTATGAGTAATTTGTGGAATTCATTTGAGAATATGGATCTTAAGATTTCTTAAATAATTTAATAGATATTTATATAGCCGGGATAAAAGGATATGGGTAATAATAAGGTTATTACTTGAACGTTATTAGAGATAGGAAATTAAATAATAATGGAATATTTTCTGATCATGGGTGTTTTATCACGTGTCCACATAAATGAGGAAATTCATAGAGTATAATAGTGAACAATATTTTTATTAAAATACTATATAATATTATCTAGAATTGTTTTTATAATTTTATAAATTCAAGAATATTAGGAAATTTTTAATGAAGGTGTTACTTTTTAGAGAGAGGGATAGTCTATATTGAAAAAAAATATTGAATACTTAGCTAAGATGACTAAAAAATTGAGAGGAACTGGGGAGATATATAAAAACTAATACTCAGGATAGAAATCTATGAGAAATGTAAATATTTATTTTATCTGAGTGTTTAGTAATTAGCCGAGAATAAGATTATCAAAGAACCAAATAACTGAGCAAGAATCAATAGATTCATCTTTCATTAACTGATATCAATAGTCATGTAAGTTATTGAATATGTGAGAAATATATACATGGATTATTTTAAAATTATTGAATAATAATATCTAAAAACTATTTTTTAATCCAAATTAATCTTTTTATGATATTTCTTTCATTTTTATATATATATATTATAGCTATCATGATAAAATATAAATATATAGTAGTAGGATATGAAGGTAGAGAATAATACCTCTCTGACCATTGTAATTTTTGATTGATTATAGTGGAAAATATATAGACTAGGATACCAAATTGGTGTAGCAAGGTGTAGGTTCCCACATTCAGATTAAACTCTATAAAAATATATGCCTATTTTTTGGCCTATTTTGGTTTTCATTGGCATATAAGGAATTATTAATTAATAGTATATAATCCAAAAATATCATAGGTATAAATTTTAAAGTGTGAGAAATTGTAAAATAACTTACACCATTGATTCATCCCCCAACCTTCTTAGTGATTCACTCATTCCTAGGGCACATCACGCCCCAACATGGAATAAAACTAGTATTTACCATGTTTGGGACTGGTGATAGACCAGGTGAGGAGCATTTTAATATTTATATTAAGAGGAGAAGAATAAAATAACATTCTTATAAGTTACAAGTTTCCAAAAACCAAAATACTACTTAAAAATAGAAGGTGAAAATTAAAAAAATAATAGTTAAATTTTAACTACAATAATCTAAGTGACCTCACTAATTTATTTATAGATGAATCCAGATGGTGTATCTAGTTCCACCATTGTCTAATATTGTTCTCTGTTTATAAATCTATAAAGTAAACTACCAATAACCTTCTACTTCACTAAATGTATAGTCTCTTTTTGGAAAATTAATCCACACTTCTGTAACTCATCTTTCCACTTCCAAACTACATCCATTTTGAACCGTCATTTATATTTTTCTTATTTCATCCATTTCAACTTTCATAACCTCCTATTGGAATATTATTATTGAAAATAGACTTCACAACAGCACCAATATTAATAATATCTCTCTTGAAGTTTCCTTTCAATATATCATAACCACAACTTCCTAGGTTAATTTCTATAAACCTCTTCTTCAATAAATTATTCCCTATAGTGGAAAGGATCCTCCAATACTTTATTTCATTATATAATCCCCACATAGACAAAAAAACCTCCCCAAAATTTCACATACTAACTTTTGTAAACATTCCCATTGTATTTTTGAATTCCACTAACATTTTTTATCTCCATAACTATATCTTCAACAATATTTTAGATGAAGTAATAATTTAGATAAATTTATTTTGTTTTTCAGTCAAACATTGGATTCTCATGTAATATGGATTACACTATGACTTCCATAGAATAATATTTAGGTTCCACAACTTTCTTTCTAGTTCCTAAAATAAACACTTAAACCATATCATCTCCTTCTATAATTACATGATTTCAAGGAAATACACTTCCATTTTAGATATTCCAACTACTATTGGTAGTCCAGATATCCAGCTCATAGTCATCCCTCTAAAGGTTAACACGTTATTGTGACAAGAGGTTGAAATATTGGATTTAATATTAATAAGAGTTGTTTCATATGAGTTTAGAGTTTTTTGTTTGATCATTGGAGGGTTAGATATTTTTTTATGTTTTGATGGTTGTGTTTTGTTATAGAACAAGATCATGGTACCACCATGTTTATTAATCCTTGAATGGATACTGTGAATGGATATTGTTAGAGATAGTAAAGTTTTATCATGTCACAATAGGGTTTCTATAATTTGTATATGAGAATGGTTTATTACACAATAGAGATACCCACACAATAATTAAATACATCATTTTTCATTGAGGATATATCACATTGGAATGGTTGGACTATAAATTTTTGGTATAGAACTATTTGATGAAAACTGGTCACTTTTTCATAATGGAATTGTACATGTCATGACAAGGGTTTTATCCATAGATAAATAATACCAAATAATATTTTAATGCATGGTATATGTTATGATATAGTATATCACACATTAATGTCTAAGTGTTGAATTTTAGGTCTTATTGTAAAGTGTATAAGTTTAAATAAATTTAATTGTTTTGAATATAATCATACCACTATGTGTCTAGTGGTGAAAGGAAACTGAGTGAGGAACCAACTCATCAAGTTTCATTTTAGATTTTAAACCATAATTTATTGTAAAATATATATTTCATGTTATAATGATGAATTGTAATTAATAATGATTCATGAATGTGTTGGTTTAGCTTTCAATAGTAAAAGTTGATTTCAATGATAATGATATATTTAAAGAACATCAATGGAATGTGTTTGAAGTATAAGATGTTAAAAGTGGTCTAGAATTTGATTTTAAAATTCAAATTAAAATTATTTGGTATATGATAGGAGGAGATTGTTGTTGTACATGAAACAGAGAAATAGAAATAGATATTTTAATATAAAATATACATAGAAGATTAGGGAGAAGAAGATAACCTAAGGGGATTCATTAAATAACTATGATTGTGAGGTAAGAGAATATATTATCAGAGAATCATAGAGAACACCCTTAGTTGTGTAGTATCATTACAGTCATTGTTTACATTATAATACCGAGCATAAAATTTTTATTATTATTTATATATACCTATTTTAAATAAGTGATAATAAGATAAAAAGATCCCATTAATATTTTATGAGAAGTGAACTCATCCTAAATAATGTATTGGAAACTAGTGAAGTAGTGATTATTAATAATATATCAATGCATTTTTTATTTATTCTCCTTAGTTATTCAATAATATAGGTAAACTATGTAAAATATTAGGGTTTATTATAATCTTATTTCTATATCTTTGTTGAGTGTTTGTGCTTTTTTTTTTGAAAGATTCCCAATGTTTTTGTAAACATGGGAATAAGATCCAATTAAGTATAAAACAAAGATAAATTTTGGAGCACCTTAATTCACCCCCCCCCCCTCACTCTTAGAGTGTATTTAGGGGACTCATGTTATAACACACATAGCCAGTGGTACTTATTAATGTATATTCATCACCACTAAATTAGACATCCAAAAAACCCTATAATGGATCATTCATTCTGTAAAACAAATTCAGATTTCTTAATCCTTTTTGATATTAGAGTGTAAACATCACATCCTATTAATGATAATTTGTTGTATTTTCCATGAATATACTAAAAACTTTTATAGTAAATAATATGTATGTACTTGTAAGAACCATGTAATACCTCAATATATAATTATTAATGTAAACAGAACCTTCTCTTTTCACTCATCCACTTATTCCATTCTTAGTGATTTCTCTTCAGATAACATGAAATGTATGATAAATAAGGGATTAAAAATATTATATATAATCATTATAAACCTTTAAAAGACCTTATAGATATATTCTTACTCAAAAAACATCAATGGATTATTCTTTTGTTCCCTACTAAGTTGCATCCCAAAAATCCACTTTTCACCATTGATATCTGTTATCTCTAATGTTCCAAAAAAGAATCTTCAATCCCATAAATATTTTTCATTTTTAGAAACACCAAAATAATATTTTCCATATATAGGTAAGTGAAATGAAACTTCCATACTCGAACCCCTTTTAGTGGAAGCAATGATATGTTTCACTTCAAATTAACACTATCACTACAACAAGGCACCAAAGTTTTTATTTCAAAATCTGAGTGCCCAAATTTTCCCACGAAAACTACATTTTGGATTACCCACTAGAGAATTACATCCAATATATTTGAAACTTTCTAGTTTATTTATTTGAATTTCTTCCTCCAAATCCCCATGAAGTGGTGTAATATTCACATATAAATGTTTAAGATGTAATCCACTATTATTAACTATTACAAGCCCTATTAAAAGTATAAAATCATTATAAATTATAGAAAATATTTTTCTAAAATAAAAAAACATCCATTTATTGGAATTCATTAAAAATTATGTCCTTATATTATTTCAAATCATTTGTTTGTTCCTTCAATCCGATGACCCATTTGTTCTACATTTCTCTTTTCCAAAGTGTATGTTTTATTAGAACAGATGTTCTATTAACATATGAGGGGTTGGTTTCCTCTTTAATTAGTAAATACCTATCAATTCATTTATAATTTAAACCATTCATAGGATTTCAGGTTCTATGTGATCTATAATAAGCCAGTAGTGCACATTTGTACAAAATCTTTTCACTTGTTGTCTAACCTAGGCTAACCTTTCAACTAAGCATAAGATTATATTTTTTATAGTATTATTTATTTTATAAATATTTCTAAAAATTCAGAAGTACTTGAGATTTATGGTAAATTTAGTCCTAGAAATACCTTTTTAATTCATCATCCATCAAATTAGATCGAACTATCTAGCATCCCCAAAACATGAGTTTTCCATAAACTAACCAAAACTTCTATACTTTTTTTAGTTCAATATAGAGATGATTCATTGATTATTTTATCTCAACTATATATTAAGAAAATTTATGATCCATAAATAGTATAAATTCATCAAATAATATATTATGACCTTTGATGATCTTATAATTGTTATTATCCCAGATCCAAAATCCAAATTCTACACCTCCTTTCTCTATAAATAAACATACCTAGGAATTTTATTCCATATTTTACCATTCCCTGGAATCAATATTCAAAATGGATATGCTCCCATAATATTTTAGGTTTGAAACATTTACCATTTTACTCTACCATATTTATTTCAAAATCTCTATCCCCATTGATGTAGATAGAATTTTTTCACAATATGAGGCATGTCGTTAGCTGCTTCCACCCAAAACTCCCTTGGGAAACCAAAATGTAACATCATTCTCTATGATCACTCATTTAATTTATTTTCATATATTACACTTCACAATTATACTATGGTTTCTTGGGTACACTATTCTCAAATGAAATTCCTTTCTTCTAAAAAACCTTTAGAACACGCTACTTTGTACTCACTGTTATTATCAGACATTGACAATTTTTGATTCATTTAAATATTCTTTTCCATATGGAATTTATATTTATTGGATGTTCCAAAAACCTAAGACTTTTTATTGAGAAACAATAATAAAAATTTATATGTTTCATCATAAATGGAGGTAACTTAGTGTAGTAATTCCCCATGATACTAAACCAGATTAGTCCCCAATATATCTATATGGACTAGCCATAACATCTAATTATTATATTATTTGGTTTTTATTACAAAGGAAAACATACATTGATTTTAAATGATACACATTCTAAATGGTTTTTAATGCACATTATTGAGTTTCACTATTAGTTTAAAACCTATCACTTTCATCCCTTTCTCACCAATGTGATCAAGATGATCATGCCATAATTTTACATTTCCACAAAATGTTGGTCTGGTAATCATTGGACCTTCTAAAATCTTTGTAAGATAAAATGTTCTATTTTTTACACTATTGTAAACCACTATAGATACACATGTGATATTTTATATTCCATCTTCAAAACATGTACCAAAATATTTTTATCTAGCTAAACTATAAAAATTAGATTATTATATAATCTTGGTATATGCCACAGTCATTGAAACACTAATAAGAATTTTATCCATATTATAATATTCATTTAATACATTATAATAATCATGGGAGACTCATAATATGAAATATAAACCTTCATTAACCATTTGGATACATAATTTAACATGAATTATCTATAAAAAGTAAGTGAAATTAATCCTTGGAATCATTAATTCATGAATCTAATGAAATGAAGGTACTCAAAAATAATGTTTTTTAGTCATAAATTATTATATTCTCATAACATCAAGAATTAAAACATTTAGAATTGACCCTTAGGTCCCTTCATACTTCTTCACATTCAAATTTTATCATAATCCCATTATATGATTCTAGGTCAAACTAATTTCCCTTAACTCCTATATCTCTTCATTTCACCCTTATTCTAACTTTTTTATTGAATAAAACATTTTGTACCATCCAAAATAAAGGTAGTTCTAGTAGATTACTTAACATCATTTCTCCTAATCACTTCATTTAGTGTGAGATCACAAATACCCTAAAATATTAAGTCAATATTATCACTTTATTTTCTCATTGTTCTAACCATCATATCACATGGATCCCGTAGTGATGAAAAAGTATCAAATCCCACAATGGACCTAAAAAATTCACACAAATTGACTCTAAAATATTATTAATCATGTTGAAATAATTGATATTGTTTTCTAATATGTTTCTTTTAACCATGTTAAAACTGAAGAGTATCTACATTAAAAACAATTTATTAATTTTTTTATATTCTTGTACATGTTCTATAATATAAACAAGATCTTATAAGTAATTTTAACCTCATATATATTAAATTCCATGTTTCATGATAACATAATCCAAAAAACAACAAGATATTTCCAATCAAGTTTTTCTCATTCTGTATTTTCCATTTCTTATTATTTTAATCCCATAAACTTAATATCATGATATCTTTGGAATAGATAGTCTTTGATCTGCATCTTCCCGAATATGAAATTTGTCCCATCAAACAAGATAATATTCATATTTCATTCTTCCAACACCATCCCAAAATATTACTCCCACTAAAAAATAAAACTGTATAAGATAGTAAATTAATATATAGATATATCCAACATATATTTGAATTAAGACTCTGATACCGAGACATGATCCAGTTTTTGGGCCACGGTTTGATGCCACTTATTAGAAAATAGGCAGTGATACATTTTTTTATGCTAAAAATATATATATCCAGAACCATCCTCTGAAACCTAAAATTTTATAATAAGGTATGGAATATTTGAAATTGAGAGACACATGATGTTAGTGTATCCAAATAAATGAACCAATATTTCAAGTCTCGCATTGAAACAACACAACTCACCCATAGAAAAACACTCCTGAACATAGTGATAAAGGAATGGAAATGGAACCACTTACAGTAAAAAATAATAAAATATATTTACATGATTCAGGACTTTCTATACAATATATAAGTAACACTAAATACTTTTTATAAATAATTAAAGAATACAAAGTTATTCTGAGTTATAAGTACCAAAAAATAGTAACACTACATAGAGAAATATAATATAAATAGTACAAAAGAAATTATAGTTAAAGAATAAAATCCAATTTCCTCTACCCATCTACTTATAGATAAGTTCATATAGTTCATATGGTTAGAACACCATATGATATTTTTTTCTCTAATGTTATATCCAAGGTAACTGCTAGTATCCTATAACATCAATAAATGTCTAAAAAAATTTACTAAATGGGTAAATCGATCATGAACCCATCCTTTTTCCTTTGGAATACAACCATTACAAGACATCTTATAGGTTCCACTTATTTAGTCCCTTCTTATTTGCACAACCACCTATTGGAACTTCTCCTTTTGGAATTTTAGTATCAGAAATTGATTTAAATGTAACACCAATCCTAACAGACAAAATATCCTAACACCATATGAGATGGGACATAAAGTTGTTTCTGAAAAATACCATTTCCTCTATAGAAATCAATGAAAATTCATTAAAGTTTTCTATTTTTTAACTAATTTAAAATGAATTTAATTTTCAAATAATGATAGAAGTTTAAGAAATTATTAGGAAATTATTTTCATTATGATTTTGAGATTTCATTTTAAATTAAAATTTTTTATAAATTTTTATCACAAAGTAATGTGTTTATCATGGTCTCCTCCACTAGAGTATCATTAATAATGAAATTTATCGGATAGACTTATGAGTTGTTTAGAAAGATGTATAACATTAATTTTAAATGGAAATTGGAAAGAGTATAAAAAATTAGTATATCACATGCTGGATTCTAATGGATAGATAGATACCATATTAACGACCTTAACAAAATATTTAAACACAATTATTTCCATGAATCAACACCAAGGTATGAGAAAAAATTGTGGATTTTAAATAAATTTATTTTAGTGTAAAAAAAATTAAGTTTGGATACCTTATGAAAATAAATGATTTTCAAGTGAAAATTTTCCATAAAGATTTATTTTGACAATATATCAATAACAATGATATAATTGAAAAAAATAAAAGTTTGTTTCTAGAAATCATTTATTGTTTCATGACCATTGTTGGGGATATTATTCAGAATATGGAGGCCAATTAAAAAAACATTTTACTATAATTAAAAATTTGGACATTCAAGTTGGACAAATTTAAAAATAACTAAAATATATATCATAGAAAATGTTGTTTGGTAATTAAAATTTTAAACTAATTGGTGATATGAATATTTTTTATCATAAGCTGTGGAAATACTATGGAAGAAAGTGTTGAAATATTGAGAAGATAATAAGCATAGTAAGTAGGAAAAAGAAAATAAATTAGAGGACAAGAATAAGTAAATGATCACAGAAATATGAGAAATAAGCTAGTTAAAAAGCACCACCACCTTATAAACCACCATTACTATTTCTAGATAGATTAAATCATGGGATGATTCATGTATATCACAATAAGTTTTAGTAAATTTCAAGAAACCTTATATTAACATCCCTTTTGTATAAGATTCAACAAGATTGCTAACATATAAAAAAATAATGAATTTAGTCACAAAAAAGAAGAAAATGGTTAATTTTAAGGAAATTTATGTAGAATAAAGTTGGGTATTTTATTTTTTTTTATTTTTTAATATCTTTTATTTTTAAACATAATTATATAATTAATTTATTTTTACATAGACTTTTCCAAATGAGTAATTCAAAAAATTAATTTTTTAATTTTTAAGTCTTCCTCAATATAATATGTGGTTGGTAGCATTAATACCAACCTTTTTTCAATTTTTTTTATTAAAAGTCTCAATTTAAAAAGTTTAACTACAATATTTTTTAAGGAAATTATTGATTATAAATAATAATAAACACAAATATTTGAAAATAGAGTAATAGGGGTAACAACATATTTTCATTAATCAAGTATTAAATACAATATTACTTGATTAAATTTAATTTGAGTGGTAATTAATTATATTCTAATATATTATATTAGAAAATTAAAAAAATCAGTAACCATTTTATAAAAGTAACCATTTTATAAACACAAATCTAATACAAATAATATTTATTAACTGGCTAATGATATACTTGAAAATTATAATAAAATTATAAATTATATTTTATTAAGTTGGATTTGCTTTATACTAGTTTTATTAATAAATTTTTAATTTTTTAATTTAGAATTATATATTTTTAAATTGTTTTGGATTTTGAAATAAATATTTTAAAATTTAATATCATAAAATTAGTGTAATTCACTTAAAAATTATAGATAATTACTGCTAAATTTATTTTTTAATTTTTATTAGGTGTTTAAAAAGTTGAATTTTTTTAAATTTTGCTATGAAATAGATTTATTAGAAAAGTTTATTTAGTAATAAGAAAGTTATAAAAGAGTATGAATTTTTTTAAGATAATTGTGTTAGGTTTGAATATAAAATATTTCATGAGTACCTGATACATTATTATCCCTATAAAATAAATTACAATCACCATTATGCCTAATTAACATGAAATACCAAATTATTTTGTGATTTTTATGTGATATTATTAATTTTTAAAAATATATTTCAAATTATAATTAATCAAAAAAATATATATATAAAACATTGATTATCAAACTTTTTAATAATTTTATGGTTGAGAAAAATTGAATTTAATAAAAAAATAAAAAATAAAATAGAAAAAAATTATAATTGGACTATTATATAAAAGATAATTTAATATAATGAATATAATGAAATGATGATTATATATATATAATTAAAATATATATGTTGGGTATTATTCTTCTCTAGAACCCATTATATAAATTAAATTCATATATACATGAAAAATAAATTCCACATTAAAAAAATTAATAAAGATAACATTTAAATCTATTTCTTGAAAAATGGGAAACCCTATGTGGGAGTAAAAATTAGAGATTTTTTTAACCGGCATTTAATTTTTTTTAATCGGATAGGGTTTTAAGAATTTAAAAAAAAACGTTCAGATAAGCATAAACCTCATTCCAACTTATCTATTTCACTGAGAAGCATGAATGAGGTTCATGCTTCTCACTCTACTACTAAGGAAGCATGAACCCCATTCATTCTTCTTTGGCGTGGTAGAGGAAGCGTGAACCTCATTGATGCTACTTCAAAAATTTTACAAAGGAGCTGTGAATGGGGTTCACACCTCCTGCCGAGAATTTTTTTTAAATATACTACCTCCCCCTCTATTTTCTAATGTTTTGGTCTATATTTTGTTTTGAATCCCTACAATAATTATTTATCAACGTATATTTCCAGCTTTTAATAAGGTAAAATTTTTATTAAAAAATTTAATTATCTAATTCTTTTTAATTATTTTTTCTATGATTTATTTATTTAATAAGTATGGATGTATGAATGTATAGATATATGGTTGTATAAAATATTATCTTTTGTAGGATTTAATTTCTAATGTTTTTAATTTTTTATATGATTTAATTTAAATTGAATTAATTAGGAAATTTAAATTTGTGGTTTATATAATTTAAATTTTATTTATAAAATATAGTATATATTTAGGGAAAATTATTTTATAAAAAAATGAAAATATTTTTAATTTAAATTTTGAGTAATTAGATTTGAATATATTTATATGTATATAATATATATTTTATTTAAATTAACATAAATTTAAATTTAAATATTCTATCCACATAGGTAATTAGCCAAATATTTTATAAAAAATGTATTATTAAAAAAATCCATGTTTTATTAAGTATCATATTTAAATTTATTTAAATATATATATAATATTATTTTTTAACAGTATATAGAATGTTTACTATGAGAAATAATTTTAAAAAATAATTTTAAATTATGCTGAGTATAAATAATTATTATTCAAAATAATAAATTATAAAATAAAATTACTAAAATTTTAAAATTTTGAAATATGAAAAAGTATATATATATGTAATTTTATAAAATTTAAAACAACTTAAGTTTATAATATTTTAATTATTATCATGTATGTGTAAATTATATTACTTCTGTTAATTAAGTTTAATAAAAATTATTATTGATAATATTTTTTATTATATATGTATAAATTAAGAATACCTATATTTAGAAAATTATTGTTTATAAAATTATATGTAACTATATTTAAAAATATTAATAAATAAAGTTGAATATATTTAAATTTGTATATATTTATGTTATATTATTTAAATATATTTATATTTATATATTATTGTATATTATTTCTAAAATGAAATAAATTTAAATTATAATATTTTATAAACATAGGTATATAAAGGGAATCTACATAAATATATATATACATACATACACAAATTAAAAAGTTTGAATTTTTAAAAGCATGTGTAGATAATATATATAAGATATAGTTATAAGTAAAGTTATGTAAAATGTATAACATAATAAGTATCCCAAAAAACATATTAAGAATATTGTGTGATTACTGATCTTGAGATGATCGGCCAATGGATAATTGAAATTGCATGTATTTTTTTATGTGGTTATATAATTTTTGATAATTTCATTTTATTTTTCTCATTGATGACCTACAATTCATCCCTCCCTCTGAGTATGTAAGGAACTGCTTGTCCTCTTCAATAATGTTATATATTTCAAACCCCTAGACCTTCTCACTTGAATGTGAATAACTTTATAATAAAAAGGTGTTTAAAATGAGGTGTTTTATATGAGGTGTTTGACAAGAAGAATTGATGTTTGAAATGATATAGATTGTTGCTAAAATATGTGATAATAGAGACTAAATGATTTTACCCCTATGTTTTGGTTGATTTATCAAATAATGATAAACTAATCCATATAAAAATTCTCAATATCAATTCATAGTTATTTATTTATAAGTAATTAAAATATGTTGAACATTTTATGATATGGTATAAATATACATAAAATTTCATTAAATTTTCTTTGATAATCATATCACCATTAATATACTTCAACAATGTGGTTATTTATATTAATTAAGGTTTTAGTTATAGTATTTTAACTATAGTAGTGGAAAATATTCAAGAAACTCTGAATACAAATCGATGTTTATATGTATATATATATAATTTTTTAAATATTGTTATATGTAATGTTATAAGATTTAGAACACAATAAATATCTCAAACAAACATGTTATTAATCTATTATGTTGTATCATCTTGATATGATCGTCTAATTTATGATTAAAATTCCATGTTTTATTTTTCTATATCCACCTATTTAATTTGTATTAATTAAATTATATTGAGATTGAAAACCAATGTATGATTAATATTACATGTCATGTTTTTTCAATTATATAATTTTTAATATTTGAATTTTCTTTTCCTCATTGATGATATGCATTACATCCCGTTATCTAAGTATGCAAGGACCTACGTGTCCCTGTAAAACATGTTATATATTTCAAACCCCTATTCCCCCTCACTTTTATGTGAGTAACATTGATATAAAAGGGAATTCAACATGAAGTGATGTTGTTTGAAGATATATTTTTTCCCATGCCTGAGAGGAGACTGATGGGTATTGAAATCTAAGATAATAGAGGTGCTAGTAGTCCCCCTTAGTTTTTGGTTGGTTTATTAAATAATGATAAAAAAATCCATAGAAAAAGTCTCAAGATCAAGCCAATTATTTAATCATAACCAATTTAAAATTTTTAAACTTTTCATTATGTATTATATAATATTTTATTAATTATTTCTATGTAGTCAGGTATGCACGAATATATTACAACGATGAGGTGATTAATACTAATAAAGTTTTTAGCTATAGTTTTATGCCTACAAGAGTGGTAAATATTCATGATTGTGTGAAATTGGATGAGGTTATCAAGAATATTCATGTTTGGTTAAAGTTGAGGGCTAGTCAATCAATTGATTCAATTATATATCGACATATTCAATATCTTGAATGTGTATGGAACCCTAATTATACTCTGGTTGATTATTATTATTATCTAGATGCATCATTAATGTTCAAGAAATAGTATAGTAATGGTCTGATTGAATTATATGTGCTGATTTTTGATATTACTAAGATGAATCCTTCTCTTAAAAAATCATTTTATGTGAGATTTAACGAATTTGGTACTCTACAACACTCTCATTCATTACTTGATCATATTAATTTTGTAATAGAAATGAATTATGAAGAAGATGATTAGTATTTGTAAGGAAATATCGGGGACATCCTTGTATGTACTCTTAATTTATTGAATGACAATTTATCTGATGAGGATGTATCTGGTGAGACATCAAGAGATGATGTGGGTAAGGGTGGTGTGGGGAATGAACCTTTTGAGGTTTGTTTGATATATAGGAAACCACCGTTTATTGGTAATCATCATACACTATTAACATCTTTAGTCAAAGGAATGTTTCCTACATGGAATTTTGATTTGGATTTCATTATACTAGTTACTAAATTCCTTAGAATTATAGGGAATGGATCTATATCAAATGATAACACTATCTATGTTGGGAAGGAATTTAAAATCAAACCTTCTTTGAAAAATGTGATAAAACAATACCATAAAGAGTGAAAAAAAAAATTTTGTTTCATGAGTCAAATAAGGAAAATATTCATTGGATGTGACAAATACGAGCCAGAATGTAAATTCTAAATGAGACAAATATATGATAAATTTTCTTCATTTTGAATGATAACCAAATTAGAAGGCCCACACACTTGGGTACATCAAATATTTTCATAGGATCACTCTTCACTTGATGAAGAGTTTATATCAACTATTATTGTACAGATGATAAGAACATTTCAGGACATTCCTATGTCCCTTATTCTAGAATTAATAAAAAAGATTTTTAAATATAAGATATCCCATAGAAAAGCATAGAATGAAAAAGAAAAGGAAACTTTGAATGTTTATGGTGTTTGGGATGAATTATATGTAATGTTTCTATAGCTTAGGGGATTTTTTTCTCTAAATGGTCAAATAAACTAAATTATTCACTTTGGTACTGCATCTCCCAAATGATATTTCTTATATGATACGAATCGGGATATCATTACATAGTAATAATTCACCCTTCTACGGTTAAAATTTTTTTAATTAACATTACTTAGCTGCATAATTTGTCTTTGTAGGATGCTCGTATCACCCATCTTCATCACATATCTAGTCTAGTAGAGGGAGGTGAATTTTACCATACTTATTTCTATAGATCTATGATAGATCCAATTCCTCATATGGAATAGATTTTTCATTGGGTTTTCTTTGATGTTCTAGGTTATTTTCACAATGAAGATCTTGATATAGATGTGTCAGGGGTGATGACCCAATTATGTATGTCCGTGTGGTTCATGATTAGGGTTTTCATCATGATCAACCGGATTCTCTTCCAGATCTTATTACGTATGAGACATATCCCATTCAGAGGCATAAGAACAGACAGGGTCTGTTATCATATCATGTTTTTTGAAAAACATATATGTTAACTAGTCTTGTGTGGCATTGTTTGTCATCATCTAATCCGAAGATATCCACTACACATCATATATATTCTTTATATGTTGGGTAAAGTTCTAGCCATCATCCATTATCCTTGAAGGAAGGACAAGGTATAACTGACAATACTAAAGATCCACCACCTATCATACAAGATGATGTTGATGTTGGTGCCAGGGATGATACATAGGAGTTGTGTACATCAAATCATAGATATAGACAGACACAACATAGATGCATTATATATACATCTGGTTGTGGCATGGAGGAGCATCCATGGCATTGACGTAGATTAGATTGATATATATTCTATGTTTGTAAATTCGTTACTTTTACATTATTTAAAAACATATAAATATAATATATTTTTTGCATAAATCAATAAATTTATATAATTATAAATTCATAAAAAAATTGAATGGTCAAGAAACATTAAAATTAATAACTAAATTTTTAATAATAATAATTATTTTTTATTTTTATTAATACTTAGTATTATTATCGATATTGTGTATAATAAGTAATCTTCATAAAAAAATTATTACAAATTTGTAATATTGTTATTTTAAATTCTATAAATATTATTAATATTAATAATTAATATTATCTAATTTCTTATATAAGTAATTAATTAGTAATAAAACATAACATATTAAGAATAATATAATTATTTACTAGAAAATATTTTTTAAAATTCAAAATATTTTATATACATTATTATAAAACAAATATTAGTTATAATGCTATTAATTATATTAATAATATAATATTATATTTATAATTAATAATAAATAATACAATTAACAATTAAAAAATATTTTACCGACTAAAAATTTTCTAATAATTATATCAACAAATAATTTAACAAAGATATTTAATTAAAATCTTATAAGAATAACATAATTATTAACTAGTAAATATTTTTCTAAATATTAATCATTATATTTATATTACTATACAATGAATATTAGCTAAAATAATATTAATTATATTAACAACAAAAATAATATATTATTGATTAATAATAAATAATACAATTGGAAATTAATAAATATATTACATTTTAAAAAATTATTAATAATCACATCAATAAAAAATTTAACAGAGATTTATAATTAAAATAATATAATAATAATATAATTAGTAATTAGTAAATATTTTTCTAAATAAAAAAAATTATTTACATTATTATATAATAAATATTAGCTAAAACACTATTACTTATATTAATAACACAATAATTAATAATTAATTAATAATAAAAAATATAATTGATAATTAATAAATATTTTACATATTAATATATTCCTAATAATTTTATCAATAAAAATTTAACAAATATATATAAGTAAAATCTTATAAATATTAGATTTTTTACTATTGATTAATTAACAACAAAATCATATAATATTAATTAATAGAAAATAATATAATTGATTATTGATAAAAATATAACTTATTAAAAAAATGGTAATATTTTATATCAACAAAAAAATGAACAAAATTTATAAATAATATTAATATAAATTAATATTAATAATAAATATTATATTATTTATTACATAAATAAATTATTAATAATATATATATAAAGAGGTGTGAACAGGGTTCATGCCACTTTGGCCATAGTTGGGAAGTGTGAACCCCATTCATGCTTCTTAGGAAAATGCAGAAGAGTTAATGGGGTTCACACCTCCCCGAACCCAGCATTAAAAATACATTGACCCATATCCTTTTTTGGTTTTCTAAAACCATAAATACCACTTAAAAAAACACAAAAAATCATTCATGGTGTCAATTAGATGTATACATGGACTAGACCTGTCAAGTTGGAATCTAAAAAAATCTAACCCATTTATTAATTATATTTAGACTTACTGACCCTAAAATGACCCATTTATTAATCAACCATTGAAAAAAAGTCTCATTAAATTTCCATTTAAGATTTTTTTCCTAATTTATTAATGAAGACATAAAATCTTATTATATTAAAAAAATTATATGTAATAATCATTGATTTGAAAAAATAATATAATTTATTAAAAAATAATATTATAATATATCTTAATCAAGCTAGGTAGATCATGTACCAGGTCACTTATTAAATCTTCAGACCAGTCATATTATTTATTGGGCCTTAATATAAGGTCTATTTAATCATTACACTAAAAAATTAGCTCAAATAAGGCCTTTATATCCGGTCAGTCTTATCAAGATTGGTGGGTCACCTAATGCATGTACAAGCCCTATTTTAACTCCATGAACACTTCATTAAATATAAAAATAATGACACATGTTTTTTATTTTACAAAAACCCTCAAATAAAATCATGAAAGGAAGGTGATGTGGGTTATATATAACCCTTAATAAAAAATTTATCATCTAATATGGATTATCTATTCATAATTTTTTGTCACTGCCACCATCCCTTTTAATTTTTTGTCATTTCTCCCCCTAGACTCAAAAACCAATCACTATTGAATACCTCTTTTGTATCGTCTCGAATTTTCCATGTATTATTTTTAAATACTATATGGATTATTTTCAACACTAGGTGCTGAGACGGAATTCAATTCTGAAGCATGATTATTGTTGATGGAGAGACTTAGAAGAGGATTCCCATTGATTTTCCCAATAAGGTGTGGCTAGAATGACGTCCATAGTAATGGAGAAGAAGACCAGACAGCAGATCATGGATCTTGGTGACTTAGTCACATGATAAGACTACTCTCACCTGGATAGACATCGAGCATCTCTTCAGAGATTAGTTCTATCTATACATGTTGTAATCAGTACGCATAAAAGATCTTCTGCATCTACAATAGGGTAGTATGACCATGGAGGATTATTCAGTGAGGTTTAATGATCTCTCGCATTACTCCTTGAATATGGTGTGGTAACAGTTTTTCAGAACTCTGACTTTTGAGTAGGGATTTTAACGGGACGTCAGGGCATTAGTGGTATAACTTAGAATTCCCATCTATGTTGGAGTGCCTGAGTGGGCCATGTTAGTAGAGAGATTTCTTGTAGAGTAGACACCAATTTTGGTAACTAATAGTGGGAACCTGGTAGGTGAGACCTCAAAATAAGTTAGACGATAATAGTCATAGGGATCCAAGAGGATCAAACACTTCATGAGGACATCCTAGGACTTATGTTCAGCAGTGTGGGGCTCTCAGGGTGACCAAAGTTAGCTAAGGGATAAGTGGTGTTTCTCTTGTGATGGTTGAGGACATCTGGTATGAGATTGCACGACCGATCATATTGTTGATTTAGGGAAGATTGAGAAACCACCAAGATAGAGAAAAAGACATGATTAGGGGGCATAGGGTGGGGATGTAACAGAGGTCTTGTAAGTGGAAAAGGAGTTGGTCAGAGGTTCAATATATTACCACCACCACCCCCATGTGGTTCACACAAGGTTTAGGGAGCATGTGGGTGGGGATGAGGCAAACTGGAAGCTATGGTGTCCTAGGACCCTGAGGCTCCAAGGATGATATGAGGTATGATCAATTTATTTTATACTTTATCTATATTATTTATAGACACAGGTGATATCCATTCCTTCCTTTCCACTTCTATGGTTCAAGACTTAGAGATTTTGGTTCATCTTTTGGATTGACCCTTGTGGTTGAAGAATACAATGGGAGGTGACTAATTGATTTCATACTTATGAAAATAGTGTGTCTTTATGCTTGGAGATGAATTTTTTTTATGGGATCTATTTTTTGTAGGGATGAGGCCTTATGAGGTTATCTTTGGTTTGGACTAGCTATCTAATGTTTATGCCTCGATTGACTGTTTTAGGTAGAGGATACAGTGTGTCTATAGTGATGAAATTAGGTTTTCCTTTGAGGGTGAAAAGGGTACCTTGGAAGTACATGATGGACTCATTCATAGGAGAGTGCGGTTAATTACCCATTAGTTGGCTAGACTAGACATTGGTGTAGTTTATGTTGTAAGTTTCTAGTTACCTGTAGTTGTGGTGGAGTATGAGGACATCTTTCTTGAGGATGTACCAGTTTTACCACCACATCAAGAGGAATATTTTTTATTAACTTGAATCCCATGAAGACACTAATCTTAGCACCGACATATCAAATTTATTATATAGAGCTTCGAGAGTTGAGGATGTTATTGGAGGATTTTCGGGGGAAGGGATTCATGAGACCCAGAGTTTCCCCCTAGGCATCCCCAGTTTTATTTTCCAAGAAGGTAAAAGGAAGCTTGAAGTTATGTGTGGATTGTTGTCACTTGAACTAGGTAAATATGAAGAACTAGTCTCCACTATTGAAGATCTATGACCTCTTTGAATAGTTTAAAGTGGTGTAATGGTTCTCAAATATTGACCTCATATCAGGTTATCCCCAGTTGCGAGTTAGGGAAGAGGATATACCGAAGACAACCTTCATTTTTCTTTATGGTCACTATGAGTAGTTGGTGATTCCTTTTGGCATGAAGAACACCCCATCAGTGTTCATGGGACTCATGAAATGGATATTTCATCCTTTCTTAGACCATTTCATGGTTTTCTTTATCGATGAAATCCTAGTTTACTCATCGTCTGAGAAGGAGAATAAGATACACTTGAGGGTAGTCCTGGACACACTCAAAAAGAACCAACTTTATAGAAATATCTTAAAGTGTTGGTTTTGGATTTAATAGGTCCATTTTCAAGGACACATCATCTCATAGGTTATAGTTGCAATGGATCCAGTAAAGGTTGAGATGGTGTTTTCTTAGGAGCCACCCAAGAGTGTCACTAAGGTGTGGAGTTTCCTTTGATTGGATGGGTACTATAGGAGGTTTATACATAAACTCTTTATAGTTTCATCATACTTGACAGTCATTACTATGAAAGGGAAGCCTTTAATGTAGATAGAAAAGTTCCAGCAATGCTTTTAAGAGATGAGGAAGAGGTTTATGAGCTCTCCCATATTGAGGTTACCAGAGGAGGGTGTTGAGTATGTAATGTTCTGTGATGCATCAGGGGTCAGACACAGTTTTGTTCAGATGCATATGAAAACAGTTATTGCCTACAGATCCTGCTAGTTTAGACTACATGATCAGAACTATGGGACCCATGACCTTGAGTTATTTGTATTAGTTTTTTCATTGAAGATGTGATGACACTACCTAATGGGCGAGTGATTTATCATGTACTCTAACCATAGGAGTCTCAAGTACATACTATCTCAGAAGGATCATAACTTGAGGTTGGGAATATGGATAGAGTTACTCTAGTACAATGAATTTGAGATTATCTATACTCCTAAGAAGGGGAATGTGGTAGAAGATGTTGTGAGTAGGATATCTATTTCGTATTTGTTGAGTGAGTCGTCAGATCAGTTAGGCTTGTCTTAGTTATCCTTTTTGTATAGGGATAGATTATATTAACTCTAGTAAATGGTTTTCACTACTCCACTATTATAGTGAGTATGGGAGGCATAGCTTGGAGATATCAACAGTGAGACCCTATGTACTCAGATATCCATTAGACATGCCCCTGATGGATTTTACAAAGGTGGGGAGCATGTCATTCTTTTCAAAGGATGGGTGATGGTACTAGTGGAGTTGTAGAAGAAGGTTCTAAAAGAATTTTATACATCTGATTTGGTGGTACACCAGGTTTGGAAAAGATGTACTAGGACCTATGACATTAGTTTTGGTTGCTAGGGATGCAGAAAAGAGTTGTAGAGTTTGTCTCTCGATGCCTTACTTGTTAACAATTAAAGGCTGAGAACCAAGTTTCAATGGATTTAGCTCAACCCCTTGAGGTTCTTGAGTGGAAGTTCGATAATATATTCATGGACTTCATGATAGGTTACCATGTACCTCCATGGGAAATGATTCCATCTCGGTGATAGTAGACCAACTCACCAAATCAGCATACTTCTTATCAAGTTGAGAGAAGATTTTAGTAGATATCGGGATTCCTCTATGTGAAGGATATAGTTCAAATCTATGGAGTTTCCTCAATGATCTTTTTAGATTGTGATTCTCACTTCACATTCTTGTTGTGGAAGGGATTTCAAGAGGCATTTGGGACCCAATTATGCTTGAGCATAGCATTTCACCCCCAAATTGTCAACCAGATAGAGTGGACCATCCAGGTCTTGGAGGACATCTTGCAGGATTGAATTTTAGACTTTTTCCATAGTTGTTAGGATCACCTACCCTTGGTGTAGTTTTCATACAACAATAACTACCAGTCCTCCATCAATATTTCACTATTCAAGTATTTGTATGGGTGACATTTTAGGCTACAACTTTGTTGGACTGATCCAAGAGAGTATGAAATCTTGGGCCTGAAATTGGTGTGAGATATAATAGAGAAGGTTTAGATCATCCTGTAGTAGATGAGGACTTCACATATCTATCAAAAGTCTTATGTGGATAGGAAAAAGAGACCTTTTCAGTTCGAAGAAAGAGACTATGTATTTCTGAAGGTCTCCCCTCATTGTGGATTGAGGTGATTTGGAAATGATAACATGTTATCTCTAAGGTTCATTGGTACTTTTTAGAAACTACATAGATTTGGCGAGGTGGTGTATCTCTTAGCTCTACCATCATAGTTCGACTTGGTACACGATGTCTTCCATGTGTTGTAGTTGAGAAGGTACATGCATTACCCATCGCATGTTATCAACTCGGATGAGCTAGACATCCTAGATAGAGAAACCATTTTTTAGTACCCAGAAAATATCTAGGATCTATAGAAGAGGATCCTTCATGGGAAATTGATTCCTTTAATTCATGTCCAGTTGTAGCACGAGAATCTCCAGGAGAGCACATGGGAGTTGGAGGCTTACATTCATGCTCAATACCCTCATCTCTTTGTGTTGCCTTGTTTTGGATTTTCAAGACGTAAATCCCTAAGGTGGGTAGAATTTGATTTCTTTCATTTTATATGTATTATTTTAAAATATTATCTGGATTATTTTTGAGACTAGGCGTTGAGACGGCGTGTGACTCTGAGGCCCGGCGTTCCTATAATAAATGTTTGAAATATATTAAATAGCACACACACACGGTTTTCCTAAAAAAAATTAGAGTAACTCTTAAATGGGTTCCCAAATTAGAAATATAAGGGAACCATTGAGTTCATAATGACAATTTTTCCCTAGAAGCGACTTAACATTAGTCATTGTGGGTTGTTTGTGAAAAACTTGTCGCAGGTATACAATGAATAAAATTATTTGATAAACATTTTTTTATTTAATTTAATTTAAAAAATGAAGGTTTGTCTTAAAATAGATGGTTATATTGGAAATATAGGGTTATCCTCATAACCTTGGAAATTTTGGAGGACTTCTGGGGAGAGTTTTGGATAATTCTCTCACATGAATGATGACTAATCAATATTGGATCACAAATCGTTGTGACAACAGAATCTGTGGACCTCATCAACAATGACAACACAATATTTCTTCATTGATAATTAATCTAACTCTAGGTAGGATTTTGGTTTTAAGTGTATTCATCCATGTTCTTCAATTTTTTGATGAATTCAAATCAATCGATGAATGGATTGATTTTTGGATCAATCACCTTGGTGGATGGGGTTTATTTTTTTGTAGCGATCTAATGGATAAATTATTTTTGATTAAATTTTTTAAGGAAAACACTATTTTTCTAACAACAATGAACCAAAATTTATATGAACATAGATCAAGGTTTATTCCTCTTGATTTATTTGTGCTTTTCTCCCCCGTTTTCATGATTCACCACAGGTGATCTTTATTTGGCCTGAGGATTGACTAATCATGATCGATCGATCGTTACACACCCATTACTTGGTACAATGATATGATATCTTAGATATAGGATTGTAATGATGTGATAGAGGAGTGAAGGTGGTTGCGACAATGAATTGGTCGATGTCATGTTCCTGATTTCTCATTCTTCGGTTTTCTTTAGTGCGCAACGAAGAACAACACTTTGATCTATTCTTACAAAGGATAGAAGTCCATAGCTTGTTGACTATTGATAGAGATACTCAGAAAAGGATTTCCCTTCATTTTCCTAGAAATGCATGGACGGAATAACGGCCAGAGAAATAGACAATATGACCAAACATTGGATCAGGGATTCTAGAAAATCGCATAGAACACAGTGTTTAGTCAGTGATTACATGGTGTGGGGGACCCCTTCAGTGGAATCAAAGATTTTAGGATTTATATAATGATCACATGACATGTGGACCCTATCAAATGGTGTGTGACCCCTGTCACACAGCATGGGACCCTCCCCGGTTAACTCGACATGTACTTTAGAAGTATACGGATGTGGGTTGGATTACATTGTCATGAACATGCCATGTACTCTAACATGGACACGACTTGAAAAACATGGAAACATATTTGGTACACATCCATGGCTAGGAGATAGGTACATGATACCATGTTTCTCTTAAAATCATGCATATCCTTCTATATGTTGTGTATTTGGAGACTACATGTCATGTAAGGCTCTTCCATAGGGGCGGGACTTGGGATAGCGGGACACATCATGTACCCCTTGGTACATTCCATGTAGTCCCTTAAAGATTTTTTGTGGCTCTAAATATTCTTAGTTTGGACCATTATAAGTTGAGTGTGTTTCATTAGTCCTTTACCTTGAAGTTACAGTATGTAATTAAATCCACAACACTAGATTGTGATCCCCTCTAGAGGTCTAGTCTTAGATAGAGTTGTGGTGTCCCTCCATGAGACTAGAGTGCGATCCACTATCAACCATATTGGGAGTTTATGGAATCGGTGTGACCTCCCTGAGTAAGGTGTTGATCCTTCATCCCGAATGTTGTATAGGTAGATTTTTTAGAATCATTAATGTATGATTCCCAACGTAGAGGGTTGATTCAGACTAAGTTTGTAGTGTCTCCTAGTAGTTCTGGCCATGACCCCTTCTATGTGTATCATAGTCCCCTTAGACCAGTGATCTTTAATGGGTATGTCCAAATGACCCAAAACTCTTTGTTGAGTGTCTCTAATGGAAACATGACTCTTAGATTGGGTTCTCTCAGAATGAGTGTTTCTTCATATAGAATCTTATGGATGACAGTTGGATATGACCGCCATATGGTGTGCTGTCTTTCTTAAGTATATTTGGGATTTTACTTGTTTTTTTAAAAAAATTGATTTTTATATTTTTAATGAGATAAATATAATTAATTATTTGTGTTTAGTGTTTTTGGGGTGTCATACTAAGTATTGTTACACTCAACCCTGTACAGGGTTTTCCTACACATGTCAGGTCTTGTGTAGATGATGGTCCTTTTGACAGTGTCCCTAGTGGACTTGGATTGGGTGGGGAATAGATGGATCCTTTTTGACCGAGGTGTTTTCTGGGATCTTTCATTTGAATTAATTCTATCCCTTGTATCAGGTTATCCTCTTTACAGTTTTTGTTTGGGAATGTATTTCACCCATTTTCCACATTCAGTGCTTTAATGTCATAATCTATTGTGGGGTCTTGGATTTATGCATTAATTAATTTAGTTATATAAATTTAAGAATTTTATGGGCTTGGAGATGTGTGAGTTTGTATAGGTACTTAAAGACAATGTCTCCCATTTGTGGGATATGCCTACTCGACACTAGTTTCTAGCCCTTAGCCTATTGGAGGCGGGCATGGTGTAGTCACAAGTTAGACCTCAATAGGTTTGGTTGTGACATATTCTTTATTCAACAAAGGTAACAAAGGTTATAGTGGTGGTTTTTTACTCAGGAGCCTATAAATGGATACTAAAACTCACTTCCATTTCAAGGAATTCTCCCAATACTTTAGATTTTGAGATTTTAAGGGTGGAATTTTATTATAAGTTTTTATATTAATTGGTAAAAAATACTTTTTATAGATGCTTAATTTAGCACTGATAAAATTTTACATTTATTAGTGTTTTATTTATCACTAATAAATATATATTTTATTGGAAATAAAATATAATAAAAATATTATTTATCATTTTATAACCTAAAAATTTTATATATTATGATTGTAATGAATTATTTGTAACTATAATGTTTGAATGAAATAATTAAGTGAAAATTTAAAATTTTAGAAATGTTAATATATGATTTTTAAAATATCGACAATATTATATATATATATATATATATTACATATTAATATATATAAATCGAAATTAATATTTATTTTATATTATATTAAAACTTTTACAAAATTAATATTGTATGCCTTGTATATTATTATATATAAAAAATTATGCGTTGGGTTCACCAAAAAACAAAAGTCCTTGGTTATTTAGGTACACATTCACAGGTACACACATTTATATGTAAAAGAAGTTGATCAAAAATATAAATTTTTAATTGAAAAAAGTGAAACTTAAAATATTTAAATAAATTTATAATAGGAACATATATCTAAAATTTTTACTAATTTTATAATTATAAAATTCAATATATTATTATCATACTAAAATTATTAATTAAAACATAAATTTTTAAGCAATTAGTAATGTATATATTTTAATATTATCTATTTATATGTATTATTATTTATGAATATAATTATACATTTATCTAATCAGTGATATATTTAAAAAAATATTCATTTATATAAATAATAATGTTTTCAATTATAATTCAATTGACTGAATATTAATAGTAAAGTAATTCCAAAAACACTCCCATAAACCCCTTATCATATTAGGTTTAGACCCTGAACCTAACCCTTAGGTTGGCCACTGTATTACTGCAATGTAAGTCCAACGTATTTTTTTAATTGAAAGAGGGAGGAATAAAAATTAATATCTCCATCAAAAATAAAGAAAATGTGGTCTAAATTTGGTTTATGCCGAATGAATGATGAAATGTTTCTACGTAACACTTGAGGGCAGTGATACTGGGGTGACGACCTTCATGCATCTTCAAGAACTCAAAATAAGTATCATCCTAACTATTTTATACATAATATTTCCTAGTGTGAGAAACAAATGGATAGGTAAGCTGAGTGTGGAATTATTTTTCAATGTTTAGTTATGAAAATTTTTAATAATATTCTTATATATTTCATTGAAAAATGAAATGTCGTGCAATATTTTTAGTGAGAATTTTTAGGGAATGTTTTAAAAAAGGAATAATTTATGATTATGTTTATAATCTAAACCTAATAGTTATTTTACTATAAATTATAATATGAATTTCCACTGTGATTCTACACTGGTAATTTCCACTAGTAATATCCCCTTTTAATTTTGACTGCAAATCTCTAAAATGAATTACAAGATGAAAACTCTACTAGAAATTTGCATTGTAAATTCATAGTTGGATTTCCCAGTTGAATTTTTAAATTTTTTCGGAATAAGTTTTTTGTGATTTAAAATTGATTTAAAGTGGAAATGTCATATTGTCTTTCTACTAAGAATTTCCACAAGGAATTACCATATGACATCTCTACTAAATTTTTACACTATGAATTCATATTTGGTATTCCAAATTGATATTTTAAAAAGATTCAGAAGAACTGATTTGTGATTTTTAATTTATTTAAAGTGGAAATGTCATCTTGTATTTTTATGATACAATTTAAAATTGATTCTATGTGTAAATTTTCACAATTAGGTTGCATTGGGACTTTTCGGTATAAATTTATAATAGAAATTTTCAAATGATTCAAAAGAAATTATCCAATTAAATAGAATTTATAAACTAATGTGAAATGACCGTTTGTGATCCTACATTGAAAAGGATAGAATAAATGGGAAAGAGATTAATTTGGATGGTATACACAATTCAGAACATATACATTAAATATATTTGAATACTATGAATTATTCACCTGACTCTTACTTAAGGGATCATAATTTTTTTGACATTAAAAAATCAAATTTAAATGCATAAATTTTCTTTGATTGAGATGAAGTTCCAGATTCACATGAAAATACCTCGTCCAATATCATTTATAAACAAACCACTACATAGAGACCATACATTGGGATGGTTTTTAAATAAAAGTATGAATCCTGTTAAATTTATGTTTATTATGAATCCATTATTGGTTTTATATTATAGAGGAAGTATGTTAACAAAAATAAAAAGGATAAAATTTTAGTAACAACAATATTGTATACATTTAGCAATGAAGGATGTTGAATATCAGACAAATGTGATGTCAATTTCAAAAAACAAGGTACCAAAACAAGTATTAATTTTCCAATGTGAATGGTAGTTATCTATATGTCCAATAAAAAGTATGAGTAAATGGAACTAGTTATGAAGCATAGTCACTCCTTACATTTTCTAGAGACTATGCATTTGATGAGGTCACAATGACACATCATTTATGAGCATGGTGAAGAGTTGGATTTAAACGATAAATATGGTATTAAGCCTGTTGATTCATTTTTACATGTAACAGCCATTTTAGGTGGGCCCAAGAGACTGGGATATACATGATTATACCAATTGAATTTTTTACAGTCCAATAGATAGAGAGACTTAAATCTAGGTGATGTTGATGGTATATTAAAATACTTAGATATCCAATCAATGAATAACACAACATTCTTTTACTCAGTGCAACTTGAAATGTGTGTTCAAATAAGAAATGTGTTTTGGGTTGATCCCAAAATAAAGTAGGATTATGATCATTTTGGAGACATTTTTTTGACACTACCTTCATCACATGTAAAGAGTATAGGCATTTGGGAGTGTTTTTAGGCATAAAACATCATAATAAGATTGTAATTTTCGATGCAATAGTATTACATTATGAGACAAAAAACGTATTTAGTTGGTTGTTTAGTGGATTTTTTAATTTTCATGGTGGGAAGAATCATTAGATTATTTTCATAGTTAAAGATGAATCTATGTCTAAAGTCAATTCATTAGCCTTACCTAAAACAAGACACACCCTATGCACTTGGAACATAATGAAAAATTGAATTAAAAACAGAAGACTATAATGAAATATTATTTTACATTATTGGATAAATTAAAAAAAATCATGTATGGGGTTGATGGAACTTCAAAATATAAGGCTTTATTAAAATAAATCCTAGAGGAATGTGGTGATACAAATTCAATATGGTTAGACAATATGTACATAGTAAAGGAAATTGGTCTCATTGTTTCATGAAGACTACATTGAAATTATGCATTCAAAGTAAACAGTTGAGTGAGTTTTAATAGATTATTAAAGGATTAATTGAATCATAATCTCAATTTTTTGGAATTGTTCCATCAGTTTGACTATGCATTAGAAAATAAATGGTATTGAGAAATGAAGGATGAATTTGATAGAAGGGAAAACCTCCCACACAATTATTTTCCATATCATATGATCATGGTTCAAACTATTCATTTGTACACATAGAATATTTTTTATCTTTTTCATCGTGAAAACCAACTATGTTGTGCTTGTTTCCTTATGTCTTATAACCAAATAGTTTCCCCAAAAAAATTTGTTATCGGGGTAAAAGGTTCATCAAATGAAGTTTTTATAGTATTGTACAATGAATCACCTGTGAGAATTGGTTGTAACTACTTGAAATTTGATATTTTCAAGTATTTGTGTTATAGTACACTAAAAATATTTGAGAGGTTGGATATATAGTGATTTCTAGAGTTATGTATTTGTATTAAATATGCATGAAATGCCTGCAACATCCACATGGAATACAAGTCAGTTAATCATGTTGAAGAATATTTGGTAGTAAGAAAATATATATATTACCAATAGTTGGAATAAATGGAAATAAATATTTTAATAGAATCTTGTATGTTTGAAAAAGTATATATGATCATTATGTTAAATCTTAAAAATTATGTGAGGAAATTGCAAGAATCTAGAAATAATTTAACCTCAAAACATAGTCAAGAAGAATCTAAAATTGAACATTTAAAATAATCTAAAATATTATTCAAGAAGAAAGATAAAATAAAATGTGGTGATAGGTTTAAAATATGTCCAGAGAAGGAAAGAAAACACATAAATAATAATCACAATTTCCTAAATTAAGAGACACAAAACATGTATGTAATTAGTAATTTATGTTTATCTTAATGAACTACTACATGTTGTGATAACATGGATAAATAATGTTATATTGTTATTGTAGGGACGTTCTAAAGAATTATAAAATGATAGCTACCATGGTTCTCCTTTTATATATATTAATGTAGGTAATTATTATACCATAGGTTGAATAACATAAAATTTAAAAACACTTCAGAGGGAATCATATATTATGATCATTGAATTTATCATAAAATACTTTTATGAAACTATTATATTGTTTTTATTTTTAGTTATTAATATAAAATTATTACTATAATTAGAGGCATCAAAGACCAGTTTTCATCTATTCAGAGTGGAAAATTTATAAACCAATGACTCATTTCCTACTAAAACAAAAAAAAATGTTCTTCATGGTCAATTGATTTATTGAAAAAATTCATAAACTCAAAGAAACAATGAAAATATTTTATATGAAAATGCATGAAAAAATGTTGCAAGCAGTCACTCTAACAGAGAGATTTTGAAATCCTACACCATAAATCAGAATGGTTGTAGAAGTTTCAAGACTGGCATATTAATGAAAATATTTCAAAATTCTGTTAATCTATGTCTTCAACTACAAATGTCATCCCAATGTAAAAAAAATGATGAAAAAAGATTTTATAAATAATTGTGTAAGTGTATGCACTAGATACTTGATAAAATTGGTTCCTTTAATATTAAGATAATAATATTAATGTCAAATACATTTTTTGAAGGTATCCTACATTGATATTAATTACAAATATGGAAAATTACAATTTGTTTCTCTGAATGTTAACTACCCATTTGTAGTGTAATATTACCACTATGACCTTCCCATGGTCATTTCTATATATAATTTATAATTGATTTACAGTTTAAATTTCCACTTCCATTTTTCAGTTCCAAGTTGAAGTAATGGAAATTTCCATAGAAACTTTTCACATAATCAAAGTGTAAATTTCCAGTCATAGTTTATAGACAAAATTTATATTGGAAATATTCAATGATAATTTCCAATGGTAATTATATGTAGTGAATGTTTATAATTGATTCCTAGAATATAAATTGGATATTACAAAGTCATATTACAATTGTTTAGTAATCATATATTCACATATTACATAAATATCGTCTATATCAATATCTTCATCCAAATCACCAAATGATTGTTTTTACCACCTATCTACTACCCACCCAAATGATCTAAATTAAACTGAAAATTTCTTATCATGGTTTACAGTGGGAGTTTCCAATGGAAATTTCCCAAGAGAATTCTCGGTTAGAATGAAACATAGTTCATGTTTCAAATTTATTCCAAGAATATACATTGGAGACTAAAAAGTCAAATTATGGTTTAACAGATATCATAAAATCACATACTACCTCAATATCATATATATCAATATGTTCATCCAAATCACCAAATAACCATTTTGACTCCCTGTCTACCACTCATCCAAATGATCTAAATCAAAGTGGAAATTTCAAGTCATGGTTTACATTGGGTGTTTCTAGTGGAAATTTATAATGATAATTCATAGTGGTAATTCAATGTATTACATGTTTTCAATTGATTCCAAGAGTATAAATTAGATAATACAAAGTAAGATTACATATTAATAGCTATCATACAATCACATTTTAAATCAATATCATCTATATCAATATGTTCAACCAAATATCCAAATCACCATTTTGACCCCCTATCTACCACCATCCCAAATGATCTAAATCAAATAAGAAAATATCAGTCATGGTTTGTAGTGGTATTTTTTAGTGGAAATTTCAAATGAGAATTCCTAGTGGGAATTATATGTAGTACATGTTTCTAATTGATTCCAAGAATAGACATTAGAGACTAAAAAGTATTATTATAGTTTTATAGTTATCTAAATAAAAGTGAAAACATGAATTAATGGTTTATAGTGGAAATTTGGATTTATAACTCCCAGTGTAAATTTTAAAAGTGATTTCCCATTGAGAATTTTTGTGCATTGTAAGTTTCCAATTGATTCCAAGAATAGACAGTAGAAGCTAAAAAGTCAAATAACCATATAAAAACTATCATAAAGTCAGATATTACATTATAACCATTTTACCCCCAATATTTCACCCACCCAAATCATCATAACATGTAAAATCAATTAACTTTGTTAGATTTAATCATAATTTATGTTTCCTTGAATGAATGATCCAACTGTCTTCAAAGATTCTTGCTGCAACTAGATACTTTATGCTCTCAAAATCCACATATGATGTTTTACTTATTGGATTTTTGAGGAAATAAATGAACCATAAACAACTAACTGTCATTGAATTCCTTTACACTCAGTTGAGCTAGTATCAAAACACATCTTTCCAAACATTCCATTACATAAAATATGGCAATAGCACAATCCAAAGAGGAATGTTCCTACTACGGAGTATTCTAAATTATCAATTCCCATTTACATTTCTTCACATCATCTGTAATGTTTCGATTGAAAACGTTTTTCTTATTTTATTTACATAAACAAAAATAACTAATCATTCCATATTGCAATTTATTGAGAATTTTGATAAACACTGTATAAATTATTACCACACTAGTGGTATATTTAATAAAAGGGTCACTGCTTCATGTACCATAAATATGTTTCATGGAATTATAATATATAAAAAAAATTCATATCCATGACTAAAAAAGTATAATGGATATTATTTAAATTTACTAGTTCGAATAAAAATGTGCAAGACCACATACTGATAACTACTTAATTATTCAAAAAGATCTCCTTCAAATTCTTATTCTTTTGAAAACATAACTAGGAAAAATCTAATAAAAAATTAATATAAAATAATTTTTTCATCATTAACATTAAACCACCACTGAATTAACAGAAATCACTAAAAAAAATACGTCCTTGTTTAAAAAATGAACTTCAGTTGTACTGTAAAGGTGTTGGGCATAAAAGAAAATCCTTCCATTTTAGTAATTCTAGACATAGTACGTTGTTGAAATATATCTTAAATTTTCATAGTGTATGTATTAATGACATGTTTCCAAAAAATAGACAATAAAATACAAAACAACAAAGTTAGTTATGTAAACTAAAATAAAACATACCATACTCAATGGGAAACTCTTTTTTAATAAATTGATAATGTTCTTCATATTGATCTGATATGATTTATAAGTGAATTTACAAAATACACTTATGTTTTCATGGAGTTAATATTTTATTTGTGTATATATTACAATATATTAGAGGAAATTATGACTACAAAAATTTAGTTACATCGCCTCTCCTCATCAGCAGCATAAAGAAGCATTTGCAGCATCCTTGTATCATATTTCATCACTCTAATTTGTTTCTTCACCCATCCAGGAATTAACTATGATGTCTTCCAGGCCATTTCATGTCTCTTATTTGGAGTCACCTATAGTTATATATATAGGGATATTTATGCTTTATTTTCCTTACCCTACTCTTGGAACCTATGATCATTGAATTTTTTAGGCAGAAGTCGTTGTAGTAGACTATTGAGGACCTTTTACTTCTCCCGTACTTAAATCTTAATTGACTTCTGCCTCTTTATTTCTCTCTTATATACTAGTAGTTTCCATCATGTCATCTCCCATAATTTTTAATGTGATCTCCTCCATAGCATTGACTGAAGTTTTTTTTCTTTCTGAATTTCTATAATCCCAATATCCACTAAAATAGTTCAATTTTCCTCACTAGGAACTAGTTTCATCTCTTACATTTTCTTCAGTCTTACTCTCAATAATATAATTTTTAAATTATTAAACATTAATTGGGCCTCTAGTGTTCTAGATATTTTATTAAGTTTCACATTCTTCATATAATAGCCAATATTTTCCTTTGTTGAAACTTCTATCACCTGTCCTTTGATATGAATTGTAGGTTTTTTCATCAACAACCACCTAAATAGGTTGTTTTGTATGATCAATAATAAAAGGATGAACATGTTTCTTTTTCATCAATAACCATTTGAATAGGTTGTTTACCCTCAGAAGTACTTGATTGAAACCTTTGAGTTATTTGAGTCTACATGTAATCGTTTAAAAATAAATATATACATTATAATTTAATTTGAAAATAAAGGACAGCTCAAAAACATATTCTAGTGACATTAACTTAGGACTTTCTTGTAGAGAAGTATTAACATCTTTAAAACTCCACCTAACAAATAATGGTACACCATTTAATTTTAGTGGAATAATCCTAGAATTCTCAGCATGTCAATACTATAATTGTTAATATTGTTAAGAATATCTCAAGTAATTCAGAAAAAATAAACCCAATTGAAAAGCCTTAAACATCTTACTAATAAACTGAGAGTAAAAGATACAACTTCTAAGGAGTGGTGAAATTTTTTTCACCAATGTCATCAGATGGTGATGAATATCAGCACTCCAATAATAGCTTTTCACTTTTGAGATGTATTCAAAATATGTGATGAAATTTCAACCCACATAGGAACTATAAGGGGGTAAAATAATGTCACGGATGAAAAAATTGAAACCAAAGAAGCCACATCATAAAAATAATGTCATTTACTACCTTTAACAATATCAATTATGGATCTATGTAACACACCCTATGATAGTAGATAACCAACATTTTCAAACCTCCTCCTCAATATTCCTAATCTATTTGTATTTAATTTGTAGGAAACTGAAAATTGTATGTTACCATCCTCAATTCAATATATATATAATATCTCAGCAATTGTTAACACAATCATCCATTACGATATGTTAAAAAATTTTAAATTCAAATTGTACCTCTATATAAAAAATAAAATAGAGCCATCAGTTTTTTTAAAATCATCGAATGGAAATTTTTTATTAAGAAATACTTTAAACAGCTGCCAAAATGGTCTCCTTTAAAGAAATTTTATCCGATTCTTAGTAATATTTGCTCTCATACCACTAAATATTTTTCACAACCTAACCATTAAAGAAATATAATATCCTTTAGTTAATGTAGAGGATTATTCTAGCAATAAAAAATAGTATCCCTAACAAATTATTATCTCATAAACAAAATAAGTGAAAACAAGAAACAACTAGTAGAAATTAACACTAAAAAATTCTAAATGATTCTATAAATTGTTATCTACATGGTAATTCCCATTCGGAGTTATTGGTGGAAATTTAAAAATTATTTATTCAATTGTTTTCTAGTTGGAAATTGAAATTAAATTCTATTAAGAATTTACAGTAGAAATGTACACTAGAACATTCCACTATGAAATTTTACTAGAAATTTCCATAGTAAATTTCTAATCAGGGTTTCCACTTTAAATTTACAAATGTAATTTCCACCGGGAAATACCAGTGGGACTTCCTAGTAGTGTTTTCCATTATGAATATCACATAGGAATTTTCACTATGAATGAATAGTGGAAATTATTGGTGGAATTTCTATAGGATAATTTAAACAAAGAAATTTACACTTGCAATTATCAATAGAAATTTTCAACTCATTTAAGTATAATTTATTTAGAAGTTTCAAGTTTTAATTGAATATAATTTGGAATGACTATTGGAGTGTACATTGGGAATTCACACTGAAAATTTCCTTTAGGAATCTCCACTAGAAATTTCCACTGTGAATTGACACCAAAACTTTCCACTGGAAATTTCTACTAGGAATTATTGGTGGAAATTTTGAAATTGATTATAAATACTTTTTTACTAGTCAGGATATTTTAAATGAATATAATAGGTAGTTTCCACTGTAAATTTCCTCTTGAAATTTCTAGTCAATTTTATACTGGGAATTCACACTTTGTAATTTACCAGTGGCACTTTACACTCTATAATATTTATTAAGGAATGACAGTGGGAATTTTAACTATAAATAACTCTAGTGGAAAATATGACTACTGAGATTTCAAGTTATAGTGCATTGAAAACATAATATGGAAGTAGATAGGTGACCAGCAATCAATTCAAAATTAAAAATATGTTTTGGAATCTTTTGAAAATTATTTAAAGAAATTTAAAATTGTAATAAATTTGAGATTCATGTAGGTATTCTTATTGGAAATAAGAAATATAAATTACTAGTGCATAAAAATGATGATTAAGAATGTCTACATGGAATTTCCACTGGGAATTACTAGTGGAATTTTCACTGAGAAATTTCCACTATGAATATCATCGTAAATTTTCAACTTATTGAAGTAAAATTTATTCTATAGTTGGAAATTATAATTAAATTTAATTTGGAATGACCATTAGGGATTACAATATGAATTTCCACTAGGAATTTCCACTGGGAATTCCCACTGAAAATTTTCAATGGGAATTGCCTTTTAAAATTTCTACTAGGAATTTCGGTAGAAAAATTCCACTGGGAATTTCAAATATAAATTTAAACTAAATATTTCTACTCGTAATTTCTATTATGAATTTCTACTAGGAATTCCCATTGGGAACTGTGGCTAGGAATTTCCTTTGGGAATGTCCACTTGTAATTTCTATTGGAAATTTCTATTGGGAATTGCGACTAGGAATTTTCATTGTGAATTTCCTCTGGGAATGTCCATTAGGAATATTTAATGGGAATATCTACTAGTAATTTCCACTATAAATGACCATTATGAATCTCTATTGATCAATATTGGTGTAAATTTTAAATTGATTATAAATAATAGTTTACTAGTTGGAATTTATTAATGAAGATTACAGGGAATTTTCAATAGGAATTTATCTAATAATTTTGATTTTATTTTCTATTGGGAAATAAAAATATGTAATTTATAGTGTAACTTTACACTCTATAATTTTTAGTAGGGAATAACAGTTCTAATTTTAAATAGAAAAATCTTCAGTGGAAAATATAACTACATAAATTTCTAGTTATAATGCATTTAAAAAATCATCTTAAAGTTAACAGTAGAAAACCAATAAATTCAAAATTAAAAATATGTTTTGGAATCATTTGAAAATTGTTAATGGAAATTAATTGTGGAAATAAATTTGGAATTTAAATGGATATTCCCAGTGAAAATATGAAATAAAAATTACTAGTTCATAAAAATTCTAAGTAAACATACCTGCTTGGAAATTCCAGGTGTGAATTCCATATTATAATTCCCACACTAAATTACCAGAATCAAATATCAGTGAATAAAAATTCCCAGATGAAATAACTATACTAAATATCCATTTTCAATCCATAGTGGAATGTATTAGAAGATATTTTAAATTGTATTCAACTTTCAAATCAAACTGCAAATTTTCATTTGACATTTACAATTATAATAAATTCGAAATTAAAATTCCTTGATATTTAGTGGAATAAAAATTACCAATAGAAATTAACAATGAAAATTTATACTCTAAATACTAACTGGAAATTCCTTGTGAAAATTTCCACAGGAAATTCCCAGTGATAATTCCCACATGAAATTCCTAGTGGAAACTCAAAATAAAAATTATAAAAAACATTCTCACTTGAAAACTAATTCCACTACAAATTTACAATAAAAAATCACTATAAAAATTCAAGAAATAATATTTTCCAAATACTCAAAAAGAAAAATAGTACATTACAAATTTAACATTTCCAATTAATTATAAAATTTTAATGGATGCTTCAATTTATTTAAAGAAAATCAAAAAATCAGTTTTAATTACTAATAGAAAATTACTACTATAAATGTACATAACTTGTGGGAATTGAACCTAAAAAATGGAAGTATAAATTCACACTAAAACTCATTTTCATAAAAGTAGAAATGGACAGTTGAAATGCATAGTGGAAAATAATTATAAGTTCCAATTAAATTTCACATACTTTTAACTACTGTAAAACCAAGTAAACTTCCACTAAAAATTTCTAATTGAATATACTACTAGAAAAAACCCAAATAATCATATTAATGGTATTTTATTTATTGATATTCATGATAAAAGACATATATATTGTAAATATACCCAAAAATAGAAAAAAAAACATCCCTATAGATACCCAGACACACCAATACGTACTAACACAATAAAAATATCTCTATCTACTTAGCTCCAGAAATTTATAAATAAACACCCAAATATGACTCTATCTTAGTGAAACTATTTAATTATAAAAAAAATAACGAACATAAATCATATAAATCACCTCTCATATTCTATACTTATTGGTAAAAAAATTATACTAAAGTTGTATAATTTCAGTTAGTAAGGGGTTCACTGAAAGGTTAATGGATGGTTTGGCTGAGAGATTCATTGAGCGGTTCTCCAATGGGTTCATTGAGGGATTCACTGAGTGAATCGCCAATAGAATCACAGATCGTTTGCTGAGGGATTTACCAAGTGGGTTACCAATATAATTAGGGATTGGTTTACCAAGGGGTTAATTGATGCAATCACTGAGGGGTGTTTCAAGGGTTTGTTGATGGAATTGTAGAGGGATCCAGTGGGCAGCCAATATTTTTCAACTGGGTTCCTAATTTTCTTTTCAAACCCCATGACCGATCGAAAGGGATATAAAACATAGTACCCACCTAGAACTCATTCAATGTCCAATATGATAGTCATGTTTATGGTCGAAAATTAGATGATATTTTTGGGGTTTTTATGGTTTCCCACCCCTCCTCTTTTCCCATCAATCTCATTGTTCCCAAAAGTTTTCTACCATCTCAACAGAGATCCTTTGCTTTTAATTACTTATTTAAAGTTCATGGAAGCATTTTATCTTCTTTTATTCTCTTTGATAGTATGTTTTATCCATAATCATCCCCTCAATGATTCATTCAATAGGTTTTCCAATGAATATTTGGTCCTTCATAAACATGAGGTGGTGGGTTTTATTGATTCTTGGAACATCCTTATTTGCTTTCATAATGAATAAAACATGATTACTATGTGTTTTGGAACTCTTCACATCTTCAATTTGGTTTTTTTATATCTCTTTAGATGATATTTTAACTTTCATATTGAACATGACTCACCTTTAGAGATGATTTTGATCGGCCTTCCCAATTCATCCCACACATTTTAAAATCTAGAAATATTCAAGATGATCAGAAATCTGGTTATTCGATATCTTTTATTGGATCAAAGGACACAAACCATGAGTTAGCATATCGAATCATAATTTTTTTAGAGATTGATGTTTTGAATCCCCGAGTTAATTTCGTCTGTATTGAAATTGATGGTCAATATAAGTATAAGAAAAAGGTCTTCATAGAGTCCTTGAATGATTTTTGTTATCTCTATTCTTGGAAATAATATTCATCTCGTAAGAGTATGTGTATTCCCTATTAAGGTATCAGGGAAGAACTATTAAAAAAAGTCCTCAGGAGTTCAAGAAGAATACACCAACATAAGTGGTGCTAAAAATAGATCTCTCAACATGTTTGGATCTAGGCTTGATGAAAATAGGATTGATATAGTTCCCACTAATACATTATGGAATAAATATTTTCAGGTCGGTGAGGTGGTGATATACCTAAACAAAAATAAAACTAGTGATGGAAAGAAGATTATAAATTTAGATAAAACCCAATGTGAGGTAATCGATTCCTCTTATACTAGAGTAGTGAAATGGTACATCAATTCACTAATGGTGTCTAGAGAAAAATCTATTTATACTAAGGGTGGACCTATAAGGTATAATTATAGACCCATTTTTCTAGTTCAAGTTCATTTTGTTTAAGAATAGTGCATCATAGGGTCTAGTTGGTCTAGTAGATCCCAATAATGTCCAGAACTATATGTTCCTTCAGAAGAATCCATTTTTAATTAAAACTCATAATAAGTTTATGACATTTGATGATGATATGATTAAATCAGATGAGGGGTGGAACAATAAAGAGGTTTGATATGAATGGTAAAATAATCATGGTGGAATCATGTATAATAATAATTTTGAAAAGGAAATTGTTACCCATACATAATCCTTTGAGGAAAAGGATGAGGTTCAAGTGGAGGAATATCATTGGTCTACTACTAAGAAAGGAAAGAAAATAGTTTTGGACTCAACATATTTAAAAACCCCATTAAGAGGTCGCAAAGATGGAGGGATTATTAATATTTACCTAGGCACACAGTCATAATATTTTTGTGTAAATATCATCTTATTTTAAATATGGTTCTTGAAGTAACTAAATCTCTAGCCCAAGAACTATAAGTGTAACCATAATAGAATATTTCTATCCCCAAGATTGTTAGTGAGGTCTAAAAAAGTTAGAATAAGAGGATAACTCTTTCTCCAATATTTCTCTAGGAAAATTAATTATTATTACGTACAATTCACCAAGTCTTCTCCTAATGAATGTTTTATAGCCTATGTTGGCACTGAAATGACTCAGGAGGAGGTTGATAGAATATCATAAGTGAAATAACTTTAGGAACTTGATAAAAAAATGTGAGAAGTGGTTCAGATCACATCTTGATTACATTTTTGGGATATTAACCATGATTCTTTCCCCATTGATGGCTACTTAGAGGCAATGGAACTTTTCACCAATGACATTGAATATACTCTCTAGCTTCATCTTGGAAATGATATAAGAGACCTATTCTGTAAATATATGAGTGAACCCTCTAGCATGAAGAGTAATTAGGTTGGTCGATCTACCTCGTTTGTGATTTTTTTGTAGAGTCACGAGCAGTTCCAATGATAGTTTTATTGTCTTTGGGTTTGGGTATTTTGTGAGGTTCCAACTTAACACCTTAAAGTGATTTTTTTGTAAATAAAAATATGGTATTTGAGAGAATTATAATTAATAATTCTTAAATGTAATTAATAATTGACTATTAATTTTATAAAATATAATATATAAATCTATAATTAGTAATAATAATATATTTATATATTAAAAATTATAAATATATAAAAATATAATTATTAAAATTCATACTTTTAATTTTTTCCTTCAAAATGGGGGAGAACACTGAAGTGTATACTTGAATATTTTGTTCATATTTCTATAGAGGAGGGGGAATCAAAAGAATATAACAATATATTTTTGTATTTTAGGTCATATAACTTCATGTATAATGGTTCTTCATGAGATTCATTATCAAATGCAAGAGATTTTATGAATATTTAGAAATAAATTTGATCACATGCCTGAAAAAATTGATGATACAAATATTAATGTACCATCAGTTTTCAATACACCAATTTGCAGTATCAACAAAAAAATGTACTAGTGGGGTTAAGAAATATTTATATCAATGAAAATCACTAGGATTTATTCAAAGCATTAAAAGTGTATATCTATTAAGATACCTCAATATAATGAGAAAATGGAAAAAAATTAAGTGGTTTTATTGTAGTGAAATTCTATTTAATTCACTTATAGTCTATTCATTCAATCAATTTTTGGTAAAATTTAATCCATTAGACTTGGTCTTATTGGTCTTAAATTTGATGAAGTAATGTTTTACTTGTTGCAAGAATATAAAAATGAATTTCAGTTACTAATTGATAATCATCGATTGAAATGTGAAGAGTGGGTGTGCCTGTTGATTGGAATTTGGACTGATACAAGACAGCAAACCTTGATCAATTTTTTTGTTTATTCTTTAGGTGGACTATTTTTTCAAAAAAAATTGACGCCTATAGGATGGTTAAAGATGCAAATACTTTTTTTCTTTATTTAATGAGTATTTTGTGTGGAGTTTTTTTTAAATAGATTTTTCAACAAAAATTTTTAAATAAGCCTTGTTCCATTTTTTTGTGGAAAAATATGACCCAAATGTGGTAGGGACCCTGCCACCTTTGGGTTTTTTCACTCAGGTGAAAGGTGTCAAGGGCCTTACCGCCTTTTCCAGAATAAAAAAATTATTTTAAATATAGATATTTGTATATTAAATTTTTGTGTTTATATATATATTAATATGTCAAAAAAATCATCAAAATTTGTCCCCTATTTTATATACAGCATTACTTTCATTAAAGTAGTTTAGAATTATGACAGAAACCATCACCCATGACCCCCTTTTATAATAGGGTTGGCCCTGGAAATTATTATGTATTTTTGATGCGGGGTTCTGATTCTCCTTTTCCTATTAAGAATTAATAATATTATTATTATTAATCTTCTTTTAGTCAATTAATAATAAATATTAAATAATAATAAATAATAATTAACTATTAATGTTTACTACTAAATATTAATAACTAACTAATTTATAATATTAATATTCTAAACAATATTAATTAATACTATTAATTACTAATAAATTTTTTATTTTTTATAGTTATTAATGAATTAAAATATAAGCATTATTTAATTACTTACTAATAACATTAATTACTAATTAAAATATTAATTATTAATTAAAAATTAATTATTATTAAATAATTATTAATAAATAATTAAAATTATTATTTAGTTACTAAATATTAATAATAATTATTAAATTATTAAATTGTTGATTGCTAATTAATTATTATATTAGTATTATTTAATTAAATAATTATTGATAATTAATATTAATTATTAATTAATATTAATTATTTATTTGAAAATATCAATATTAATTAATAATAAATATTAATTAAATAATATTATTAACAATTTAATAATATTAATTTCTTCAAAATATTAATTACTATTAAATATTAATTACTAATAAATATTTAAAAAATTTATTTTAATTATTAAAAATAATAATATCATTTTTAGTTATTAATTAATTAGTAAATAAGAAATATTTAGTTACTTATTAATAATAATTATTGAACTATTAAATTACAAATTGTTAATTAATTATTATTATATGAGTATTAATTAATTAACTAATTGTTGTTAATAAATATTAATTACTAATAAATATTAATTAATAATAAATATTTATTAAATAATGTGATTTAATATTTAATAATGTTAATTTATAATAAATATTAATTACTAATAAATTTTAATTACTAATAAATATTTAAAATTATTATTTAGTAACTAATTATTAAAACTAGTAATATAATTATTAGTTATTAATTAATGAGTAATTATACAATATGTATTTAATTATTAATAATATTAAATAAAAAATAACTAATTAATTGATTATGAATTATGAATTATTATTAATTATTATTATACAATTATTAATAAATATTTAAAAATACTATTTAGTAACAAAATATTTTTAGTCATAATTAAAATTTTAAAATAGTAATGATTAATTAATTATTATTACAATATGATTATTTAACTAAATAATTATAAGTAATTAATATTAATTAATATTAAAAAGTATTTAACAAAATAAAATTCTAATAAACATCAATTACTAATAAATATTTAAAATTATTCATTAGTTACTAATTAATAATTATTTTTATTATACATTATATGCTTACTATTTAGTAATTATTAATACTTTTTTAGGAATTATATATTATTTAATTTCAAATTAATTAAAACCTATTATTTATTATTAACTTTTTAGAAATTAATTAGTTGTTTAATAATATTATTAATTAATAATTAATTATATTAATTATTTTTTTCAAAAATATTAATAATATAAATTAGTTAATTATTAATACTTAGTAGTAAAAATTACTAGTTAATTATTATTTATCAGTAATTAATATTTATTTTTAATTGACTAAAAAATGATTAATAACAATAATATTATTAATTCTGTGTTGGAAAGAGAGAACATGAATCCCACAATAGAAATCCCGAATGATTTCTAGGGAAAGTCCTCTTATAAAAGGGGGTCATGGGTGATGGTTTTTTTGAGAATTCCAGATTGATTTAATGACAGTAATACTGGATATAAAATAGCAGATAAATTCAGTTGAAAATTTTTGTTATATATATATATATATATAAATAAAATTTAAAATTTAAAATCTAAAAATATGCAAACATGAATATATAAAATGAATTATTATTATTATTTTGATTCTTCCAAAGGAGGCAAGGACCTTGCCGCCTTTCCCCCAAATGAAAAAAAACTTAAAGGTTGTAAGGGTCCAGCCGCCTTTGGGACATATTTTTCCAAAAAAATTGGCATATACAGATTTAAATAAAAAAATCATAAAAAAAACTTATATAAAGAAACTTATATTGGGTGGGTCAGTTTGGAAATAATTATGCATGTGGTTACTGAAAATGCATCCAATTATCTATCTTACCAAACGTTGGTTCAAGATAATTAAAAAATATCTATTGGTCACATTTTTCTACATATTGTTTGAATTTAATTCCAATGGATATTGAAAGCATGACATTTGTGTCATATCATTCCCCAATATTTTTTATAATCATTAGATTTTTATACATTCATATGGTTTTCTTATTATTGATTAGAAGAATATATGGTTTGAATGTAATTGTGCATCGAGGTATAATAAGTTTTTCTACTAATTTCATCTCATTGAAAAGTATATGTGATCAAAAGCAAGACTTGAAATATTTTATTATGAATAAACATTTTATCAAACACAAATTTTATATTCCAATTATTATAAATTATTTAATATCATTATATTAGATAGTTAATTTTGGATCAAATGATTTTAGATTACGTGAATCATGTCACCCCTTATTCGATTATTGTGAATTTTTGATGAAAATGAAAACTCAACTTTGTTATAAGTTTATGAAGGAATGTAAAGTGGATAAAATGGAATAAAAAAGATATTCCATATATGTAAATTGTAATATAATCCTTATAACAATAACATTAAATCTTTTTGGGATAAACACTTGATTTTGGATCATTAAGTCAATACATTTTTTTGAATCCTTTTATATTATACAAATAAGGTCTTTTTGAAATGGTAAGGACCATAGATAAAGTTCCCAGTGATCTAGTGTGGTTATAATATTAGTAACCATCATTAAAACAATAAATAATATTCATTATTTAGTTAATAATTCACTTTCTCAGATATTGAGGATATTTATGGTTTATATTTTTGGATAATTATGTCATAACTCTTACATAACAAACCCATATAAAAAATGGACCCTTATACTCAGTATTAATTTTTGTAACAATATAAAACTTTTAAAATGAAATTAGTTTTCTTTTCATTATAAAAACATAATGACTTTTAACATTTATTATTCTTTGTTCACACTCATCCTTAAACACTATTAAAAATATTTAAAAACATGAGAAGAGAACAAAAAAAATCAGTAAGGGGTGGAAAATTAATAAATATGTTAGTCGAGTGAAAACATTAAAACCCATAAAATGATTAAATTTATCTAAATATTCTTTGATTATATGAAATAAAACATACCCACATTAAAAACACACTTTTTCATCAAAGAAAACCCTTCAAACCCATAACAAGAAAATAGAAACCCTTTTAGAAAACTTATAGCATCATATTCATAAATTATGTTTACTAATGTCGGAAATAAATAGATCCCAATTAAATACTTAGGATAAACCACTCTTTTTAACTCCTGCCTTCTTTAATTTGATGAAAATTAACATTGAATAATGCATTGGAGTGCTATATCGGGATCACACATTCGTATAAGTTGTATAAGGCTCACCCATTTAAATAAGATATATCAGGATCACCCATCAACATCCATATTTATCAAGTACCATATCACTTATAAAACATTTTATTCTCATACTTTTTCATTATAAAATCCTAAAACCCTCTTTGTAACTAATAATAAATTCATTTTTCATTTTTACAAAAAATAGGGAGAAATGTTCCTTTTCTTAAAAAATAATTAAAATAAAAAATCCAAGATATTTCAAAATTTATTTCAGTTGAAAATAACCTTGGTAAATTTTAAAGGAATATTAAAATTAATTAAATTTTATTATAGTGGTAAAATCAATTCAGGATGAATATTTTAAAGAACAACAGTCTTTTACACTTTGGTAAAAAGATTCAAAAGTGACCCATAGAAAAACATTAAAAAGGATTCATTTTTAAACCATTGTAAAGAAATTTTTATATGGTAAAAATTAAATTTATAAACCATTGAATCATAAATTATAATTTTACTAAAATATTTAAAAGAATATGGACATGTAAGAGAAAGAGTTTTAAGATAAACATTAAGAGATAATTGTTTTCAAATGAAAGTGCCTTACATTGAATCTGACTCATCACATACACTATTTATATTACATAATAATAAAATTATTTTAATTATTTACATCATTAATATAATTTTTTGTGGTCATTCCATTATAATTATAAATTTTATATAATTTATGACCATGTTTTATTTAGTTACTTCATCAGTTAAGTTTATATCAGACGTTTTGAGGACGTTCAGTCCATTATCCCAAAAAACTTCGGTGGGATGAACATGATCAAAGTAGTCATTATTAATTCATATCAATAATAATAATACTGAAATATTTATAGTTTTCATAGGTTAATATAACTTTTAAAAACAAAAATGAATGATGGTTATTATGATACAATCACGGAGATGATAAGTTTTACGTATACATGAGTAACGCTTCCATTTTTCAATAAACATAAGGGAAAGAAGATAACTATTATTTTATATTTATATAATTATTATTATATCCTAAATATAATATTATATCTTTAAATACACTTATTTATACCATCCTTATGATGTAGTGATGAAAAATGAATCACATCTCTCGGTGGAGGTGGAAATCCACACGTACAAACGACATTATCATTTTTCAATGGATGAAAAGGAAATAAAATATATGATTTATTATATTTATAGATTTATAATTATGTCACTAATTTCATATATATATATATATATATATTAAATCCATAATTATAACCATCTGTGATTGGTGGTGATGGAAAATAAATTACATTAGTTCGTGAGGTGGTAGTCCACCGTACACACAAACGATGGTTTTGTTTACAATTAAATGATGAAATATATAGATATTGGTTATTAAATTAAAAAAATAACATATAATCATATGTAATATTATTATTTTATTATTTAATCATGGTTTAAGAATATTTTAATTAGGTTTAAGATTAAGGAAGATAAAAACCATCAGTTAAATTATATACCTTTTCTTGGACAAACTTTTTTTTCTTTACACCTTAATCCCTCTAAGGTTGAAATTATGCCTAAAATAATACCATTATAAAATTTTAAGGGATTTATTAAGATATTATATCTAGTATTTTATTATCTATATCTCATAAAAGTTGTAAGGAAGATAAGATATGTGGTTTCCTTTTATAAGTGAGGGGAGGGGCAGTCTTGGAATTAAATAAAGTATTAAATTAATACAAATTAATTTTCACATAAAAGTGGTACAATTTTGATATTATTAAAATATAGGATCATTATTAGTCTAAATAATCTCATAAAATAAAATTTGGATAATTTCACATTATTGTTTCACCCTTATCTCTTTGTTTTAACCCCTCGTTAACCCTTTGATGATTACAACAATATTAAAAAATACTATTTAGGGGTCAATAAAGTTAATATAAAAAGAAAATTGTCCCATAAATGGACCATGTTTTATATTTTAAACCATATTACATTCAATTTTCTAAATATCATATTTTTATGAATTTTAAATCATTTCATAAAATATTAATTATTATGAAATATCATTAATGTCTTTTTTGGAACTATTTATTTACATTGATTTTAAATTTATCAAGATAAAAATTTAATATGAACATATAATTTTAAAAGATACCTAATTATATATATATATATTTATATAAATTTATTTTATACTATAAATCACCCAATAAATATTACTTATAGAGTTACTATAATCATTTACATGATTTTTCTACTACTTGCACAAGTACTGTATCAGTGTTGCTTAAGAATATAAGGTACTTATTTCATCACTAAAAAATATAAATAAATTAAAATCATAAAAATAAATAAATAAATTTAAAAATAAACTCATTTATTCATTAAATATGTATATTTACTCACATCTGTGTCGTGAAAATTTATTTATATGTAATTTTGATATTTTTAGCCTTGCACAAGAATTGCACAAGAATTTGGATAAGTCACTTGTTATATAACTCCAAAATTCACATATATACATAAATATAATAAATAATACTTAATATTTATTAAAAATTTATATTAAATACTTCTTCACTCTAAAATATTATCTTTAAGTCACTGAATTTGACATTTCTAGTGTCTCGCAGGCACTACGTCATCACTGAAAATGATTTTCATATTTATAACAGAATAAATTATAATTTAAATGCTAAGAATTATTTTTATATCATATTTTATTATATTATGATACATTAGTCTTTCTATAAGTTTCGTAAATTTTTATTTCATATTTATGTCTTGGAGATATCATAAAAGATATTGTATTTCAAAAAAAACTGCATTTTTTTACTATCCGCTAAAAAATTAACTTCTTCCGAAAAATCTCAAAACTTCATCCTAATATAATTTTAATATTATGATTTAAATTATTATTTATTTTTTATCAAATAAAATTTATAAAATTTTTATAATTAAATTATAATATTTTCTCACAAGAAGCAATAATAACCTTTTTTAATGGAAACATATTTTTGAAGAATAAAATGACATTACTGAAAATTTAGGTTTATTTAATAACCATTAATAAATAAATTTTTATTTATTAACACCATTATGTAAATATCATAATTTATTTAATCTTGGTCATACCTTTCAATTCAACACTTTGGCTATAACAATCATATTTAAATTATAATATGTTTTGGTTCATTTATGTTCGGTGTTGGATTTATTTTACACTATCAAACAAAGTGTTCTATTAAAATTATAGGGAGTTACATTCTCCCTCCACATTTAATAAATTGTGTCTTCAAAAATTTATCTTGATCTTAGTAATCAGAGTTTTTAAATTTGAAAATACCTTTATTTAAAATCCACATCCTAAAAAGGATTAATAAAACATTCTCTTCAAAAGAGGGGAAGGAAAATATGAAGGCAATGTGGACTAACATATAAATAGGTTTAAAAATAGTATAACATTAGTGGAAAGTGAAAATATGTACATGTTTTAAAAATTAATGTTTAAATAGTGATAGAGAGTAAAAGATAACATTGAACATAATAAATTGAATGATCATGGGAAAGTTAATGACCATAAGCCCATAAATCAATGAGGTGTGAAAATACCATCAATTCATTTTAAATGAAGTCAATAATATAATTTTTTTATTTAAAAATCATTTTCCAAGAGTTTGAGGAATTTTTTTATCTTATATACTAATCAACTTAGAAAATATACTTACTTGACAAGTAAAATTTCAAATTTTAATCAATTTTCACCACAATATCATCTGTTACTCCAAAAAATGAGTATTAAAGATGAATTATTCGTGCCTAAATAACTAAAATTAACTTAAAACATATAACATAATACTCAAAAGGATAAAAATATATTACCCCTATATCTATTTATTTACCAAAACTAAAATGGTTAGAATAAGGTAAGATAATATTCAATATGACTAAACCCTCATATGAAGAAATTAAATATTAATATCTAAATCCCCTAAAATAACAACCAAAGTTTTATATAAATTATTAAATAGATAACTACCCTTAAAATTCTTAAAAAATATTCCTTACTAGTTTTCAAACAAAATAATTATAAGTATTTTATCACATATAATTCTGAGATTAATTTAGCATTTATCTCCAAATAAAATTCGTAACTCAAAAAATCATATGCCCAAAAATTCATATGTCATAATCATATAATAAATAAAATATGACAATATTTTCCAAAAAAATCATAAATTATCATAAATCTAATACAAAATCACATATACTTCTAAAATATAATTCAAGCTTTATTCCTCAAGTAAAGACTCATCTTAGAAAAAATTATTTTCATTTACCTTAATCACATATTGTACCCCAAAAATAGGGAACTTCTCTACAAATAACATTAATCACTTAGTCACCAAATCACTTCACAATCCCATGATTATATATATGATAAATCATATGTTCCCAATATATAATAACACTATTCTTTTAATTAACCACTACCCCAACATTCAACATCATCTTAACCTAAGTGGTTATTAATACCTTTAAACTTATTTCTATAAAATATAAAATTATTATTACTCAACTAATATTTTCCCAAAAACACATATTAAACCCAAGGATTGTATTACAATAAATTTCACACAAAATAAAATAAATAATCTTAAGATTTCATCACATAAAACCTAAAAAAGGATGTATATGCCTTTTAACTTCTGATGAACCTTAAAATTATAAACCAATGATAGTATCGATAAATCTTAAGTTAACCTCACATGAAAGAATCCTAACCTCCAAATTTATCTTAACCCTCATCTGATACCAACTAGAAATAAAAATCATTAAAACATTACATAATATTGGGTTTTTATTCAATAATAAAACTTTTTAAAATTTCAAGTATATTTATAGTTTATATTTTTATAGAATTATCTTGTAATAATTACATAACAAAACCATATATTACAAAGTATACACTTCTTCTCAGTAACCATTTTTCTCACAATATAAAACTTTTAAAATAAAATAAATATTATTTTGATAAAAAAATATTCATTAATTTCAAATTTAGTTATTTTTTCTATTATTCATCCTTAAACCCTATTATAACATTTAAAAAATATGGGGTCAATACAAAAATATCAATAAGGGTCATAAAAGTAAGAAATAAATTATTTTAGTGAAAAACAAAAAAAACCCATAAATGTTTTACCTTTCTCACAATATTCGTTAAGGATATGAAATAAAACATGCCCCTAAAAAATCACAATTTTTTTCTCAAAAATAATATTTAAAACCCATAGAAAGAAAATGGATACCCTTTTGGTCAACTTAGAGCATCATATTCATTACTCATGTTCACTCATGTTAGAAATAACTGGATCTTAGTTAAATCCATAGGCTAACAAAATCTCGTTAACTCCCTCCTTATTTATTTTAAATAAATAGAACAATACCCAATTAATTAGAGATTTATATATGGCTCCCCTATGTGTGAAAGCTATATTGGGCTCACTCATTCATATAAGCTATACTGGGCTCGCTCGTTCATATAAGTTTTATTAGGATCAACCTTCATCAACTATAATGATAAACTAAAATATCAAAAATAAATAATTTTATTCTTTTACCCCTTTATCATAAAACTATTAAAAACTCTTTTAAAACCATAATCAAAACATTTTTCATTTTCATATAAAAATAGAGAGAAATGCCCCTTTTCTTAAAAACTATTTAAAACAAAATAAAATGTTGTGAAAATTATATCTATAGAAAATAACCATTATAAATTTTAAATGAATATTTAAATCAATTATAATTAATGACTAGGATAATCTATTTTATGTTGTATATGTTAATGCAAAATATTCTTTTACACTGTGGTAAAAAGAGTCAAAAGTGATCCATGTGAAACCCTTAAAAATATTCCACTACATAACATTATAAATAAATTAAAATATTTTTTAAAATAAACATAGAAAACAATTTAAAAATAAATAATAATTTTATTGAAACATTTAAAATAATATGGACATGTAATGAAAATATTTTGAAGGGAAACTTTCAAAGAGTGTTTTTTAAAATAAAGTCCCTTGCATTGAATTTGATTTATGACATATGTTATTTATATTCATAAATAATTAACTTATGTAAATTATTTTCTTACTTAAGAACACTTGTAATATTAATTACATTATAATTATCACTTTCATATCATTTATGACCATGTTTTATTTATTTACTTCAGTGGTTAATTTTATGGTAGACGTTTTGAGGATGTTTGGTTCATAATTCCAAAACAGCTTTCATATGATGAACATAGTTAACAATTTTGTTAATAAATGATCTCTATAATAATAATAATAATGACATAATTATAATTTTTTGAACATTAATTATACTTTTAAAAATAATCATGAATGATGGTTATTTTGTTACAATCACAGAGACGTTAGGTTGTACATACGCTAGAGAAACATTTCCATTTTTCAACGAACATAAGGAAGAGTAGTTAAGTGTAATTTTATCTTTCTAGAATTATTTTTATATTAATTATATCATATTATATATTTAAATACACTAATATATACCATCCATGTGATGCGGTGAAGAAAAACAAATCACATTGGTTCGTGGAGGTTGTAATCCATACGTACACACGAACGACATTGTCAATTTTTAATGGTTGGAAAGGTAATTAAATAGATTATATTTTATATTTAAATAATGTTAATTATTTCATTAATATAACATATATACATTAATTTAATAATTATAACCATCTGTCATAAGTGGTTATGGAAAATGAATAACATCAGTTTGTGAGGTGGTATTCTTCCTTACACATGAATAAGGATTTGTTTCCCATTAGATAATGAAGGAGATGAATATAGGCCATTAAATTAATATAATAAATTATTATATTTAATATACTTATTTTATTATTTAATCATGGTTTAAGAACATTTTATGGATGTATAGTAAGAAATGAAGCTTAACAAATCGATTAAAAACTATACCTCTTCTCCGTACAACCTCATTTTCTTTACACATTAAACCATATAAAGGTTTTTATTATTCTAAAAATAAGAACTATAAAAATGTTTAGTAATGTTATGAAGGTATTTTATTAGTAATTTTAGGAAATATAGTGCTCAAATGGTGTGAGAAAGAGAGGAGAGGGGGTTCCCTTTTATAAGTTGGAGGAGGGGCTCTCTTGGAATTACATAAAGTATTAAATTAATATAAATTAATTTTCCTATAAAAATGATTCCAAATTGATATATTTCTAATATATAATTATTATTATTCTAAATCCACTCATATAATAATTTTTTACAAGTTTTGGTTATGTATTCACCCTTATCTCTTTTTTTACCCCCTGTTAACCCTTTTGATAATTATCATGATATCAATGTTTTTTAATATTTAGGGCTCAAAAAAATACTATAAATGTAAAATTTACCAATAATTGGATAATGTTTAATATTTTGAACCATTTAATATAAAGTTGTCTGAATATAGTATTTTTATAAATTTAAATAATTTAATAAATTATTGTTTATTATAAAATTTTATTAATGTCATTTTTAGAACAATTAATTTACATTGAATTTAAAGACATTGTGATAAAAATAGAATAAAAATATAGAATTTTAACACACCCCTAATATGTTATATCTATATATAAAATTCTTGGGAAACTATAAATCATCCAAGAAATATTACTTTTATGTATTTTAAAATCATTTACATGATTTTTCTAGATCTTGTGCAAGAACTGTGTGGGTGTTGTATAATTATTTAAGGTAATTATTTCCCCACTAAAAATTAAAAAAAATTACCATCACAAAAATTAATAAATTAAATTTAAAATAAACCTTTATATACATTCAAAATATATTTTTAATTCTATATATTATATGAAAAATTATTTAATATGTTATTTTGACTTTTCTAGCGTTGCGCAAGTATTGTACAAGAATTTGGAAATTAAATTTTTATTTAAATAAAAAATTTATATCTATATATAAAAATAATCAATAATAATTCATATTTATTAATAAATTTGATCAAATACATCATCCTTATCATATATTATCTTTAAGACACCAAATTAGACCTTTCTAATGTTGCGTAAGCACCGCGTCTACACTGAAAATGATTATCATATTTATCATGTAATAAATTATAATATGTATTTATTGGATTATTTTATTATTATATATTTACTATATTAACATAAATGAGTCTTTATATAATTATAATAAAATTTTATATCATATTTATTTCTTTTAAGTATCATAAAAGATATTTTATTTCATAAAAACTGTACTTTTCACTATTGGCAAAAAAATAAACTTCGTTAGAAAAATATCAAAAATATCACTAAGATAATTGTGATATTATGATTTGAGAAAATTTATCCTATTTAATAAATAAAATTTCAAAAATTGTAATGTAACACCCCGACCCTAGTTACCTAGTGTAACGCCCCGACCCTAGTTACCCAGAGTCGGTGCATTCTTACATAACATTGGCATGATCATGAGAAAGATCAAGTCTCGAAAGACCGATTAGTTTAGTAGCCTTGGAATAACTAGATACATCCATAAATTTTTACATTACATCATAAAAAAAACATCTTGTCTTCATATCCCCTCATACTATCCCTGCAGGTCATTCATAAATTACTTCTTCATAATCCTGGAAAAAAAACATTGAAAGGGGTGAGCTCGGATGCTCAGTAAGGATAACATTATAGCAGAAGCTTTCATAAATAAGCATAAACACTTAAGGCAATTTATAACTAAAACAAAAGCCTTTGAAACTTGAACTTCAGCATAAAATGGAAAAGGTAAAATGAAATAATGCCATTTACTTACTCACATGGATATTCTACTAGTCGAATGATCACATGCAATATCAATAACCACTTTCATAATGATGGAATGCATAATTTCAGACTATCATAACCACATAGTCAAGGCCTCGTTCCAAGACTACAAATAAGATTTTTCCAAGGCCTTGTGCCAAGACACTAGTTTGTCTCATGAGACCTACCGATGCATCGAGGAGCTATAGCGGGCTCCACCCGTCACTTATTAAGTCCAATGCATTCCTCATATGAATAGGTTTAAGCATAAAATAAACATTCGTATTAAAACTAGCATACGAAATGTCAATACTTTAACCACAAACCATGAATGGTATAAAAATAGAACATCCACAGTCAAATATAATTCATTTGATACAATATGGCAGATTGTATTGTATCATATTAACCTCAATCATGAATAATGAAGGATGTTGACATAGATGAAAATAATCATCAAAACTATTTGAGAGAAATATCCCCCTTTTCTTGAAAACATTTAAAAGTCACACTATTTGTCAAGAAGCCATTTAAAAATAGATTTTTGAATCAAAGTGTCCCATACCACTTTGAAACTTTTAAAATGAGTTTTAATTTTAAAACTTTAATTTCCATATAAATAAATTCTTAAAACCATTTTTAAAACATGGACATTAATGAGCAAGATATAGAAGAATAAGTCTTTAAAACATTTTAAAATGGTATTTTGGTTAGAGGTTCTAACCAAAAGAGAGACACTTGAATACAAATAATTGAGGTAATAAAAACTTTGTAATATCATGAGAATAAAGGGATTCATGATATACTATGTCAAGTACATTATATACACCGCATAAAAGTGATTTGGTGTATATCAACAAAGAAGTCTCAGTTCAATGTAAATTGAGATGAAATCTCTCATAAAGGCCGTATCCTTGGGTTAAGGATAAATCAACGACATAATTATGTGTGAAAAATATAAATACACTAAATATGATTGAATATTCAGTGTAAAACAATCAAAGGATATTCACACATATTCTTGTAGAAACAACACCAACGAATTGGATATTTAACTCAACAAATGGAGATTGAGTTAAAATTACTCTTATCAAGTTCATATCAATGACTTGAGAATTTTCAATGGAGTGATTATGTGTATCAAAAGTATATCCACAGGAAGGAGAGTGGAAATTATGACATAATCAAATGAATAGTGATTCCACACATAATCTTGGGGTAATATAATCAATGAAATATGTGTAAAGCCAAATGAGTGAAAATTGAAATCTCAAATTCCCTTATTGATTAGGTAACTTAAGAAACAAACACCCATGAAAGAAAGATCATACCATGATGATGTAAATAACCATAAAATAAAGTATATTACACAATGAATACAATCATGGGTAGTACACATACACCACATGCAAGAATTAAGTGGTGATCAATGGAATTCTCACGGAATTAAAAGTGAGACAAGAAACCCCTTACCACGTTAATCAACTGAGTCGCATGGCCAAAATTTAATAACCCCCAAATGATTTACAGAATAACATGAATATAAAGTGAATAATGATAATATATATCAAATGGAAGTACACAATACACCACTTTCAATAATTTAGTAGCGAACAATGGAAATCTCACGGAATTGAAAGTGAGATAAGAGAATCCCTTACTTTGTACTTTTTCCTTGGTCGATGGTAGGTTTACCTCCTGTATAATGGTGAAATAATTGTTATTGAATAATACAAGAATCAGTTACTTTAATATGATATCATATATGATCTTTTAACATTTATTTGTTAATAATATCTTAGAATTATCGTCATTTCAGGTGTTAACGGGTTCATTTTACTTTACATTCTTTGTTATGTGAGCCATATTCGTTATTAATGGGATGTATATTATTCATATCCAGAATGGTATCAAGTCCTTAAACATCATTTTTAAATCATCAAATGATAATTATACTTGAATGGATACGATGGAGAATGAATCTCATCGCGTTCGTGGAGACGGTAGTCCGTACGTACGCACGAATGCTACTTCCATTTAATTTTTATTTTAAAAGAATCGAATCCAAATGATACATAGGTATATTACTATTCCAGTAAAATATAATATTTTATATATGTTACTTAAGTTCATTAACACCATCCTTTATACGTTCCATGTGTGGTATGAACGAGTCATATCATTTTAAGGGGGCGGTAGTCCGCACTTCCTCAAATGAAATTATCATATGTATATACAACATGAAACGAATAATTGTATGAAATAAAATGGAATTACAGAAGCTTATATATAAAATATATATCATTAATATCATATTTAATTACAGTGCCATCCTAATGGCCACCATGAGAGGCGGTAAGATGTATTTGAACAATCATCGTTTCGTGAGGCGTTAGTTTGCCATCCACAGAAACATTATGTTCATCATCCATTAGATGGAGTTGTGTGAATGTGTAGTTTGAATCCTTCTTATAACAACATCCTAGAATATTGTGGATACTGGTGTTGTTACAAAAGAAAGGAAATAAAAAGAGTTTGGGGGTTGGAGAAGCAAAATAATTGAAAATAATTTAAGAGAAAATGTTACCTTTAATTTAGGTAACTCACTTTGGTTGGAACCAAAGGACTTTTTGAAATGCTTTCTGCCTAAGGGAAAGCTTCAAGGAGGAGGATAGAGATGTGGGGAGCTTAGTTGGGCAGAGTTTGGACGAGCCAAGTGGCTTGAGAGGTGTGAGGAATGAGTAGAAGTGGTCTCCTTTTATAAGGGAGAGGAGGGGCTCTTTAGGAAAGAGTGAAAGTATTACATTATAATATAATTATATTCGGTTTATAATAGTCCAAAAATCATTGAGGTCGAAGATAAGATGACTCATATTCTAAATAACATCAACCAATAATAATTGGACAGGTTTTAGATAATATTTTAATCATTATAATCTTATTTATTTAAATGATTTATTAATGAGGTAAACATTGCATCATTATTGTGTCATTAATAATTTAAATTATTTGATGTCTAAAAATTATAAATAAAATATCATTATGTAGGAAATCTTTTTATCTTTCTAATTAATATTTATAATAGAAAATCCAACATGTATAACCCTATGTAAAAATTGTTCTTTTAAAAGATGTAAGTTTATGCCATTTTTGTATTCATTTTAACTTAATTAAAATAAAGAGTCATTATCACTTACAAGTGGATCAATGGGGTCCCAAAATTGACCCAAAGATGCCCATGGTAGACCATGTATCAACCAATAGGGTTAAGACACGTTTTAGGGTAATTTAGTATTATTATAATATTATTTTTAATTCTTATTTACCGGATTTACCCTTAACCATGGTAAATAAAATATTTACCGCAGTAATTATTCAAAATGTCTAAAAATAAAAGTTACCTATTTACACAATTTGAACATCCTGATTCCAAATATGGAATCCATTTTTCTAAATTCAAAACACAGAAGTGGCAGAAATTAATTTAAAATTAATTCCCGCTGTCAAAACAAAAAGCGTGTTTTTAAGAGATAATAACTATCAAAAGATTGACATTTGTTTATGTTCGGTTTAATTGTAAAATTATTTCCAATGACCAAAATTATATTAAATGGTAAAAATATATTCTAAATATACTTTAAAACCACTCAAATTCATAATTTATCACTATTAATTATTTTGATTAAAAAAGTTGTTTTTAATTAAAATTTAGTAATTTTTACTATTCATCAAAATATGAAAGTTATCCGAAAAGTACCAAAATTTCACCTTAGGCTAAATTTGATATTCCGAATCCAAAAATGAAGTCCATTTTGAAATATAAAATATATATAATTTCAAAAAATTAAGTATTACTATTCATAACGGCTAGTTTGATCGGTTGTGGTGTGTGTTAAAACTCGAAGTTGCGTACAACACACGCTACTGTTTTATTCAAAGGAAAGCATACCGTGGAAGCTTGGGATGTTTTATTTTAAATTTTTTGATGTCCCCATTTAGTCAAAAAGTTTAAAATATTTTATTTAAAAAGGGTTCACTATTAAAAGTTGGTAAAACTACAATACTGAAGATGAATTTGTTCTTACATTATGTCTAAGAAACTCATAATATGGATTCTAAAATTATAAGGATTATATAAAGTTTAAAATTTAGTTAATACTATTCATAACCTTTTTTGAACGGCTTGTTTGGTAAGTCATGGTGCGCTTGAACTCGGTGTTGCGTGTAGTGCAAGTTATTGAATTATTTTTAGGAAATAACACACTATGAAATCTTGGGGTGTTACATTCTCCCCTCCTTCAATAAATTGCGTCCTCGCAATTTGAAATTGTTCTTCGAAAATAAAAGTTTGAAAATAGAATATATATTTGTGGGAAAACCCACATCGGAAATTGGTTTACTAAAATTTAGTCTTAATATAAGGAAAAGAGAAATGAAAGGGTCACCACCAAATTATGATCTCGATTAGGAGAACATTGGTGGCAATTAGAGACATATAATTGGAGGAAAAACGTAAATATTTATAGGTAGTGGTTGAGGTCATCAATCACAAACAAGTATAAAATTGAGGTCCTTAAACTCATCAATCTATGATGATTTGAAGTACCATCGGTTCAACAAAATATAGGGTATTGGGATCACACATTTTTGACATCTCAAAATATCTTAGTTGAAATCCCACATCGAAAAATGAATTAATGAGGCCTCTATTTAAAATAAAGAGTGGAAAGTATGAAGATTACCGAAAATAACACATACTAGGGTTCCATGTAGGAAAATATGGATATGGAGGAGAAATCTAACCATCAATTATCTGATGGAGAGTGGTAGAGAACATGGCTATGAAAAGGCCAACAATCCCAAATCCATAAATTAGTGATGATTTAAGGTACCATCTAGGACAACATTTTTTTTTAAAGTTACATTACATAAGGAAGAGGAATTCATTTATGATATTGACTAAGAACATTATGAGATATACTTAAATTTTAAGTAGATTTTCATTCTTTAATAAATTTCCACCACTAACTCAATTTTTTTTAAATGATGAGTATTCAAGAAGACTTGGTCACACTGGAAGAGCTAGAATAAAATTCTATAGAATCACATGATCCATGCAGGATAAACCATATATTTACATTGTCTTTGAAGATTAATCAAAACCAAAATGGTTAGTGAATGATCTAATGATCCCCCAAAAGGATATTCATTGAGATAAATATGCACTAATCTTAATTTCTAAAATTAAACCAACAATACCCCAAAGTTAAATAGATACCATTCAGTAACCAATTGTCCTTAAAATCCTTTAATATAATCCAAACTAATATTGAAACCCAAAACATAGAAGAATTTGATTATGTAGTCTCCCATGTTACATTGTATCTCCAAATGACATCAAATACTCTTAAAGTCACATACTTAAAAGTAATTAACATCATCACATATTCTCTGTTATAGGTTAATCATTTCCATAAATAACCCAAATCACTATAAATCAACAATAAAAATGTAGATAAAAATCCACTATTACTCTACAAATGAAACCTCATTGTATTCTATTTTCCTTGGGCATATAGTGTTCCTAACAAAACGAACATCTTCCAAAATAACATTTATCACTTAATTACCAAATAATTTTCCTATAACAAGGGTATTCATTTGATAAGACATAAGAACCCAAATCATCTTATTATTGATCAATAAAATCATTTAACAAAAAAATAGTCATATTAACCAGGGACTTCACGTAGTCCAGTGGTAGGCGATAAATCCCAATCGCACTTTGGTTGTGGGTTCGATTCCCACAGCTTTGTCCGACGCGACGGGTTGTCACACGGTCTACGTGTTGTCCTTTTTCAAAAACTATATTCTATAATATTACCAAAATGAGATAAATTTTTCAAAATAACATAATTTAACCACAAATGTTATATCATACTTTGCATTTTCATCCCAAATTATAATAACTTATCATTTTCTCAAACCCCAATGATCATATAAAACCAAATGGTTATCTATACCTATATCCACAAGAGAAGAGACAATTATTCCCCAAATATCATTCTCACATGGCAAACTGAGGGGTTACAAATACAAGAGAAAATTATTCCAAAGTAAACCCATCAACAAGGAGTGCTAATACTTTTTAAATTTTTCTCCAACCATTTATTTCCACATAGCTTCTTCTTTGAGCAAGAACATATCCTATAAAATAGGACATTCACTCGGGAAATGGCCAGGTCCCCTACATTTACGGCAAATGACTGTAAATGGACTCTTGGGACCATTTTTATCTTCTTCCATAGTACTCTTCATTTTTCTTCGGCAATTCTTCACTTTATGTCCTTCCTTCCCGCACGTAAAACATTTCGTGGTCCCATTGAGACACTTTCCTGGGTGTCTCTTTCCACAATTCCGGCATGATGAAAATTGAGGTTTCGTTTCTCCATGGTCTCCATTGCTGGAGATCTTATCATTTATCACCTTTCTCTTCCTTGTTGAGTCTGGGAGTTGGTTAATATATATGTTGTTGATCATATTTTTGGAAAACTGATTTGGCATAAAGACGATATCTTTTACGCCTATCAACATTCTATTTTGTTGCTCATTTCCACCACCGTTCCCACCTTGTAAATCATTCTCAAAGTCACTATGACTTCCTTGGAATCCAGCCATTGACTAAAACCAGAAAGCATTGTGTGAGTAATAGTAGTCGTAAAATCATTTAGAGATTAAAATGTCACCATATTCTCAATTTGAAACATATTAGGATTAACCAAGGTCATTTACTCTCATCTTATGTATATATTACTTAAATCGGTTTGTAAAGAAAATGTAAATTATCCTAAGCATATCCCCCGGGAGTGTCGTAACCAAGAGTGCAGCAAGGCCCGTTGTCGTGCACCAGTTCCCGTTCGAGTCTAGCTCAAAGCGGTGTTTTCGGGTTTTACCCCTAGGTACATCTGTTCCAGAGCCGCCTCTACCTGCTCGTATCCAGACAAGGATGTATTGCTCGGAAAACTCACAAAATATTTACAATACCAAAATTCTAGGAAGTTCTTTTATACTAATCCTCAAAGTTCATCTTAGTTCTACGTGCTCTAATCAGAGTTTATCTAAATCTAGCTACCAAGGTTTGTACTAAACTTCCTCTGATACCAACTGTAACGCCCCGACCCTAGTTACCCAGAGTCGGTGCATTATTACATAACATTGGCATGATCATGAGAAAGATCAAGTCTTGAAAGACCGATTAGTTTAGTAGCCTTGGAATAACTAGATACATCCATAAATTTTTACATTACATCATAAAAAAAACATCTTGTCTTCATATCCCCTCATACTATCCCTGCAGGTCATTCATAAATTACTTCTTCATAATCCTGGAAAAAAAAATAAAACATTGAAAGGGGTGAGCTCGGATGCTCAGTAAGGATAACATTATAGCAGAAGCTTTCATAAATAAGCATAAACACTTAAGGCAATTTATAACTAAAACAAAAGCCTTTGAAACTTGAACTTCAGCATAAAATGGCAAAGGTAAAATTAAATAATGCCATTTACTTACTCACATGGATATTCTACTAGTCGAATGATCACATGCAATATCAATAACCACTTTCATAATGATGGAATGCATAATGCCAGACTATCATAACCACATAGTCAAGGCCTCGTGCCAAGACTACAAATAAGATTTTGCCAAGGCCTTGTGCCAAGACACTAGTTTGTCTCATGAGACCTACCGATGCATCGAGGAGCTATAGCGGGCTCCACCCGTCACTTATTAAGTCCAATGCATTCCTCATATGAATAGGTTTAAGCATAAAATAAACATTCGTATTAAAACTAGCATACGAAATGTCAATACTTTAACCACAAACCATGAATGGTATAAAAATAGAACATCCACAGTCAAATATAATTCATTTGATACAATATGGAAGATTGTATTGTATCATATTAACCTCAATCATGAATAATTAAGGATGTTGACATAGATGAAAATAATCATCAAAACTATTTGAGAGAAATATCCCCCTTTTCTTGAAAACATTTAAAAGTCACACTATTTGTCAAGAAGCCATTTAAAAATAGATTTTTGAATCAAAGTGTCCCATACCACTTTGAAACTTTTAAAAGGAGTTTTAATTTTAAAAATTTAATTTCCATATAAATAAATCCTTAAAACCATTTTTAAAACATGGACATTAATGAGCAAGATATAGAAGAATAAGTCTTTAAAACATTTTAAAATGGTATTTTGGTTAGAGGTTCTAACCAAAAGAGAGACACTTGAATACAAATAATTGAGGTAATAAAAACTTTGTAATATCATGAGAATAAAGGGATTCATGATATACTATGTCAAGTACATTATATACACCGCATAAAAGTGATTTGGTGTATATCAACAAAGAAGTCTCAGTTCAATGTAAATTGAGATGAAATCTCTCATAAAGGTCGTATCCTTAGGTTAAGGATAAATCAACGACATAATTATGTGTGAAAAATATAAATACACTAAATATGATTGAATATTCAGTGTAAAACAATCAAAGGATATTCACACATATTCTTGTAGAAACAACACCAACGAATTGGATATTTAACTCAACAAATGGAGATTGAGTTAAAATTACTCTTATCAAGTTCATATCAATGACTTGAGAATTTTCAATGGAGTGATTATGTGTATCAAAATTATATCCATTGGAAGGGGAGTGGAAATTATGACATAATTAAATGAATAGTGATTCCACACATAATCTTGGGGTAATATAATCAATGAAATATGTGTAAAGCCAAATGAGTGAAAATTGAAATCTCAAATTCCCTTATTGATTAGGTAACTTAAGAAACAAACACCCATGAAAGAAAGATCATACCATGATGATGTAAATAACCATAAAATAAAGTATATTACACAATGAATACAATCATGGGTAGTACACATACACCACATGCAAGAATTAAGTGGTGATCAATGGAATTCTCACGGAATTAAAAGTGAGACAAGAAACCCCTTACCACGTTAATCAACTGAGTCGCATGGCCAAAATTTAATAACCACCAAATTATTTACATAATAACATGAATATAAAGTGAATCATGATAATATATATCAAATGGAAGTACACAATACACCACTTTCAATAATTTAGTAGCGAACAATGGAAATCTCACGGAATTGAAAGTGAGATAAGAGAATCCCTTACTTTGTACTTTTTCCTTGGTCGATGGTAGGTTTACCTCCTGTATAATGGTGAAATAATTGTTATTGAATAATACAAGAATCATTTACTTTAATATGATATCATATATGATCTTTTAACATTGATTTGTTAAAAATATCTTAGAATTATCGTCATTTCAGGTGTTAACGGGTTCATTTTACATTACATTCTTTGTTATGTGAGCCATATTCGTTATTAATGGGATGTATATTATTCATATCCAGAATGGTATCAAGTCCTTAAACATCATTTTTAAATCATCAAATGATAATTATACTTGAATGGATACGATGGAGAATGAATCTCATCGCGTTCGTGGAGACGGTAGTCCGTACGTACGCACGAATGCTACTTCCATTTAATTTTTATTTTAAAAGAATCGAATCCAAATGATACATAGGTATATTACTATTCCAGTAAAATATAATATTTTATATATGTTACTTAAGTTCATTAACACCATCCTTTATACGTTCCATGTGTGGTATGAACGAGTCATATCATTTTAAGGGGGCGGTAGTCCGCACTTCCTCAAATGAAATTATCGTATGTATATACAACATGAAACGAATAATTGTATTAAATAAAATGGAATTACAGAAGCTTATATATAAAATATATATCATTAATATCATATTTAATTACAGTTCCATCCTAATGGCCACCATGAGAGGCGGTAAGATGTATTTGAACAATCATCGTTTCATGAGGCGTTAGTTTTCCATCCACAGAAACATTATGTTCATCATCCATTAGATGGAGTTGTGTGAATGTGTAGTTTGAATCCTTCTTATAACAACATCCTAGTATATTGTGGATACTGGTGTTGTTACAAAAGAAAGGAAATAAAAAGAGTTTGGGGGTTGGAGAAGCAAAATAATTGAAAATAATTTAAGAGAAAATGTTACCTTTAATTTAGGTAACTCACTTTGGTTGGAACCAAAGGACTTCTTGAAATGCTTTCTGCCTAAGGGAAAGCTTCAAGGAGGAGGAGAGGGATGTGGGGAGATTATTTGGGCAGAGTTTGGACGAGCCAAGTGGCTTGAGAGGTGTGAGGAATGAGTAGAAGTGGTCTCCTTTTATAAGGGAGAGGAGGGGCTCTTTAGGAAAGAGTGAAAGTATTACTTTATAATATAATTATATTCGGTTTATAATAGTCCAAAAATCATTGAGGTCTAAGATAAGATGACTCATATTCTAAATAACATCAACCAATAAGAATTGGACAGGTTTTAGATAATATTTTAATCATTATAATCTTATTTATTTAAATGATTTATTAATGAGGTAAACATTGCATCATTATTTTGTCATTAATAATTTAAATTATTTGATGTCTAAAAATTATAAATAAAATATCATTATGTAGGAAATCGTTTTATCTTTCTAATGAATATTTATAATCGAAAATCCAACATGTATAACCCTATGTAAAAATTGTTCTTTTAAAAGATGTAAGCTTATGCCATTTTTGTATTCATTTTAACTTAATTAAAATAAAGTGTCATTATCACTTACAAGTGGATCAATGGGGTCCCAAAATTGACCCAAAGATGCCCATGGTCGACCATGTATCAACCAATAGGGTTAAGACACGTTTTAGGGTAATTTAGTATTATTATAATATTATTTTTTAACCCTTATTTACCGGATTTACCCTTAACCATGGTAAATAAAAAATTTACCGCAGTAATTATTCAAAATGTCTAAAAATAAAAGTTACCTATTTACACAATTTGAACATCCTGATTCCAAATATGGAATCCATTTTTCTAAATTCAAAACACAGAAGTGGCAGAAATTAATTTAAAATTAATTCCCGCTGTCAAAATAAAAAGCGTGTTTTTAAGAGATAATAACTATCAAAAGATTGACATTTGTTTATGTTCGGTTTAATTGTAAAATTATTTCCAATGAACAAAATTATATTAAATGGTAAAAATATATTCTAAATATACTTTAAAACCACTCAAATTCATAATTTATCACTATTAATTATTTTGATTAAAAAAGTTGTTTTTAATTAAAATTTAGTAATTTTTACTATTCATCAAAATATGAAAGTTATCCGAAAAGTACCAAAATTTCACCTTAGGCTAAATTTGATATTCCGAATCAAAAAATGAAGTCCATTTTGAAATATAAAATATATATAATTTCAAAAAATTAAGTATTACTATTCATAACGGCTAGTTTGATCGGTTGTGGTGTGTGTTAAAACTCGAAGTTGCGTACAACACACGCTACTGTTTTATTCAAAGGAAAGCGTACCGTGGAAGCTTGGGATGTTTTATTTTAAATTTTTTGATGTCCCCATTTAGTCAAAAAGTTTAAAATATTTTATTTAAAAAGGGTTCACTATTAAAAGTTGGTAAAACTACAATACTGAAGATGAATTTGTTCTTACATTATGTCTAAGAAACTCATAATATGGATTCTAAAATTATAAGGATTATATAAAGTTTAAAATTTAGTTAATACTATTCATAACCTTTTTTGAACGGCTTGTTTGGTAAGTCATGGTGCGCTTGAACTCGGTGTTGCATGTAGTGCAAGTTATTGAATTATTTTGAGGAAATAACACACTATGAAATCTTGGGGTGTTACACCTAGAGTCAGTGCATTATTATATAACATTGGCATGATACAAGGAATCATGTCCCGAAAGACTGATCAGTTTAATAGCCTTGGAATTACTAGATACATTCATAAGTTTTACATTATATCATGAAATAAAAATATTGACATCATTTTTCCCCTTTTGAACACACTTATATCATTAGAATATCCCCGCATGTCAACCATAAAATACTTCTTCACATCCTGGGAAAAATAAAACATTGAAAGGGGTGATCTCAAATGATTAGTAAGGATAACCATATAGCGGAAAATTTTATAAATAAGCTTAAAAATTTAAGTCAATGTATAAGACTAAAACAAAATCCTTTTATACTTAAACTTCATCATAATATGGAAAATATAAAATCAAATAATTATATTTACTTATTCATGTGTATATTCTACTAGTAGAATAATCACATGTAATATCAATAAAAACTTTCATAATGATGGAGTGTCTAATGCCAGACTTCATAACAACATAGTAAAGTCCTTGTTCCATGAATACAAATACTATTTTGTCAAGTCATTATGCCAAGACACTAGTTTGTCTCATGAGACCTACCGATTCATCGGGGAGCTATAGCGGGCTCCACTTGTCACATAATAAGTCCAATACATTCCTCGTATGAAAAGGTTTAAACATAACATAAAAATTAATATTAAAACTATCATATGAAATGTCAATAATTTATACATAAACCATGAATGGTATAAAAATAACAAATCTACAGTCAAACATATCACAAAACCTTCAATACAATATGGAATATTTTTATCATAATAAATATACCTCGATCATGAATAATATCCTTTAAAGGATTTTGACATAGTTGAAAATGATCAGTAAAAATCTTTGAGAGAAATATCCCTTTTTTATGAAATCATTTAAAAGTCACATAATTTATGAAGGAAGTCATTTAAGAGATAGTTTTGAATCAAAGTGTCTCATACCACTTTTAAACTTTTGAAAGGAATTAACATTTTAAAACATTCATGTCCATATAAATAAATCCTTAAAACCATTTTGAAAACATGGACATTAATGAGAAAGTTTTAGAAGAATAAATCTTTAAAACATTTAAAATTATTTTTTAGTAAAAAATTTCCTTAAAAAGAATCCCTTTGAAAAATCTTTTATGAAACATGGACATGGATGATAAATATGTCCTAGTAGATACTTACGTAAAAATAACCTCGAATAATAAAGAGATTGTGAAATTAGCCCTTACCTTTTATTTTCCTTGGTAGAGGGTACGTTAACCTCCTGTACAATAGTTAAATCATTATTATTAAATTATACAAGAACCATATATATAAATATGATATCATATATGATCTTCTAATATTTCTTTGTTAATAATATTTTAGTAGTATCATCATTTCAGGTGTTAACAGATCTGTTTTCCTTTGTATTCTCGATTACGTAAGCCATGTTTGTTATGGATATGATGTGTTTTATTCATATTTAGAGTGATATTAAGTACATAAACATTATTTTTAACCATAAAATCAAAATTATTCTTGAATGATTACGATGGGGAATGAATCTCATTGCGTTCGTGGAGATGGTAAATTGTACGTACGCATGAGTGACAATATCATTATATTAATGGAGAAATCGTATATAATTGGATTTTATATCATATATAAATAATTATTAACATGTTATATTTATTATTTACATCATTTATACTCATTGTTATACCCATACAAATAATGAATTTTTTGAGTAACAAAGTACACCACGACGTGGAGACGGTAATCTGTACGTACGCATGTATGGTGACTTTTTCATTTATAGAATGGATAGAATAATGAATATGGTTGTATAAATTTTATAATAACATCACCCTATATATAATATACTGGGGTTATTATTTTATAATGGAAACAACAAGGAAAGAGGAACTGGAAAAATAAAAGAACTTGAAAGAGGTGATGAAATATTTACCTCTTCTTCGGGTACTTCCTTTTTATTTGTTCAAAAGGGAATTTTAGGTAGGCTTTCTGACCAATTTAAGGCCTCTAGGATGAAGGGAGGAAATTTGGGAGGATATTTGGGCATGTTTTGGCTTAGAAAAATGGATTTGTAGGTGTGAAAGTAATATAAGGGGAAGTTCCCTTTTTTAAGAGATGTGAGGGACACTTTAGGAAAATCCTGAAATATTATTTTATAATAAAATGATTTTCGGTTTCAAATGGCTCCAAAATGAATTATTTAGATTATAAGGTGATTATGGGTCTAAAAACTCTCAACTAATAGGTTTTAGATAAGTTTATGTCATCATATTAAACTTATATTTTAGATTTAACTCTTAGTTAAATAGTTTGACATTTACCATGTCTCTTTGTATTTTTTATATTATATGGTTAATAAAATTGCTATAACAAGCCAAGAGAACCCCATGTGGTTTATTATTAATATATATAACTTTATCTAAGTCATTTGTTTTAAAATTATATTTTTAGGAATATTATATCAATTAAAAATATAGTATTTATTTTAGAAACTCAATTATTTCAATTTTGAAAATATTTAGTATTTGATTTTTTTGAAAGCCATAAAAACTATATCACTTAAAATAAAATTTAGTTAACCAACCATAAAATGTCATATTAACCTAAAAATTAGTTTAATTCATCAAAAGTCTCAATTTAAATTTATTTAGATATTTACAATATCAATTATTGTAATATTTCATTAATAAGGTAATTATTGCATCATCATTGTTTCATAAATAAATTAAATTATTTAATGTCTAAAAATTATAAATAAAATAAAATTATGTAGGAAATATTATTATTTTTCAAATTAATATCTATATTAAAATTTATATTTTTTGTATCCCTATATTAAAAATGGTTTAGTTATTAAACTTTAAATTTATCTCTTTTAACTCTTCTTTAAATAAATTAATAATAAATGTCATAATCTAATCCAAGTGGACCAAAGAGAACCACATTTTGTTCCAAAGGTTTTTTTTTGTCGAATTATACTTATCCAATAGAATTAATACATGTGTTAGGTAATTATGATATCATTTTTACCCTTAATTACCCTATTTACATTTAAATGTGGTAAATAAAAGTCAAAAGTTACTATTCACCAAAAATTATATTCATCTCATTGAACCACATTTTACTTACTAATATTAATCATGTCTCTCAGATTTTTAGAATTCAACTCACAAAATTGGTAAAATTAAGTTTTATGCAAATTTGCAAATGCTCCGAGGAGGTGGGTAAAAGACGGTAAAAAGTTCAATAAAATTTTATATATCCAAAATTATTATAAAATGAATTCAATGAATTAAATTTAACTTATATAGGTATTATGTATATATTTTTACCTTAAATAAATTTAAACAAAATAAATAATTATTTAAATAAAAATTCAGTTTTAAATAATAACTCAGTGTTTTCACTATTCATCAAAAATTGAAAGTTTTCAGAAAAATGCCAAAAATTTACCCTAACCTAATTTTGATATTCCGAAACCAAAAATAAAGTTCATTTTGAAAGGTAAATTTTATAAATTTTAAAAAGTGGGTATTACTATTCATAACGGATAGTTTGATTGGTTGTGGTGTGTTCGAACTCGAGGTTGCGTACAACACAAGCTATTGTATTATTCAAAGGGAAACGTGTCGTTGAAGCTTGGGGTGTTACATAGAATGAAATTAATTATAATATTTTCTCACAAAAAATAAACAAATAACATTTTTGAAGAAAATGTATTTTTGAAAAAAAATAAATTTTTCAAGGAAAAGTTTTTTTGAAGAATAGAATTACTACTAAAAATTTGGTGCTTATTTCTATATAATTAATAAATAATTTTTTATTGATTAGGACCTTTAAATATATATATATATATATATATATATATATATTAATTTTGTTAATCTTATTTATAACATTCAATTCAATGGATTAGTTATAATGGTTATAACTAAATAATAATATTTCATGGTTCATTTAATTTCGGTGTTTCTTGTCTTGTATGATATCTATCAAAGTTTAATTTTATAATCTATAGGTGTTATATACACAAATAGGGGTGAAGTAATGTGATATTTGTTTTATAAAATTATTATTTATTATTTAATTATTTGAACATATACACCTAACTGGATAAATGGATCTCATGCACATCAGCAAACACATTTATACTACATATAAGAAATAAAGTAAAGAGAGCACAACACATGATATTTGTACAAGGTTCACCCCAAATTTGGGTAAATGTGTACCTATTTTTCTCATGTTGAGTATTTTGAATATATTTTATCATTAATACAATAGTGATTTAAAAAGGTGAGATGGTATCGTCATTAACTCAATACATATAATTAGTAGGAATGTATCATCCTTAAACCTTAAAAATGTATCATCATTGGCCTAATTTTATCTTCCTATAGTATTCTCCTAACTATGAATATACTGCATCCCTTAAATTAACATTTTTCCTTGACAAAATCATATTTTTCACATAATTTTTAATATAAGACATAATTTTTTTAAAATTTAATTGATTATTCTTGCTAGTATTTAATTTTTAGAATGTTTTATGGATGGATACAGAATTTGATAAAAATGAACAAAATGATCCACATATAGTAGGCCACAAACACTTTGTTCCATGCCACATCACATTGTGTAATGGTACCAGATTTTTGAAGCTTATAGATAGTGATTTGATAATATATATGATTATTCATGATGAAGGAACAACCGGTAGACCAATTACAAAGCATGAAAATGAATAATATTACATATATAGAGAGAAACTGAATAAAATCAACTTTACTCGTCATGTAAGACATTCACAACAGGTAACATGAATAATTAAAATCCTTGAAATAAGTTGTGAAAAGATCTATGAAAAATCTAGATCTACACATTACATATAGTGTAAAACATATATAATGTGAAAATATCAAGAAAGACCCAAAACTCACTGATTTTGATGAAAATTAATGGAAAAACAACTATTTGACAACCTAGAACAACACATACCCATTTATTGACATAATTAATGGTGATTGATGTGATTTCGACCCGATAAATTGACAACTAGGGAAAAGGGAAAATAAATCTAATCCTAAGGATCTACTGTTGAGTTGTATTGTAGGGATGCTAATTCTTTAAGATTTAATTATTTTCCTTTTTCTTGTTTTATTTTCTCATGGAATGAATTCATTTATCATTTAATTCAAGTGCTTTCATCTTCTTCCATATATATTTCTCTTCTAACCCTAATCTCATTTTCTTTTTCTTCTCTCTTCCCACGGTGATCTTTTCTCACTTTTATAACGGAAATTGAATAACCTGAGGCTTGGCCTTGGGGGTGGTTTCATGGTGTTCTTTATTATTGCACTTGAAATTAATTAATTCTATGATAATTTTGTGGTGGATAAGAGTGAAATGCACAGGTGCGTTGAATAGAAACCATTACATGAATCTCGAATTCATTCCTAATTCCTTCCGAGGAAGCTGATTTTTTGTCCAAAGTTGTTCCTTGGCAGGAAAAAGACCCAATCATTGTAGAGAGTAGAAATCCATTTATAATGTAAAAATATTTTTAAATTGAATTTAAAAAAACAAAAAATATTTAAAGAAACCATGTATAAAACACAAGGACCAAAAATATCATGGCTCCCTCCCTACAAAGATTTTGCAATGAGGGGGATAGATAACGACCCTCGAGTCCCCCCACTATTAGGACCTTGGTTGTAGAATGGCACCGAGGGTATAAAAATATCATGAAATGGGAGAAATTATCCACTATAATAATATAGGATTGGGAGATAAGATGAATCCTCCACAAAAAACTCCATGGAATAATATAAAAAGAAACCAAAACCATCCCACATGCATGTATAAATAAAACTAATACAGATAAAACTCTCCAAAAGTAAATACCCAAAAGCAAAGCTAAGGTAGTGACACAACATCTCTCCAAAGTCCTGCGTTAGTAATATCCAGAACGATCCACTTAGTCCTCATAAAAACCAAAAAATAGTTTATATATATAGTTTGATCATGTAAGTATACTCATTAAGAAAACCAAGGTCTCAAATACACATCTGAAAGAAGCATGTTAATGCACCCATGATAAAAAAACAAAAAACACCTAAATAGGTCAACTATCTATCCCAACCTCACCAAGGAACACTCACTAGATAATGCAAGCCATGTAATAAAATATAATATGATTCACATCGATAAAAGGGTATCCCACACCACTTTCCCACTTGTATTCCTCTCTCACACCCCAATGTTGTATGCCCTAGTGATCCCATATCTTCTGAATACTACACTACACCCTAAGCACAGTCACATCACATCTTTCCTATAGACACCCAAGTCACCGACCCCCAGGCATGGTCACATCACATATCACCTGCATACATTTGGAAAATAACATCACAACTACTGCTATAACTAGAGTAGTCGGGTATCATGAACATGAATGACATCAACCTCATTCCCACCTCCTACCATAAATGAACCCCGCCATAAGCCACCCCACAATCATGTTCATAACACATATCTCCTGAAAACACCTAGTATATGTCACATATCACCCAAATACACATTAACTCACTTCTCCACAAGCATGGAAACATCACATCTCATCCAAAGACACATGGTCTATCATAACTACCATCTAGTGAACTAACAGGCCTCTTGCCATTATAGTATGTTCAATACCAACCTCACCTGGCAGAGAGAGAAAGAAAGGGAAGGCACCTAGCCATCTATCCTCCACACCAGATTTTAGGAAAAACACCCCCATGTGACTATTTAAGTGCCGGCACATAGTTCTCTATCTGGTTGGGGTGTGTATAGAAGTCACAAATAATATAAAATTATATAAATACATCCACACACAATCCCAGCCCATGGGTTCACAAACAAATGATAACCAAATCATTAAAAACTCATCACTTTTTCTTCCACCTCTAAATGTATAACACCATAAAAGTCACAAGCCACATCACACCACCAACCAATTCCATTATCCAACACATTCATTTAATTATTAATAATCACACATATATAACCACACGACCATAATTTATTTATTCATTAGTCATTTCCATATCATTAACCAAACCTTACCCCAGCCATTTCAAATAAAAATTATTAAAAAAATACATTACTACTCAGGAATCCAGTACAACACAACCACATATCACAAAACACTCATCATCCCCATCACACCATCATCTCTCCATTCCAAAATCATGGACAAAAAAACACCACCTTACCACCCTAAAACCATAGCCAAACAACCACCACCTCACCACCCCAAAACCATAGCCAACCATCAACCACCTTGCTTCCCCAAAAGCACAGCCAAACAACAACAACCTCACTGCTCCAAAAGGATGACCAAATAATAACCACCTCACTAACCCAAAAGAATGGAAAAAAATCCACCACCTCTCCACCCCAAAATCACAGCCACATATCACATATAATCCTCACATCATATCAAAAACATAAATTCATTTTCCCACAAGCACGAACACACATCACAACACACCAGGATAATTTTAAATATTTTGAAGAGTGGGTTTTATCACATTCCACTTTATTTTAAGGTAATTATCACAAAATCAATAATCCTAAGGAAACCATTTCATTATAAAAATATATGTGTTTAGTGAATTTTCTATTTTAGGGAAAAATCAAACAATCACAAAAAAAATCATTTGTCACAATACATATCATCAAGCACAAACAAATCCCCTAACGACCATAATTTTTAGTGTGTTATCAAGCCCATATAATCCATCATATCACAATAATATCAAATCAATAAAATCATGGGAATCAAACCCCATTACCCTTAAATTTAAATTTAACCAACTCGATATCTTTGATTAATATAGAATAGCCATAAACCATAGATAAACCAGAGTAAACCCCTCTATTATGAAACAAAATAAAGAAAATGATTGATTTCCTACATTAAAGAATATTTTTCAACTCACTACACAATGTAGTTTGAAGAAGAAATTCCCTCAAGCCACAGCCACACCATAAGAAACTGAGGATTAACCTAAATTGTTCACAAATATCATCAAAATGCAGCCCAACTCACACCCCAAACAAAAAAAATCTCACCGTAGTGAATACCTTAGAGAATAACAAGATAAAAAAATAGAGAAATTAGAATAAATTTCTGCATATTTCTAATGGGGATCCATATGAATCAATGAACTAAATCTAGAGGAAGGGAGATAGAAGATCCTTTTGAGGCACCTAAGTCTTGTCCAAAACAAGAGAGAAGGAGGTGTGGCCGAATGAATGAAAATATTCCAAGGAAAAGAACATGAAACCTAGAATACCATATATGTCACATCATGTAAACATTACATAGCATGTAAACCTTGGTATTTCAAAAAATATCCATCTTTCTCTGAAAAATTCATCGCCTCAGCCTTTATTTAATGCATGTCAAAAATCCCACTTACATGACATGTAATCCAACTCATGAATTCACCCTTATCCATGTATAGAACATCAACTAACAATATAAACATTACATGAACCACCATTACATGTCTTGTATACAATACACGGTGTGTATTTCTCTCATCAGCTTTGTTGCACCTCCATTCTCCACTGAAAAACCCCAAAACCTTCCTCATACACCTCTAACCACCTAAACTAGAAAATTAATGGATATGGAAGGAATGTAGCATTAAATCATTTACCTATCAAAATATTATCACCCTCAAGAATCCAAAACCAAGCCCATAAAGAAAGGGGTTTAAAACAACTGCCCCAAGAGATACCTCCCAAGGATCTCATCATACCTCAAATGCAACCACCATCCAAAAACACCAAACTAAATGGCCACAGAACATCTCACACAACCACATCATCACATATACACAAACTATCTCTTCTCACACTATAACGCCCATGTTTTTTAAGAAATATTTAAATTATTTTAATTCTTTAGTAGCTTGTTTTGCATGCAATCATTAGTTTAAACAAACTGTGAGATGCCCTAAATATAAAATTTTCGTTATAACCTAGTTGTTATGTTAGCAGGAATAAATATAACTAAAGATTAGAAATATATGACAACTTTAAATCAATTATATGTTATATTAGTTTTTTGATTGAATTAAATTAATAAGATATGTATTTTATATAATTAAAATGATATTTTTGATATTTATCAAATAGATATTAAAAAAATGTTTTCTTCCTTTTAATGGAAAAACATTTTTAATTTTAGATTTAGGGACATTAATAATTTTAATATTAAAATTTAAACCTATTCTTTGGAAGTAGGATATAAAAATTTACCTTGGTTAAAATTCTTATATTTTTCTGATAAACTTCATAATTTGATGAATAGTAAAATACGCTAAAATTTAATTAAAAATTACTTTTTTCATTGAGATAATTTATATGGTTAAATTATAATATTGAATAATTTTAATGTATAAATAGAATATATTTTTACTGTTTGATATTATTTATTTCATTATAATTAATTTTACAATGAATTCATAGGTAAAATTATTTCAATCTTTTATAGTGTTTTTAAAAAACCCCATTTTTTTACAACGAGGTTAATTTTAAATTAAATTTCTACAAATTCTATGTCTTGAATTTGGAAAAAATAATTCCATATTTGCAATAATTAGGTCCAAATTATTTTAATATGATACTTTTATTTTTCTGAATTATGAATAGTAACTACAGTAAATTTTATTTACCACAATTAAGGGTTAATCGGGTAATTAAGGGTAAAAATAATATTATAAAATTACCCTAACACTTGTCTTAATATAATTGGATTATTATATTTCATCCAAGAAAATAATTTGGTCGAAATGGTATCTATTAGAACCCACTTGGATGAGTTTGAGAGAATTAATTTATTTTATATAAAGGGAAATGAAATATGTCTCACTCAAACTATAATAATTAAATTATTTTTAAGATAAGGTTATACAGAATATTAATTCAATTATAAATACTCATTTGAAAGAAAAAATGTTTTTGTTTATCATGGTAATTTATTTTAAAATTTTATAAAATATATAATTACTTTAATAGCTCATACATTAATGATGCTTAAATTATTTATTTAGTGAAAAATAAAAAATATAGTTTTTATTAAAATAATAATACCCATTAAAAGGACCGAACACTTGACCAAACCTTATTTGTAGAGTATATCGAAACAATAAGCATCCAAGGTTCTACTTGTGGACCATTGGGAGCCTTATAAAAGTTATTAGGACACTTATTTTGTTATTTTAAAAGATGTCAGAATTGTCACCTTCATAATTTAATAAATATAACATTTTAAAAGTTAGTTTTTGTTAGAAGATAAAATATACTAAAATTATTATTATGAAATCTATTAGATTTATATTCATTATACTATTTTATTAATAATTTTTATGCAACAAATAAGAAGATTAAATAATTATACAAAAATGTTCTAGTAATTATTTTATCAAGAGAAATATTCTTATAAATAGTTTTAAAAATATTAAAATAAATATTATATGATATAATTAATGTTCTATACGAATTTTCTAGATGAATATAACTTTTTAAAAATCTATTAAATATTTTCTTCTGAAAATATATTTTGTGTGGATTTTATTTAAATTTAAATAAATGAATTGCTTCAAAATTGACAATGTTGATATTTTATGAAAATAACATATTACTAAATTGTTTGAAAATCACAAAAATATTTAAAAATTACAAATTAAAATTTATATGGTCTAACATGTAATTAATTATCCAATTATGTACAATTAACAATACATAAGTAAGTATTTATAACCATTTAAAATTTATAACATTATCACCGCAAATAAAATTAAATAGGATAAATAAGGATAAATCAAAATGATAAGGTTTAAAATAAAATAAAAAAATTTCTAAATTTTATTGGTTGATTATATTACAACTCTATCTCATATCATATTTAAATTTGAGTCATTTTGGGGGTTTTTAAGTGGGTTTGGTTTTTATTATAAATTATTATTTTTGAGGTTTTCGAAAGTGCCCCTCTCCTCTATTATAAAAGGGAACCCCTTAACTCTCCTATTCACTCAATTTTGAGCCTTCAAGATCATAAAAACCCTTAAAATTCCTCTTATTAACCTCTCTAGTTACATTGTAGAGGTGATGGACTACTAAAAAGACTAACTCTAGTGTCCTAAGAGGAAGTTTAAAGGAGGCACTTCGAGGAAGAGGTAATATCTTCTACCGATTCTTTCAAATTTATTTCTTCTTCTACTTCCTCTTATTTATTTGTTTCATTATAAATTAATATCATTAGTATCAATCATATACTGATATATTATTTAAATGTCAAACAACTCTATTTAACCTTCTATCCATCCTACAAAAAACAATATCACCACGAGTGCGTAAGTACGGAATACCATCTCCACACCACGGTGTAATATTTTTTTTTTTCATCACCAACATACTTGGATGGGTATAATGATGGAAGAAATTACTATATATGATTATTTTAAAATAATATTGATTCTGAAATATTATACACCATACACTTCAAGAAAATTCCACAATCATGGGAATGATATCATCGCTCGTGCGTACGTACGGCCTACCGTCTCCACGATGTGATGTGATTCATTCTACAAGATCTTAATTGAATAATGATTATATAAATAAATTTAATGAATAAATATGATATATATTATACTAATACTACTCATTAAATGATATAACTATAACCTAAAACGAGAAACAAGAATTTTTTTGACAAAACATGCATAAGAATATAAAGCAGTTAACACCCGAATAACGAGTAACAATGAAATATTACTAATAAACAGATAAGAATATGACCATATATGATATTATAACAATGACTATAATTCTGGAATAATTCAATGACATTATTTAAATCATTATATAGGTAGTTTGGATACGTACAAAGCATATCGGACCTAAGGTTAAGGGAAAATATCACAATATCATTTCTTTTATAAGAGATTGTTTATACTTCAGTATTTACTGGGGAATATTTATCATCCACATCCATGTTTCCTCAATAAGTAATATTATTTTTATCCTCCTACAATTTTTTAAATACAATTTTACCTACTGATGAGTTTTTATTAAAATAAATGAAAATAATCTTTTATCGTTTTCAATATGAGATACTTTTTGACATTTCCGAACAAAGAACAAGAAGAATGTTCCTTTTAATTATATGGAATGAGCGTATTTTTATGATTTCCTATGAAAATATTTACATATAAGCTTCCTTTACAAGTTTTCAAGTTTATTTTCAATTAAATTCATTAAATTTAAAATCGTGTGACATTTTGAGAAAAGAAAATGTTTTTGGTGGAGAAAGGATGATTCTCTCAAGAACTAAGTTCAAATGTTTTATCAAAATTATTTTCCATCTAAGATGATGTAGGGTTATGTTTATATACATATTATTACATTTATTTGATTATGTCATAATGGAATTATTTTTATGAAGTTCTTTTATCTTATGATGGTGTGATGTTTAAGAATCCCATTTTATTACATGGGTTATGCTATGATGTATGATTTATGATTTTGTGGCACACATAAGAATAATATAATTTTGAGATGGGTCAGAATTATATCTACCTCCAATTAATTTGGTAAAGATTTGTATCTCATGAGATAGATATGGCTGGAATGGAAAGTTAATCTAATTTAGTGATACAGGACTAGAATGAGGAGTGAACTCAGTTCAGTCATGGACATTGTCCGCTACGATGGTCTTGGAAATGATGTATGACTAATATGAAATGATTGTCTATGCTGATGTGTGTATGTCACAAAGTTTCATGTCCTATTTTATGATGATTGGGATTACATTTCAGTTCTATGATTTATCCCATGACATGATATTTTGACCTCTTATGGAGGATAAGATTTTTAAAAGTTATGATCTTAAGAATATGATATGATTGAAATTTCATTTTTTACCCTTGCTGAGAATTTTAGATCACCCTTTTGTATGTTTCTTTTCCCCAGGTCAGGAAGAAGGATATTAAATATGATATTCCAAAAAATATTCTAGATATGATCAAATAAACTGGAGACAACATAGATGCTTTATGAACCAGTTGTTTATATTTCCCAGTTTCGAAAGACACTATACCTACATGGTCTTGTCATGGTTTTATTATATATTGTAACAAATATACTTTAATTCTTATGTATTAACATTGTATGTAATGTATGGGTTGTTATAGTTGGTATCAGAGGGATGTTATAGTTAACCTTTGGAAACTAGGATGTGAACACCTTGGTAAGAACCCTATAGATAAGTCTAAGCATAGGACACAATCCTAGTGTTTTATAAATGGCCATGAATAACCTATTATAAGACCTGAAGTGTGAAATTTTATTCTTGATTATGTGGTTTTCCTATTGTAATTAGTGTTTCTCACTCTATTCTTCGTGGTTTTAGTCTATGGCTGGAACCCGAAGGAACCATGTTAATGCTGAATGTGAAGGGAAATGCAATGATTGTTCCCATGAGCAACCAAACGTAATGGGAGCTGGAATGAAAAATCTTGTAGCCATACTCATACAACTTTCTCAAGATATGAATAATGTAGGACTTCTAAATGAGAAAAGGAAGGAGAAACATTATCTTGAAAACGCATGAAAACGGATGGAGAAGCATATGAAGAATAAGGCATTAGAAATAATGAGAACACATGAAAACTCATGAAAACTCTGGAAAACCTCTAAATAATTCAACATAATCATCATAATAACCCACAAAAAACAATTGATAAAGATAACAAGTCATGGAAACCCAAATAAACAGTAATAAAAGGAGCAACCGTTAAAACCCGTCAAAACAGTCATAAAGTGAGTAAAACATTGGACTCACATTAACATAGATAACTTATGATCCAAGAGTCTGTTTCCAATTTGATACCTTTCAAATCAAATATCCTGAAATGATCTTCGACCTGATAGGTGAAATATTCCAAATGGACAGGCGGATCGGAATTTATGACCATTTTAAAAAAAGTTGGCGGGGAACGGGTGCTAGAAACGAGGCATAGAAAAACATAACAAACCCAATACCCACTAAAAAGGCCATCACTTATGATCCAAGAGTGCATGTGGGAACCACGACTAGTCAAAATGAAGCTCCTAGAATGAGCTACAATCCGGCAGGAGGAGGAGTCCGAACTGACACGCGGATCGAAAGTTAGGTCCATTTGAAGGCAAGTTTGACGGGACACCGATGACAGAAATAGGGTTTCAGAGGCCTTCAGAGGGTATTTTGGGGTAAAAAAATGACATGATCAAGTTTATGTTGAACTGGTGAGTAGCTCTCTTCGCTGGCTTCGATTTGATATGTGGTAGAGCCCAAAGGGACACCCGAAGCGAAAGTTATGGTCGTTTGAAGTTGGGGAACTTTTTTCAACTTTCTTATAACTCACATATCTTCCGCACCTTAAACTGTCTCATGGTTTTCATTATACGTGCCTTTATATCTCTTTATGATCTTCGATTTGACTGGTCATGGTGCTCCAATGGATGGCCGGATCAAAATTTATGGTCGCTTTAGTGATTTCAGGGTTTCTCATGTTTTTTTCCCATTCATTTGGGGGCAGTTTTACCAAAACCGCCGCTATTTCACGGCGGTGTTTTAAAAACCCACCGCTAATCCTCAAAAAATTTAAAAAAAAGATTAAAAAAAATTTACACATTTCGCGGCGGTTTTAGTGAAGACACCTTAAAAATGGCCCCAATTGAGTAGAAGGAATTGAAGAAGCAGCTCTAAGAGAATCTTGATAAGGGATTCATATGCCCTAGTGCATCACCTTAGGGAGAACCTATTCTGTTTGTTAAGAAGAAATATGGATCTGTGAGACTTAGTATTGATTATAAAGAACTTAACAAGATCACTATTGAAGAACAAATATCCTCTCCCACGCATTGATGACTTATTTGACCAACTACGCAGAGCTCAATCCTTTTCTAAGATTGATCTTCGTTCAGGTTATCATTAATTAAGGGTCAAAAAGTAGGATATACCAAATATGGCTTTCCGTACAAGGCATAAACACTATGAATTTATAGTGATTCTATTTGGTCTTACTAATACCCCTGTTATCTTCTTGGATCTAATGAATAGAGTCTTTAGATTCTATCTTGACCAGTTTGGGGTAGTCTTTATAAAAGATATTCTTGTCTATTCAAAGATCAAGTAAGAACATCAATATCACTTAAGAATTGTATTGAAGACCCAGAGAAAGGAGAATCTTTAGTCCAAATTTACCAAGTGTGAATTTTGGGTTCAAAAAGATTCATTTTTGGGTAACATAATCCCAAGAGAGGGGATATCTTTGGATCTAGCAAAAACAGAGGTTATTGAAAGATGGTCAAGACCAACAACTGTAACTGAGATCTGAAGTTTTCTTGGTTTGGCTGGAAATTATCAAAATTTTGTGAAATATTTTTCATGATTATATAATCTACTCATCAGGTTGACTTGAAAAGTAGTTAAGTTTGTTTGTAAAGAGTAGTTTGAATAGAATTTCAAGGAGTTAAAAAGAAGGTTAGCCAGTGCACCTGTGCTCACACTACCTTGTAGTGGAGAAAGGTTTGTGATCTATAGTGATGCATCCAAAAAGGGATTGGGGTGTTTTCTCATGAACAGTGATATGGTGATAGATTATACCTCACGAAAGTTGAAAATCCATGAGAAAAATTACCCAACTCATGATTTTGAGTTAGATGCGGTAATAATTGCATTGAAAATATGGAGGAATTGTCTTTATGGTGAAAGGTGTGATATTTATACTAATCATAAAAGTTTAAAGTATATTTTCACACAAAAGGAGATGAATATGCATCAAACAAGATTGCTGGAGTTGATTAAAGATTACGACTACTCAATACATTACCACCCTGGGAAAGAAAACAAGGTGAAAGATTCATTAAGCTGACAAGACCATTCTATATTATCCATGATGAGGATCACAAAAGATCCAATATTTATGGATTTGCAAATGATGGATCTAGAAATTATAATGGAAGGGGAAAATATTATCTTTCTCAAATGAATGTTCAACCATCTATACATGTGATGATTAAAGAGGCACAGAAGGAATATGTAGAGTTACAAAAGAAGGTGAGAAATGTTCCTGATTTCAACATAGATTGTGACGAAATAATAAGGTTCCGGAATCGGGTTTGTGTTCCTCCCATACCATAATTAAAGAAATAAATATTGGATGAGGCTCATAGTTCTTCATTCTCTATTCACCCTGGAAGCATGAATATGTATAGGGAACTAAAAGAGTACTTTTGGTGGGATGGCATGAAAAGAGATGTTGCTAAATATGTCTCTCGATTCTTAGTTTTTCAGCAAGTTAAGGATAAAAGAAAGAAGTCTAAGGGGATGTTGAAACCATTACCCATACTAGAATGGAAATGGAAAAACATCACTATAGACATTGTCACCAGACATCCCAAAACATCCAAAGGCAATAATTCTATCTGGGTTATAGTTGATCATATTACAAAGTCGGATCACTTCATTATTATTAGATAGGATTTATATCTTTATCATCTTTTTAGGATATATGTAAAAGAAGTGGTAAGATTGCATGGAGTACCACTTTCCATTATATCTGATCAGGATCTGAGGTTTACCTTGAAGTTCTGGTGAAGTCTTCAGCATGCTCTAGATACAGAGTTGAGTTTCAGCACTTCTTATCATCCTTAGACATACGGTCAGTCTGAAAGGAAAATTCAAACTCTAGAAGACATTTTGAGAGCTTCCTCTATGTATTTTAAATGTTTTTGGGATTGACACCTACCATTGGTGGAATGTTATTACAACAATAGCTTTCACTCCATTTTTCAGATGGCTCCTTATGAAGCCCTCTATGGAAAGAAGTGCAGAACCCAACTTACTAGGATGAATTTGGGGAAATAAATCTATTAGGAATTTATCTTGTTGATGAAATGGCAGAAAAGGTCAGATCTATTCAACAACATATAAGATCAGCTCAGATTCGACAAAAAAGTTATGCTAACAACCAAAGAAAAAACCTAGTGTTTGAAGTGGGAGATAAGGTGTTCTTACGAATATCTCCCTAGAAGAGAGTAATGATATTTGGAAAGAAGGGAAAGCTAATCCTTAGTTATATAGGTCCTTTTGATATTCTAGATCGTGTTGGGATGGTAGCTTACTGATTGGTTCTTCCACCGAATCTCTCTCAAGTTCATGATGTGTTCCATGTATCCCTCCTCAGAAAGTACATTCCTGATCCTTCACATGTACTAAGCTCAGAAGTCATACCCTTGGAGCAAGATCTTTATTATTAAGAACAACAGATAGATATTCTGGATTATAGAGAAGAAGTTCTATGAAATAAGACCACTCGATTGGTTAAAGTTTTATGGTGGAACTACCAATTAGAAGATGTTATATGAGAACATGAGGATATGATGAGGGGGAGGTATCCTCATATGTTTATTTCCAAGTGACAAATTTTGAGGGAAAATTTCAGTTTATAGGGGATATAATGTACCGCCGATGTGTTTTAGGAAATATTTAAATAATTTTTATTCATCCTTAGCTTGTTTTTCTACACAATTTTTAGTTTAAGAAAACTGTGAGATGCCCTTAATATAACATTTTTGTTATAACCTAGCTGTTATGTTAGTGGGAATAAATATAACTAACTTTTAAAAATCTATGATAAATTTAAATCAATTATATGTCATATTAGTTATTTGAGTGAATGAAATTAATAAGATATGTATGTTATATAATTGACATGATATTTTTGATATTTATCAAATAGATATTAAAAAATGTTTTCCACCTTTTAATGGAAACCCCTTTTTAATTCAAGATTTAGGTACATTAATAATTTTAATATTACAATTTAAACCTTTTATTTGGAATCAGGATATAAAAATTTACTTTGGTTAAAATTTTGATATTTTTCTGATAAACTTCATAATTTGATGAATAGTATAAATACGCTAAATTTTAATTAAAAACATATTTTTTATCGAGATAATTTATATGGTTAAATTATAATATTTAATGGTTTAAAAGTATAAATAGAATATATTTTTACTATTTAATATAATTTATTTCATTATCATTAATTTTACAATGAATTCATAGGTAAAATCGTTTCAATCTTTTGCAATGTTTTAAAAAAATACCTATTTTTTTACAATGGAATTAATTTTAAATTATATTTATGCAACTTCTGTGTATTGAATTTATAAAAATGGATTCCATATTTGGAATCAGTAGGTCCAAATTATGTCAATAGTCTACTTTTATTTTTGGGCATTATGAATAGTAACTGTGGTAAATTTTATTTACCACAGTTAAAGGTAAATCATGTAATTAAGGGTAAATCTAATATTATTAAATTACCCTAACACTTGTCTTAATATAATTGGATGATTTTAATTTTCATCCAAAAACATACTTGGGTCTAAATGGTATCTATTGGAACCCACATGGATGAGATTGTGACAATTAATTTATTTTATTTAAAGGAAAGTGAAATATGTCTCGCTCAAACATTAATAATTAAATTATTTTTAATATAAGGTTATACAAAATATAAATTATATTATAAATAATCATTTGAAATATAAAATGTTTTTTAGTTATCATGGTAATTTATTTTTAATTTTTATGAAATATATAATTACCTTAATGGTTTATACATTAATGATGCTGAAATTATTTATTTAGTGAATAATCAATAATATTGTTTCTATTAAAATAATAATACCCATTAAAAGGATGAAACACTTGACCAAACCTAATTGGTCAAGTATATCTAAACCATAATAATCCAAGTATCTACTTGTGGACCATTTAGAGCCTTATAAAAGTGATTATGACACTTATTGTTTTTATTTTAAATGATGTCAAAATGGAAACCTTCATAATTTAATAAATATAACATTTTAAAAGTTTGTTTTTTAGAAGATAAAATCTACTAAAAGTTTTATTATGAAAAATATTAGATTTATCTTCATTATAGTATTTTATTTATAAATTTTATTCAATAAATAAGTAGATTAAATATTTATACAAAAATGTTGTAGTAATTATTTTATCAAGATAAATATCAAATAAATAGTTTTAAAAATATTAAAATAAATATTATATGATATAATTAATGTTCTCCACTAATTTTCTAGAAGAATATGACTATTTAGGAATCAATTGAATATTTTTTTTTCGAAAATATCCTCTTTGTGGATTTTATTTAAATTCAAATAAATGAATTGTGTAAAAATTGACACTATTGATATTCTATGAAAATAACATATTTCTTAAATTGTTTAAAAATCACAAAAATATTTAAAAATTAAAAATTATAATTTATATGGTCTACCATGTCATAAATTATCCAATTATTTACAATTTACAACACATAAGTAAGTATTTATAACCATTTAAAATTTATAACATTATTACCACAAATAAAATTAAATAGATTAAATAAGGATAAGTCAAAATGATAAGGTTTAAAATAAAATTAAAACATGTCTAAATTTTATTTTTTTTATGAGATTAAAACTCTATATCATCTCATCTTATAAGTTGAGTCATTTTGGAGGTTTTTATGTGGGGGTTTTTTTATTATAAATTAATATTTTTTGAGGTTTCCAAAAGTCCCCCTCTCCTCTCTTATAAAAGGGTACCCCTTACCTCTCCTCTTAACTCAATTTTCGGCCTTCAAACTCAGAAAAACCCTTCCAATTATTCTTCTCAACCTCTCTAGTTACATTATAGAGGTTCTGGTATTCTCAAAAGACCAACTCTAGTGCCCTAAGAGGAAGTTTAAAGGAGGCACTTCGAGGAAGAGGTAATATCTTCTACTGATTCATTCAAATTTATTTCTTCTTCTACTTACTCTTATTTATTTGTTTCATTATAAAGTAATAACATAGGTATCAATCATATACTTATATTTTATTATAAATATAAAACAACCCTATTTCACCTTTTATCCATCCTTCGAAAAAAGAAATCACTGCACGTGCGTATGTATGGAATACCGTCTCCACACTGTGGGGTAATATTTTTTTCCATCACCAACATACTTGTATGGGTATAATGATGGAATAAATTACTATATATGATTATTTTAAATTAATATTAATTCTGAAATATTAAACACCATACACTTCATTACAATTCCACAATCATGGGAATGATATCATCGCTTGTGCATACGTACAGCATACCGTCTCCACGTGGTGATGTGAATCGTTCTTCATGATATTCATTGAATAAAGATTATATAAATGAATTTAATGAATAAATATGATATATATTATACTAATACCATTATGTAAATGATATATCTATAACCTAAAAATAGAAATAAAAATTTATTTGACAAAACATGCATAAGAATATAAAGCAGTTAACACCCAAATAACGAGTAACAATGAAATGTTAATAATAAACAGATAATAAAATGACCATATATGATATCATAACAATGACTATGATTCAGTAATAAGTCAATTACATTATTTAAATCATTATATAGGGAGTTTGGATACGTACAAAGCATATCAAACTTAAGTTAAGGAAAAATCTCGTAATCTAATTTTTTTTATTCGAGATTGTTTATACTTCAGCATTTACTGGGGGCATATTTTTCTTCCACATCCATGTTTTTTGTCAATATGTAATATTATTTTTATCCGAATACAATTTTTTAAATCCAATTTTACTTATTGATGAGTTTTTAGTAAATGAAATGAAAAGAATCTTTTTTCGTTTTTAGTACAAGATGCTTTATGACTTTTCTGGCCAAAGTATGAGAATAATGTTTTTTCAACTTATATGGCATGAGCGGATTTTTATGATTTCATAAGAAATAATTTCCATTTAAGCTTCCTTTAAAAATTTTCAAGTTTATTTTCAATTAACTTATTTTAATTTTAAATTTTGTGACATGTTGAGAAAAGAAAAAAAAATTAATGAAGAAAGGATATTTTCCTCAATAACTAAGTTCAAGTGTTTTATCAAAATTATTTTCCATATAATATGATATAGTGTTATGTTTATATCCCTATTATTACATTTATTTGATTATATTCTGAAGGAATTACTTTTATGAAGTTCTTTTATCTTATTATGGAATGATGTTTAAGAATCCCATTTTATTAGATGGGTTATGCTATAATGTATGATTTATGATTTTGTGGAACACATAAGAATGGTTTAATTATGAGATGGGTGGGACATATATCTCCCTCAAATGCATTGGGTAAGGATTTTTATATCTTTAGATAGACATGTATTGAATGGAAAGTTAATCTGGTTCAGTGATACAGAACTGGAATGAGGAGTGAACTCGGTTCATTAATGGACATTGTTCACTACGATGGTCTTGGAAATGAGCCATGACTAATATGAAATTATTTTCTATGATTATGTGTTTAAGACACGAAGTTTCATGTCTTATTTTATGATTATTGGTATTATATTTCAGTTCTATGATTTATCCTAGGACATGATATTATGACCTCTTATGCAGGATAAGATTTTCAAACGTTATGATCATAAGAATATGATATGATTGACATTTCATTTGTTTACCCTTACTGAGCATTTGAGCTCATCCTTTTGTATGTTTCTTTTCTCCAAGTCAAGAACAATGGTATTAAATATGATATGCCAAAAAGGAGTCTAGATATGATCAAATCAACGGGAGACAACTTAGATTCTTTATGAACAAGTTGTTTTTGTTTCCCAGTTTCTAAAGACACTATACCTATACGGTTCTTTCATGTTTTTGTTATATGTTGCAATAAATATACTTCAATTATGAATTATTAACAGTCTATGTAATGTATGGGTTGTTATAGTTGGTATTTGAGGGAGGTTATAGTTAACCTTTGGAAACTAGGATGTGAACCCCTTGGTAAGAACCCTAAGGATATGTCTAAGCATTGGACACAATCCTAGTGTTTTAGAAATGGCCATGAATAACCTATGATAAGACCTAAATTGTGAAATCTTATTCTTGATTATGTGGTTTTACTATTGTAATTATTGTTTCTCACTTTATGCTTCTTGGTTTTAGTCAATGGTTGGAACCCGAAGGAACTGTGTTAATGATGAATGTGATGGGAAATTCAATGATTGTCCCCCTGAGCAACCAAACATTTTGGGAGCTGTAATGAAAAATCTTATAGCCATGCTCACACAAATTTCTCAAGATATGAATCATGTAGGACTTCCAAACGAGCAAAGGAAGGAGCAACATTCTGTTGAATCCTTCATGAGGCAGCTTCCACCTTCATTCAGCAGGTATTCTGATCCTTTAGTGGCTGAACAAAGGATCAACACCACTGAAAAGATATTTTCCATTCTAGAATGTTTTGAACATGATAAATTCATCTTAGTAGTATATCGTTTGTAAGGTGAATCTGATCAATGGTGGAATCTTATCAAGAATACGAGGCAAGAGATGGAATTGAATTCACAGAATGGGAAGAGTTCCAGAACTTATTTTTCAATACATACTTCCATCATATTCTTTGAACAAATATGGAGAAGGAGTTTCTTGAACTAAATAAAAAGGATGATGCATCTGTTGGTACCTATGAACAAATTTTTACAAGGCTTTCAAGGTACACTTGAGGAATTATTATCCATCCTGAGAGTAAGATCGATCGATTCTTTAGTGGCTTAAAACCAAGTCTCTGAAGGGAGTTAGCCATAAGGGACTTCAATAGCTACAAATAAATTGTTTGATGTGCTCTAAAGGTTGAGATAGATTTCTGAGTAACCCATCAGTCATATGGTTTGATAAAAAGAGGAAAATGGAATTCAAATGAAAATTTAAAGACTACATTGAAAAGAAGATGAGTTTTTTCCTTCTGCACAAAGTGTGGAAATAAATATTAGAGGGAATTGTCTTAAAGGGTCAAGTATATGTTTTAAATGTGTAAAAGATGTTCATCGGGAAATTGAATGCCGCAGTGATGGGAGAAAGATATCTAATGATGCGAATAGGGAAAAGGCTATACATAATGCTCCTCCTACACTTCAATGTTACAAGGGCAAGGAAATGGGGAATTATTCCAATAAATGCGCTAACCAAAGGGTGGTTGGTAATTATCGACATCAATAAGATCTTAAGGTCAAAGACTAGGGAAAGTCGCATGAAATTTCTATCAGTGATGTGGATTATGATAACGAAGTGGTGAAAGGTACACTTACCATCCACTCTAAAGTAGAAAATGTTTTATTTGATTCTAGATCCACCCACTCTTTTATTTCTGAAATTTTTTTAAGGATATCACCATACTACCTCAACAATTAGATGTTGGGTTAGTTGTGACAACTCCTAATGGCATGACAGTTTCATAAAAAGTTTATAATTCTTCTCCAATTAAAATTTTTGGGAATGTGCTTCCTGAAAAACTTGTAATCCATCCTATAGTGGAATTTTATGTGATTCTTGGCATGGATTGGATTTCCTTATATAGAGCTCATATCAATTTTCAAGGAAGCGAAGTCACATTTCATATTCCATATCAATATATGATCATCTATTGTTGCAAGTATTAATATAACCTTCCAGTGTAAATTTCTTCCATCTTATGGGTCTTGATTCCAATAAATGAAGGTTAATTATCTCAAATGGTTGGCAAGAAACTCACGATTAAGAATATGCCGATTGTACAGGAGTTTTATAATGTCTTTCCAGAGGAATTTCTAGGTCTTCAACTAAATCATGAAGTTGGGTATTCAATATAACTCATAACAGGTGTTATGACCATTTAAAAGAAACATTATAGAATGGCCACAATTGAGTTGTAGGAATTGAAGAAGAAACTCCAAGAGAATATTGATAAGGGATTCATCCGCCCAAGTGCATCACCTTGGGGAGCACCTGTTCTATTTGATAATAAGAAAGATGGATCAATGGGACTCTGTATTGATTATAGATAACTTAACAAGATCACTATGAAGAACAAATATCATCTCCCATGCTTTTATGACTTATTTTACCAACTACATGGAGCTCAATACTTTTCCAAGATTGATCTTCGTTCAGTGTATCATCAATTAAGGATCAAAAATAAGGATATACCAAAGACGGATTTCTGTACAAGGTACATACACTATGAATTTATAGTGATTCCATTTGGTCATACTAATTCCCCTACTATCTTCATGGATCTAATGAATAGAGTTTTTAGAGACTATCTTGAACACTTTGTTGTAGTCTTTATAGAAAATATTCTTGTCTATTCAAAAAGAAAGTAATAACATAAAGATCACTTAAGAACTGTATTGAAGACACTGAGAAAGGAGAATCTTTATGCCAAATTTACCACGTGTGAATTTTTGCTTCAAAAAGTTTCATTTTTTGGTCACATAATCTCAAGAAAGGGTATATTTGTGGATCTACCAAAAACAGAGGTTATTGAAAGATGGTTGAGAACAACAACAGTAACTGAGATCCGAAGTTTTCCAGGTTTGGCTAGATATTATGGACGTTTTATGAAATATTTTTCATGATTATCTAATCCACTCACGAGGTTGACTCCGAAAGTAGTTAAGTTCTTTTAGACGGAGGAGTGTGAAGAGAATTTCAAGAAGTTAAAAAGAAGTTTAGCCAGTGCACCTATGCTCACACTTCCTTGTAGTGGAGAAAGGTTTGTGATCTGCAGTGATGCATCCAAGAAGGGATTGGGGTGTGTTATCATGAAAAATGATATGGTGATAGCTTATGCCTCACGACAGTTGAAAGTCCATGAGAAAAATTACCCAACTCAAGATTTGGAGTTATCTCCGGTAATATTTTCATTAAAAATATGGAGGCGTTATCTTTATGGTGAAAGGTGTGATATTTGTACTGATCATAAAAGTTTAAAGTATATTTTCATACAAAAGTATCTGAATATGAGCCAAACAAGATGGCTGGAGTGGATTAAAAATTACAAATGATCCATACATTACCACCCTGGGAATGAAAACAAGGTGGTAGATGCATTAAGCCGACAAGACCATGCCATATTATCCATGATGAGGATCATGAAAGATCGAATATTTAGGGATTTTCAAAGGATGGATCTTAAAATTATAATGGAAGGGAAAAAATATTATCTTTCTCAAATGAATTTTCAACCATCTATACATGTGAAGATTAAAGAGGTCTAGAAAAAAGATGTAGAGTTACAAAAGAAGGTGAGAAATGTTACTGAATTCAACATTGATTATGATTAAATAACAAGGTTTGGGAATCTGGTTTGTGTTCCTCCCATACCGGAATTAAAGAATGAATATTGGATGAGTCTCATAGTTCTTCATTCTTTGTTCACCCCGGAAGTAGGAAGATGTATAGGGACCTGAAAGGGTACTTCTGGTCGGATGGCATGAAAAGGGATGTTGCTGAATATGTCTCTAGATGCTTGGTTTGTCATCAAGTTAAGGCTGAAAGACAGAAGTCTAAGGGGATTTTGTAACCATTACCCATACTAGAATGGAAATGGGAAAACATCACTATGGACTTTGTCATTAGACTTCCCAAAACATCCCAAGTAAATAATGCTATCTGGGTTATAGTTGATCATCTTACGAAGTTGGCACACTTCATTACTTTTAGAGAAGATTTATCTGTTAATCATATTTCTAGGATATTTGTAAATGAAGTGGTAAGATTGCATGGAGTACCACTTTCCATTATATTTGATCGGAATCCAATGTTTACCTCGAAGTTATGGTGAATTCCTCAGCATGCTCTAGGTACAGAGTTGAATTTCAGCACTGTTTATCATCCTTAGATAGATGGTTAGTCTAAAAGGAAAATTCAAACTCTAGAAGGAATGTTGAGAGCTTTTTCTATGGATTTAAAAGGTTTTTTGGATCGACACCTACCATTGGTGGGATTTTCTTACAACAATAGCTTTCACTCCATTATTCAGATTGCTCCTTATGAAGCCCCCTATGGAAAGAAGTGCAGAACCCCAACTTGTTGGGATTAAGTTGGGGAAAGAAATATATTAGGACCTGATATTGTTCCTGAAATGGAAAAAAAGGCTAGATCTATTCAACAACATATAAGATCATCTCGGAGTCGACAAAAAAGTCATGCTGACAACCGAAGAAAAGACCTAGATTTTGAAGTGAGAGATAAGGTGTTCTTACGAATAACACCCTGGAAGAGAGTAATGAGATTTGTAAAAAATGGAAAGTTGAGCCCTAGGTATAGTAGTCTTTTTGATATTATGGATCATGTTGGGAAGGTAGTTTACCGATTGGCGCTTCCACTGAATCTCTCTCAAGTTCATGATGTGTTCCATGTGTCCCTCCTGAGAAAGTACATTCCATATCATTCACAAGTACTAAGATCAGAAGTCGTACCGCTGGAGCAAGATCTTTCTTATGAAGAATAACCGATAGAGATTCTGGATCGTAGTGAAGAAGTTCTAAGAAATAATAACACTCTATTGGTTAAAGTTTTATGGAGGAACCACCAATTATAAGAAGCTACATGAGAACTTGAAGATATGATAATGGAGAGGTATCCTTGTCTGTTTATTTCCAAGGGACGAATTTTGAGGGAGAAATTTAGTTTAAGGGGGATAGAATGTAACGCCCATGTGTTTTATGAAATATTTAAATAATTTTTATTCTTCAGTAACTTGTTTCTCACGCAATCGTTAGTTTAAACAAACTTTGAGATTCCCTTAATATAAAATTTTCATTATAACTAAGTTGTTATGTTATCGGGAATAAATATAACTAACCTTTAAAAATATATGATAAATGTAAATCTAATATATGTCATATTAGTTATTTGAGTGAATGAAATTAATAATATATGTATGTTATATAATTAAAATGATATTTTTATATTAATCAAATTGATATTAAAAGAATGTTTTCCTCCTTTTAATGGAAAACCCTTTTTAATTTAATATTTAGGCACATTAATAATTTTAATATTACAAAGTATAAATTTTGTTTATAAGTGGGATATAAAAATTTACTTTGTTTAAAATTCTATTATTTTTCTGATAAACATCATAATTTGATGAATAGTAAAAATATGCTAAATTTTAATTAAAAAACTTTTTTCATTGAGATAATTTATATAGTTAAATTATAATATTTAATGGTTTTAATATAAAAATAGAATATATTTTTGCTATTTAATATAATTTATTTCATTATCATTAATCTTACAATGAATTCATAGGTAAAATCATTTCAATCTTTTGCAATGTTTTAAATAAAAACCCATTTTTTTCGACAACAGGATTAAATTTAAATTAAATTTATTCAACTTTTGGTGTCTTGAAATTGGAAAAAATGATTCCATATTTTAAATAAGTAGGTCCAAATCAAGTTAATAGGCTACTTTTATTTTTGGGCATTATGAATAGTAACTATGGTAAATTTTATTTACCACAATTAAAGGTAAATCAGGTAATTAAGGGTAAAAATAATGTTATAAAATTAATCTAACACTTGTCTTAATATATTTGGATGATTATATTTCATAAAAATACATAATTGGGTCGAAATTTTATCTATTGGAACCCACTTGGATGATATTGAAACAATTAATTTATTTTATTTAAAGGAAAGCGAAATATGTCTCACTCAAACTTTAATAATTTAATTATTTTTAATATAAGGTTATAAGAAATATAAATTTGATTATAAATACTCATCTTAAAGATGAAATGTTTTTCTTTATCGTGATAATTTATTTTTAATTTTTATAAAATATTTAATTACCTTAATAGCTTATACATTAATGATGCAGAAATTATTTATTTAGTGAAAAATCAATAATATAGTTTTTATTAAAATAATAATACCCATTAAAAGGACAAAAAACTAGACCAAACCTTATTTTTCTACTATATATAAACCATAACCATCTTAGGTTAGACTTGTGGACCATTTGGAGCATTTTAAAAGTGATTATGACACTTATTTGTTTGATTTTAAATGATGTCAAAATTGTCACCTTCATAATTTAATAAATATAACATTTTAAAAGTTGGTATTTTAGAAGATTAAATAGAATAAAAGTATTATTATAATAACTATTAGATTTATATTCATCATATTATTTTATTTATATTTTTTATTCAACAAATACATAGATAAAATTATTATACAAAAATGTTGTATTACTTATTTTATCTTGAGAAATAGCAAATAAATAGTTTTAAAAATATTAAAATAAATATTATATGATATAATTAATGTTATACACTAATTTTATAGATGAATATGACTTGTTAGAAATATATTAAATAATTTTTTCCCAAAATATATTCTGTTTATTTTATTTAAATTCAAATAAATGAATTGTGTCAAAAAATGACACTTGATATTTTATGAAAATAACATATTAATAAATTGTTTCAAAATAACAAAAATATTTAAAAATTAAAAATTAAAATCTATTTGTTCTACAATGTCATAAATTATCGAATCATTTTCAATTAAAAACACATAAGTAAGTATTTATAACCATTTAAAATTTATAACATTATTACCACAAATAAAATTAAATAGATTAAATAAGGATAAATCAAAATGATCAGGTATAAAATAAAATAAAATCAGGTATAAATTTAGTGGTATAATGATATTACAACCCTATATCATCTCATCTTATATTTTTAGTCATTTTGGAGGTTTTTATGTGGGTTTGGTTTTTATTATAAATTAATATTTTTGAGGTTTCCAAAAGTTCCCCTCTCCTCTTTTATAAAAGGGCACACCTTCCCTCTCCACTTCACTCAATTTTGAGCCTTCAAGATTGGAAAAACCCTGAAAATTACTCTTATAAACATATCTAGTAACATTATAGAGGTTCTGTTTTTCTCAAAAGACTAACTCTAGTGCCCTAAGAGGAGGTTTAAAGGAGGCACTTTGAGGAAGAGGTAATATCTTCTACCGATTCTTTCAAATTTATTTCTTCTTCTACATACTATTATTTAGTTGTTTCATTATAAAGTAATAACATAAGTATCCATCATATACAAATATGTTATTATAAATATTAAATATCCCAATTTCACCTTCTATCAATTCTACGAAAAATAAAATCACCGCACGTGCGTACGTACGGAATATCGTCTCCACGCCGTGGTGTAATCATATTTTTCATCACCAACATACTTGGATGGGTATAATGATGGAAGAGATTACTATATATGATTATTTTAAATTAGTATTGATTCTAAAATATTATACACCATACACTTCAATACAATTTCACAATCATGGGAATGATATCATCGCTCGGGCTTACGTACGGCCTACCGTCTCCACGATGTGATGTGATTCGTTCTACATGATCTTCATTGAAAAATGATTATATAAATAAATTGAATAAATAAATATGATATATATTATAATAATACCATTCTTTAAATGATATATCTATGACCTAAAAATAGTAATAATAATTTATTTGATAAAACATGCATAAGAATATAAAGCAGTTAACACCCGAATAACGAGTAACAATGAAATGTTACTAATAAAAAGAGAAGAATATGACCCTATATGATGTCATAACAATGAATAAGATTATAGAATAATTCAATGACATTATTTAAATCATTATACTGGGATTTCAGATACATACAAATCATATCGGAACTAATATATGGGAAAATCTCGCAATCTCATTTTTTTATCCGAGATTATTTATACTTCAGTATTTACTGGAGAATATTTATCATCCAAATACATGTTTCCTCAATATGTAATATTATTTTTATCCTACTAAAATTTTTTAAATCAAATTTTACCTATTTATGAGTTCTTAGTAAAATAAATGAAAATAATCTTTTGTCGTTTTTAGTATGAGACACTTTTTTGACTTTTTTGGCCAAATTACAAGAAGAATGTTTTTTAACTTATACAGCATGAGCAGATTTTTATGATTTCATAGGAAATTATTTCCATTTAAGATTCCTTTAAAATTTTTCAAGTTTATTATCAATTAAATTCTTTTAATTTAAAATTTTGTGACATGTTGAGAAAATAAAATATTTTTGATGAAGATAGGATATTTTATTCAAGAACTACGTTCAAGTGTTTTATCAAAATTATTTTACATATAAGAAGATATAGGGTTATGTTTCTATCCCTATTATTCAATTCATTTGATCATGTTCTGATGGAATTATTTTTATTAAGTCCATTTATCTTATGATGGCGTGATGTTTAAGAATCCCATTTTATTAGATGGGTTATGCTATGATGTATGATTTATGATTTTGTGGCACACATAAAAATGGTTTCATTATTAGATGGGTGGGACCTATATCTCCCTCCAATGAATTGGGTAAAGTTTTTTATCTCATGAGATAGACCTGGCCGGAATGTCAAGTTAATCTGGTTTAGTGATACAGGACTGGAACGAGGAGTGAACTTGGCTCAGTAATGGACATTGTCCGCTACGATGGTATTGGAAATGAGCCATGACTAATATGAAATGATTTTCTATGCTTATGTGTGTATTAAAAAAAGTTTCATGTCTTATTTTATGATGATTGGGATTACATTTTAGTTCTATTATTTATCCCATGAAATGATATTATGACCTCTTATGCAGGATAATATTTTCAAAAGTTATGATCTTAAGAATTTAATATGATTTACATTTCATTTTTTTACCCATACTGAGCATTTGAGCTCACCCTTTTGTATGTTTCTTTTCCCTAGGTCAGGATGAAGGGTATTAAATATGATATGCCCAAAAGTAGTCTAGATATGATCAATGAAACAGTAGAAAACGTAGATTCTTTATGAACCAGTTGTTTATGTTTCTGAGTTTCTAAAGACACTATACCTATACGGTCATGTCATGGTTTTGTTATATATTGTAATAAATACACTTAAATTCTAAAGTATTAACAATGTATGTAATTTATGGGTTGTTATACACACAACCACACTTCCACACAACCATCTCGACTTCCATGTATCCCCAACCAACAATTGTTATAACAAACTAACCACACTGCCTCAGACACTCGAATCGTTAAATTTCATCATCCATGTCAAGATATTATCCACTCTAGGTGGAACTGACTCACCCTTATGGGTTTAATTTCATCACGGTTAATGTGTATTGATTATTAATTGGGTCCCCCCTTTTCATATGTTAAGACATTATCACACATCACAAATCACAAAACAGCAAAACAACTTATCACATAAAACATAAGGATCCAACGTCACATCACAAAAGAAAAACATAGCAAAGAAAAAGTGAAAACAACTCTGGGTACTGGCCATACATATACGCCTCTTTCTCCCAATTACTCTCCTCCAGGCTACCATGCCTCCACGAAACTTGAACCAATGGAATGGTTCATCCACACAATGCCTTATCTTGGTGTTATTGGATCTATATTGGTTGCTCCACGAATGTTGTTCCATCCCTAATATCCAACTCTCCCCAGACAATGACTTGGGATTCATCATGAAGATACTGATGAAGTTGGGAGATGTGAAAGACATTGAGGATCCTCTCCAGACTTGGTGGTAAATCCAACCAATACACCGCCTCTCCAACTTTTCCAACACCTCAAAGTCCCCAAAAAACTGATAGAAACTTACTCCCCAACTAAACCTCTATTACCCATGTTATGGAGAAACCTTCAAGAACATGTACCCCCAACATCAAACCCTAAGGCACTCCTCCTGTGATTAGCATATGTTTTCTAGAGAACCTTCACTGCTTTCATCCTATCATGAACCGCATTAACCTTAACTATCATTTTCATCAACACATCAGGACCAAGAATAGTTTCCTACCCATCCTCCGTCTTACATAACAGAGAATTACATAGATTCTCATACAGATACTAAAATGGAGCCATGCCAATGGAAGAGTGATAGGTATTGTTATAGTAAAACTCAACCAAGGTAAATTATCTTACCCAATATCCAAAAAAGTCAAGGAAACATGCCCACAACATAATATATAGAATATTGATAATCTGCTTCATATTCCTATCTGTATGAGGGTAGATTGTATTTTTGAGGTGTAACTGAGTGACAAAAGCATGTTGTAATCCCTTATAGAAACATGAGGTAAAATTTTCATCCCAATCTGATACAATGCACCTCAAAACTCTATGAAATTTCACCACATCATCCACATACCTCATATCCAAGTCATCCACTATTACCAACTCCTTGATTTCTAATAAGTGGCCTAATTTTATTAAATACTCCATTATCACCCAGATAACATCACAAAATCCCAAATATCTGGGTAACCTTATGACTAAATCTATCAATATTTCATCACATTTCTACTCAGGATCATCCAAAGGATTCAATAAACTTTAAAGAACAAAATTCTTGTCCTTTAAATACTGGAAAACCAAGAACTTCACCACAAACTCCGCCATCACATATTTCATCCCATGCCACCAAAACTATATCCTCAAGCCATGGTACATCTTGGAAACTCCTAGGTATACAGATAAATCTGGTCTATGAAACTCATGAAGGAATACTTATATATCACTACCAAAAAACAACCTCCTACAAAACAACATCAGGTTCTGACCATCCTCCAACCATCCCTCTAGAGTATCACTATAGCCAACACAATTGTGCATCAAATCTTAATTTAAGTCTCTCCACTAAGAATTATCCACCTTCTACATCAAATAAGGTTTCACTTCATCTGAAACAAATAACCTCTACCACCTTCCACCCTCGCATCTAAGTGAAAGTATTCCAACTACTTCATTTCTATCTAAGAATCCCTAGACTCTTAAAAAACATATTTCCCCAACTTCTCACTCAAATCATTGGCCACAACATTTCCCTTTATTGAGGTGTAGAAGATCTCAAAATCATAATCCTGAATAATCTCCATCAACCTCCACTTCTTCAAGTTTAGATCAGGCTGAGAAAAGACATACCTCAAACTCTTATAATCAATGAAGACCACAAAGTGATCCACTATGAGGTAATGATTCTACAACTTTATTGAAAACACAACCTCTTGTAACTCTAGGTCATGGGTGACATAGTGACACTTATCGGTAATGTAACTTCCTACACCCATAAGAGATCAATTCCCTCTGAAGCATCAACACATATACCAAACCCATACATGAATCATCACAAAGCACCTCAAACATTACAACCTCCTCTAAAAACAAATGTACTGGAGAACTAGAAAAAATAACCTTTGAAATAGGGTAATTGTTTTTTACCACCACTTGATTAAACATTCGGTAGTCTATGCACAACTTCATACTACAAAATTTATTATTTGTGGAAAACACTAGAGCACCCCATGGTGAAATACTATGATAGATAAAACCATTCAACATCAGTTCATCTATCTGAATCCTCAACTCTCACTACTCAAAAAGTTCCATCTGATAAGGATCCATAAAAATACGAGAAGCATTAGGATACAAGTTTTCCCAAAATCAACATCATGTCAAGGGGTAGAATTAAAACCACCCCATAAAAAACAAATATAAACTCCCAAATGAACCTATGAACCTCTACCATCCTGGCCTCTACTGACTCCACCAAAAAGTCATCCATCAATGAAAGAAGTTGATATTCAAGTCGATTTACCACCTAACAACCCTAATCACCAACGAAATCCACATGTTGACCATTCAAATCCAAACACACGACTCTATTATATAAGAATTTGATAATAGAATTTATGGAATATAATTAATTGATGATATGTATAACATCATATGGTTGCATCTGTAGAAGTAAAATATCCCCACAGGGCTGATGTGGTTGCATCATTAGTATCAACCCCCGACACACATCAAACAAGTTTTTCTGGCCACTGATTGTCTTAGTCAACACCAAGGTCACAAGAATCCTCTTTATATTAAGTCTTAGAAAACGAACTAGTGTGGGTGAAACAAAGGAATGAGAATATTTTAATCAAATAAAACACAAATAAGGTTATTGAACAAAATGATCATACCACTAATAATTTATGGCCACTAGGGAATTATAGACTTCACTACATGAAAATTACCACACCCAAATCCTCTACCTATCTTATAACAACAAACTTCATTAAAATTATTGGTTCGAGGTCCCTAAACATGAGTAACATACTAAGGTCAGCCTATACCTTATCCATCTCCAATCGGCGGAGCATAAGCTTGTTGCTCCTGCTGCTAAAATAGTCTCACTAGAAACTACTGTAGAGGCTGGAGTTGAACCTGTCCACCTCCACCAACTAAGCGTGAGGAACCACTATGAATTTTTCTAGTAGAAACAAACACAGCAACCAAAACACACTAGCACAAATCCACTAAGAAAATCATGTAAACCATTGGCCCCAAAAGACTAGACGAGAATCTACTGAGGTCAACTCCACACTGATCGAAACCATAAAGGTTCTATAACCTGAGACATTCCATAGAAAAATATTCTCCTCAAAGAAACCTATTGGTTCCCCTCTCATGGTAAACTTCATCATGAGTGTATCTACTCGATCACCTATGCCTTCTTCAGAACCTAAAAATACATTGGCAATATAAAAGGAGTAACTACATACTAAATAGAAGGATAGAGTGCCTCCTTAAGGAATCTTGAATGAAACTCGTCATCTATAAAAAAATATGTGGGTAAAAACATAGAAGATCCCTAAACTTGATTCCCAAATCCAACATCAACATGCTCCCCTAATGAAGATAAATAAGATCTTACCTCCTCACTAACTTTATATTCTATGAATGTATCTCTATTCAGAACTCTTTCTGAAAGACAATTCAAGAAACATCTACCACCTTCTGCTCTCCCAGATACAGAATAGACCAATGATGTGTATCTCCCTACATCTAACTAAATATAAAAGGGAACCAATACACCATTGGGGCCTAGATCAAACTGGAAGATATCTCAAGCTCCCCCATCCAACTCTCTATCTACAAATCTAAAACACTACCCTCATACTTACCCTATCCTACTACTGAAAAGAATGCAATGCACTCTACCAAGACTCATCCTACTATTCTAGATCAACCCTATGGTGATCAATATGATAATATTACTGAGCCTAAACTGCCTTATCCACATAAAAATGATGAACATGAGTCATAGATAAAATAAAACAATAATTTCCTAAGCCCGGAAGTATGGAATTTCACTTAGATTCATTTTAATTCAATTTATTTATTTTAACCTTACCAAATCAACCCAATTAAACAATAATATAAGTCCTTGTGATGCATGTACCTCTCTTATATCTCTACCCTACAAATAGATCCACCTCACTTGGTTGTTCAATATGCTCAGAGTTCATGAACTGGATCATGGGGGACCTAAAATCTCATTTCTTAATTGGTCTCTTTAGCTTATGTCACCCACCAAGGTAAAATGGAACTTCTGTCATACCAACCCATGAAATACTTACTATTACTAAATTCAAAATACATAATATCACTAAACCATAACCTTTGATACCACTCTATCATAACCCACTCCCTACAAATATACAACAATGAAAGGAGATAGATAATGACCCCTAATTCCCACTACCAGTAGGCCCCGGGTAGGAGACTACATCAACGGTATAAAAATATTATGAAATTGGAGGAATTACCCTATATAATAATATAGTATTGGGAGATAATATGGATCATCACCAAAAAAATCTATAGAATAATATAAAAATAAAACAAAACCATCCCACATGAATGTAAAAATAAAACTGATATAACTAAAAGTATCCAAAAGTAAATTCCACAAAGAAAAGATAAGGCAGCGATGCAATAACTATCCAAAGGTCTATGCCAGTAATATTTAGTATGGTCCAAATAGTCCTCCTGGAAACCTAAAAGTTTATATACATAGGGTTATAATATAATTATACTTAGTAGGAAAACCAATGTCTCTTATGCACATGCAAAAGAAGTATACTAATACACCTGTGAGAAAACTTCATAACCAATAGAACCTAAACAGGTCAAATATACATCCCAACCTCACCAAGGCACACTCAACTTATAACGCAAGACAATTAATATAATATAACATGATTCACATCGATAAAAAGGGTAAACACGCCACTTTACCACTAGTGTGTCTCTCTCACAAACCAACGTTGTACGTCCTAGGGATCCCATCACTTCTAAATAACACACCACCCCACAAGCACGGTCACATCACATCTCACCTACAAACACCTTGGATATCACATCACAACCACTACCATAACCAAATCAGTAGGGTATCATGGACTTTAAGGACATTAACCTTGAACCCTCCTCCTACCATGCACAACCCCCACCATAAGTCGCCCCTCCAACAAGGTTAGGATGTATCTTAATTGAAAACACCTAGGCAACATCACATCCCCCCCCCCAAAATACACCTGGGCTCACCACCCCACAATCATGAACACATTTCATCTCTCTATAGGACACTAAGGATATCACAACCACCAACTTGTACACTAATAGGCATCCTTCAATCATATCCAATGCAATACCTACCTTTTATATAATATAGTGGGAAAGAGTGGGTACCCATCAATCTGTCCTCCACATCGGATGACAGGAAAAACATCCCCTTGCATGACTATGTGGGTCTCGGAACATAGTGTTCGACGTGGGTTGGTTAAACTTAGAAATCAAAAATAATATAAAAGTATATACATATATCCAAACACAATCCCAACCTATGGGTTCACAACCAAAATCTAACCAACTCATGAAAAATTCATCACTTTTTCTTCCACCTCTAAATGTATAACAACATGGAAGTCACAAGCCACATCACACTTCTAACAAATTAAATTATCCTACCCATTCATTTCATTATTAAGAATCATCCACATTTAACCATGTATCCAATAATTTAATTATTCAATAGTTATTTCCATCTCATTAACCGAACCAAACCCCAAACGTTTCAAATTAACATTATTAAACAATTACATTACAACCTGAGAATCAAGCACAAAACAACAACATATCACAAGTATCTCATAATGTCTATCACACAATCACCTCGCCACCCCAAAATCATGTCCAAATAACCACAAAAAATGTGTTACCTTGGCCTTTATTTAACACATGTAGTGAATCTCACATACATGACATGTAATCCATATAATGACTCCCCATTAGTTGAATACTAGTTGTTATCCATCTAGTTACACAATTTGTGAACCACCATTACACATCATGTAGACAATAAATGGAATTTATTTCCTACAGCAGCTCTACTACACATCCATCCTCCACAAAAAATTCATATAACCTCCCCCAAACACATCCACCCACCAAAACTAGAAAATTAATAAATTGGGGAGGCACATACCATTAAAAAGAAATTTTTTTCCTAATTTCATTCTATCTATATTTTTATCTACATATAGGATAGCTTATTGGTACATTACAAAATTATCTTGAAACTAAAAACTGTTCTTTTTAATAAATAATAAAAACAATAATAATAGTCATATTAGGTTAAATATAATTAGTGTTTGAACCCACTATAAATCTCCTCAAGTGAGATGACCTGGTCAATCTTTGGGTTTCATTATAGAAAAATAAATTTTATTTTCCATACCCTATGATCGGACAAATTCATTCCTCCAACTTTATTTCTTGAACAATATTTTCTTTATCACTATATGATACAATTACATCAATAAAATATATCTTCTTCCTCAATAGCTGGTTTTCAATGACAAGTGAATAAAAAAATCAATATTATGTTTATCGGCGTTATCATCTCAATCTTCCTAGTGATAGATTCAGGAATAAATATGTATATTTAAATGGTCTTTCTTCTTAATTCTGTGAATATTCATAATCAAATATTTCTTATAAATTAACTAAACTTTTGAATTTTCTCTTTCTTAAAAATTATTTATGATTTATAATTTTATCTATTTTCAAACCACTCTAATATATAGAAGTTTTAGTTTGACTATATTACTTTCATCTTTAACTTAAATGATAACATAGAACATATAGGGTAGACTCTCCCTTATTATTTGACACAAATGATCTCCTGGTAGATACAGGCCAGCCTCTCTATAACTTCTTAAACTATCCCCTCTCATCATATCTCTCTAAATGATCACTTACACTTCTATACCTAGAATAAAGTGTGGAAAAATCCATGAATCAAAGTAACATAGGCTCTGGGAATTTCTCAATTTTAATTTAAGCCTTTCTCAATATAACAACCCAATAAAAAAATGTATTTATTTTACATCATTTTCATAAGATAAACATTAAGTCCAACAAAATAATCTCACAATCTTATGAATGGAATGTGTAGTGTTTTTTGGACTATATTATTTCTAATTTTTCTCAAAATAATTCTCCTCAAGCACAATTAGATTTTAAAATTATTTGACCTTTCCTCCACAGGCGGTTGGCATTTCTAAGGTGGCACAATTCTATTTAGTGATCTTAAACCCTGGACCTCCACCAGTAGCTGGGTTGGTTGAGGAGCTGTGTGGATTGGACTGGTCTCTTGATGCTACTTCCCAATCTATGGAATCTTATGTGGATGCACTTCATTGTAACTTTTCAGAATCTCAGGGTTCTTGTTTTCCAGTGGTGCCTCTAGATCTTCCTGAACTGAATAGGGGTAGTTCATCTCCATCCTTGTTTTTTCCTTCTACTTATTTTATTGATGATTCTTCTTTCCTCAAATGGTTTATTGTGGTGTGGTTTGGTGTTTTTTAGACATTTCTTCCTAGTTTCTAATGCTTTTTGAGTTTTTAGGGTTTAGATGCGCCAGCTCAGGTCTCCTCCCTAAATTACAGATCCTTCTGTGTGGTCCTAGTTTTGGAAGATAATTTTTTTCATGCTTGGTTTAAGTATCCTTAGAGAATTGGTAATTAGAATTTCAATCGTTCTTGGTGGGTGATGAAGGTTCATCAAGGGTGGTATCTGTTGCAAGAAGTTGTTTGGGTTCACCTTTCGGGTTTACCCTTACCCTTTATGAATGTTCCCTTCTTGCGGGAAATTGGTGACACTCTAGGGAATTTTCATTGTGTGGATGATTACTCCCTAAGCATGGAGGAGTCCTTATTGGCTTGTATTTGTGAAGAAATGGACGTATTTATTCCTCTTCTGGCTTCCATCCAAATTTGTGAGCAGGAGTCGTTGGAATGGTGCCAATCCCTTGTCTACTTGGGGGCTCCCATCTTCTTCTTTTTTTGTCATCTATAGGGCCATTCACTTCCGGTTTGTAGGAGAGATAGACAATTTCAGTTGGGTGGATGTCTTAAGAGTTTTTAGGGTTCTTCTCATTCTTCAATGGTTTTATGTCCTCTCTCCCTAGATCAAAAAAGGATTATTTGCGACCCTGTGATCTTTGGTCCTCCACCTCTCCCCTCCCAAGACATCCCTCGGGTTTTTTGAACTGAGGGTCCTGTTGAAGTCTCACAGTGCTTGGACTTGGTGCCTAACAAAGTGTCTGTGTACATCTCAGTTCCTCTAGAGTTCTTAAGTTTTCCTGGTGATGTTATTTAGAAGGCTAAAGTAAAAGATGTTATTAGATACTTATATGTAATGTTTTTCAGTTATCTATAACCTTCTTGTTCGAATTATCCCTTTCCTATATACTCTTCATCGGTGACTCTATTGGCTCTGAGTATCCCGAGTCCCTTGGTTATCTCTCTCGCCTCCTCTCTGGTTTTGGAAGCTCCTCCAGAGTCACCTCCTCCTATATACCCTCCAGCAGATTTTTTTTCCTTATTGAGGGACGGTTGGTATGAATCTTCCTCTCCCTCCTTTCATCCTTCTCTCCATGTGGTTGATCCTCCCCCAAAAGTCTCAATACCCCAAGATGAGCAGTCTTCTCCTCAACATGTTGTAGGTATAACAGGATTTCAGTCTAAACTTACCTCTCAACAATAGTCTTCACAGAAGAACAAGTCCAAGTTGTTTGGGGCCAAAGCCAAGAATTCTCCATTTCATTGATATCTCTCCTCATCTGGAATGTCCAAGGTCTGAGTGCCTGGGTGAAACCATATTTTCTAGCAAGCGAGGTGCTCAGGCATAATATATCCATTGTGGTGGTCCTAGAACCAAAGAATACTTTTCTAAAATAATTTAGTATTCTATATGAATTAAAATAGGTAATTTCATGCATGAAAACCCAAGTATCATAATATTTGGATCTTCTGGAAGAAAAAAATCTTAGTGGAAATGAAGCAGGCATCATATCAATTTCTTTCTACCAGAATTTTAGTAGGTAATCATGTCTTGTTCTTCTCTTTTTTCTATGGTAACAATGATACACAGATCACATCTAATTTTTGGAGTGAGCGTGGAACCTTTGATGTAATGTATTACCCATGGATTGTTGAGGAGATTTCAATACCATTGTGGATCCAAGTGAAAATAAAGGAAGAGGTGCCTTTCCTCATAAGGCCAACATGGATTTCTAGTAATTAATGACTGTCAATGGGTTTGGATACATGGGATACTCTGGGGACTGGAATTTGTGATGTAATAATCAGAAAAGGAACTTCCAAACATGGTGCAGTCTTGATCATTTTCTTGAAAATTCCCATGCAGTTTCAGACTATCCTAATCAAAAGGTAACACATTTGGTTCATGGGTTATCTAACCACTCTCTCATCATTGTGTAATTGTTATCCAAATAGGTGAGGACTGATTAGTATAACTTTTCTCAACTATAGACCACCTTCTTAGGGTATCATCAAACCGTCTCTAATTCTTGGAGTAAGACAGTTCAACGTAGCGGTTAGATAGTGTATCACCAAAATTTAATATGTCACAAACGGGATCAACATTTGTGTATAAAAAATCTCACTCTCTAGTATTGTGATCTAGATACTATGTTGAATGAAATCAAATGGTTGAAACTCTATTTAGAAGAGGCTTGGGATGGAAATATTTTTAGTGAGTTTCCCAGTAATAAGGGAATTATGGATGAAATTCTTATAATGTAAGAATGCATGGATCTAAAGAAAGCAATAATAAAATGTCTATATGAGGGTGATAGTAATTTAGCTTACTACCATGCCTATATTAAGGATAAGCGATGTTTCATATGGCCCAACATAAGGTTAGATGATGGACCTTTTACGGATAATAGAGATTTGTTCAGGAGCATGGAAGAGTCATACTTCAAAGAGCTTCTTCTGGGTCCCAATCCAATAATACATGATAGATATCCAAGGGGATTTCAAGAGATTATGGAAGTGATATCGAGCAGTATTTCCAGCCATGATAATACAGTGCTTGAAGTGGTAACCAGTGAGGAAGAAATTTATGAGGTGATGATGATCCTTAACCCAGAATGTGCTCCGAGCTTGGATGGATTCCCAGGTTCCATTTATAGGGATTCATGTGATCAGGTTAGGAGTGAACTGGTATAGATTCTTTAAGAATATTTCTAAATATGTAGTATTCTTAGAGTTTTCAGTACCACTCAACTGGTTCTAATTCCCATAATCAAGGACCCATCTTCTCTTCACTACTATAATTCAATCAGCATGTGCAATTTCTCATGTATGGTGTTGGTCAACATCCTGAACAAAATAATTTATTCATTTTCCTCCCATTGGATTTCTGAGTAACAACATGTATTTTTGAAAGATAGATCAATTCAAGGGGCCATTTCTCTAGTTCAAGAGGTGGTTAGTGATCTTAATCTGAAAACTCACAGATCTAATTTGGTTATAAAGATGTATATGGAAAAATCTTACGACAAAATTGAGTGGATATTTATTATCAAGGTGCTTGAAGGTATGGTTTTCTCTCCTTGGGTTGCAAGTCTTTTTTTGGTTCTTCAGTTCCTCTTGGATAGTTGTTAGCTTTATGGGGAAAATCTATGGTTTCTTCAAGGCTACTCATGGTTTGAGGTAGGGATATCCCATCTCTCTTAGTATGTTTATTCTTACCCAAGATAACCTTATCCTCATTATCAGCTAGAGTATCTTTGGGGTCCTATTATTCCCTATCAGTTTCAATATCATCCTAATTTCATATCTCAACTAATGTTTGCTGATGATTCGGTCATTTTTTTGAATTCCAAAAGGAGCTCAGTTTGTGCTATCAATAAATTCCTTAGTGACTGTTTTCATTGCAGTGGATAAATAATTAATCACACTAAGAGAAGTTTCTATATGTCAAGAATATTCTTAGAAAAGAGGTTTGACTCCCTTGAAAGAATTTTGGACATGAGGATAGGTACTCTTCCCATGGAGTACCTCAGTGCTCTAGTTTCATCATGAAGGATTCACATACAATACTTTTATCATATTTTTTGGAAATATTACTGGATGTATTATGAACTGGAAGAATAGTTTCTTATAATTTGGTGGTAGGATAACCTTGGTGAATAGAATCTTATATTCCATTCTTTTTCATTTCCTTTCAGCTATTAGGTTTTATAAAGTTTTTATCTCTAATATCGACAAAATTATAGCAGCCTTCATTTAGGATGAAAATTCGGTTAGGAAAAATCATTGGGTTTCTTGGTCGAGAATGGAAAGTCCCCTCTGGGAGGGTTTAATTAATGTCAAGAGTGCTTCATACATATTGGATGGTATGAAATCCAAGATTTCCAAGGAAGTGATTGAATAACAGACTTTATGGGGAAAGTTCATGGATCTATTCTGCTGAAGGAATACAAGGTCTACAAGAGGTAAATCTTCTACTATGTGGACCTAGGTTATGGAATATATTTTTTCCATTAAATTTCACTTTGGATGGATCATGGGGAGTGGGTCCCTTTGTTTTTGGCACCATAATTGGGAAATAAACACTCTCAGATATCTAGGTTGCCCAATCACGGACATCACCTTTTATCAAGATACTACGAATCCTTCTTTCTTCAAAGATATTTTGGAAAAAATGGTGGGAGTTCTTAACCCATATTTACATCAATAATGAGATAGAGAGGTTTTTTTTCATAGCCTCATTTTTTATTATCTTCTCTATTAAATATTTTAGAAGGGTAACAAGATCTGATTTTAGTTCTGACATTTGGGGAGAGATTCTCCGAAGGAAAGAGATTTCACCAAAGTAAAACTTTCTTATATGAATAATTATGAAATAGGAAATACCTATTGATGAGAATTTGAAGTGAATGGGTATTAATATGGATTCCCAGTGTTCCTGCTATGAGACCAGCTGATATAATACAATGAATCATATCTTCTTTAAGGGAGAATATGAAAGTGTGATCTGGGAATTTTTTTGGCTAATTTACTGGCTTTCTTTCTATGCAGTCATCAGACCTTACTTTCTTCAAGTGGTGTTTCCATGGTGCATGGGAGGTTGGTCTGGAGAATCAGGCTCAGGAAATGGTCTTTTCTACATTTTTTTGAATATTTGGCATGCAAGAAACCTGGTTCAATTTGAGGGTACTCGATCCTCTCCAAAGTCAGTGATTACCATAACTAGGAGTCTTCTAATGGATATGGTGAATCCTATCACTAAATGTCAGGATACACCAACCCTAAGACCACTCTAGGATATCATTACACACACCAGTACCTCTCTCAACCACAAGATAAAACACTAGGTTTTTTGGCATCCACATTCTTCAAAATAAAATGAATACTTATAGTTCATGTAACATGGTTGTAATGCAGGGTGGAGGTGTTGTCTGTGATTTCAGGGGCATGATCATTTTTGAGTGTTTGGTAAACTTTGGTAGTTGTCATTATTTACAAGCAGAGGCCATGGAATTGTTAACTCTTCATTACCTTTGAATTCAAGGTGGTATCGAGCTAGCTACAGTTGAAAATAATTCCCTTATCAGGTTTAATGTATTCCACCATAGAGGTATTATACCTTGGTCAATTTCTTATGCTATTGTATGAATTAATTTTCTCATCTCTGATCAGACTAATATTCTTCAAAATTTGCTGGATGGGAATATATTGTTGACCTCCTTGCCTCTATCGTTTCCTCTTCTCCAAGAATCAAATTCTTTTCTATCTAGACATCTTTTTTTGATGAGGGGAAAAATATGGTGATAGTGGATTCCCCTCGGGTTACACTATTTTATACCTTCATAGTATTTTCTATGTTGTTCTTCTTCCTATTCCTGTTATTATGTATTTCTTTTTCAATAAATAAATAATTTTTATGGTTATTATTAAGCACTATATTCATAAGAATCTTATTTTACAACACTTGGGAACCTTTTTCCAAAATTGAACCACGCTATACTTTATTCTAGAATTCTAATAATCTATAATCATCTCCATAACAAATGGATTGGATATATAATAAAGGGATTAGTTCAAACACTCATTAACTGAAAACATATCATCAATTACAAAATGTTTAGATCACATTTATAAGATAAAACATGAGAAGGTGAGAAATTTATTAATAAAATAACATGGAACCATGAGAGTTGGCTATCAATCATGATAAAATAACATGTAAGAGAAAACATACACCATAGAAATAGAGTGTGGAACCATGACATAATAAAAATGATCCATGGAGTATAATCATATGGATATGTCATGGAAATATAATATTCCCTTGAGACATAAAAAATAAATTTATATTTGGTACAAATAGAAGAATATGTTATTATCATATTGTGAGAATACCCATGAAATTTCATGATTTGGTTTCTAATAATATCCAATATGGATTACCTTTTAGTTTATGAACTTAACCAAGATATACCATGCTTTAGTTTTATAAGCATGTCCAAGAAGGATCACGCTATATTATATCCTGAGATATAAAACATTAACCAATTAATTGGAGGGCCATATAGGACTCCACCCATCAATCATCCTTATATATTTGTTCCATAAGATATAAATACTTTAAACATATCACGAAAACCCTTGAAAAAAGAAATGTGTTTCATTCATTGCATCATAATGAACCTATGAAATGAAAATTGAGTTTCAAATCATTTCTAAATGGTATCACCAAAATTGATCTTAATAATGAAAATGATTAATTCACAAAATTTAATCACCCTAGAAGATTATTTCATTAGAAAATTTAAAGGGTGATTTATGAAAAATAATTTCCAATGAAATAAATAGTTTAAATATAAAGAAGAAAATGGAACTGAATCCATAAAACATATTTTATAAAATGTATATTATATTATCATAAAAGGAAAAAATTTGGTGATATTAAAATGTCATTTTTGAAAAAGTGAAATGAAAACATTGCAAAAAATTATGTAAAAATAATACTCAGTAAATTTTTCTTTAAATTATGTAAAGGTTATTAAAAGAAATTTGGAGTGGAAGATAAAACATTTAATTATTAAAGGATGGAAAACCTTTTTAAAATTTTGAAATAACTTTTTTTAAATCCCATATTATAAAAATAGTAAAAATAACTTTTTAAAAGAGTATAAGGAAAATATGAGGTTCAAATAAGATAACACATAATTGGTTTTTCATATAAAAAGGATAAAATTGTTAGGAAAGAGAAATATAGACAAGGAGAGGAAACTATCTTTAAAGTATAAGGGAATTTTTCTCAACAATGACATACTTTCGAGAAATAAATTCATGAAGGTAAATATTTGAATTAAAAAATTCACTTTTCTCATAGATGAGAGGATTTATATTATAATCATATAATTTAATAAATCTATATAGTTGAACCATAGTCGTAAAGGAATCATTATGACTTGAGAAAATAAGTTCAGTCAAAGAAAATCTTTACCTTGAAATCCTACATAGTTTATCACACTCTAACCTCCAAAATAACAAACATAACCATATTAATCACCTATTTCAGAACCTTATTCATTTCTATAACCATTTATAAACTTCATTTAAAATTATTATCTACCCATGTATTATATAATTTCAATATCAGATGTGATTATCTAAATCTTTTTGAACTAGTTTCATAACAATAGTGTTGTTCCCTATTCTTCTCCAAAGTTCATAATTATCAGATCCTAAAAGGTAGTGTAATTAATTTTTTTTAATAATTTATAATGTTATAAAACATTTCACTGGTATTATAGTTATTATTTTTGATAATAAAGTTAGTGAAGAGCGGACTTTGTGGGGAAATTTCATGGAGCCAGTCTACTGAAGGAGTACGAGGTCTACAAGAGGTAACTCCTCTAATATGTGGCCCTTGGTTATGGACTATATTTTTTTCCATTCAATTTCACTTTTTATGGATCATGGGGAGTGGGGACCTTTCCTTTTGGCACCGTAATTGGGAAATAAACACTCTCAGATATCTAGGCTACCCAATCACGGACATCACATTTTCTCAAGCTAGCAAGCATCCTGCTTTATTCAAAGATATTTTGGAAAAAATGGTGGGAGTTCTTAAACCATATTGAAATCAATAATGAGATATATAGGTGTGTTTTCATAGCCTCTATTCAGGTATCTTCTCAATTGAATATTTTAGAAGGGTAACAAGATCTGATTCTGCTTCTGACATTTGGGGAGAGATTCTCTTGGGTTAAGAGATTTCACCAAAGTAAAATATTCTTATATGAATAATTATGAACCATTAAATACCTAATGATGATAATGTCAAGAGAATGGGTATTAATACGGCTTCCCAGTGCGCCTTCTACAAGACAAGCTGGAAGAATACAGCGGATCATATCTTCTTTAAAGGAGAATGGGCAAGCGTGATCTGGGATTTTTGTTTTGGCTAATTTACTGGCTTTATTTCTATGCAATCATCAGACCTTACTTTCTTTAAGTGGTGTTTCCATGGTGTAGGGGAGGTTGGTCTGGAAAAATAGGCTCAGGCAATGGTATTTTCTGTAGGTTTTTGGAATATTTGGAATGCAAGGAACCTAGTTCAATTTGAGGGTACTCGATCCTCTCCAAAGTCAATGATTACCATAACTAGGAGTCTTCTAATGGATATGGTACATCCTATCACCAAATGGCAAGATACACCAACCCTAAGACCACTCTAGGATACCATTACACAAACCAGTACCTATATCAACCACAAGCAAGGACACTAGGTTCGCTGGCATCCACATTCTTCAACTGAAAATGAATACTTATGGTTCGTATAACATGGTTGTAATAAAGCGTGGATGTGTCGTCTGTGATTTCGGGGGTGCGGTCATTTTTGAGTTTGTGGTCAACTTTGGTAGCTATCATTATTTAAAATAAGAGGCCATGGAATTGTTAACCACTCTTCAACTTTGAATTCAAGGTGGTATCAACCTAGTTGTAGTTAAAATTGATCCCCTTATCATGTTTAATGTGCCACACCATAGAGGTATTATACCTTGGTCAATTTCTTATGCCATTATATGATGAAATTGTCTTATCTTTGATCAGAATGAGATTATTCTAACTTAGAGGGTTCGTAATAGAGTTTTTGACTACCTTGCCTCTATCTCTACCTCTTCTCTAAGCATCATATGCTTTTCTAGTTGGACAACTTTTTTGATGAGGGGAAAAATCTGGTGAAAGTGGATTCCCCTCAGGTTACAATATTTTATACCTTCATAGTATTTTATCTGTTGTTCTTCTTCTAGTTCCTGTTATTATTTATTTGTTTTAAAATAAATAAATAAATGTTATGGTTATTATTAAGGACTATATTCATAAGAAGCTTATTTTACAACACTTGGGAAACTTTTTCCAAAATTGATCCACACTATACACCATTCTAGAATTATCATAATCTATAATCATCTTTCTAACCTATAGAATGGATAAATAAGAAAATGATGATTTCAAACACTCAGTAAGTGAAAATATATCATCAATTACTAAATGGTTAGATCACATGAATAAGATAAAACATGAGAAGGTGAGAAATTTATTATTAAAATAACATGGAACCATGAGAGTTGTCCATGAATCATGATAAAATAACATGTTAGAGAAAACATACACCATAGAAATATAGTGTGGAACCATGATATAACAAACATTATCCATGGAGTATAATAATATGGATATGGCATAGAAATATAATATTCCCTTGAGACATAAAAAATACATTGATATTTGGAACAAATAGAAGCATTGGGTATTATCATATTATGAGAATATCCATGAAGTTTTATGATTTGGTTTCTGATAATATCCAATATGGATTACCTTTTAGTTTGTGAAATTATCCAAGAAATACTATGCTTTAGTTTTAAAAGAATATCCATGAAGGATCAAGCTATATTATATCATGAGATATAAAACATTACCTAATGAATTGGAGGGCGATATATGACTCCACCCATCAATCATCTTTATATATTTGTTCCATAAGATATCAATAATTTCAACATATCATGAAAACACTTGCAAAAGGAAATGGGTTTCATTCATTGCATCATAATGAACCTATGAAATGAAAATTGGTTTTTAAAACATTTCTAAATGGTATCACCAAAATTGATCTTAATAATGAAAATGATTAATTCAGAAAATTTAATCACCCTAGAAGAGTATTTAATTAGAAAATTTAAAGGGTGATTCATGAAAAATAATTTCCAATGAAATAAATTTTTTAAATATAATAGGGAAAATGGAATTGAATCCATAAAATTGTTTTTATAAAATGTATTTTATATTGTCAAAAAAGAAGAAATTTTTGGTGATATTTAAAAGACATTTTTGAAAAAGTGAAATGAAAACATTGGAAAAAATATTTAAAAATAATCCTCAATAAATTTTCCTTGAAAATATATAAAGGTTATTAAAAGTAATTTGGAGTGTAATATAAAACATTTAATTATTAAAGGATAGAAAACCTTTTTAAATTTTTGAAATACCTTTTTTAAAATCCCATATCAGAAAAATAGTAAATAATATATTTTTAAAAGAGTATATGGAAAATATGAGGTTCAAATAAGATAACACATAATTGGGTTTTCATATAAAAAAGAGAAAATTGGTAGGAAATAGAAATATAGACAATGATAGGAAACTGTTATTAAATCGTATGGGAATTGTTCTCAACAATGATATACTTTTGAGGAATAAATTCATGAAGCTAAATATTTGAATTAAAATTTTCACTTTACCCATAGAGAGGTGGAATTATATTATCATCATATAATTTAATAAATCCATCTGGTAAAACCATAGTTGTAAAGGAATCATTACAACTTGAGAAAATAAGTTCTTTCAAGAAAAACCCTTACCTTGAATTCCTACTTAGTTTATCACACTCTAACCTCTAGAATAAAAAACATAACCATATTAATCACCTATTTCAGAACCTTATTCATGTCTATAACCATTTATAAACTTCATTTAAATTTATTATCTACCAATGTATTATGTAATTTCAATATCATGTGTGAGTATCTTAATCTTTTTGAACTAGTTTCATAACAATAGTGTTGTTCCCTATTCTTCTCTAAAAGTTCATAATTATCAGATCATAAAAGGTAGTGTAATTAATATTTAATAATTATTTTTAATGTTATAATAACATTTCACATGTATTATAGATATTATTTGTGATAATGAAGTTAGTTTAGAGCTTGTTTTTTAATTTATAATTAATAAATGATTTTGTCTTAATTAATGAGTTAATGGTTATATTACCAATATAAAGCCAAGAAAAATAATTATTTACTTGTTAATATCAATTGTAACACCCTAATATTTTAAAGGACTAACCTCGTGTATAATAGAATATATGACATGAAACACTTATTGTATAATCTAATGTAACACCCCAAGACATTCTAATATATTTATTTTTAAATAAATTCAATCTCTTTGATAGCTTTAAGAACATGAAACCTCAAGTCTGAATGAACCATAATATAGAATATCATTATAACCTAGATATTAAATTATCATTTATGAAGAAGACTGAATGAATTATAAAAATTCATTGGTTTACACATTTATAAAATAAATTCAATGGTTATTTATTATAAATAAAATAAGATCCATTTGAAAGAAAAATAAGTGTTATCTGCAAAACTGTATTTTTCTAAAATGTTGTTTAGTCATAATTTTAACTCATAATTTAAAATTAACTTTTATCGCTTTTATAAAATTTATTTTACAAAATTAGCTTCATTTTATAAATTAGAATACAAAAAATTACATAGGTTGAAATTTTGGGTTTTCCAAAAAATATTGTTTTTTTAGTGAATAGTGAAAATACTGATTTTTGTAAAACTATCATTAAATTAAGTAATTAAAAATTAACATTAATATTTTCTTTTGATTTAAATTAAACTAAGTATTATTTAGTTATATTTAATCCATCTAATTAAATTTTAATCTCTTTAATCTAGATTTTATAATATGACTTTTTGGGTTTAAAAATACATTTTTATAAAAACTGATTTAAAGTGAATAATGTTTCCCCATTTTAATAAATAAAAATGATCCCAAATTAGGAATTATTTAAATTAAATTTATTTATTATACATATAAATTTTTTTTTTATTTTTATATAAATATTATTTCTTTTCATACAGTTAATATAAGATCATTTTTCCCTGAAACACATTTATTTAAAATCGTTGTTTCATCATGTCTATGAGATTAATTTTAAATTAAATTCTACCAATTCTATAGATTGAATTTGTAAAAAAGTTTTTAATATTTTTAATCAGAATAATTAATATTATAAAATAGATTTAACTTAATTTTTTACCAAAATGAATAGTAAAAACATTAAAAATTAATTATCATGTTGAAGGAAAAAATGGGTTTACCAGGGGTTAACCTAAAAATATAAGGGCTAAAATGACATACAAACTTATAAAACACTCATTTAACTGAAATATTCTAAATTATCTCATGTAAGGATTGATAATAACCCCCACTTATAAAAGTCCACCTCTCTCCTATTCTCTTCACACTTCCAAAACCCTTTTAATAGGATAATACCTACAAAAATATATTAATTGACTTATTTTCTACATCTTATATAAAATATTTTTATTAGGAATAACTTTTAATAATTCTTTAGTAGTAAACCTAAAGAGTCTCTTCGAAGAAGAGGTAAAATTCCTAAACATGTGTATTTGTTTTATTTCTTATTTCAAATATTTCAAATCATCTTCAACTATGAAAATATAATAAAAAAATTACACACTATATACTTATATGTTATTGTTTTTATTTAATAACTCAAATCCATCTCCACTTCTATCAAATGGGAAATGAAATAGCTGATCGTGGGTACGGTGGATTACCGCTTCACGAACCGATGTAACTCGTTTTCCGTCACCACCTTTTAAGGATGGATATAATGATGGATTTAGCATATTTATATTATATTTATGAATTTATTTATCATATTTTTTTATGATATAATATATAAATTCTTACTTTATATTTCATGGGGGTATGATAACATCGCTCGTGTGTATGTTGGACCACTGCCACGGGAAGCGATGTGATACGTTTTTATCTTACTTTTTACATGTAAGGTAGTAAGGATAAATTTAATGAATATATGTGAAATTTATGACCTAAAAATACTTTTTTAAACATAATATCACATATAACTTCCTACCTTTCCATCCATTAGGAAACAATAACGTCGCTCATGTGTACGTGTGGACAACCACCTCCACGCAACGATGTGAAATGTTTTTCATTTTATTTTTACATTTATGGTAATAAAGATGTATTTTTATTAATATAAATTATATATATGATATTATAATGATTATATAATGTTTAATAGATATTTATTTTTCATACATTCCATATTTTAAGAAAAATGTAAACAATATTCTTGTATACTTACAGCCTATCGTCTCCATGAACGGTGTCAACCATTTTCTATCTATAAATTTTATAGATTACTCTAAGTAAATATATAATTAATATATATTATATTAATATCATGGTTATAATTATGGATATTATTTATCCATGATCAGTATAAAAGTAATGAGATTATCGAACCAAAACATACATGAAAAATGAAGCAATTATCACCTAAATTAGTGATTTAAATAAATAATCTTAAATGAACGATCCATAAAACAATATAAGTAAATAATAAATGTTATTTAATATATTATTATGGTTTTTTAATATATAAATATAATAAACCTTTATTTTTTATATAGTAGTTTAGGATGGATAAGAAGTATGATGAACCTGGGGTAAGGGTTTGTCATCTCACTTTTACTTCCATGATACATATGTCATATTCACCAATTATTACATTTTTTGGAGTATATATATCTTATTTGATATGTTACATGATGAATATAATTATATTATTGTTATTTAATATTTCCTTTGATGTTATTTTGTTCATGGTTCTTACGATTCAAAAGTTACCAAAGTGGTAATAGATTTATGTTTCAATGTCATTTTAATCCGGATAGTTTATAATTGAATTTCAATTGAAGAAAATTATTTAATCATTGTATAATACAACCATTTAATTTTTTTCTCCCAAGTTTATTCGTGATCATTTTAAAGTAATAATACCTTTTTTCTCTCTTTGGTAATTAAAATGATTAAGAAATTATTTTTTAAGAAAACATAACATTATTACGCTCTTCTGTCAAAAGTATTTTTTCATCCAAATCCATTTTTTCTATAAAAATTTAATTCTTTTAACATTATCCAAATGATTTATTAACGAAATTTTTACCCATGTTTTAATTTTTAAAAAATATTCTGAAAGTAATCTTCATGTCATTTCCAACAATTCTAGTTTGGATTTTACAAAAAAAGTGAAAGGAATATTTATTTTAAATTGTATAACATGAATGGAAATTCTCACTGTCAGGAGAAATAATTGATTTAAAGATTCCTTAATTATTTTAAATGGTTATTTTCAAATAATATTATTTTTAAAAAGGTTTTTTAACTTTTTAAAAAAAATAAAAGTTAAAAGGTTATTTTTCTCAAGAACTTTTTTAATGACATTTTTACAGTATTTCTATTTATAAATAACAACAACCCATTATTCAACTTATGATCCACTGGGGATATGTTTTATTAATATCATCCTTATTATTTCTTTGTATTGTTTACATTCAATTTGACTGAGTATGTACAATTTTATTATCATTCACCATATTAATTTGGATGGTTTATGATTTTTTTATTGATTGAGGTAAGTATTAACATTTCATATGGTGGTTTTTTCATATGAATTTTTATATTGATTATATTTCATCCCTTTCATATGATTAATTAATTAGACTTAATAAGTGATGGGTGGGACTCTCTCTATCCCCTCGATGCATTGGTTTCTCTCATGAAACAAACTATCTTGGGTATTTGGATGAAGGCTTACCCATTTTTGTAAGATATCTTGATATGATGCCTTGACAGTATATATTGTTGACTCAATAAGGTTTCCTTATGGTTTTCTCATTCCTTCATGTTTGGGGAGATTACTGAGTCAATAAGTATTCCGTATGACTTTACCATTTCTTCATGTTTTAAAAATCACAAACACCTTATCTTAAGGAAAATTTCATTTACCCTTTGTTTTACCCTCATAAGAAAAATTTTCATTCCCCAAGGAAATTTATCATTACCATGCTTCTAATTGTTCATATTTTATCTAAGTATAAAAATTTGGTTTCATGTCTAAAAACTCAGAATCATATATATACTTAGATATAAAGAATTCTGTTTTCAGGATATGAATTCAGGTTCCAGACTCTCTGAATTCAGACTTCGAACTCTTCTAAGTTCAGACTCAAAGTTCTATGAATTCATACTCTATACTCTTCTAAGTTCTGACTCTGGGTTCTCTAAATTTGGACTCCAAACTTTTCTGAGTTCTGAGTTTGAGTTCTCTGAATTCAGACTTCAAAATTTTCTGAGTTCTGACTCCGAGTTTTCTGAATTCAGACTTTGAACTTTTCTGAGTTCTGACTCCGAATTCTGGTTACGAATTCTTATAAATTCATACTCCGAATTCTGGTTACAAATTCAATAGAATTATAAATTTGAATTCTTCTGATAAATAGAATATGAATATCTATATATTATATACTCTGAATAGTTTTTGGGTAGACTCCGAACATTCATTTTTTCTTACACTCCAAAAAATGAATTTTCTTAAGTAACCATATTTTTGCTTAATCATGTTTTGGTTATAAAATGATGTCATGAATTTAGTTAGTAACTAACCATTTCTTGAGTGACACATGTACAGGTCCCTTCGAAATTCAAGGAAAAATATGACTGTTGCAGGAGGGAGCTGACAGTTGAAGTTGTGCCTATAAATAGGATATCATTTGAAATATCTCTCACATGTCACACATGATACAACAAGTTGATCACTCTAGAGATTACATGTTTATGAATTGATTTCTAGAGATATAGACTTTCGTGCTTTTTGCGTACTGAACATCTTGTTCATAATTGATTTGTGCAACTCTGAATGTTGCTGAGTACATTCAAGGGCTTCAGCGGATAGGAAGGCAGAGGTGCCAACTACCTTAAAGTTCGAGGAATTCCTTGGTGATGAAGACAGAGGTGTCAACTACCTTGAAGTTGAGGTCTTTCGGGGATAACAAGATATACTCTGATCTTCATATCGAGGTCTTACCCTAGTGTGGGTAAGACATAATTTCTTGAAAGTATAAATCAAGGGACCTTTATCCAAGGTTGTTGGATACCCTTCTCTTTGGGTTAAAAGATTTACTACTTGTTACTTGTATTGTTTCAAGTTTTCCACTGCATTTTGATTGTTAAGGAAAGTATAACTATCTTATACTTCCTTATACTTTTACACTCTGATTTATTTAGATTCTATACGCTTTAAGGTAGAATCTTTTTCTTTTTAAACTTTTGTTAAGTTTCATTTCCAGATTCACTTTTCTGGAATTGCATTCTTGTAATCAAATTTCCGGAATCAAGAAATTGTGTATAATAAGAGGTTATGTGAATTACCTTGTTTAACATTGTTATACATCTTCATCTTTAAAAGTTCCAAAGAATTTTTAAAATATACAATTCACCCCCCCCCCCCTCTTGTATATTGAGCATCTACATTATTATTACGATACAGAAATCAGTATTGTCTATCATTTCGATCATACATTTGGTGTCATTAGAGAATATCATACTCCATACCAACCTAACAATTGGTATCAAAGGATTGGTTCAATCTGAATTAATATCAGGATTATATTTGGAAGATAATTCATCTTCTTCTTCTTATTTTCGGAATCATATTTTCAGACTCACAAGTTTGGACTCATAATCTTTTTAAAGATACTCTTGTTCTATATTTTCCTTGCTTAGGATATTATTATCCTTGTTTACAAACTTTTATTACTAACAAGTTTGTGTGGAAGTATTATCTTTAAGATAGCAGGAATCAATGTTGGTTCCATAGACAACCTAAATACAACTAGACCACCTATTTTTATGGGAATGATTATGAATATTGTAGAGATCATATGAAGACTTACATTATCAATACCGGAATAGATAATTTTTTTATGCTTACTGGAGGATATAAAATCTCTGACAAGGAAGTTAGTACCTTCACCAACCAAGAAAAGCATGAATATCAACTGAATTATAAGGTACACAATACATTGCTTTGTTCTATGACTAGATACATATATATCCAAATTTCATCATGTGAAGCAGCAAATTTTATATGGAATAATCTTTAAGCAACTCACTTTGGAACTTCCAAAGTTATTGAAACTAGAATATCCATGCTCAGAACTAAATATCATTGTTTTTTACTTTCCTTATAGAGAACCCATATGTGAGGTGAAATAGAGATTCAGGACTATTGTTAATAGTTTACAATCTATGGGTGAGAAAGGATTAGATGATTAAGTTTTTGTGGACAAGATCATAGACATCATGATGAATGAGTGGGAATCCAAGAGAACAACTATAGATGAGAATAAAAAAGTTTCACAGATTTCTCTTGATGAAATTTTTGGAACTCTTCTTCAACATGAGACTAGAATGAAGAGCGATTCTAATAATATTAAGAATAATATTGGAAATTTCATTGTTTCTTTTTCAACGACTTTAAATCCTATGAAAGACAAGACTCTTGAAAGAGTTAAAAGATCAAAATCTAAGAAGGTTGATATTAAATCCAAATCTAGTGGAAGTGAATATTCAAAAAATGTACTATCCAATCTTGCTCGAAGGATGAACAAGATTGTTTGACATTAGAACTTTTAATCCAGATACAAGAAGAAAGAAAGTAAAGATAAGAATGACTTAGAAGTCACATGTTATGAATCCATGAGAGCTGGAAATAGAAGGCTATATTTTCATATGCTTAAGAGAAAAGAAGGAAAGGAAAATCATTCTGAAAGAAATAGAAAGAAGAATTACAAAGCTAAAGCTATGAATGTTTTGAAATCTAATGACACCTAGAGTGCTAGTGGTGGAGAATCTTTATATGAATCATCAGACTACGAATCTTCTGGAAAGAAGAATCTTGGTCTAATAATCAGACTACCTATTGAAAATAATTTCTTAATAGTTAATCTACACAATGCTAAATCTATGACCAATATATCTTTTAATGCTAATTATAGTGATAATAAATATTATAAATCTTCTGATGAATAATCTTCTTCTGATGAAGATGATACTTTACCTACCTATGAAGATGTTTCTAGGTTTTCTAAGCTTCTTGAGAATGAAAATTCTGAAGTCAACAAAAATATTGATAAGGGAAATTCTAGGATTTCTATACTTACTAAGGAAATATAATATCTTTATAAAGATATTGATAAGAAACCCCTTGATTTTTAAAGTGTTTCAAAAAATCTTGAGGACGTAAATTCTGAGAAGGATAAACTTTCTAAAGATCTAGAAAAAGTAATCTCTAAGAAAAATGTTTTCAAGCCTAGATCCAATGATAATGTTTCATAAGATAATAACTTAGTTATTAGACTAAAGTTAGAAATATTTTCCATGAGGAAGTGTTTGTCAAACTTTACCTTGGGTAAGGAAAATTTTGATAAGATGTATTCTCAAATCCAACCTCTTAGGAATAATTCTGGTTTTGGTCATACGAGTTCAAAACCGATTTTTAGTAACAATTATTTTGTTTCTAAAAGTGATCCATTATTCACTAAGTGTAAGTGTGGTGGACATTGGGCAAGAAATTTTTCCTTAAACAAAACTCAATCTTTAGTATTTCATAAAGATTGTTTTTTTAAGAAAATGTGGGTGCCTAATATTTTTCTTTCTGAAATTTATGGATCTAAGAATGTTTGGGTTCTAAAATTCTAACATTATTATTTTTAAGAAAATAAGGAAAGTATCAATATAAATACATGGTACATGGATAGTGGATGTTACTAGCATATAACTGGTAACAAAAACTTCTTTGAAAAGTTTGTCAAGACAAAAGGAGATATCATTCTTCAATTTATCAGAACACAAGATCAACTTACTGATATTTTCACAAAATCTTTACCCTCCAATAGATTTGAATACATTAAAAATAAGTTGGGAATGATAACCATAAGGTAATCTTACTTGATAAAATTCTATTAAAACCAATATCCTTATATTAATAAACTCTTTTTCATAGGGGGGGTACATTTTCTTTTTAGTTAGATCAAAATCTTTCGTAATGAAGTTTTTCTAAATTCTCGTAATGAAGTTTGTATTAAGTTTTCATAATGAAGTTTTTCTAAATTTTCGTAATGAAGTTTTTCATAAATTTTCGTAATGAAGATTTTATAAAAATTTTATAGTCAGGTTTTCAAAAAAAAATCATAATCAAATTTTCAGAATGTAATGTTCTTCAAGAAAAATTTTCCTCAATATGAACAATCTTCCTAAAAATCATAAAGGTATGTTTCTTTCTTGAGTTTTTGTAATCATCCTTTACTTTTTGGTATATTTCCCTTTTTTTAAATTTTTCGGATTCTCTTTTCTTTAATTATGAATGTTTATATTAAAGCCTCAAAATATTGGATTCTGTCAAAATTTCTTTGTGGATATCTTTTCAACCATCAGATCTGATCATAAAGTTTCTCAACTGTTGGATTGGGTATGGAAGCTAAATCATTGCATCAACGCCTATATAAAGGACCCTAGATGGCTATCCCACATCTATTCTCTAGCTCTCACATTCTGAAGTTCTTCCCTTCTACTTAAGCCCGTTCCGAACTTCTCAGAACTTGATCAAATCCGAATGTCTATTGAAGAATCCTCTCAAAAAGATATGTCTACTGTCAAGCCAATTTCAGAGTGGCAGGTTTATAGGGAAAGGTTGGTGGATCCAAACTACTTTACTAAGTATGATTCAATTATCTCAAAGAACATTAAGCCGAATGGATGGGGGAGTGTTTGTGTATCAAAACCAGGGGATCAAGATTTAGTATATTCATACTTTCTAGTTTAATTCAATGAATCAAATAGTTTGTTTAAGGAGGAAGGTAGAGAGAAGTTTTCATTCAAAATATATGGAAATAATTCTTCTATTTCATATACTAAAGTAGCTAATTTGGTTGGTATTCCATACGAAGGGGAATCTGAGTTCTGTTACCATAAGTTTCCAAATGTCAAATGAAGTTTTGTTAAGGATAAGGCTATGGAATGACTAAGACTCTCTGATGTAAAGAATCTGAAGATCTCCCACTTGTCTAAAAAACATCAGATTCTCAAATTATGGTTTCAAAGATTCATCATTCCGAGAAAAGGGGACAAGGACATATTGAAAAATACTAACATGTAAATCTTGTATTTATTTGTGAACAAAAGGAAGATCAATCTAGTTAAGAATATTCTCATTACGATTGAGAATATTTGGAATGAAAACTTGAAGGGTCAGATAATTATATATCTATCCATTCCCTCCAAGTTAATTGTTCGGTGCTTAGAATATTTTAAAATTCCTTGTATCTTGAAGCCAATGAATTTCAAAGTCATTCTAGTTAGTGATGATACCCAAAAGAGGATGAACATTGGTTTTTCTATAGACTCCGAAGAATTTTATGACTTACCAGTAGAAGAAGCTGAAGTTGTTCTGAAAAAAAAAGAAGTGGTTGAACCGTCCAAAAAGGGAGGAAGGAAGAGGAAGTTAAAGGAAGTAGTAGTGGATGGAAAAACTCTAGAGCCCAAGGAAACCCAATCTGTACCACCAAATCCTAAGAAGCAAAAAGCATATCCTGATGAGGTTGTATCAAAGTGGAAGGAAGATAAGAAAAATAAGAAAGTAGGGGAGCCAAGTTTTGGTTTGGATCCTACTGAATCCATATATTTAAAAGAAAATACTGATGATGATCTTGAGAATCAAGCTGAAAAAAGAAGCAAAATAATAATATGGATGAAGCAGAGATTGTCCAATCTCTTTTTAAGGCTGTTGAGAAATCATCTGAGAGTGTCCCTATACTGAAATCCTTCTTGGTAGAAGCTTGACCTGAGACTTCAGGTAAGAAAATTTTCACTCTAGAAAATGTCCAAGAAAAACTTGTTGAAGAAAAATAAGTTGTCAAATAAGTTGAAGAAGAAGAAATCATTAGTGATACCGAAGATTTGATTAATCATTTTGAGGATTTTTATGAGAAAGAAAGCCCATCCAAGAAGCTTTCAATCCGAACCTCTCAATCTGAATCTTCAAATCCTTCTAACCCTGGGTTAGATGACAAGATTGAAGAAGAAGTGAATAATTTTTCTAAAGAATAAAGTTCAAATCATGATTTCATACACCCGGAGGATGCTGAGGCCAAAGCTGAGAAATAAGATATTGATGAAGGCATATTTGTTCAACTATATGATAGTAAACACGAATCCCTTGATTAGGAAGTTAATTCAAAGATTGATAAGGGAAAATATGTGGTAGTCGAGACACCTAGTAAATCTATTATGAAGAAGAAGGATGTTGGTGGATCTTCAAATAGGAAACTTGTGGAGCTAGAAAAAGAAACCTCACCAAGAAAAATTTCAGATTCAGAATCATCATCCCTTGGACATGATTTCATTGTTCAGTCATTGAAGAAGCTTGTTGGGATTATTTCGATTTTTCCAAGCATTTACTAGAGATGTTAGATGCTTCAACACACCTTGAACCAGAAATTGAATTCAGTATCCATGGTGATGGATAAGTGTGTCAAGCTTGAGGATGATTTCAATAATTTTTTCATCAACTATGAAGCCCATAAAAGATCATGTCGGAAGATGACCAGTTAGTCAAGAAAAACCATAAAGGGCATGAGAAATATTGATGAGTTCCAGGATAGTGTCAAGCAGGCATTTGACACTGAAGATAGTAAGACCAAGGATCTCAAAAATAGTTTTGAGGAAAATATGACTCTCAAACAGAATTCTTGGATTCAAGAAGTGAAGGATTTGAATAGGAAAATGTATTTAGTTCCTCAAATCTATAAGAGAGAAATAGATCTTCGGATTGTGATATAATAAAATATTGTCAATAAGATAAGGTCTTGAAGGCTCAGGCAGAGGCTCTTAAGACTCAGGAAGAAAGAATAAAGGCTCTAGAGAAGAAGTCAGAAGATCAGGATCAGCTTCTAAAACGAGCAGAGGAAGATCACAAGGAGCTCAAAAAGCTGAAAACCATTGTAAAGAAGTTGATTCCCAAGGAGAAGGAAGGATGATAGACCCAATCCGATTTTTTTTTTGTATTTTCCTTCCTTGTATAAATTTTTCCAATCATAATGAAATTGTTGGTTTCTCTTCATATATTTTTTTTCCTATACTAATATTTCACGTACCATAATTTCTTTTCCATTCCCTATATTTATTTTTGAAAATCACACAGGGGGGGAAAGTAAATATAATTCTATGAAAAGATGAAATTTCCCTAATAAAGGGAGAGTGTTCATCTAAGGGGGAGTTCTTATAGAAGAATCTTTTCATATGTAATAAAATGCTAAGTCTCATTATGAAAATCTAGAATATGATCCTTAGTATTCTAAAGCCTAAGGGGGATTTAGTCATATTCATCATTGCCCATATGATAAGGGAGATAAGTTTTTTATTCAAAATCTAGGAAAATATTTTCTAAGTCCTTATATTCTTTTTTGAAAGGATGTTTGTGCTTTCCAAAAAGGGGAAGATTATTGAGTCAATAAGGTTTCCTTATGACTTTTCCATTCCTTCGTGTTTGGGGATATTGTTGAGTCAATAAGGTTTCCTTATGAGTTTAATTTCTTCATGTTTTAAAAATCACAAACACCTTATCTTAAGGAAAATTTCATTTACCCTTTGTTTTACTCTCATAAATAAAATCTTTCTTCCCCAAGGAAATTTATCCTTACCATATTTCTCATTGTTCATATTTTATCTAATTATAAAAATTCAGTTTCATATGAAAAATATCCGAATCATATATATACTTAGATATAAATCATTCTGTTTTTAAGATCCGAATTCAGGTTCCGAACTCTCTAAATTCAGACTCTGAACTCTTTTGAGTTATGACTCCGAATTCTCTGAATTCAGACTCCAAACTCTTCTGAGTTCTGACTCTAAGTTCTCTGAATTCAGACCTCGAACTTTTCTGAGTTCTGACTCCAAGTTCTTGGAATTAAAACTCAGAACTTTTATGAGTTCTAACTCCAAGTTTTCTAAATTCAGACTCCAAACATTTCTGAGTTCTAACTCCAAATTCTGGTTACGAATTCTTATTAATTCATACTTCGAATTCTGGTTACAAATTCTTATAAATTAATACTCTGAATTCTCATTACCAATTCTTATGAATTCATGCTCTGAATTCTATTTACAAATTCTATAGAATTATAACTCCGAATTCTTATGATAAATAGAATCTGAATATCCATATATTATAGACATCAAATAGTTTTTGGGTAGACTCTGAACTTTAATTTTTTCTTACACTTTGAAAAATGAATTTTCTTAAGTAACCATATTTTTGATTACTCATGTTTTGGTTATAAAACAATTTCATGCATTCAGTTACTAACTAATTGTTGCTTGAGTGACACGTGTACAAGTCCCTCTGAAATTTAAGGAAAAATATGACAGTTGGAGGAGGGATCTGACCGTTAAAGATGTGCCTATAAATAGGATCTCATTGGAAAGAGCTCACACACATTACACACGTTACAACAAGTTGATCACTTTAGAGATTACATGTTTTTGAAGTGATTTCTAGAGAGATAGACTTTCATGCATTGTGCATACTAAACATATTGTTTAGAATTGATTTGTGCGACTCCGAATGTTATTGAGTACATTCGAGGGCTTCCGAGGATAGGAAGACAGAGGTGCTGACTACCTTAAAGTTTGAGGACTTCATTTCTGAGAAAGATAGAGGTTCCGACTACCATGAAGTTGAGGGCCTGCAATGATAGCAAGATAGACTCCGATATTTGTTTCGAGGGCTTACCCTGGTGTGGGTAAGACAGATATTTTTGAAAGTATAAATCAAGTGACCTTTATCCAAGGTTGTTGGATACCCTTCTCTTTGGGTTAAAAGATTTACTACTTGTTACTTGTATTGTTTCATGTTTTCTACTGCATTTTGATTGTTGAAGAAAGTATAACTATTTTATACTTCCTTATACTTGTACACTCTGATTTAGTAATATTATATACACTTTAAGGTAGAATCTTTATCTTTTTAAACTTTTGTTATGTTTCATTTTCAGATTCACTTTTCTGGAATTGAATTCTCAGAATCATATTTTCAGAATCAAGCAAGTGTGTAGAACTAGAAGTTTTGTGAATTACCTTGTTTAACCTTGTTAAAAATCTTCATCTTTAAAAGTTCTAAATAATTTTTAAAATATACAATTCACACCCCCCCCCCCTCTTATATATTGAGCATCTACATTATTATTTAGATACTACAATCAATATCGTTTATCAATTCGATCCTACAGATGGTATCATTAGAAAATATCATACTTCATACCAACCAAACAATTGGTATCAAAGGATTGGTTTAATATGAATTAATATCATGATTAGATTAAGAAGAGAATTCATCTTCTTCTTCTTATTTTCGGAATCATATTTTCATACTCACAAGTCCGGACTCATACTCTTTTTAAAGATACACTTGTTATATATTTTCCTTGATTTGGATATTCTTATCCTTGTTTACAAACTTTTATTACTAACAAGTTTGTGTGGAAATATTTTCTTTAAGATGGAAGGAATCAATGTTATTTCCATAGACAACCTAAATAAAACTAGACCACCTATTTTTGATGGGAATGATTTCGAATATTGGATAAATCGTATGAATACTTTTACTATCAATACTAGAGTAGATAATTTTTTTATGCTTACTGGATGATATAAAATCCCTGACAAGAAGTTAGTACCTTAACCAACCAAGAAAGGCATGAATATCAACTGAATTATATGGTACGCAATACATTGCTTTGTTCTATGACTAGAAACATATATAGCCAAATTTCATCCTGTGAAGCAGCAAATTGTATATTGAAGAAGCATGAAGTAACTCACTTTAGAACTTCTAAAGTTATTGAAACTATAAGAGCCATGATCAGAGATGAATATCATGGTTTCTACTTTCCTTATGGAGAACCCATATATAAGGTGCAATAGAGATTCATGACTATTTTTAATAGTTTACAATCTATGGGTGAGAAAGGATCATATTATGAAGCTCTTGTGGAAAAAATCATAGACATCATGCCGAATGAGTAGGAATCCAAGAGAACAACTATATATGAGAATAGAAAAGTTACACATATTTCTCTTGAATATATTTTTGGAAATATTCTTCAACATGAGACTAGAATGAAAAGAGATGCTGATAATACTAAGAAGAAGAATGGAAATGGAAGTGTTTCTTTTTCAACAACTTCAAGTCATATGAAATCCAAGACTCCTGAAAGAGTTACAAGATCCAAATCTAAGAAAGTTGTTATTCAATCTGAATCTAGTGGAATTAAATCTTCAGAAAATTAAATAGACAATATTTCTCAAAGGATGAACAAGATTGTTGGACAGATGAACTTTCAATCCAGATACAAGAAGAAAGAAAGAAAAGATAAGAAAGACTCGGAAGTCACATGTTATGAATGCAATAGAGCTGAACATATATGTCCTGATTTTCTAATGCTTAAGAGATAAGAAATAAAGGAAATTAATTCTGAATGAAATAGAAATATGTACTACAAATCTAATGCTAAGAAAGTTTTGAAAGTTAATGACACCTGAAGTGTCAGTGGTGGATAATTTTCAGATGAATCATCAGACTATGAATCTTCTGGACAGAAGAATCTTGGTTTAATAGCCAAACTACCTATTGAAAATAATTAATTAATGGCTAAGGTACATAATTTTTAATACATGACCAATGTATCTTTGAATTCTAATTATAGTGATAATAAATATTATAAATCTTCTGATGAAAAGTCTTCTTATGATGAAGATGATCATTTACCTACCTATGAATAAGTTTCTAGGTTTTCTAAACTTCTTGAGAATGAAAATTCTAAAGTCAACAAAAATATTGATAAGAACAATTCTAGGATTTCAATACTTAATAAGGAAATATCAGATCTTTTGAAATATCTTGATAATAAAACCCTTGATTTTGAAAGTTTTTCAAAATATCTTGAGGAAGTAAATTCTGAGAAGGATAAACTTTCTAAAGATCTAGAAAAAGTAATTTCTAAGAAAAATGTTTTCGAGCCTAACTCTAGTGATAATGTTTTGGAAGATAAGAACTTATTTATTAGACTAAATTCAGAAATATTTTATTTGTGGATGATTTTTCAAACATTACCTTGCGTTAAGAAAATTTTGATAAGATATATTCTCAAATCCGACCTCTTAGGAATAATTATGGTTTTGTTTATACGAGTTCAAAATCGATTTTTATTAATAATTATTTTGTTCCTCAAAGTGCTCCATTATGCACTAAGTGTTCGTGTGGTGGACATTGGGCAAGAAATTTTTCCTTAAACAAAACTGTGTCTTTAGGATTTCATAGAACTTATTTTTCTAATAAAATGTGGGTGCCTAAAATCTTGCTTTCTGAAATTTCCGGATCCAAGAAATTTTGGGTTCCGAAAGTCTAACATTTTTATTTTTAGCAAAATAAGGAAAGTACCAATAGTAATACATGGTACATGGATAGTGGATGTTCCTAGCATATGACTGGTAATGAAAACTTTTTTGAAAAGATTATCAAGACAAAAGGAGATATCATTCTTCAATTTATTGGAACACAAGATCAACTTGCTGATATTTTCACAAAATATTTACCCTCCAATAGATTTGAATACATTAAACAGAAGTTAATAATGATAACCATAAGGTAATATTCCTTGGTAAATTTCTATTGAAACCAATTTCCTTACATTAATAAACTCTTTTTCATAGGGGGAGTACATTTTCTTGTTAGTTATATCAAAATATTTCATAATGAAAATTTTCATAATGAGGTTTTTCTAAGTTATCCAACTAAAGTCTGTTTTAAGTTTTCATAATGAATTTTTTATCAATTTTAGTAATGAAGTTTTTATTAAATTTTCATAATGAATATTTTCTAAAATTTTCATAGTCAATTTTTCAAAAAAATTCGTGTTAGAATTTTCAGAATCTAAAGTTCTTCAAGAAAAATTTTCCTCAATACGAATAATCTTACAAGAAATCTGAAAGGTATGTTTATTTCTTGAGTTTTCGTAATCATCCTTTACTTTCTAGTATTTTATTTTTAAATTTTTTGGAATCTCTTTTCCTTAAATCCGAATGTTTCTATTAAAATCTCAAAAGATCGGATTCTGTTAAAATTTCCTTGCGTCTATCTTTTCAACCATCAGAACTGATCAAAAAGTTTCTCAACTATTGGATTGGGTAAAAAAGCTGAATCATGGCATCAACGCCTATATAAAGGACCCCTGATGGTTGTCCCACATCGATTCTCAAGATCTCGCATGCTGAAGTTATTCCCTTCTACTTAATCATGTTCTGATCTTCTCAGAACTTGATCAAATTTGAATGTCTATCGAATAATCCTCTCAGAAAGATATGTCTACTGTCAAGCCCATTTCAGAGTGGCAGATTTATAGGGAAAGGTATGAGCATCCAAACTTCTTTTCTAAGTTTTATTTAATCATCTCAAAGAACATTAAACTGAATGGATGGGAGAGTGTTTGCGTATCAAAACCAGGGGCTCAAGATTTAGTATATCCAAACTTTCTAGTTGAATTATATAAATCAGTTAGTTTCTTCAAGGAAGAAGGAAGAGAGAAGTTTTCATTCAAAAGATATGTAAATACTTATTCTCTTTCATATACTAAAGCAGCTAATTTGGTTGGTATTCCATACGAAGGAGAACTTCTGTTCTGTTCCCATAAGTTTCCATATGTCAAAAGAAGTTTTGTTAAGGAGAAGTCTAAGGCATGTCTTGGACTCTATAATGTGAAGACTCTGAAGATCTCTCACTTGTCTACAAATCATCAGATTCTTGAATTATGGGTTCAAGGATTCATCATTCTGAGAAAAGGGGACAAGGACACATTGAAGAAGGGTGACATGTATATCGTGGATTTCTTGGTGAACCAAAGGAAGATCAATATGGTTAATAATATTCTCATTATGATTGAGAATATTGATAATAGAATCTTAAAGGCTCATATAATTATGTATTTATCCATTCTCTCCAAGTTAATTGTTCTGTGCTTAGAATCTTTTAAAATTCCTTGCAGCTCGAAGCCAATGAATTGCAAAGTCATGCTAGTCAGTGATGATACACTGAAGAGGATGAACATTGGTTTTTATAAAGACTCTGGAGAATTTTATGACTTACCATAGGAATAATCTGAAGTTGTTCTGAAAAAACAAGAAGTGGATGAATCGTCCAAAAATGGATGAAGGAAGAGGAATTTGAAGGAAGTAGTAGTGGAAGGAAAAACACCAGTTCCCAAGGAAACTCAATCCGCACCCCCAAATCCTAAGAAGAAAAAACCATATCCTGATGAGGTTTTAGCTAAGTGGAGGGAAGATAAGAAAAATAAGAAATCAAGGGATCCATGTTTTGGTTTGGATCCTACTGAAGCCAAATATTTAAAAGAAAAGACTACTGATGATCATGAGAATAAATCTAAAGAAAAGAAGCAAAAGAAGAAGATGGTTGAAGCATAGATTGTCCAATCTCTTTTGAAGGCTGCTGAGAAAGCATCCAAGAGTATCCATGTACCAAAATAATTCTTAGTAGAAGGCTTACCTGAGACTCTGGGTAAGAAATTTATCACTCCAGAAAAATTTCAAGAAAAACTTGTTAAAGAAAAATAAGTTGTCAAAGAAGTTGAATAATAAGAAAGAAGTAGTGATACCAAAGATTTGATTAAGAAAGTTGAGGATTTTCATGAGAATGAAATATCATCCGAGAAGTTTTCAATTCGAACCTATGAAGCCGAATCATCAAATCTTTATACCCCTAGGTTAGATGACAATATTGAATAAGAAGTGAATAAGATGTCTGAAGAAGAAAGTTCAAATCATGATTTCATACACCCAAGGGATGCTGAGGAAAGAGCTGAGAAAGAAGATATTGATGAAGACATAGTTGTTCAACTATCTGATAGTGAACATGAGTCCCATAATGAGGAAGCTATTCCAAAGATTGATAAGGGAAAACAGGTGGTAGTCGAGACACCTAGTAAAGATGTTGTGAAGAAGAAGGAAGCTGGTAGATCTTAAAAGAAGAAACTTGCAGAGCTAGAAAAAGAAACCTCACCAAGCAAAATTTCATATTCAGAATCATCATCCCTTAGAAATGATTTCATTTTCCAGTCATTAAAGAAGTTTTTTGGGATCATTCCAATTTTTTCAAGCATTGAACTGAGATGTCATATGCTTCAACACACCTTTAACAAAAAATCGGATTCAGTATCCATGGTGATGGATAAGTGTGTCAAGCTTGAAGCTGATTTCAAGAATTTTTTCATCAACTAAGAAGCCCATAAAATATCATGAAGGAAAATAACCAGTTGGTCCAGGAAAACCATAGAGGACATGAGAAATCTTGATGAGTTCCATGATAGTGTCAAGGAGGCATTTGACACCAAAGATAGTAAGATCAAGGATCTCACAAATAGTTTGGAGGAAAAGCTGACTCTGGAACAGAATTCTTAGATTCAAGAAGTGAAGGATTTGAATGGGAAACTGTATTCAGTTTCTCAATGATAGAAGAGAGAAATAGATCTTTAGACTGAGATATAATAAAATCTTTTCAATAAAGAGGAAGTCTTGAAGGCTCGGGCAGAGGCTCTTAAGACTCAGGCAGAAATAATCAATGCTCTAGAGAAGAAGTCAGAATATCAAGATCAGCTTCTAAAACGAGTAGAGGAAAATCAAATGTAACGACTTGGCCCTAGTTACCCAGAGTCAGTGCATTATTACATAACATTGGCATGATCAAAAAAGATCAAGTCTCGAAATACCGATTAGTTTAGTAGCCTTGGAAACACTAGATACATACATAAGTTTAACTTTATAACTTGAAAAGAAATACGCCCCAAATATATTTCATTAGAAACATCCAAGCCTCCTAGATTATGCCTTCTGGTCACTCATAACTAACTTCTTCATATCCTGGGAAAATTAAAAATAAGAAAGGGGTGAGCTCGAATGCTCTGTAAGGGTAAGTAATACAGTGGAAAATGACATAAATATTAAGCATGGTAAATAATTGAAACCACATGCCTTTACCAATAATAAACATGAACACTTTTATGGAAAGAATATGAGCTGAGTAAATAATGTCATAATAAAACATAATCATGGGTATTATACTAGTCGAATGACAACATGAACTATCAATATTATTTCCATAATGAGAGAATGTATAATGCCAGACATTTTGAAACATTTTGTCAAGGCCTCGGCCAAGACATCTAAAAATGATTAAGGCCTCGGCCAAAACAATAAATCAAATTGGGAAAGGGCCTCGGAAAATTCCACATCTAATTGTCTCATGAGACCTATTGATGCATCAAGGATCTATAGAGGGCTCCACCCATCACATACTAAGTCCAATACATTCCTCATATGAAAAGGTTTAAACATATCATAAACATTCGTATTAAAACTATCATACAAAATGTCAATAACTTAACCATAAATCATGAATGGTATAAAAATATCACATCCATAGTCAAACATATCACAAAACCTTCAATAAAATATGGATTTTTTGTATCATAATAAATCAACTTCAAATAAACTTAAAATTCATCATAGATTAAATCAAAACCCTTTTTAGAGGAATATCTCTTTCTATTTTAAAATCATTTAAGAGTCACATAATTATAAAATAAAACATTTACTTTTAAAATATTATTATAATCTTGTAAGGCAAGCTTCGAAGAGTTTATAATGGTAGAAAATAGCCGCACCCACCGTATAAGTTAAAAAAATACATTCTTACCTTAATTCTGTCGAAACGGTTAAAAATGACCTTGTTTGGAAAACGACAGAATCATTCTTTTATAAAATTATTATAAAAAGTCAAACAAGGGTATAAATGACTTTAAACCATATTATTTAAAATATTAATAATGTTTTGAAATACATTTTTAAGAAACGTGGATGTGGATGATAAAGAGGTCCCAGTAGATAATTACATATAAACAACCTCGGATAATGAAGAGATTTTGAAATAAACCCTTACCTTGTACTTTTCCTTGGTTGAGGGTAAGTTAACCTCCTATATAATTGTGAAATAATTGTTATTAAATTATAAAATAATCATATACATTAATATGATATCATATATGATCTTTTAACATCGACTTGTTAATAATATCTTAGTATTATCATCATTTCGGGTGTTAACGGATTCGTTTTACTTTATATTCTTTGTTATGTGAGACATATTTTTTATGGATGGGATTTATATTATTCATATCCAGAATAATATCATGTCTCTAAAAATTACTTTTAATCATCAAATGAAATTTAGTCTTGAATGGATACGATGGGGAATGAATCTCATCGCGTTCGTGGAGACCGTAGTCCGTACGTACGCACGAGCGACAATATCATTCTTTTGATATTAAAATAATATATAATTGGATGGTATATCATATATAAAGAATCATTATCATGTTATATTTATTATTTACATGAATTACACATCATTATTATACCCATCCAAATAATAATGTTTTGAATAACAATTACACCACGATGTGGAGACGGTAAGCTGTACGTACGCACGTATGGTGACATGTCATTCAAAGGATGGATAGAATATTGAATATGGTTGTACCATATTTATAATAACATCAAAGTATATAGAATATACTGGATTTATTATTTTAGAATGGGAATAACAAAGAACGAATATGTTGAAGAAGAAAGGAACTTGAAAGAGGGTGGTGAAAACATTACCTCTTCTTCGGGTTCTTCATTTTGATTTGATAAAAAGGGCTCCTTAGGTTGGCTTTATGACTAAAGGAAGGACTCTAGTATAAAGGGAGTCTATTTTATAGGGTATTTGGGCAGAGTTTGGCCAAACCAAAAGTCTTTTAAGGTATGAATAATTGGTTAAAAGTGGTGCCCTCTTATAAGGGGGAGGAGGGGCTATTTAGGAACAACTTAAAGTATTAGTTTATAATAAATTCATATTCGATTTCTAATGGATCCAAAGTATATTATTAAAAGTATAAGGTGTTTATGGGTCTAAATACTTTAATCCAACAGATTTTAGACAGGTTTGGGTCTCTATATTAACATTATCATTTATATTTAACTCTAAGTTAAATAGTTTTACATTTACCATGTCTCTTTGTATTTTTATATTATATAGTTAATAAACATACTATATACCTCCAAGAGACCCCCAAGTGGTCCATTAATGATACACCTATCATTATATAAGTCCTTTGACTGAACCCTATATTTTTAGGAATATAATATCAATTAATAATATAATATTTCTTTTAAACTCTTTTATGTCAATTTTAACACTATTGGATATTTTGTTTTTGATAAATTCATAACAGTATTATTAATTCTAAAAAAACGTAAATAACCAATTCTAATATGTCATATTAACCTAGAAAATTATTTTAATTCATAAAAAGTCTCAAATTACATTTATTTGGATATTTATAATATCAATTATTTTAATATTTCATTAATTAGGTAATTACTGCATCACCATTGTGTCGTAAATAAATTAAATTATTTAATGTCTAAAAATTATACATAAAATACCGTTATGTAGGAAATATTTTTATATTTCTAATGAATATTTATAATATAATTTATCTTATGTATAACCCTATATTAAAAATGTTTTAGTTAATAAACTTTGATTTTAACTCTTTTAACTCTTCTTTTAATTAAATAATAATAAATGTCCTAATCTAATCCAAGTGGACCTAAATGATAATATTTTATTCCTAAGGTTTTTTTTGGTCAAGATACACTTGTCCAATATAATTAGGAAATGTTTTAGGGTAATAATAATTTCATTTTTACCCTTAATTACCCTATTTACTTTTTACTGTGGTAAATAAAAGTAAAAAAGTTACTATTCACAAAAAAAATATTTTTATCTTATTGAACCACATTTTACCCCTTGATATTAACTGTCTCTCTCGGATTTTCTAAATTCCACTCACAAAAATGGTAAAATTACGTTTTATGTGAATTTGCAAATTCTCTTAGGAGATGGGTAAAAGACGGTAAAAAGTTCAATAAAAACTTTTATATGTCTAGAATTATTATAAACATACTCCAATGAATTACATTGACCTTATATAGGTATTAAGTATATATTTTTACCTAAAATAAATTTAAATAAAATAAATAGTTATTTAAATAAAAATTTGGTTTTAACCAATAACTCAGTGTTTTTCACTATTCATCAAAAAATGAAAGTTTTCAGAAAAATACCAAAAATTCACCCTAGGATAATTTTGATATTCAGAATTAAATAATGAAGTCTATTTTACCAAATTCAAAATATATAATTTGAATGTATTAATTTAAAATTAATTCACGTTGTCAAAACCAAAAAGCGTATTTTTAAGAAATAATAATTATCAAAATTTTGACACTTGTTTATGTCTAATTTCAAAGTGAAATTACTTACAATGACCATCATTGTATTAAATGGTAAAAATATAATCTATTTATACTTCCAAACAGTTAAAAAAATATAAATTATTTTGATTTAAAAAGTTGTTTTTAGTTAAAATATTTTATTTTTTACTATTCACCCAAATATGAAAGTTATCAGAAAAACACTAAAACTTTATTGAAACTAAATTATTATGTCCCGATTCTAAAGAAGAAGTTTATTTTGTTAAATTGAATATATAAAAGTTTCAAATATTGGATTTAAAATAATTTTTCAAAAATAAATCTTGGGGTGTTACATTCTTCCCTCCTACAATAAATTGCGTCCTCGCAATTTGAAATAATTTTTCAAAAATAAAAGGTTGAAAAAAGAAAATACCTTTGGGAAAACCCACATAGGAAATTAGGTTAAAGAAATTTAGTCTTAATAAGAGGAAAATGGAAATGAAAGGGTCACCACCAAATGATGATCTCAATTAGGAGAACATTGGTGGAAATAAAAGACATATAATTAGAGGAAAAACGTAAATATTTATAGGTAGTTATTGAGGTCATCAATCACAAACAAGTGTAAAATTGAGGGCCTTAAATTTATTAATCTATGATGATTTAAAATACCATCGGTTCAATAAAACATATGTTATTAGGATAACACATTTTTTGTTTTAAGATCCCTTCACTAAAGTATAAGAATTAATTTCTTCATAGAATAAGAGAAGAAGAAAAATTTATACTTGACAAGTAGAGTCCCATATTTTAACTATTTTCTACAACAAACTCATCTTTCACTCTAAAAGATAATAAAACTTAAAAATAATACTCTATTTATCGTATTCGTATAGGGTTCAAAAAAATGAATTTATAATTCATCTACCAGATTTTTTTAAAAAAAAACTAAAACATTCAATTCAGGACATCACGTGGGCCAGTGGTAAGTGATATACCCTTTTCGCCGCCGGACGCGATGGGTTTCCACCCGACCTCTGAGTTATCCTTTTATGGAAATCCAAACATAATCTCAAACTAGAATTATCCAAAATACTTCTATCCAAACTCACAGTCCAAAATTTATAAAAAAGGTAAACACAATGAAGATCCTTTTTTCCATGTAATAACATGTGAACACCTTCATCATGTATTCTTTTAAAACACTCCAGCATCCTGAATTACCCTAAAACCTTATTGATTACATTCATGATCCCTTATTACTTATAGAATACTGGATATACTCCATCTATCCCACAATGTTGTAAACTCCAACAATGATGGAATATAAAAATAATTAATTAGTTTCAAGGTAGTCAAGAATATCCAATATAATTTATCCAAATAAATCATGTATTATTCCAAAATCACTACCTTGGTATCAGAACCATATTATGGTTTATCTTTCTCTCAACCGTATATTTTCCAAAAATTTAACCAGCTATTGAGTAACTTTTATTGGTTCCACACAATCTCAAGTCCTTAATGAAATAGTATTGTATTACAATCCTTATATACTCCATAATTATTATAACCAATACATCGTTGATACAACACTCAAATGAGATAATTCTTTAATAACAACATGAGAACTCTAATCATTCCTCCTCATCTGTGGTAGTGTCATAACTTTATTATTATCCAATAGCATCATTTGAGGCATAGTCTCATGACTAGGACATTGGTTCGCGTAGTGTCCAAACTCCTTCCAGATGAAGCATTATACATTTGAAACCTTTTTCTTACCCTTGAAATCACGTACTTAGTGTCCTTTTTATCCACACTTATAAAAAACTCTCATTCCATTCATGCAAGTTATAGGGTGTTTCTTCCCACAGTTATCACATATGGGAAAATTATTCTTTTTCCTCTTCCCTTTATCCATCTTTCTCTCTACCATCCTTTTCTTCTCTTGATTCCCTTTAAAGCCATAGGACTCAAGGAATTCTTTACTTATCTTTTTAACACATGATACTATTTCTTCATATGTTGAGAATACATGGGAGACAATTTCTCTTCTAAATGTTGGCTTAATACCATTAATGATATGATCCTTATTACTCTTTGGATCATACATATTGCTAGAGTTCACATTCCTTCTATTGGGTGCCATTTCTATATAATGGCATACAATAGGTCAGTTTATGAATTGTAATGAATAATTCCTAGCTTGTAAAATACCTAACATAGACTGAACAGCTTATGGATATAATCCATAATAAAAATGTTTTCTTTGAGGAATTATATACTCTTAAACCCATCATAATGGTTTGTAAAGAAAATGAGAATTATCTTAAACATATCCCTTGGGAGTGTCGTAACCAAGAGTGCACAAGGCCCGTTATCATGCACCAGTTCCCGTTCAATTCTAGATCAAAGCGGTGTTTTTGGGTTTTACCCCTAGGTACATATGTGCCAGAGCCTCCTCTACCTGCTCGTATCCAGACAGGGATGTATTACTCGAAAAACTCAAAAAATCTCTACAATACCAAAATTCTAGGAGGTTCTTCTATAATAATCATCAAATTCCATCTTAGGTCTATGTGTTCTAATCAGAGTTCATCTAAATCTAACTTCCAAGTTTTGTACTAAACTTCCTCTGATACCAACTGTAATGCCCCGACCCCAGTTAACCAGAGTAGATTCATTATTACATAACATTGGCATGATCACAAAATATCAAGTCTCGAAAGACCGATTAGTTTAGTAGCCTTGGAAACACTAGATACATACATAAGTTTAACTTTACAACTTGAAAAGAAATACAACACAAATATATTTCATTAGAAACATCCAATCCTCCTAGATTATGCCTACTGGTCACTCATAACTTACTTCTTCATATCCTGGGAAAATGAAACATAAGAAAGGTGTGAGCTCAAATGCTCAGTAAGGGTGAGTAATACAGCGGAAAATGACATAAATATTAAGCATGGTATATAATTGAAAACACATGACTTTACCAATAATAAACATTAATACTTTTATGGAAAGAATTTGAGCTGAGTAAATAATGCCATAATAAAACATAATCATGGGTATTCTACTATTTTAATGACCACATGAACCATCAATATTATTTCCATAATGAAATAATGTATAATGTCGGACATTCTGAAATATTTTGTCAAGGCCTCGGCCAAAACGTCTAAAATGATTAAGGCCTCGGCCAAAACCATAAATCAAATTGGGAAAGGGCCTCGTCCAATTCTGCGTCTATTTGTCTCATGATACCTATCGATGCATCAAGGAGCTATAGCGGGCTCCACCCATCACTTACTAAGTCCAATACATTCCTCATATGAAAAGGTTTAAACATATCATAAACATTTGTATTGAAACTAGCATACAAAATGTCAATACGTTAACCATAAATCATGAATGGTATAAAAATAGCACATCTATATTCAAATATATCACAAAACCTTCAATACAATATGGATGTTTTTTATCATAATAAATCAATTACAAATAAACTTAAAATCCATCATAGATGAAATCAAAACCCTTTTTAGAGAAATATCTCTTTCTATTTTGAAATCATTTAAGAGTCACATAATTATAAAATAAAAAACTTTCTTTGAAAATATTCTTATAAGATTGTAAGGGAAGCTTCGACGAGTTTATAATGTCAGAAAATAGCCGCACCTGTCGTATAAGTTAAAAAAAGACATCCTTACCTTAATTTTGTCGAAAAGGTTAAAAAGGACCTTATTTGGAAAACGATGAAAAGATTCTTTTATAAAATTCTTATAAAAAGTAAAACAAGGTTATAAATGACTTTAACCCATGTTCTATAAAATATTAATAATTTTTTGAAATACATTTTTAAGAAACATGGATGTAGATGATACAGAGGTCCCAATAGATAATTACGTATAAACAACCTCGGATAATGAAGAGATTGTGAAATAAACCCTTACCTTGTACATTTCCTTGGTTGAGGGTAGGTTAACCTCCTATATAATGGTGAAATAATTGTTACTAAATTATACAATAATCATATACATTAATATGATATCATATATGATCTTTTACCATTGATTTGTTAATAATATCTTAGTATTATCATCGTTTCAGGTGTTAACAGATTCGTTTTCCTTTATATTATTTGTTTTGTGATCCATATTTGTTATGGATGGTATGTATATTATTCATATCTATAATGATATCAGGTATCTAAAAATTAATTTTAATCATCAAATGAAATTTATTCTTGAATGGATACGATGGGGAATGAATCTCATCGCGTTCGTGGAGACGGTAGTCCGTACGTACGCACGAGCGAAAATATCATTATTTTGATATTAAAATAATATATAATGGGATGGTATATCATATATACATAATAATTATCATGTTATATTTATTATTTACATGAATTACACATCATTATTATACCCATCCAAATAATAATGTTTTGAATAACAATTACACCACAACGTGGAGACGGTAAGCTGTACGTACGCACCTATGGTGACATGTCATTTAATGGATGGATAGAATAATTAATATGGTTGTAATGTAATTATAATAACATCACAGTATATATAAGATACTGGATTTATTATTTTATAATGGTAATAACAAAGAAATAAGAAGTTTAAGAAGAAAGGAACTTGAAAGAGGGTGGTGAAAACATTACCTCTTCTTCGGGTTCTTCCTTTTGATTTGATCAAAAGGGCTCCTTAGGTTGGCTTTCTGACTAAAGAAAGGCCTATAGGACGAAGGTAGGATATTTTAGATGGTATTTGGGAAGAGTTTGGCCGAAAAAAAGGCTTTGAAGGTATGAATAATTAGTAAGAAGTGGTGCCCTTTTATAAGGGGGGAGGGGCTCTTTAGGAAAAACTTAAAGTATTAGTTTATAATAAATTCATATTCGGTTTCTAATGGCTCCAAAGTGGATTATTAAAAGTATAAGGTGGTTATGGGTATAAATAATTTAATACAATAGATTTTAGACAGGTTTGGGTCACTATATTAACCTTATCATTTATATTTAACTCTTAGTTAAATAGTTTGACATTTACCATGTCTCTTTGTATTTTTATATTTTATAGTTAATAAACTTACTATATAACTCCAAGAAACCCCCAAGTTTTCCATTAATGATAAAACTATTATTATATAATTCCTTTGGACTAAACTTAGATTTTTAGGAATATAATATCAATTAATAATATAATATTTGTTTTAAAAACTCTTTTATGTCAATTTTAACACTATTGGGTATTTTGTTTTTGATAAATTAATAATAGAATTATTAATTCTAAAAAAATTATATAACCACTCATAATATGTCATATTAACCTATAAAATTATTTTAATTCATAAAAAGTCTCAAATTACATTTATTTGGATATTTATAATATCAATTATTTTAATATTTCATTAATTAGGTAATTACTACATCACCATTGTGTCATAGATAAATTAAATTATTTAATGTCTAAAAATTATATATAAAATACCATTATGTAGGAAATCCTTCTATATTTATAATTAATATTTATAATCTAATTTATCTAATGTATAACCCTATATTAAAAATGTTTTAGTTAATAAACTTTGATTTTAACTCTTTTAACTCTTCTTTGAATTAAATAATAATAAATGTCCTAATCTAATTCAAGTATACCTAAATGATAATATTTTATTCCTAAGGTTGTTTTTGGTCGATATACACTTGTCCAATATAATTAGTACATGTGTTAGGGTAATAATAATTTCATTTTTTACCCTTAATTACCCTATTTACTTTTTACCGTGGTAAACAAAAGTAAAAAGTTACTATTCACCAAAAAATATTTTTATCATATTGAACCACATTTTACTCTTTGATATTAATTTTGTCTCTTGGATTTTAGAAATTCCACTCACAGAAGCGGTAAAATTTCGTTTTATGTGAATTTGCAAATTCTCTTAGGAGATGAGTAAAAGACGGTAAAAAGTTCAATAAAATTATTATATGTCTAAAATTATTATAAACTGACTCCAATGAATTACATTAAACTTATATAGGTATTATGTATCTATTTTTACCTAAAATAAATTTAAATAAAATAAATAATTATTTAAATTAAAAGTCGGTTTTAACCAATAACTCTGTGTTTTTCACTATTCATCAAAAATTGAAAGTTTTCAGAAAAATACCAAAAAATAACCCTAGGATAATTTTGATATTATGAATTCAATAATGAAGTCTATTTTACCAAATTCAAAACATAGAAGTTTCATTTATTAATTTAAAATTAATTCCCACTGTCAAAACCAAAAAGCATATTTTTAAGAAATAATAACTATCAAAAGTTTGACACTTGTTTATGTCCAATTTCAAAGTGAAATTACTTAAAATGACCATCATTGGATTAAATAGTAAAAATATAATCTATTTATACTTCCAAACCATTAAAATAATATAAATTAGTTTTACTTAAAAAGATGTTTTCAGTTAAAATATTGTATTTTTCACTATTCACCCAAATATGAAAGTTATTAGAAAAACACCAAAACTTTATTGAAACTAAATTCTTATGTACAGATTCTAAAGAAGAAGTTTCTTTTTTCAAATTGAATACATAAAAGTTTGAAATTTTGGATTTAAAAAGGCTTCGCCATTAAAAGGGGGTAAAATTGCATTTTTGAAAAATACTTCTTTTATCTGAAAAAATGTATTTGTTCTTACATTATGTCTAAGAAACTCATAATATGGATTCTAAAATTTTAAGGATTATATAAAGTTCAAATTTTAGTTAATACTTTTCGTAACCTCTTTTGAACGACTTGTTTGGTAAGTCATGGTGTGCTAGAACTCGGTGTTGCCTGTAGTGTAAGTTATTGAATTACTTTGAAGAAATAACATACTATGAAATATTGGGGTGTTACATAAAAAGGAGCACAAAAAGATGAAAACCATTTTGAAGAAGTTGATGCCCAAATAGAAGGAAGGTTGATAGACCCAATTCAATCTTTTGTTGTATTTTCCTTCCTTGTATAAATATTTCCAATTGTAATGAAAATGTTGGTTTCTCTTTGTATATTTTTTTGTCTATACTAATATTTTAGGTACCATAATTTCATTTCCATTCCCTATATTTATTTTTGAAAATAACAAAGGGGGATAAAGGAAAAAGAATTCTAAAAAAAGAAGAAATTTCCCTATGTAAGGGGGAGTGTTCATCTAAGGGGAAGTTCTTATACAAGAATATTTTCATATGAAATAAAATGCTAAGTCTCATTATGAAAATCTAGAATACAATCATTAGTGTTTCAAAGCCTAAGGTGGAGTTATTCATATTCATAATTTCCCATGTGATAAGGGAGATAAGTTTTGTATTCAAAGTATAGGAAAATATTTTCTAAGTCCTTATATTCTTTTTCGAAAGGATGTTTGTGCTTTCCAAAAAGGGGGATATTGTTGAGTCAATAAGGTTTACTTATGAATTTTCCATTCCTTCATGTTTGGTGAGATTGTTAAGTCAATAAGGTTTCTTTATGACTTTACCATTTCTTCATGTTTTGAAAATCCCAAACATCTTATCTTAAAGAAAATTTCATTTACCCTTTATTTTTCTCTCATAAAAAAAATTTCTTCCCCAAAAAAATTTATCCTTACCATGTTTCTCATTGTTCATATTTTATCTCAGTATAAAAATTCGGTTTCGTATCCAAAACCTCAGAATCATATATATACTTAGATATAAATCATTCTATTTTCAGGATCCTAATTCAGGTTCCAAACTCTCTAAATTAAAACTCTGAACTCTTCTAAGTTCTAACTCCATGTTCTCTGAATTTAGACTCTAAAATATTCTGAGTTCTGACTCTGAGTTCATTGAATTCATACTCTGAACTTTTCTGAGTTATGACTCCGAGTTCTCTGAATTTAGGCTCTGATCGTTTCTGAGTTCTGACTCTGAGTTTTCTGAATTTAGACTCTAAACTTTTCTGAGTTCTAACTCTGAATTCTGGTTATGAATTCTTATGAATTCATACTCTGAATTTCGGTTACAAATTCTTATGAATTCATACTCCAAATTATGGTTACAAATTCTTATGAATTCATAGTTCTAATTTTGGGTCCAAATTCTTATGAATTCATACTCTGAATTTTGGTTACGAATTCTTATGAATTCTTACTTCAAATTCTGGTTATGAATTCTTATGAATTCATACTCCTAATTTTGGTTATGAATTATATAGAATTATAACTCCAAATTCTTATAATAAATAGAATCTGAATATCCATATATTATAGACTCTGAATAGTTTATGGGTAGACTCCGAACTTTCATTTTTTATTACACTTCGAAAAATAAATTTTCTTAAGTAACCATATTTTTTCTTACTCATGTTTTCATTATAAAACGATGCCGTGCATTCAGTTACTAACTAACTATTTCTTGAGTGACATGTGTACAGGTCCCTCTGAAATTAAAGGAAAAATATGACCATTGGAGGAGGGAGTCGACCATTGAAGTTGTTCCTATAAATAGGATCTCATTTGAAAGAGATCACACACGTTACACATATTACAACAAGTTGATCACTCTAGGGATTACATGCTACTGAAGTGATTTCTAGAGAGAGAGACTTTCATGCTTTGTGTGTGTTGAACATATTGTTCAGAATTGCTTCATGCGACTCGGAATGTTTCTGAGTATATTTGAGAGCTTCTGGGGATAGGAAGACAGAGGTGCCGACTACGTTAAAGTTTGAGGACTTCCTTGGTGAAGAAGACAGAGGTGTCGACTACCATGATGTTGAGGGCTTGTGGGGATACCAAGACAGAATCTGATCTTCATATCGAGGGCTTACCCTGGTGTGGGTAAGATAGAAATTATTGAAATTATAAATCAAGGGACCTTTATCCAAGGTTGTTGGATACCCTTCTCTTTGGGTTAAACGATTTACTGCTTGTTACTTGTATTGTTTCAAGTTTTTCGCTTCATTTTTATTGTTGAGGAAAGTATAACTATCTTATACTTTCTTATACCTGTACACTCTAATTTAGTAAGATTTTATATGCTTTAAGGTAGAATATTTATCTTTGTAAACTTTTGTTAAGTTTCATTTCTGGATTCAATTTTCCAGAATTGCATTCTCGGAATCATATTTCCGTAATCAAGCAAGTGTGTAGAACTAGATGTTTTTTGAATTACCTTGTTTAGCCTTGTTAAACATCTTCATCTTTAAAGTTTCCAAAGAATTTTTAAAATATAAAATTAACCCCCCCCCCCTATTTTATATTGATCATCCCATTATTATTACGATACTACAATCAGTATCTTCTATCATTTCGATACTACAATTGGTATCATTGGAGAATATCATACTCCATACCAACCTAACATATATATCTTGGAACAAGGACATTATAGAATGTTTTATAAGTTGGAATTATAAATTCCATCATTAGGAAATCATTTATTGTTATTCCATGTGATTATACAATTAATTAGAATACACATCGTTAAGTTTTAAGCTCATGTGATTTTTTATATAGCATTATTTGATTATTGTTTATTCCTTCCATGTTATGATAATGTAATTGATTTAATGGTATGTGTTTCATTTATTTACCTTACTATTTTTATTATTCCTTATTTATTCACGATATCATCTACTATATTCATACTCTTACTAAACATTAGATCTCACCCCTTTCTTATGTTTTATTTCACCATAGATACCATAAAGTGTTTATGAATGATATGTAGAGATATTCTAAGAAAAAATATGGATTTCTCAAATAAAACATTGTTTATTTTATGTTTTCAATTATAATGTGAATATAAATTATATATCTTGTTTACCTAGACTACAAAACTATTTGGTCTATTAGGATACAATTTATTGTATCTTCTTCCAATGTAATAAAGTAACCATCAACTCTTGGCTACTGAGATCAAATCCATTATATTTGGTATATGAGGAAGTTTGTTAGAAACATTGGGAACTAGATTTAGGAAAACATAGATTAGGTAATATAACCCTATAAAGTACTTTATGGATAAGTCTAAGTATAAGATAAAATCCTACATTTTTTATGAGTGAGAGATAATGTGGTTTTCTCTAGAATACATCCATATCTGGATACTATAAGTGGATATGGTTCTGGAATAGATGTACCTAGGGGTACTAACACAAAAAAAAGTGGCATCAGTCTTGACTCAAGAGTTACCTAGTACATGATAATGGGCTTTACTATGAACCTATTTTTACACTCCATGGGTATATTATTGGGTTAATTCACATTTTTTTACAAAGTATTATTAAGGATTTGAAAATATTTTTATAATTTTAAAACATTCCCAAAGAAACTATGATTATGATTATGAGATTATATGTGCATAAATTTTTTAATTTATATTAATAATTTCACTAGTATTGGGATTATACAATATGTTTCAAAAAGTGATTATCTAATATAGTGTATTATAGTTTTATTAAATGGATCCTAGAAGAATGAATGGAAATAATATCAATTCACATACCGCATATAGGGATTTCCCTAATAGTCCAGATAATGAAGTTGATGCTAGAGTTGCAGGTGGAACTGATTAAAATATAACTATATTGGGGTAGATGACTAAATTTAAGAGCAATAACCTTTACCGTATGAAGTATCAAACTAATCCACCATGTGGTGTAATAATGATAGAATAATTTATTCATTGTAAATCTCTATAAATTAATGGGACTAAAAATCTATTTGTAGTTGATAAAGGGATAATTTCATTAGATAAGATATTTCTCACTTTGGGAAGTAATGAAAGGGGGAAATTTTACATGGTAGTTTATCATCTCCTATGATATAAATATAAATTTTGGTCATTAATTCAAAATAATAAAGGTGAAGAAGTAATAGAAAATATGAAATGGAATTATTTTAAGGTACTCTTCTTGAAAAAGTATTTTCCTCACAAAAAATGAGTGGATATAGAGAAACAATTCATGAGACAACGATAAAAGAAATATTAAAATGCTTATAAGTATGAATCCAACTTTACAAGGTTATAATGGCATGTTTTATACTACGTTCATAATCAAAAGGGAAATATTAACCATTTATTTGATGTGATTAAGACAATTCATAAAAGTCCACTAGTCTCCCAAAATTTATCATTATACAAATACATAGTATCATGTGGTATCACGATAGAGAAATAATTATCCAAGTCTTATGTATTCTAAGGGAAATAAGAGAATAAGAGGATAGAAGAGTAAACGACATATAGGGGATGGAGATAAATAAGGATTTTCCTACATGTGATCATTGTGGAAGGAATCAAACTGGTACTTTCTGGAATGGAATGAGTGTTTGTTACAATTATATAGAGAAATTACACCATGCTTCTGATTTTATGGGAATGAAAGAAACTAATAATTTTCAATTATTAAAATGTAAGGATATGAGGAACTATGCAAATGAATTCCCCAATTTTCAAGGTAATATACCTCAAAAGAAGCTAAGGGATCAAGGTAAATTTTATACTATTACTATAGATGAAGTGAAATTATTTAAGTTCTTGTGTTTAGATTAAATAATTATATTATAGGATTATTTTATCAATTATATTATGGTTATAAGAATCATGAAACATATGAATATTTTACTATAATAGTATTTTTTTATGGATTTGTAAGAATATGTTAAATTGTACCGATGACCGAGAAAGGTGGTTTAATGGAAAGTTGATCTTTCGAGAAAGCACATTATTGAGGGAAGATAACCTATAATACGTGGATGATTTTGAGATAATAATGATAAAGAGATGTTTACATGATATAATTTGTGACCTTGAAATTTGTTAGTGATTTGATGGTTTATGTTATCTCTGCTTAAGTTTACTATATTTTTTGAATTATGGAATAAATTCAATAATTTGGGATTTTATTTAAGGAATAAGAAAAAAAATTAGATGCATTCATGTTTTAATTATGTTTTTATGGTGATCATGGTGATCACATATTTGGAAAGTTACATTAAGATCCACTTTATGTTGTTTGGGAAGTATAATGTTATGTTAATTGGTGGACTCTATTATAAATTTATTTTCATTGAATTTGGTTAGAAATATTTTGGAAAGGTATTAAAGTAAAATATTTATTAAATGGATAAAGTTTAAATTTAGGTATTTCTAGATAAATTGTCCTAATTTTGGTTTTTGAAAAAAATCATATGAAGGACTTGTCATTCATTTATGGATCTTATGACCTGTTAAAAGTTAATTTTAGTGCTTCGTACATGAAAAAATAAAATTTAATACTCATTTTTTTTGGAGAAATTTATGGGATTATGGTGGAAATTGATTAAATTATGAAATTATACTTTTCAAGTAAGTATATTTCCTTATGTTCTTAGTTTATAAAATAAAGAAATTACTCACCTCTAAGAAAAAGATCTTAAAGAAAATGTTATCATAGTACCTTCATTTCTGATTAACCAATGTTATCATAGTACCTTCATTTCTTAAATATTTATGGTTTTCTGGTCATTAAATTTTTCTAGATCTCCAACTTTCTTGTGATCAATAATCTCTATCACTTTGAAAAATTATTTACACTTTTCTTCCATGTCCATATCATTACTTCCCACCAATCTTATCTTATTTAGAAACCTAGTTATGTGTTATTTCATATGACCTTCATATTTCCCTTTATATCTTATCATGTGAATGTTTTTTTAACCCTTTTATGATGTATATTTTTCAAAAATCGTATTTTCAAATTTTAAACCCTTAATTACCAAGATCAAGTTTAAATTTTGGGGATGCAATTTATTAAAGGTGGGGAGAATGTAACACCACAAGATTTTAGAATAGGAACCTCAGGTTTGATAGAGTATATGAAATGAAACACTAATATAATATAAAAATGTAACACCCCAAAACATTATGTTATATTTATTTTTAAATATATTCAGTCTCTTCGATAGTTAGTGGAACACGCAACCCCAAGTCTAAATGAACCATAATATAGAATACCATTATAACCTAGACATTAAATTAGTGTGAATGAATAGAAATAAATAATTATTAAAATTATATGGTTTACACAAGTATAAAATAAATTCAATGGTCATCTAATTATTACATATAAAATGAGAACCATTTTGAAATGAAAATAAGTGTTTATTAAAAAACTGTATTTTTCTAAAAGGTTGTTTAGTCACGCATTGTGAAACTAATTTAAAAATAAATATTACTAATTTTATAAAATTTATATTAAAAAATTAACTTATTTTTTTAAATCATCATATCAAAATTTACTTAGGGTGATTTTTTTTGATTTTTTAGAAAATATTTATTTTTTAGTGAATAGTAAAAAATACCAATTATTGTAAAAAAATAAATAAATAAATTATCTTAAAATTTTTATTATGATTTGAATTTTATTTAAAGTAAAATAATTATTATTAATTTATATTTAATATGATTAATTAAATTTTAATCACTTTTATATTGTATTTTATTATAAATCTATTTTTGGATTTAAAAACACATTTGTCTGAAAAAATATTTAAAGTGAATAATGTTTCCCCATTTTAATTAATCTTAATAAGCACTAGTTAAGAATTATTTAAATGGAATTTATAAATTATAAATATAAATTTTTAATTTTTAATTCATATAATTCTGATTTTTATTCATACAGTTAATATAAGATCATTTTTCCATGAAAAATACACGTCTTGAAAACTGCCTTTTAATCGCGTCTACTAGATTAATTCTAAATTAAATTATTAAACCTATGTGAATTTAATTTTTAAAAATTTATTCCATATTTTTAATAAAAAAAATTAATATTATCTAATAATTTCAACTTAATTTGTTACCATAATGAATAGTACAAACAGTAAAAATTAATTACCACGGTTAAGGTAAAAATGAGTTTACCAGGGGTTAAATAAAAAATATAAGGGTTTAAATAACCAATAAAATTGTACAAAACCAATTTAATAGAAATATTTAGAACATATATAATATATTTTTTTATAATTACTAATTTTAGAGGCTTGTGGTATGAGAGAGACATGGGCGTCACTTTTTCTTTTCAAAAATTCCAAGTGTGCCCTCTCCCCAACTTATAAAAGGCCACCCCTTCTCTTATCCTCTTAACACTTCCAAAACCAATTGGTTCTGAAAATACCTAAAATAATCTCTTTTTTAATTCATAACACACATTTTAGAGTCCTTATTTTTAATAGGAATTCCTCTTAATAAGGCGTTAGGTATAAACCGAAAGAGGCACTCCGAAGAAGAGGTAAAATTATTAAACATTCGTATTTGTTTTATTTCTTCTTACACATCATTAAATTCAACTTAAACTATGATAATATAATTAAACCAGTATCCCATATATACTGATATGTTATTATGTTAATGTAATAACCCATATCTATCTTCACTTTCATCAAATTGGAAATGAAATGGACAATCGTGTGTATGAAGGACTATCCTCTCACAAACTAATATAATTTTTTTCCATAAAAAACATTCAAGAATCGATATAATGATATATTTAACATATTTATATTATATTTATGATATTATTATTCTTATTTAATTATGATATCACATATAACTTCTTACTTTCCATTCTGTAGGGGATATGATAATGTTGCTCGTGTGTAAGATGGATTACCACCCCTCAAAGTGATGTGATTCATTTTTTGTTTATTCTTTACATGAAATGTACTAAGAATAAATATAATTAATATATGTGATATCTATTTACTAACCATACTTCTATAATTATAATATCACATCTAACATTGGGGACCAAGTTGGATGGAAGTTGTTTTTGGAAGCTGAAATAAGTATGTGTTGAAGTTATTTTCCTTTGTTGTCAAAGATAAAGAAATCATGTCACTTTATAAAATTTGGTGATCAATATCACAATAGTAATCAAAAGATAGAACATAGAATTATTAATCAATTACATTATATTGGGAAGATGTTTTTTGGGAGAAAAGGTTCATCGGACTCACCTTGGATCTGAAAATAAATGTTTAATCGTAATGAGAAGTTGTATCTGAGTCTGAATAGATCTAATGTAATTCTGATGATACTTTGTTGATCTTCAAATTATCATAAATCATATGTTTTTTGGAAAACCTATGATTCAGTCCTTATAAAGTAAAGTGTGGGAACAAGTTTTACCAATACTATTGGAGTTTAGTTAGAAGGGAAGTATCATTTGAAGGATGGGAAGTTATAATACATTCCAATAAAATTCAGACAATGATATACTAATCTAGAAGTTATCAAATTCATGAATAATTCATGATAAAAGTAGGATTTTTTGGAAGAATAATTTTAAGATTTACGGTCACTTTTCATCGGTGTGAGATCACTGGACACAAAATTGTTTGAAGGTTTTGATGTTTTGTTCAAAACATGAGAAGATGAAGATGATGGTTCTCAATAAAAACAATAAGAGACAAGATACAAAAATTTGGAGATATAAGCTGTTGTATACCATAATTAGGAAAGATATAAATTTTTTCTGATATTAGTCCATCATACGCAGTGTGCCACCAGTTATTAGAGTAATCCTTACACCAATCATCTGACATAGTTATAGTTGAAAAGGGAATCAAAGGAAGAATTATTTTATTGAGAGTTGTTGGGATGATTGAAAAAGAAAATAAAGTATAAGTTTTTAGGACTGATGGAAAATGGGAACAATGATCAATCAATAATGTAGTCAACCATTTTCATCAGGATGAATTGTTTTTCAAATGGCATCAAGAACGAAATAATAACTTTGATATGTTTTTATTTGGGTCAAGAGATAAAGGTGAATTACCTCATGTTTTTATAAAATGGATCTAGACACATAAAACTAGCGTTGACACCGATTATGAGAGTGAATTAGAGACTGATCCATTAAATGAAGGTGGATGCATATAACTTCATCAGATTCATGATTATCATTCTAAAGAAAAGAATAAAATTATAATTGTTTTAGGAAGCTGAAAAAGTTTTTCTCAAAGAGAGTTGAAGATAGTGATGAAGTGTTGCTGAGGAATTGTAGGAATCATTAGAATTTGTGAAATTTTTTATGGTGATAGAAAATAAATCAAAGTCTAATGAAGTTCTAAAAATTTTTATAGTATAATGGTTTAAAATATTTTTTATCTATGAATTGGTATGAGGAAAATTAATAAAGATTTTTTGTGTACATATGCCTTCGTTGTAATGAATAAATCGAAGTGTAAATCACAATTGTACTAAATAATGGTTAGAAAAATTGAATCCAACAATTTTTTTGAGAAGATTAAAGAAGGTTCAAGAAGAGTCAAGATAAATTCAAAACTGTTGAAGAATTCAAATATGTTTCCAAAATGTAAGGGGGATTTGAAGTTTTGTGAAATTAGATTAAGCAGGAAAACATTTCAGATTACTGCATAACCATTTTTCATGAACCTATAAAAGGTGATTAATTTGTACTTTCTGACACTTTTATTATTCATGGGTGAATAGAGAAGGTAGAGAACTAAAAAAATTTATAGAGAAGGGGTTTTTAGATTGAGTATTCATAAGGAATTTTTCCAAACATAATAAGTACGGGGAATATTATATTCTAAGTTTCTCAGAATGGGTTGGAATATTAGATAGGGAACTCGGACTGAGGTTTCCAAACTGAGATAGAAGAAGTTAAAATTTGTTTCATTGGTATTTTAGCATACTTATATTGTCAGACTAAGAAATCAGACTGGGAAATTAGACTAGGGAATCAGACTTAGTATCATTATGAAGTCTAAATAATTTCTTACCTGATCTTGGAAATATAGTGAAGAATTTTTTTGATGATCATGTTTTTTAAAGTTGACAAAGAAACACAATGACTTATTTTGAATTAATTGGTGAATGTGTCCTAACTTTTCACACAAACATTTATTACATCAATTCATACTACTTGAATCACATGCATTGTTGTATTGAACATAGTGATACAAAAGTGTAAGGGAATATCCTACTTGTTGTTTCCACAAAAAAGGATTGTTTTCTAGTGGATTGTGTGTTATTGGATTGTTTCCAAACTATACCAAGGATTTAGAAACTCTTATTGAGTAGTGAACATTGTTAATTCTCGTATTCCTACAAATGTGTGATTTTTTTGTTTTCAAAAATTCCATAACTCTCTAACAATAGGTTAAGGTTGTTTAAAAAGGAATAAAATGTAAAAGAAAAATATATCATTGATTCACCCTCTCATTCTCTCAATCATATATTGATCCTGACAGGGAAATATCAACTAGTATTAGAGATAGGTTCCCTTTGTTTACAATTTTCCTAATGTTTTTGAAGTAATATTTTGATGGAAAAATTTAATTGTGTGAACGGTATGGGGATTCTAATATTCAATGGTAAGAAATATCATATATGGAAATATATAATGTTTCATTATCTTATATATCTTGGGTATGATGTTCTTGAAGCTGCAACAGATATATTTCCTTCTATTGATGAAAAAGTTTCTCTCACATATATTTCCAAGAATAATCTTGAGAATGATGGAATAGCTAATAATTATTTACTCTCACCTCTTTTTAAAGTTAGTTTTTAAGAGTGAAGTGTGTTTCCACTGCTAAAGTTGTCTGGGGTAAGATGAAGAACATTTATGAAGGAAATAAAAATGTTACTAAGGCCATGTAAAAAATCTAGAGGATGAAGTTGGAATATCTCAATATGGGTTTGTATGAATCCATTGGGGACTTATTTACCATGGTGAATGACATTTTTATCACTATCAAATGACTTGGAGAAAAGTTGGAACACTCAACCATTGTTAAAAATATCTTAATAATTCTCTCTAGAATGTTTGGTGCCAAAGTTTCTTTATTAGAAGATAAAGATATTGATACATTATCTATGGATTATTTTTATAGTATTATCATTACTTATGAAATTAGAAGAGATAAATTTATGAAGGGAAAACCAAAATTTGATATGGAAATTTCATTCAAGGCTATCAATAAAGAAAATATGAATAAGATTCTTGAATAATAAGGAGAAGCTGGAGATTCTGATTCTGAAAATGAGGTATGTTGAAATCTTGATGAATTTTTATCCTTTTTTTCAAAAAATGTGAAAATAGGAATAGGAAATTATAAAGGATAAATTACCTTAATTTTTTTAAATATGGATCCATTGGTAACTTTATACCAATTTTTTTGAATAAATAAAGAATAATATAGTGATTAAGATGATAGAATGCAGAGAAGATCATGGAAGAAACAGGGTGATAAGTCTAAATATTATTCCAAAGGGAAATATAAAAAGTTACTAAAATCTATAAGGATAAGTTTTTCTTTTAAAGATTATGATAAAGAAGATAGTCAAGTTGAATCCAAAAAATATATTAAGAATTTTAGAGAGAATATGTTCATTGTAATAGTGAATAATGAAGAGTTTAGAAGTAGCAGTTTTGAAGAAGAAGAAACTCAATTATAATTTCATATGAAATAAGAATTGAAATAATATCTACGAAAAATTGGGATTCTTGAGAAATAAATTAGAAAGTTGAAAAATGAATTTTTATCAATAAAAAATCAATAATGTTTTCTGGATTATAAAATTAAGCTTCTAGAAGACAATGATTATTTAAATAAATCTACTGAAAAAGAAATGAATTGAAATGTCTATCTAAAAGTATAGTTGAAGGAAAAAAGAAGAAGAGTTGGAACATGTACAACAAAAACTTCTTAAACCTGAATAGAGGATTACAAGTTTCAATAATTTTATCTCTAATGTTGGTGAAATATCTACAAAGTTTAAATAAAATAAGGATCAAAAGTTACTTTCAATGGTTGATAAGAAAATTTAAATTGTTTCTGAGGAGAATAAATCTTGTAAATTGGCCAAAACCAACATTGTGGAGAAGTCAAGAGTCTCTAAAATTATGAGTCTAAAATCATTTCTATTATTTCTAGTTTTGATAAGTCTAAAAATAAAACTGATCTAAAAATGAAAATTTGGGTTGATACCAAAAAGGTGGGTGGTCAAAAAAGTTCTGATAAGAAATATAACAAGGTTGCTGAGAAATATTCTCATAATTCTAGATAGTATGAAATTAAAGAGTCAAATATTATTTCTATGGATACTATTGTTATTTTGGTGGATTCAGACATATGAAAAATATGTGTTGGTTTAAACAAAAATATGTTAACTATTCTACAGGTTATAGAAGGAAAAGGTTGAGTTAGATTCAATCCTATCAGTCTAAGTATTTTGAGAAAGATGTTTTAAATATATCTAAAAATCATGGTGTAAATTTTAAAAATAGGTTCCAACCTTTAGATACTATGTGTAAAATATGTAAAAAACCTATACATCTTTCAAAAGTTTTTTTTATTACTTGCACAAACAAATCTTCTTGACAATTATCAGAAGTTGGATGTGAAGAAAGATAAAGAGAAAGAAAAGGATATTTTTATAGAAACCACTCTCAAATCAACAAAAGGAGAACAACCCTAGATCTTGGATAGTGTGTATTCTCCTCATATGAAAAGAGACTTAAAATTGTTGAATAATTTGAAATATTTCAAATAAGGAACAGTGACATTTGGTAATGATGAATCTCTCAGATTCAAAGGTGTTGGATCAACAATATTTGGGGAAGAAACATTGAAATCCAAGAAATCTTTGTTTTTTGATGGGCTGAAACTCAACCTTCGAAGTATTTCATAACATTTTGATGAAGAAAAAAATAATTTGTGGAAAATATTGGGTTTTTCTAAAACATAGGAAGTTGGAATGATTGTAACAAGAGGCCAATTTAAACAATGAAAATTGTTCCAAGTTGGTGAGGTTAAAAACAATTGTTACATAGGCATGGTAGATGAGAATCAATTGTGGCATAAAAATTTGGGGCACATGTTTTAGGGAAACATGATCAAGTTATCAAAGCAATACATTTTCTGTGTAATTACTGATATGTCAATAAGATGATATTGGTGCTGTAAAATTTTTCATCAAGGAAAGATTACAAATTTTCTGAATAAGAAAGTTGATTTTTTTTAAAATGACCCATGGAACTTATGCATTCTTATATTTGTGGTCATATGAGAAAAAAATCAACTCGGGGAGATAAGTACTTCATTACATTCATTTATGACTTTACATGCATTACTTGTGTTATGTATATGAAACATAAGTCAGATGCCTTGAAAATGTTTAAATGTTTAAGGGTGAAAGTTGAGAAGGAATGTGAGTATTCGGTAAAGAATATGAGAATAGACAATGGTGGTGAATACAAAAATAATGAGTTTGAAAGTTTTATTGAGAATCATGGAAATTATAATGAGTTCATCACACCATAAACGCCTAAAAAATGGTGTTTCTAAAAGGAATAATAGATGTTTGGTTTAAATGGGATGAACTATGTTACTTTAACATGGTCTCTATCATTATTTTTGGAGTCAATCCATGAGCACTACTATTTATATTTAAAACCAATGTTTCAATAGGAAAACCTTCAGATATGACTCTTTGTGAAATTTTTTATTACAAAACTCCATTTTTGAAACATTTTAGAGTTTTTGGGTGTCCCTGAATCATAAAGAAGAAAGGTGGAAACCATGTAAAGTTTGAGAAGATAGGTGAAGATGTAATTTATCTTCCCTATGATCAAAAAATAATATGATAAGAAGGTTTCAACAAAGAGATTGGAATATTATTTGACTCTATTGATGTGAAAGTTATTGAAAATGTTAAAGAATATGCAAAACAAAATTGTTCTGATGAGGAAGATAAAAAAGGTAAAAGAGTTTTTGTTAAAAATTACAATAATGATACAAACTATTGTAATCCTAATCAAGAAGAAGAATCAAACTCAGATATTTATATTAATGAGGAATAATCTCACAAATCTCATCTCATGCCAAGGAAGAAATTGGAAGCTCAAAATCTAATTGGTGATCAACATCAAAAGGTTCAAACCAGAATAACATAAAAAGATATTACACATACTTCCACGGATTCAAATGTTGAGTCAAAATATGTGAATAAAGATTTTGAGGATCCATAATGGGTTCATACTAAGGATGAAGAGCCAGATCAAATATAAAAGAATGATACTTGGGAACTTGTACCTAAAAAAAAAATTCAGTACAAATTGTATTTTCCATAACAATATTAATGAGGATGGTGAAGTGATAATAAATGAGGCATGATTAGTGTGAAAATGTTACTCACAGATAGAGTAAATTGGTTTTAATGAAAAATTTTCTCTATTGGAAAGGTTATAAATAATCATAATATTTCTTTATATTTATTCACAATTAATTTAAAAAAAATATATGAATTTTAAATCATCATTTTTTAATGGTGATCTTGAGGAGGATGTTTATGTTAAACAATTGTGTGGATTTGTTGTTGGGAAGGATAAAATTTATGTGTGCAAGATGAAGAAAGCTTTGTACAGCCTAAAATAATCTCTGAGGGAATGGTATTCCAAATTGGATACTTTTCATGAGGAAGATGGATCTTAATAAAGAGTTAATATTAATCAATACATCAAATAAATTTAGGATTTTTACCTTATTGTATTGTTTATATTGATGACATTACCTTTACGGGGAATTATGAAACAACATTTGAAATATTTTCTAAAGAGATGAAAATTTTATTTGATATGTCTATGTTGGGTGAAATAAAATACTTTCTTAGATTAAAAATCTCACAAAATAAGAAACATGTATTTCCCTCCCAAGAAAAGTATGTTAAGAAAATTCTTAAGAAGTTTGGAATGGAAAATTTGAAACTATTTTCCACACCGATTTCAATGAGAATTGTTTTTCTAAATATGGAGAATGTAAGAAAGTTTAATTTAAAGAGTTTTGAAATCTGGTTAAAATTCTGTTGTACACTACAACAAAACTGATGTTTAGTGGTGGTTGTTTAGCGGCGGTTTATAATAAACCACCGTGAAAAATTGTTTTTTTTAACACCTGACACTTCCCCCCACCCCGACCCTCCTTCCCACGCCTCCCCCGGCCCCCTGCTTCCCCCGCGACCCCGGCCCCCCGCGACCCCGTGACCCCGACCCCGGCGACCCCCGGCCCCCGCGACCCCGGAAGTTGCACCATCTTCCCCTCTAGGTAGGGTTTTGTTTCTCCTTTATTAGGTTTTTGGTTTCCCAGTAGGTAGGGTAGTTGATTTAGGTTTTTTCATGTTGGATAGGGTTTGATCTTGTTGTTTTTGGGTAAATGATGGTGAATGTTTGGTTAGCATATACAATTCTACCTACACCATGCCATTAGTGCGAACGTATGGGCCACTTACAGTAGTTCTGTAAGGGTATTGTGATGAATTAGAGTGCTGCAAGATCCTCAATGCATATAGAATTTCCATCTCAATCTAGTACATTAAAGATTATTGGTTATCATTTTATTGGTTGTGGTGGTAACGATGAGTCCCCTTATGGACAAAGTCATCTCATGGTAGATCCACAAGTCAGTAATCAACCACATGTATTACATAATTCAATGCACCCCTACTACATGAAATATACACTAGTTAAATCTTATTCATGGCATGTAATAGTACAATTTTAAATTTTTATTTCTTAATTAATTGACAATAATTTATTTTATGTAATTTCATATAACTATTTTACATCTTCCCATATTGTAAAACATTTCATGTAACAGACCATGATTATGCATTATTCATTTATTTTGATTGTTCTTATAGGAAAGAATTTGGAAAAGTGGTTTAAATGTCAGTTCTACATTCTCACTATATTAGGATTAAAATTTGAGTGGTAAGTTAATGTTTTAGAAATAGATATTATTGTTGTGATCCTCGACATCAATTTTATGGTTCGTTTAAAGTAAAATGTTGATTGTTATCATTGTTGAGTGATCCTTGTGGAACCTGATGGGTGTAAACATGTTTTTTAAGGAGAATGTGATCCTTAATTAGGCTAAACTAGAACTCTACCTCCAGATTTAGGATATCATATTTTCTAAGTATCTTCTCTTTTTATAGAGGACGGTGGTGTAGGTTTTGAGAATAGGTTACCTCCAGAATTCGATGTAGATTTCACCATTGGATTATTTTTGGGAACTCAGTTTATATATCTTCTCTTATATCATATGGACCCCACTTAGTTGAAGGAATTAATTATATAAATGGTTAATTTGGGATATAAAGGATTTATTTTCCCGAGCGTTACTCCGAAGGACTCCCTAGTAACTTTTTTTAAAAAAGGCTAATTGATCTCTATTGTTTTTCATTGAGTAACATAAGTTAAATGAGGTCACATTCAAGAATAAATCCACCATACCCTACATTGAGGCCCTTTTAGGTCCAAAAAAGGGTAAAAGTTTGTTCTATGATATCAACCTAAACTCTTTGAATTATCAGGTCAATGATATAGAGGAAAAAATATCCAAGATTGACATTTGATGTAGGTATAAGGACTTTGAGAAATTTTTCATACAATTTGGACTAATGAATTATATAATTAGTTTTCATGGATCTTATAAACCAGGTGTTTCACCTATATGTAGATTCTATTATCATGGTTTTTATATGTGAAATATTTGTCTACATGGCCATGTAATCTCATAGCATGGAGTTATAGTGGAAACCAATAAAACAAGAGTAGTTATTTAATGGGTGAACCACAAGATCATATTAAAGATTGATAATTTATTAGGAATGGAAGGATACTACAATAGTGTTGTCACATATTTATCTTGGATTTCTTCACCCATGACCAATCTTATCTATAATGGGTTAAGGGTTAAATGTAGCCTAGTATGTTAGGAATACATTTTGGTGCTCAAGTTGTGATTAAACACTCCCCATATATATATCTAACCTAAATCCAAAAAAGTATAAGTGGAATAATGTGTTCAATTATGTTTGATTATTGGGTTTGTGTTGAAGTATGAAGATCATGTAGTGTCATATGGCTCTCCCAAACATCAACCACTTGAAATAAACTACCCAAGTAAAAAAATTAAAACTATTAGTGGTGATGCAAATGTCGAAGAAATGATGTCACTATATATTTCAATATAAAATCATGGTTTACTCAGATCATAAGAGTTTGGACAACATTTACATCTTCAATGATTTGAATATGAATTATCGATGATGTGTTTATAGACACCCCAATCACCAAAAGAACCTTAATCTTGACAGTACTAGCTCATATAATTCCACAAAATCAGAAATAACATTACCCAAATAAAGATAAAACCAATATTTGATAACATCAACCACTCATGAGACTTTTTATTGGTGACAGATCAGTATGGGAGTATGTCAATAACCTTTCAAGGTTTGTTATATATTCTCCAAAGATATGGGTCATAAATTATGAGAAAGATCATTTCTTTGGTGATGGTCTTCACCCAGACCTTGGTACATCTCTAATTTCTTTGGGCATAACATCCATTTTGGAGGTTGTCACTAGGGATATGTTAATGGAAGATAAATATTCTTGGAAATCTATGGTTGTTCATTACTTAGTTTTATCAGGTATGAAACAAATTAATAGTGGGAATTAATAGAATCCAATGTGCAAGGAGTAGAGGTAGGATGAACCACAACATGATGAAAAGGCCCATTCTTATAGAAAGAGTTCATCCATTTTGTGCTTCCAGTTTAGGGACTTTGAGGTATTTTGAGACCCATTTCTTGATATATCCTTGAATTTTTCTCTATTATGGAAATTTTGTTCATCATTATTTGTTTTTGATGATGGGGTTATAGAAGATGTCTCATGTTTGATTCCTTGTTTTTTGTGTAGGCACATTGTGATATACATGGATAAAAGCTGGATCACATTACCGACGAACACACCTCAGTATGTTAAGGGTTTGAATGAGTTTTTAGATTTTGAAATTTCTAATCAATCCGTTGAAGGGAGAATAAAATGTCCATGTCATAAATGTAAATGTAGGACATGGTTGAAGAGAGATGAGGTTTATGAACATTTAATACTGAAGCAATTCCCTGCTCAATATTTGTGTTGGATTTGGCATGGAGAATCGAACGTTTCAAAAAGATTGAGCACTTATGTTAATCCGCATAATGAGGTCCCAAGTTCTTCGACAATGGAAAATGAAATGAAGAACCTAATAAATGATGCATTCGGCACTGTAATACACCACTATCAGCATCAAAACATATCATAACAACCAGAAGAGGGTGCTACAAATTGAAATGTGACAAGTGATGTTTTTGAGACTATAACACAGGAAGATCAAGATTGTCACATATCATTGGATCCTCCTCTTGATTCTATGGAGTCAAATGTAAGAGAAAACTTCACTGAGGAAAATGTGTTTCATGATTTAGTTGATGATGGAAATCAAGAGTTGTTTAGTGGGTGTTTGAAATATTCAAAGCTTTTATTTTTGCTGATGTTTTACCATATCAAATGTCTATTTTGAATTAAAAATAAGGAAATGTCGATGATATTGGAATTGATTCATGATGCATTTCCTGAAGCAAAAATCTCAGAATCATATTATGATATGAAAAAAGTTTTTAACAAGATTGTTCTGAATTATACAAAAATACATGTGTGTCCCAATGATTGTATGCTTTATTGGGGAGAGGATTCAAGTAAACAGAATTGCAAGAAATGTTCTTTATCTATATGGCAGGAAAAGGGTGATGTTGGAAGTCTGAATGAACATGATTTCATGGAGAAGAAGAAAAGAAGCACACCTACAGAGGTTTTGCATTACTTTCCTTTGAAGCCTCGATTGAAAAGATTATTCATGTCATCGAAAACCGCCGAACACATGAAGTGGAATTCTGTAGATAATAACAATGATGGGTTAATGAGACATCCATGAGATTCCAAATCGTGGAAGACATTTGATTCATTATATCTCGATTTCTCAGCTGATCCTAGGAATGTTTGATTAGGATTGGTTGTCGATGGATTCAACCCATTTGGGACTTTGAGTACCAATTATAGCATTTGGTCAGTTGTTTTGATCCCTTATAATCTGCCTCCGTGGATGTGTATGCAACAAACATCTTTTATCCTTTCAATGATTATTCCTAGAAAACAAATTCCTGGAAATGATATTGATGTATACTTGCAGAATTTGATTGAAGAATTGTAGGAGTTATGGAGCAATGGTGTTGAGACATTTGATGCTTATTCTAAAAAAATGTTTAAAATGCATGATACTTTAATGTGGACCATTAGTGACTTCCCTAGGCTTGGGAATTTATCTGGTTGGAACACTTACACAGGTTTAGCTTTTCCCATTTTTAACTTTGATTTTGAGCCCAAAAGGCTACCTCACAGTAGAAAATGGTGCTTCTTGTGTCATCGAAGATTTCTCGAAGCATCTCAAAGATTTCGTCTGAACAGATCAAAATTTAATGGTTCCATTGATCGTAGACCACCTCCAAAGTTGTTAAATGGTTTTCAAATATTGGCACAGCTTGAAAATGTTGAAACAGAATTTGAGAAGGTTCATCATTTGAATGATAGTGGAAAACGGGTCTGAAGTGCATCGTCAAGCGAAACCGGAATGCAACAATGGAAGAAAAAATGTATATTCTTCAAACTTCCATATTGGGAATTTAATTTGTTGCTGCATAATCTTGATGTGATGCATATTGAGAAGAATGTCTGTGACAATTTGATTTTCACATTGCTTAATGAGCATGGAAAGTCGATGGATCATCTCAATGCTCGCAAAGACTTACAAGAAATGAACATAAAACGTGATCTATGGCCAGATGAGAATGGAAAGTATACTCCGGAAATTTTTGCAATGAAAAATAGGGATAAAGATACATTCCTTTGAATGTTAAAGAATGTTAAGGTATCTGATGGGTATTCAAGTAACATCTCAAGGTGTGTTGACTTGAAAAATCATAAGTTACATGGATTGAAAAGCCATGATTCATATATTTTGTTACAATAGTTACTACCATTGACATTGCGTACATTATTACCTGAAAAAATTACTGTTGTTGTACACCAGTTCTACACATTTTTCAGAAAACTATGTGAGAAATATCTACATCCATTTCATCTTGACAACCTCCAGGAGAGGTTTGTATTTACTCTTTGCGCAATGGAGATGATCTTTCCTTCGTCCTTTTTTACTGTAATGATGCATTTAACTGTGCATTTGGTTGAGGAAGCTAAATTAGGAGGCCTCGTTCATTATAGATGGATGTATCCAATTGAGTGGTACTTTATTTATATGTTTTTCAGTAAAGTAAACAATTTTTGGTACTTAATTAAATTCATAATTATGTTTATTTTATTTCACAGATATCTTGGGCATTTGAAATCATACGTGAGAAATAAAGATAAACCAGAAGGCTCAATTGTTGAAGGCTATGTGCCTGAGGAGTGTCTTAACTTTTGTTCTTGATACTTGGATGATATTGATACAAGATTTAAATCAGTTGGACGTGTTGACGACACATTGACTCAATCTCAAATACATCAGAAATCCAAAATATTTCCTGCTATTGGCCGATCAGTTGGAAGGACCTCAAATGTGACACTGACTGAATTGGAATTATTACAGGAACATAGATATGTGATGCTGAATAGTGAAATTGTAGATCCATTTATTGAAGAGTTAAGGATACAAACAAATAGACGAATGAGAGGTCGAACACGAAATGAGAAAGATATAACGAAAGCTGTTAAGAAAGAGCTTATAGAATGATTTGTACGATGTGTAAGTTCATAAATATTGCAATAAATAGGAATATTAGTTTGACACATACATTTTGTAAATATAATAAAGTATATTTCTTTTTTCAGATCATGAATACTGATACTCGAGCAGAGGTGTCAGCAGATTTGAAGTTTCTTTCTAGAGGTCCTCTAAAAGAAGTTAGAAAGTTTGATGCTTATAATGTCAATGGATTTAGATTTAGTACAGTCAATCGAGAAGTGGGTTTGAGAACACAGAATAGTGGTATATTTACATTTTCTGAAGTGGAATACTATAGAAAGCTGCATGATATTATTGAATTAAACTACCGTGGACATTTTTCAGTTGTTTTATTCAAATGAAAATGGGTCGATATTATTAGAGGCGTTAAAAGAGATTCCTTGCAATTTACTTCTGTGAATTTCTCTCGCTTGATGGATGTTGGTGATCGTGAACTGCATGATCCATATATCTTAGCATCACAATAAAAAAAGGTATATTATGTGAATGATGTTTTTGATGAAGGGTAGAGTGTAGTTGCTCATGTAATACAAAGATATTTGAATGGTATGGGTGATGAAGTGGAAAATTTGACCTCTGAAATTGAATTTAATCAGCAACAGGAAGCATAATTATTTGTCCATCATGATATTGAAAATATTATTCTAGCAAGGATGAATGAAGTGGATGAATCAATGGAGTAGGAAACTGACATGATTCAAGGGTAAAATGATTTTATGTACAATTATTTATGTATTCAGCAACCACTTGTTTCATTTCTGCAGTCATGCATTATCATTGTTATATATATTTTGTCTGTTAGTACTCCATCTATTATCATTTTTAATTTTTTTCTGCATAATTTTTTTTGAAATATATATTCTGAACTTAATTTTATTTGATTAAATGACAGGAATGCCAAGGAATAAGCATTACATTATTTCATCCAGTTCTCCGACAGATGACTATCCATTTGGATCCCTCCCCACGACATCTGATGCAACAGCTGCCGACACCCCTGCACCATCTCCCCGTGCACCATCTCTCACACCATCTGTGGATGTCCCAGTAGAGGCTGATTCATCGACTCCCCCTTCAGGATCCTCAGCAGTAGGGCAGCGACGCGCCCCTTCCAGTTCATCCCGGACATACTGGAGTGTCACTATCATAGGTACAAATTTTAATTAAATAAATTTATTGCATTTTGTTTATACTAATTGTTTTCTCATTGAAGATGACAAAAATGAAACCGTGGAGAAAAACATAAAAAGTTCAGATGTTTGGAATTTGAATGGTGAGAAGATTGCTGTGCCATTTGATTCTTACGGGGTCCCTATGAATGATGCCGCGAGGTTTCTTGGCTAGATTCGAGGCCAGTTGGCAGCGGAGCCCATTTCCCTTCCCATTTCATATGACGATTGGAGACATATGCCTCCAAGATGGAAAAATGAAGTGTTTGATTCTCAAATCAAGTTAAATTTATTACATTATGGTTTAATTTAATTTCATGTTACTAATATGTTCAAAATGAATTTTTGTATACAGATGTTTTTCCACTTTACCGTTGCTGATGTGATATCATAGAAGTGGACGTTGAAGAATCTAGGCAAGAAGTGGAAAGATTTTAAATGGAGATTGTGGTGTGATGTCAACGATGATTCATTGACCACACTGCAAATGTATGAGAAGCTACCCAGTGGGGTACCAAAAGAGCAGTGGAAAGTGTTTGTTGACAGGAATCGGGATCAGAAGCGGATTGTATTTAAATATATATATATTATTATATTATCCTCATTTTACATTTATACATGCATATGAAAAGGACATGAAATTAAATACATCATTATTAAATTGCATTTTATTTATTTCAGGATCTATCAAGACAGAATGTGTCAAACCGAGTGAAGCAAGTCATCCCGCACATTGTGGGCTCAAAAGGTTTTTCTAGAAATCAAAGTACATTGGTAATCTTTTAATTAGTTTAAATATTTATAAGACAATATTATCTATTTAATATATTGAATTTTTGATTTATCTTGGATTAATGCAGTCTCAGAGTTTAGGCCATGAAGCATCCATAACTGAACTGTGGTTGAATGTTCACAAGAAATCAGATGGATGTTTTGTTAATGAGCCTGCTAAAGAAGTTGGGGTATGAAGTAAATTTTTTATCATAATAACTTATTATCTATTTTTTCAATGTTAATATATATTGATATTTTATTTATAGGTCAAAATTAAAGAACTATGGGATGCCAATCTGGCGCATTCCTACTCTGTCTCCCAGGATGACCCGGTTGTTAAAGTCCTTAGGAAGGATCATCCTGGGAGAGTGCGCGGGATGGGTTTGGGACCCGTGCCATCTGAGGTTTTTAGCAGGCCATCGGGGATAGCTACTGCATATACTCCTGAATTTATTCAGCCCATACCCAGAGATGCTAAGAAATAGATTGTTTCTTTACAAAACATAGTTCACCAGCAGGGGGATCAGATATCTGCATTGCAGAAAGAGTTGATTGAACTACGTCAGCAGATGGGCAGATATTCCCCCGGTGGGAGTGCATCGATTGATAGTATGTAGGTAAATCACAAATAATCAAAATAATTTAGTTTTATAACTTTCATTTGTTTTAAGTTTTAATATAAATATGTAATCGTATTTAATTTTCAATATAATGTTCTTACAGGTGACAGCACAAAGTGGAAATGAAGGTGGAGAGGGTGACGAAGCATCATCGGACCCTGAGTAGTTGTACTGTTGATGTGTTGAACAAAAATGGAAACAGTTTTTTTGTATATGTAACATTTTTGGCACATATTTTCCACTACACATTTTCATGTCCTAAAATTTCCTTGATTTCTCATGTTTCTTTTTATGAATTTTATTGATTTCTGATGTCTCTTTTTATGTATTCATTTCTCGAGTGTGGTATACATCATTCCATTTAGGTCTATATTTGAATTGGTAGTTGAGATTTTGGATGACTAGGAGTTAAAACCATTGTTGATGTGTTGAACAAATTGTGTCATTTCATAGTGATCAAGGGGATAGTGTTGTGGACACTTTGGTGAGGCCCATTTTAGAAAATGTCTGATTTAAGCGTTGAAAGTATCTAAACATGCTCTAGATCTTCTAAAATGTCATGAGAATGTTCTAAATCAAGGGTGGTTCACTAATATATAGGTGTGACTGAGGGGTGATAAATTAGCATAATTCCATGAATATAGGCAAGAATACTTTATAAATTAAAATATAATCTTGAAGATGGATGTCGACTTGACGCACAATTGGTATGTATTATAGAAACATGAATTTTAAGAAAAGAACTTCTACCAAATACTTTAATATTAGGATGGTTAACTCATATATTTATGTCTCTCGATTCAATAAAAAATATATGAAAATGGATAACCTGAAAAAATAACTAAAAATAGGTCATATAAGATTGGACAATGATAACACTTAGAGAAATGAAGAAAACAAAAGAGGTAAAAGGATCAGAATCCAAACCATATCCTTCCTATTCTTTAAATGGATGAATAAATGGAGGAGTATTGAGTTTTTTATTGGAATTTTTTGACGATACATATCTCCACTTACTAGAAACACAAAATAAAATTGACCGGTTACAATGGACCATTTCCAACCATAACTGTTTTGATCACTGAACAATTACTGGATGACTTGAACTGCATTCCCAACACAATTTCCACTTAATCATGGTCTTTCTGGTAATTATTACCTATAATTATATCCCTGAATTATTTATATTATGATTCTTAATTCCATTTTTTGATTCATTACAAGTTATCTGGTCATGAAACTTCAATTTCTGGAATTCCAGAACTTTCTTCTTTACCAACACTAGGCCTTATAGGGATATTTCATAGGTCTGGTACAAAACACTTCTATCCAAACATACTCATAAGAAACCATAGTTATACTCCCATGAGTCCGTGTAATGATCGTATTGAATTTGACCAACACCCACATCTAAAGGATGTCCAATTTAATAAGACCCCCCAAACCACCTCTCATCACATGTCCCTAGGTTTCTTTTCCATCTGAATTTAATCCAAAAACATTAAACCAAGTGACGCCACTCAGACACATTAACAATGAAAACTACTTAAAGAGAGCACCACATGATTTATAGGTACTTGGTGTCTTCCCACCGTAGTAATTCTCAAACCACTAAACCATGATAACTATACTACTATACATCACTTATAGTTTCACATTGACATGTTGGAGCTTTTATTGATTTATTTAAGACATATCTCACTTGAGCTCACTTGAAAACTCTTTATGAAGCGGTGCCACATGAAAACCGCTACCTCCATTTACAAATCAACCATCACTGTTAATCTAGTCCTAAAAATTTAAACAAAAGGTTCATAACCAAAACACACTCTTCATTATTAATACATCTTACACAAAGAAATATTAGCTCACAATATGCACTAGTTTACTGAAATTCTAGTCAGAACGCTTTAGGTTGACCTTCTTAGAGGACATCCAAATTGATGGCCAATGCCTTTATTTGAAAACTAAATCATATTAACATAAATTGAAAATTTATATCGTGATAATTGAGATGAACCCACTGAATTCCAAAATTGACTCGTGGTGTGATTTAATGGGTGCATACTCAACCAACCATTTCAAAATCATGCTACATTACAAGAAAATATGTGATATCAATCTATCACATTTCCTAGATTTCACATGCAGCCTGAGTCTGAATATAATTTCTAAACCTGATTCAAACTCATACCTAATTCCTAAATTCGACACCTCCTCCATGTCTGGAAAACTTGAATTTTATAGCTCACAGACTTCTGAAAGTCATTTTGACCATTAATGACTATTCTTTCTACAACCACTCTCCCAAAGGTTACATTTTCCATGACCTGTGTGATTCTCCCCACCATAGGATTTTAATATTCATCATTTTAATAAAAAAAAATAGGAATCTAATTCCCATGAAAAACACTCTGTCCACCACTAAACATGGTTTCTGGATGTGAGTCAACATAATTATACCATGTTCCATTAGGAAAATCCATCCTTGGCATACGCTGAATCCTCATCTGGAACTAATATTCCATCCTTGAACAACCTGTGGTTCACTTCCTACCACATAGATTTACATCATCCACTTAATAATAAATAGAAATGTTTTATTAATAATCACATCCATTATTCAATCCTCATTCCATGCGCACACATTCAATCAACATCAATAACTACATCTTGAACTTTAACCCAGATTGATGATGTTATAAAACTCGATCCTCTTACATAGTCATCCATAGAACTAGGATAACTTAGCTTTTCTACTAAAAACTCTGGTCTACATCACTCACCACAACATAGTTAATACCTAAGTAACCTCACTCAGGGAGTGATCGGTTAACAAAACCTTTTTAGATCCCACAACCCTAAACCAAGTAGTTATGTGATAATACCCCTCAAGGTGTTACCTGTGATTTCATCCGTCAAACTCTCAGAGACTAGAAATTTTTTCAAAAAACACCACACAACTCTCTCCACCAAACCTTATTTAAATAGGAAATTTATATGATAATGAATACTAAATTGATGTTACATCAATGAAATAGGAACACCCATTTCATATAATTCATAGGACCAATGACACTGTGCATTCTTGGTATTTTCTAGCCTACTCAAAAAATCAAACCCAAGGGTCACATTATCCTACATAACCATTTAACATGGATGATTACTTCTTTAGTCATACACCTTTGAAATTAAACTCACACAACTAACTAAACAAAATAAAATTATATTGGCATGTCAGTCCCACTAATCTCAAGAATTAAAGATGCTCATAACACCTAGAAGTTTTACTTATCTCATGATCTCCTACCAACATGGGGAATCATTCCACAACTAGAGTCCTACTCAATCCCAAAATACATAAAAACACATTCTATGACCAAAAACTAAAAAGATGCATCAAATGATTCTTAATATCTCCAAGGATGCTAGAAAAACTAGGTTAACCCCTCACATAACACAAGGAATCAACTCTAATTCTAGGTTTATTCCTAAAAGGTCACTATAATCTCCCACCAAACCTATATTCCAACATAAAAAGATGTCAACTAAGACTCACTGGAAATATCCACATTCCTATAAAAGATATATCCCAATGTAACTCTAAAAATATACCCACAATAGGATTTTTTATAACAATATATTTCTAATGTGTTATTTAAGCTATTTCATCGGTTCAAATTTATTATAAGTATTAAGGATGGTTTGTAGGCCAAAAAACCAAAAAAATCATTATATAAATGGGTTGGTAATAGTATAACTACTAATTCATCAATTATCAATTTTTATAAGTAGAGTGGAATCACTATGGACGATCTATCCTAAGAAAGTGAAGTTATAAGATTTAGTGGAATCTAGTTTGGGATGTTATAATGTTGTATTAATGGAGTTTTATCTTCCTAGTATTTACTATTTAGGATATTATATACATGAGTATGAGGAATGTGTTGGAACCATTGATGGATATCTGATTGTTGTGTTAATAATACTTTCTCTAAAGGAAGTCTTATTTTCCAGAGTTTCATATTTTTGTTCTATTTTTAAATATTAAAGTTGTATATTATTTCTCATTGAGAGAAAAACATGTTTTTTGGATGTTGTGGCTTATTTTGGATATTCAGCTCTTGGTCATTGGTGGGAGGCTAGGGATGGTTTTTTCTAGTTTTATTTTTTTTTAGGGCAATTGTGCAGCAGAAGCAAAGAATTATTTTTTTATTTTGGGTAGCTTTTCGCAGCAGTTTTAACCGACGTGAAATATATTCTGGCGGCGGTTTAAACCGCCGCTAAACGTAAAATAAAATTTATTTTTAGCAGAGGTTATAACCGCTGCTAAATAGGATCATCGTGGCTGCCTCATTCCGCGGCGGTTCCCATGACTTTAGCGGTGATTTTACGGCAGCTGGAATTTGATTTTATTCACGGCGGTTATATCCACTGCGAATAAAGTAATATCCAGGTCTCATAAAACCAACGCTAAATTTAGGGAAACCACTGCGAAATGAGGAAGTGACGACGCTTTCCTGAAACCGCCGCTAAACGTAAATAACTGATGCTAATAGACTGTCGACGCCCTATTAGACGGTGGTTTCTGTAAACCACCACCAAACAATGTAGCGGCGGTTTAAACTGCCGCTAAACGGCGATTCTGTTGTAGTGGTATTTGACTACCATAAGACCTGACATTATTTATATTGTTACCCTATGTGAAATATTTCAGAGTTCTCCAAAATAATAACATTTATTGGCTAGAAAAATAATTATCATATATATCAAAGGCGTAACAAATTTTGGAATTAGGTATGACCACTTAGAAAATATTGACTTGTTTGGATATTCTAATACTAATTGGGAAAGAAAGTTGATGATAAAATATCCATATCTGGTGGAGTCTTATTTTTGAGAAAAAATTATGTTAGTTGGAATAAAAATAAAAAAATCAGAAACTCTTAGAACTATTTAAGATGATTATATTTCTTCCAATCAAGATGATACTCAACATATGTGTATGAATACTTAGAGTTATTGAAGTGAAGTTACCCTTTCCCTTGGTTTGTGATAATCAAAGTGCTATCAACCCTACAAGAAACCTAGTTCAAAAATCTCATTTTAAACTCATTAACATCAAGTACCACTTCATCAAAGAGCATGTGGGGAAGAATTAATTGAATCTAGAGTATGTTCCTACATCATAAAAAGTTTCTAACATATTCAAAAAAAACATTATTGAAGGAATCTGTTTATAAAATGAGGTTGAACATGGCTATTCAACCTATTTCTCATCAAGGTTGTGGTATGTGTTTTTTGTTCCCTCTCTTATCTAGTCTTTGGATATTTTTTCAAGGGGGGGAATGTTTCATAAATCTATCCATTGATATGTTATAAAGCTATTAAGAAAGCTTCTATGTATGAGGAATTATGGGTAATCTCTGAACTTGGTATGTTAGTATATAAACTATTCTAATAGTTTTTTGGAATATTTTTAAGAAAATTTTGTTTATAGGAAGGTGGAAGAAGTAAAGAGATTTTAAGAAAATATAAAGATGTTTCATGAGTCACTAATTTTGGAAAGAATGGTTTTTCTATCAATGATTCTTGTTTCCTATAATGAATTAGCTCACATAGGATTACAATTATTGATAAGTAATCCATTTCTTAAAGTTAAAATTTTTAGTGATTTATGAACCTTGGTTGAAAAAAAAATCCAAAGGGGGGATTGTTGGGACCAAGTTGGATGGAATTCATTTTTTGGAAGCTAAAAGAAGTATGTGTGGAAGGTATTGTATTTTTTTCAAAGATAAGGAAATCACCTCACATTGTAAAATATTGGTGATCATGCTCACAATCATAATTAGAATATTAGAAACAGAATGCTTAAGAAAGTCCATTGGACTGGGAATAAGTTTTCTAGGATAAAAGGTTCATCAGACTAACCTTGGGTCTAAAAAGAAAGGTTGGATCATAATGAGATGTTGTATCGGTGTCTGAATGGATTTGATATAATTTTTATAATGATTTACTAATCTTGGAATTATCATAAATAATAAGTTATTTGGGAAACTTGTGATGAAAGCGTTATGAAGTAAGGGGGGAGGACAAGTGCTACCAATCGTATTGGAGTTTGGTTGGAAGAAGAATAGTGATGGATGGATGGGAAGTTACAATAATTACTAATGAAATTCAGATTATTCTACAAATATCTAAAAGTTCTCAAAGTCATGAAGAATCCATTATAGAAGCAGGAGTTTGAGGAAGAATAAAGTTTATCTTTATGGTCTCAGTTCATCAGTGTGAGATCATCAGACATAAAATTATTTAAAGGATATGAATTTTTTTTGAAATGTGAGAAGATGAATATACTGGTTCTCAGTCAAACCAATAATCCACAAGACAAAAAAACTTCAGAGAAAGAATCGGGTGTGTAATATAATTGATAAATAAAAAAATTATTACTAATACCAGTCTATCGGGCTTAGTATGTCACTAATAATCAAATTAATCCTGAAACATAGTGATAGTTTCAAATGGGAATCATAGGGAAAAATTTTATTGGGAGATTTTGGGACCATTGAGAAATAGAAAAATAATAATTTATTGGGACCGATGAAAAATGGGATCATAGATCAATCAATAATACAGTCAACCATTTTTATCAGGATGAATTGTTTTTCAATAGGGTCAAGAATGAAATAATGAATCTGATATGTTTTCAATTTCACCAAGAGATAAAGGAGAATAATATTGTGTTTTTTATCAAATGGATCCAAACTCATCGGATTAGTGTTGACACTGATTATCATAGTGAATCAGAGACCGATCCATCAGATTTAGGATGACACCAATGACTTCATCAAACTCAGGATCATTGGTATGAAGAAAATAATAAAAGGAGAGTTGTTTTAAGGAGTTGAAAAAGTTTTTTTCAAAGATATTTGAACCTGGTGATGAATTGTTGCTAAAGAAGTGAAAGAATCATTGAAAGTTAAGACTATGTTTATGGAAAGACAAAGTCAATCAAAGTCTAACGAAGTAGCAATAATGTTTATGGAAAATGGGTTTAAATATTGTTTATTATTGAATTAGTAAAATGAAATATAATGAAGAATCTATTTTTGTACATAATCCTTCATCATAATGAATAAATCATAATGAAAATCAGAATCGAACTAAATAACGGTTAGAAAACTTTATGTCATCTATTGTATTGAGAAGATTAAATAATTTTTGAGAATATTCAAGAATAATTGATAAGCACTGTATAAGTCAATGATATTTTTGAAATGTAATGGTAATTTTATATTTGAATAAATTTTTTTAAGCGGGAAAACTTTTCATATTCCCACCTAAATCATTTTTGGGACACCTATAAATGGATTAGAGTAATTTTTACTTTCTAACACATTTTTTATTCATGGTTGAAGAGAGAAGTTAGAGTACTGAAAGTTTTTAGAGAGAAGAAGTTTCTAGATTGAGAATTCATAAGGATGTTTTCCTAACAAAAAAAGAATAAGGAAGATCATATTCTGAGTTTCTCATAACGGACTAGACCATCGGATAGGGTAATAAGATTGAGGTTTCTGGACTAAGACAGAAGTAGTGTAGAATTGTTTCTGCGGTTTTCTGGAAAACATATATTATCAGACTAAGCAATCAGAATCGGAAATCAAACTGGTGAATCAGACTGAGTATCATTACGAAGTCCAGATAATTTCTTACCTACTACTGGGTAGGATAGTAAAGAATTTATTTGAAGATCATATTTTTGAAATTTGAAAAGGGAGCTCATTAATTTTTTTGAATCAATTTGTTAAAGTTTCTGAAATTGTTACACAAACTTATATTGCATCAATTCGTTCTAATTGAAGCACCTGAACTATTTTATTGAACGTAGTACTACACAGGTGTAAGGGAATATCTTACTTACTGTATCAAAAAAAGGATTTTTTTTTTCTAGTGGATGTGTGGTATTGGATTATTTTCAAACCATACCAATGGCATAGCTACTTATTTTGAGTAGTGAACCTTGTAAATTTGTGTGTTCCTAAGGATGTGTGATTATTTTGTTTTCAACATAGTTATAACTCTTTAACAGGAGGTGAAGATTATTTAAAAAGGAAGGAAACTTAAAATAAAAAACATATCATTGATTCACACTCTTCTTCTCCCAGTGATACATTGATCCTGACTAGGGAATTTCACTAACATCCTACCTTCCCATCTTGTGTAGAACATTAATCTCACTCATGCATACGTGTGGACTACCACCTCCACATAGAAATATGAAATGCTTTTCATTTTATTTTTACATGGATGGTAATAAGGACATATTTGATTAATATAAATCCTTTATATGACATAATAATGATTCATTAATGTTGAATATTTATTTTCCCTCATTCAATTCATCGAGAAAAATGGAAATAGTGTTCATGCATATGTACAAACTACCATCTCCGTGGAAGGTTCAATCCATTTTCTATATCTAAATTTTATATATTAATCTAAAAGAATATATAATGAATATATATGATATTTAAATCAGGATTAAAATTCTATATATTATGTAACCATGATCAATATAAAATGATTGAAATTACTTAACCAAAATGTATATGAAAAATGAAACAATTATCACCGGAAATAGTGATTTTAATAAATAATTATTAAAAAATGGGTCCTAAAAGACTATAAGTAAATAATATATGGTATAAAATATATGATTATTGTTTTTTAATGTATTTATAATAAATATATATTTATTATACAGGATGTTCAGACACATATAAAGGAAGTTTAACCTCAGGTAAGGGTTTCTTGTCTCACTTTTACTTCCACGAGACATATGTCATATTCACCACTTATACCTTTGTGTAGTGTATATAATAACCCATTGATATGTTATATGTTTAATATATTTATCTTAATGGTATTTAATGTTTCATTTCATGTTATTTTTTAATGATTCTTAGGATTCAAAAGTTAGCAAAGTGGTAAGAGATTTGTGTTTCAATCTCATTTTAATTAGGATTATTTATACTTGAATTTCCATTGAAGGAAATTATTTAATCATTATTTTATCCAACCCTTTAATTTTATTATCCTATGGTTATTCATGAACTTTTTGAAGTAATAGAACCATTTTCCATCTTTTTGGTACTTACAATTACTGTGAAAATGTTTTTATGAAAACCCGACTTCGTTTCTCTCTTTGGTCAAGAGTCTTTTTTTCATCCAAATCTATGTTTTATAAAAATATTTTCAATAATGTTATTAAAATTATCCAAATTATTTATTAAATACATTTTATCCATGTTTTAATTTTAAAAAAATTAATGGAATCTTCATGTAATTTTCTAAATAAGACTCATTTGGATTTTACCAAAAATGTGAAAGAAACCATTTTTTTATTGTGTACAGTATGAAAATAATTTTTTATTATCATAAACACTCAATGTTTCAAAGATTAATTTATAATTTTAAAATATTATTTTCTAATAAAATTATTTTCAAAATATTTTGTGAACTTTTAGTTTTAAATGTATTTTAAAAGTTTAAATTTTATTTTCCTCAAGAATATTTTTAATGGAATTTGTATGGAATTTTTATTTATTAATAAAATAAAAACTTTATTTATACTATGATACACTAGGGATATGTTTTATTGATATCATAATTATTCATTATTTGGATGGTTTATAATCATTTTGAGTAAGGATGTATAATTTTATTACTATTCATCATATTACTCTGGATGGTTTATGATTATGTTTATTAATTGGGGTAGGTATTAACATTTCACATGCTAGTTTTTCAATATGAATGTTTATGTTGATTATGTTTCACCCCTCTCATATAATGAATTAATTTTACTTAGTAAGTGATGGAAGGGGAATGTTATATCCCCTCGATGAAATGGTAGATTTCATGAGAAAAATTGACTTGGGTATTTGGTCAAGGCCTTACCCAGTTATATAAGATGTCTTAGAATGAGGAATTAATGGTATAGATGTACTAGAAAAAGGAACTAAAAAGTTTCATATGTTTGAAATTATGAATTCTATCATTATGAAATCATTTATTTATGTTCCATGAAATTATTATATTAGTTAGAATATTTATGGTTAAATTTAAAGAACATTTGATTGTTTATATGAAATTATTTGGTCATCATTTATTCACATCATATTATGACAAGTAATTGATTGAATTCAATGTTTCTAAGTTATTTGTCTTGTCATTTTATTATTCCTTATTTATTCATCATATCTTCCAATATATGAATAACCTTACTAATAATTATATATCACCCATTACTTATGTTTTATTTTTCTTGGGATACTAAGAAATGTTTTCTTATTGGTTTGAAGGGATTTTCTAAGGGGAAATATGAAATTCTAAAAGAAAAAATTTTATGTATTTTTTTTAAATTAAAATGTAAATTTCAATTATGTATATAGTTTACTAAGACTATTAAACTATTAGTTCCTTAGGGATTTAATTCCTTATATCTTATTCCAATGTAATAAATTAAGCACCAAAAGTGAGCTATTGTTTTTGGGGTATTTATATCCAATATTAAGTTTCTAAATCCATACTTGTTATAATTTATAGGATTGTTTATGTAGATGGTTAAATTGAACCAAAAAGAACATGACATAATCTATACATGAGTATAGTAATGTATAAAATTATTTTATTACAATATAAATATCATAAAATTATAATTAAATTATTTGGATATTGCTAAGGTGATGAATCAGAATTATGAATAGTTATAAGAATAAATTAAATGAAAAAGAATTTTTCATTTATAAATAAATCATTTTTCCTCTTGGTATGCTCATTTTAGGTGGTTAGTTTTAAAATGATATATTATCAATAATATTACTTATCACATGCCTAATGAATGAAATAAATAATTTATTTATTTAATAAACACATTTATATATTCATCCTTAGAAGGTGGTGATTAAAAATGAAACATTTCATTCACATAGGCGGTAGTCCACACATGTGTGTGAGTAATGTTTTCATTTTTTGATTGAATATGAAGTAAATAGATAATTTTTATACCATAAATATAATAAAATTTAAGTATATTATTTATATTTATGTCATATTATACATATGGTTATAATGGTTTTCTAGGAAGTTTGATGAGAAGGATAAATAATGAAATTTAAAGGATGAGTAACACATATGTAGATGATTTGGATATTCTCTTGAAGTATCCTTTGTAAATGAAGGAATTGGGGAAATTTGTTGAGGATGGAGGCTAAAAATAGTGTATAAGGGATATAGAATAAGTAAATTGGGATTATTTTTATGTAATATCAAACTATAGGTGTGGATTAAAATTAAAGGCATTTATCTCTATTTATAAGTGAAAAAGAAGGAAAAATGTTTGAAAAATAATGTTAGGTAAGGGGTAATAATGAAATTTCTTATGAGATGGGTGAGTTGGGTGGAGTAATGTTGCTAAGAAATGTATGTTTAACTTTATAACCTAAAAAAGGTATTATAGAATGTATTAGTTTCAAATTTATTTAGTAAAACTTGAGCCAGAATAGATTACCCATTCTAACACTTATTAGTATTGATTAAATATTAATCATAGTAGTTATTTTATTACTAAAATTATAATATGATCTTCTTCCCAAATTTTTCTGTGATGAATCAACTTTTTTAATCCATTATATATAATTCAATTTATAAATATGAGAAAATTAACTTTTATATTAAAAACATTTAATGGGTTAAATCCCAATTTTGTATAAACATTTTATTTTAATCATTAGATGTTTTAATCATATTTAACATTGATTACCAATTAAATTAGTGTTATTTTATATTTATTTTTTTATATCATATTAGAGTCTTAATTTAAAATATTTTATTTAATTTCAAAATATATAATATTTAGAAAAGTATAATTCTTTTTAAAATAACTTTTTTACTTTTGTAACTAATATTTACCTTTTTAACTTAATTTTATTCTTAAAAATGAAATTGAAACCATTATATAATTTAAAACTATAGATTAAAAATATTGAAAAAAAAATTATATCATTTAATTTAAAATGGTAATAAAAAAATTAATATAACTTTTCATAACAATTTTAAGAAACATTTATCATCTAATCATAAAATATAATTTGTATTATTAAACATTTTTAAATTATTTGTATAAATTGGTTACTCCAGTTGATACATTCTAATTTAGTTACTATAATATAATAGAAAAAATTAAAAAAAACACTAAAGTTACATGGTTATCATTTTATTTTAGTGTTTCATACAAGAAGATATATTCACACTATATTTAATGAAGGAAAGGTATTTACTAAAATCATTTTTCATTAAATTATACCCCCATTAAAAATAATTCCATCCTCAAAATTTTATTTCATAGATGAAAAAAATCATGGGTAATTTTCTAGCATCACATTATCATGTTTTCATTTAGCCTACTCAAACATATTATTCTACCACAAAACATTGACTATATGGGTGAACATATTTCATAGAACCTTGTATCTTCAATTCAAAGTCTCTATGGTATGTTTTTCATATAAAAGGTTATATTCCATTTGTATATAATTCAAGATCAGTTCATGTGATGGATCTTGTATGTACTTCCTCAAAAGCAATTTATAGAACACATCATGCACTTGAATGAGTTTTATTGGGAGTGTTAAGTGATATACTATGAGACCAACATGATAAAGTATCTTAAAGGGACTGATGTATCTAGGTATTATCTTCCATTTATCCAAAATCTCATAACCTTCTTCTATGGATATATTCAAAGGAACACCTTATCACTAGTATCAAAATCTAGATTTCATCAGTGATTATATTCATAGATATTTTATTGACTTTATTCCACTTTTATATATCATTTTATGGTTTTAAACTTCTATATAATATATTGTACAAGGTTTAGTCCTATCAGCTTCCTCTCTCTAACCTCATCCTAGCATGTTGGAGTCCTTAATCTCTTCCCATACAGAGCCTTATGTGGTTTTATATCAATGATATAATGGAAAATGTTGTTATATAGGAACTCTACCATGGGAGTTTGTTGATCCCAACATCCTTTGAAATCCATTTAACAAAATCTCAACATATCCTCAAGAGTTTGAATGGTTCTCTCGGATTGGACATATGTTTGACGGTGGTAAGTAGTGATGAAACTTAGTTTTATATTCAATGCTTTATGAACACTTTTCTAGAACCTAAAGTTAAAATTTAGATCTCAATTTGATATAATAATGATTGGTACTATATTCAACCTTAACACAAACCATATGTATATCTTGAAGATTTAGTCAAGAAAAATATTCTTTAATGGAAATGAAATGTGATAACTTTGTAACATGAATAACTATAACCCATATTGAATTATAGGATTTGGATCTCCTAGATAGTCCTATAATGAAATCCAGGGTGATTTGTTTCCTCTTCTATTATGGTATGGGTAATGGCTACATAATCCCTTTAGAATTTAATCATTTAGACTTAACTTATTGTAATAACAAACATTGAGATACATATTTTTAAATCTTCTTCTTCATGTTATCCCACCATAAGTTTTTCTTTATAACTCTATGCATCTTAAGGAATCATTGATGAACAATGAAGGATGAGCTATGATAACTATTAAGAATTTCCCTCTTCATTTCTAGTTTTTATGGGACACATATCTAGGTTCTAAACAATATAATTTCATATTTAGAAATTTTGAACTCTAGAATACTCACTACCTTTTTCTATATCTCCACATCATCCTTATAGTCTTCTTTGGTATTTACATGAATGGATTATTGAGTAATTATTTGGGAAATATGATATTTATCACCTTCCCTTAAGACTCCAATATTCATTCTTTTAAAATCTAAGAGTAGTTGGTATTTTTCAATTTTCATCATAGATAGGGTAGCATGATATTTTCTACTTAGATAATTATCCAAGTTTTTTGTATTTTCTGAGTGGTAATGTTTTGAGAAGTCATAATATTTTAGGAATTATAAACATATATATTGGTGCATATTGAACTCCTTCAGTGTGAATATATATTGCAAACTCTTATGGTTAGTATATATATCATACTTTTCAGCATATATACACTACTTCCAAATCATTAATGAAAAGTTCTCTATTTTCATATTTAAATCATGCTTTGAGTAATTTTGATCACGAGTCTTTAATTACTATAAGTAATGAGAAATTAACTTATCATTTTTCATTAGGATTCATCCTATCCCCTTTAATAAAGAAATAATGTATATTACAAACTCTTCCCATCTACAAGGTAATGTAAGTACGATTTCAGTGACCAGTCACTTATTTATTTCTATGAAACTTTATTCACACTCCTCTATCCAAAGTAACTTCACTCCCTTACAAGTTAACTTGATTAGTGGATTTTATTATCATGGTAAATTTATCACAAAGCATTAACATTACACAACTAACAGAATAAAACTATATATCTTAGTTTTCATGGTTGATATGATCTATTTCTTGATAACTTTCATCTTTGAATTATCTACATATATATCCTCAATTGTGATTACATGACCAAATATTGATACTTTCTTCAACCGAAATTCACTCTTTGTAAACATGGAATATGGTTTCTCCTTTATTAAGTAATTTAACAAAAATTTCAAATGATCTTTATTCTCTTACTTTCTCTTTGAATATATAATAATATCATCTATAAATACAGAAAAAATTGATCATGTTAATATCTAAATATTTTATTCATCAAATCCATGAATATGGATGTATAATTGACAAGTTAAAATGAAATCAATATAAATTCAGTGTTCATACCTTTTATGGAATGTTGTATTGAAAATATAAACCCTTTTAACCCTTAACTAATGATATCTAGATCAAAGATCAATCTTTGAGCGGTATTGAGATCCTATAAGTTAGTTGAATATTTCATCGATACAGGGTAGATGATACTTATTCTCAATTGTGAAATATTATAAACTCATGATAATTAATGAAAATTCACACTAACATATTCTTATTTTTTAAAAATGAGGATTGGTTCACCCCATAGAGAATCATTGATTCATATAAAACCCTTATCTAGATTATCTTGTAGCTACTTGTTTAATTATTCTAACTCATTGGGGACCATCCTTCAAGGACTCTTTGAGATAGTCCTTGATCTAGGTATGATTCAATAGAAAAATCCACCTCACGCTTTAGGGAAAGACCATTCAGTTCATTCAGAAATACATCATTTTAATAGTATAGAATAATCATTCCATAAATGTCAAATTCCTCCCCAAAAATATGATCTATAAGTCCCTGATTTCTAGGTATCATGACTCATATTATTGAATTTCTTTTCAAAGGGATTACATGATCATACTTACATTGATATTTGATAATTGGATGATTCAAGATAAGAAATGAGATTTATTTATCCTCACAATGGATATGTGATTTATACAGGGAAAGTCAATCTATAGCCAACATTATATCAAATTCAACCAAGGGAAGAAGAACTACATTCGCAGGAAGTATCTTCCCATAAACTTCTATAGGAGAAGAGTTATATATCTTAGATTTGATCTTTGTGACACTATGAGTTTTCACATATAGTCTAATATCCAATAATTGAGTTGGTGAATCAATATTTCTAGAATACTTTTATGATACAAAGTAATGAAAATAACCATAAGAAAATAAAGAATTCGTATATCTAAAGTAGATAATGAGTGTACCTTTCAACAATTCATTATCAAGATCCACCTCAATGGTAGTGATAACATACACTCTTCCATACTCACTTGGTTTTGGAGGTTGTTAGGGCCTATTATATTCATTGTATATGGGTTTAGGGAAATGATTATCATAATTTACAAACTCCTTTCATTTGAAGCATTTATGTGTAGGTGGGTCATTATTTGGGACATTCATTTCCTCTATTGTATAGACTAACCTCTTCATCCCTTCCAATAATCATTAGGTTTATTTCCAATCTTATCAAAATTGAAACACTTATTTATTCCTTAGAGTCAGTTACCTGAGTGATCACTCCCATATTTTTTATATGTGGAAAACTAACCATTATTTCCCCCATGTGACTTACCATTGGATCTTACATGATACTATACTTTCCTTTTTCTCTCTCTAGAAGAATAAGAGTCTCCATTTCCAATTTCCACTTTCAATCCACATCAAACAATCTCTTCATAGCTTAAAAATTCTCTTATAGTTATTCCTTATAAATAATTGTCTTTAATATAATAAACAAATGATCAATTTTACTCTCAATATCAGTGATAAATTCATAAGCATACCTTGTGATCCTTGTAAATTTTTCTTTTCATGTGCCAATGAATTCATCCTCCTTTTTTCAACTCTAATAATTCTCCATCCATATTTGTGTGAAGATTATGAGGAAGATGCTTAGTGAAGAATTCATTATTGAACTCCTCCCATTCCATAGATTCTAAATCATCCTTTTCCATTATATTAATAATGATATTACACCACTAGTCATCCTCAATATCTGAATGATAAAAATCTAGAACAACCTTCTCATATTCTGAGAACAAAATAATATAAAATATATTTTCCATCATATTGTTCTATTTATAAGAAATAATTGTATTAGAAGACACAATAAATGATGTTGTACATTTTTGTATGAAAGACTCAATTTCAAGTAACTCTATCCTTATTTAATTTGGGACCTCAACATGGTTTGAATCACTATTCATATCTTGGGAGAGTTGAATGAGAATTTCCATAAGATTTTGTAATCCCACTCTCATCTAATTTGGATACTCAGTAATATAATCATTGAATTTCCCACCACATCAATTGTAAACTCACTCTTTATTTTCTATATCCATTTCATAAATAATCAAAAAATTAAATATAAGAATACATTATATAAAAATGTAAAAAAATAAAATAATTAGAAGAAATCATAAATAAAATAAATTTATTTGTTCCAATCTAGGTTATTTGCTGTCAATATTCTATTAGGTCCTCTAACCATACTATAAATATTTACACTAATCATTTATAATGGTTCATAAAGAGTGAGAAAATTCCCAAATAATGTCACTCAGGAGTGTCTAGTCATTTTTTTTGTCTTAGTATCACTAATCATGCAACAAAGTGAAGATTGATTCAATGCTTAACAGACCCTTTTTCAAGGGATTTCCACTAGGTGTATCTATTCCACAGTTGAATTAAATTTCCATTATAAATAAATGGATTTAATTTCTAGGAGAACATTAAGATATATAATTTATCAAAACTTCAGTGTTATCCTGTATATAGACTTATCCCTTAGACTTACAACTAGGGTTTTTACAAAAATTTTATAAACCTATTCCCCTAAAATATATAAAATAATCCTAAAAAATTACTAAAACATTCTCTAATGCCAACTATATCAACTTAAGAAAAATTTCTCTTTATTTTACATCATTTTAATAAGATAAACATTTAATCTCTTAAAATAATATCACAATCCCAAGAACGAAAGGATTAGTGTATTTTAGAACTAGCTACATAAGAAACTTATTCTACAACACTTTTGAACATTCCACCATAATTGAGCCACACATTTCTCCCTTCTAGACTTCTCATAGGCTATAATTACCTTTTATAACCTAGATAATAAGCATATAATAAAGGGTTGAACTCAAATTCTTAGTAAGGAAAAACTTATCATCAAGTCATCAATGGTTAGATCATAATCATGAGATAAAACATGATAAGGCAAGAAATTTTGTATTAAAAGAACATAGAACCATGATATTTTTCATGATCCATGATAGAAGAAAATATAATATAAATCGTACAAGATGAAAATAGAGTGTGTAACCATGAGGTAATAAACCTCATATATAGACCATAATCATATTAATATGTCATGGAAAAATAACATTCCCTTACAACATAACATAACATGGATATTTGGAAGAAACATAATCATATGATATAATAAAATTATGAGAATATTCAAGAAGTCCCAAGCTTTAGATTGTGATCATATCTAACAAAGACCGCCCATTAGTTTGTGAGCATATCCATAAGGTCCATACTTTAGTTTTTTCAGAAAACCCATGAAGTCTCATGCTAAATTATCTTATGAGATATAAAAAATTAAGCAATGCATAGAAGGGTAATAAAGGACTCCACCTATAAATCATACCTATATATGGGTTCCATAAGATACCAGTCATTTCAATATATCAATAAAATACAAGTTAAGAAAAAAAATTCATTTATCACATCATAAATAACCAATGGAATGAAAAATGGGTTTCACAACATTTCTAAATGATATCACAAAAATTATCCTTAAGAATGAAAATGATTGATACCCAACATTTAATCACATAAAAAGAATATTTAATAAGAAATTTTATAGGTTGATTCATGAAGAATAATTCACAAGGAAATAAATCCACTTAAGATATATTAAAATGGAAGTAAAACCATAAAATGTTTATTAGAAAACTTTTTTAACATTATCATAAAATTAAAAAAATCAATTAAATTAAAAAATTAATTTTTGAAAAAGATAAAGTAAAAACTTTCAAAAAAACTTTATTTAAAAATAAACATCAATAAAAGTTCCTTGAAAATATATAAAGCTTATCAAGATTAATTTTGAATGTGATTGAAAACATTTTATTATGAAAGGATGAAACCCCTTTTTAATATTTTGAAATTCATTTAATGAAAAATCACATCATAAAAATAGTAAAAAACATATTTTTAAAATAGGAGAATTAAAATATGAGGGTTACCTATGATAACCCATATTTTTCCCCATAAAAAGTAGAACACTGGTGGAAAATGTAAATATGGACTAGGAGGAGAAAGAATCATTAAAGCGGATGGGAATTATTCTCATCCATGATATACTTTGATATATAAATTAATCAAGTTAAATATTTGAATTAAAAATTTCCATTTTCCAAGAGTGAGAAGGAATTAAAATTTTATTATATTATAAAATAAATCCATCTTGTAAACCCATAGTCATAAATGAATTATTATGACTCAATAAAATAAATTGAGTTAAGAAAAACCCTTACCTTGAATTCATGCTTAGTTTATCACACTCTTACCACCTATATAAAAAACATATCCATATTAATCACCTATTTTACAATTTTATTCATGTTTTTATCCTTTTATAAACTTTATTTATAAGTATTATCTATATGTATATTGTCTATTTTCAATATCATGTGTGATTAATCTAGATATTAATGAACTAGTTTCATAATAACAGTATTGTTCCACATCTTTTTCCCTATTTTCTTCATTCCTAAATGATAAAAGGTATTAGAATTTATGGTTTACAATTATTTATAATGTTATAGAATCATTTTATAAATATTTTAGATATTATCTGTGATGATGAAGTCAGCGGTGATCTTGTTTTGGTAATTTACAACAAACAAATAGTGTTGTCTTAATTAATGAGTTAAATTTATATATTGAAAATATATAATAAAAAATCATTATTTACTTAATAATATCAAATATTAGGTTTCTAAATTAATCCTCGATAGAAACTTATATCATTGATCACCTAGGTAGTTAAACCGACCCACCAAGAACATGCTTTAATTTATGTGTGAGTATGGCTATAAAAGATATTCTTTTGTTATAATGTCACTATAATAGAAGTATAATAATTTTATTTATATGTTCTTATGTTGATGAATAAAAATTGGGAAGAGTAATAAGAAGTATCGAAATGAAAAAAAAATCCTTACAAATAAATTATTTTTTCCTCTTGGTATGTTCATTTTAGGAGTTTAGTTTTACAATGATCTATTCTTTCTAATATTAATTATATAATGCCTAAATAATGAAATTAATAATACATATATTTAGTTAAACCATTTTTATAACCATCCTTGAAAGATGATGATGAACATGTTCATGAGCAACATTTTCATTTTTTTATTTAATGAGAGGGGAATAGGTAATGGATATACCATTAATGGAATAAAATTTTAGTATATTATATATTATAATATCATTATATAGATATGGTTAGAATGGATTTGTCGGAGGGTGGATGATAATTCTAAAGAAGGGAATTTTAAGGGTAAGTAATACTTACATCGTGGATTTGGATCTCCTCTTAAAGTATCCTTTAGAAATGAAGGATTTTAGAAACTTTGTTGATGATAGAGGCTTCCAAACATGTAGTGTGGATTTAGAAGAGGTAAATTGGGTATATTTTTAGGGAATTTTGAACTAGATGTTTGGATTGAAATGGTTTAAAGTAAGTTCTTTTTATATGTGAAAATGTGGGACAAATCTTTATAAAATAATTTTAGGTAAGAGGAAATAATGGATTCCTAGAAAGTTAGGTGAGTTAGGTGAGTAAATATTGGTGATATATGTATGTTTTAATTTTAAAACTAAAGAAAATATTTAATATGTTTTAAGTGTAAATTTGATTTAGTGAAATTGAAACCACATTATATTTCTCATTTTAACACTTATTATTCTTGATTAAATATTAATCATGGTTATTATTTTATCACTAAAAATATAAGATGTCCATTATTATCAAATTTAGACACTCTGAATATGAATTTTGGATCCATTTAATCTAATTCAATTTCTAAATATGATAAAATTAACTTTTAAAATAAAAACTTATAATGTGTTGAAAAATAATTTTTTAGAAAAATGTCATTTTAATCATTAATTATTATTAATCTTATTTAACATTGATTACCAATTTAATAAGTATTAATTTATTTTTATATATTCTTAAACATAATATTTTATTATTAATTTAAAATATATCCATTAATTTAGAAAATTATCATTCTTTGGAAAAAAACTATTTTACCATAGTAACTAATATTTACCTTGGTAACTAAATTTTATGCCTAAAATTATATTGACCCCATTAAATAATTTTGAAATGTTGATTAAAAATATTCAAATAATTTTATTTTCTTCAATTTATAAAAGAGATAAAAATCAGTTTTAATATAATAATGTATAACAATTTTAATAAAAATGTATCTTCTAAGCATAAAATGACCTTTATTCTATTATACCTTCTAATATAGTATTAATAAAGTGGTTAATTTGGTTGATTCCCACTAATTTAACATCTATAATATAATGATAATATCTAATAATTTTATTAGGGTAAATTGGTTTTAAGTTTAGTTTAGTGTTGTATGCAAGACAAGATACTCATATGGTATTACATTAAGGAAAATTATTTACTAAAATCGTGGGTTGTTAGACTAAATTATCATTCGATACTCGGTCTTCCTCTCCTAATTATTCTAATAAATTTTTATTGACCAGGAAAACTTATTGTATAACTCTTGTTAAATCCTCTTTATCACTTATAAAAATATTAAAAAGAATTGGGGATTAATACATGTGATATTTTAAAAATGAAAAACAAATTGGCCTCATTATATTTTTTTTATCAACTAAATAAATTATTCTTTAATATATATATTCTGAACTTATAGAAAATTTCAAGTTATTATGATGTAGAATTTAAACCTTTTGATTTAATTTAACATTTCTTAGAGAACTTATCATAGATATCCTCTAATTTTTATCTTCCTAACTTCCTCATCTTATGCCATTAGACTTGTAGACTTTGGCATATCAACAAAAACACCTTATGCGATTAACTCAAAATTATTCCTTGATAACTTTGGATTTTTCATAGTTATTTTTTTATATTAGTGAATCCTTTATAATTCAATTATTATTCAGATTCCAAACTTTCACACCACTTACTAAATTGGTTATTAGCTTTCTATATCATCTGAAACAAGTGGCTCCTATTTCTAATTTTTAAACTGGTCTTCATAATTAACCTTAATAATACTTCTTTCAATTCATTTAAAAAATAGTAACTACCCCAATTTTTTATTATTCTTTTGTAATTTAATTCTAGTATATAATGATTCAAAATTATCCTCAATATTCATTACTTTATCATCATATGTTATACTTATTTTATAATTTTATAATTATATTCAATCCTCATTCCTATCAAATTCTTATAATATTTATCATATTTAATATAACATAACAAATTAAAGAATAGGTTAGATCTTTAAATCCATTTAAAAATTATTAAACTTCTCAAAACTCACCTTAAAACTTCATTAATTGGTTCCACATTTCAACTTCTCGAACATTATATTTTTGGAACTTCCTTATGAACTATTACATGACTTTAAAAATTTAACCCAGAATTTATATCATCACATGATATGTCTTCTATACAATTTATCTTATTAATAAACATTAGTCTAAATTTGTCACTCATATTCAAGAAATGTATGCCTTATTTACTTTATCATGTTATCTTTTTAAACAATCACTTTGAGATCATTATAATATTCCCAAATACTCCTCTTCCAAACATGGTGCTTATAGAATATATCTATATACACATGTGTCTGTATCTAGAAGAGTACTTAAATAACTGATCTTTAGGAAACTAATTACGAAATCACTTTTCCTCTATTTAAATTTCTTAAAAATCAACCAAGTATAATTTCCATGCATGAATTATAAATTTATTTATTCATACAAAATTTAGTAGATAGTACTCTCGACAACCATCAACAATTGTCACTGATTTTACTAATACCATCTCAAAAATCATTATATTCAAATAATTCAATATAATTCTTTATTCATATACCAATAGTATCAACTTTATCTTAAATCTCCCCAACTCTATCACTTCTATAAATAGAATCTACTCTTATGTTACATTATGAAAGTATATTCAGACTTTACATATATCTGAAGTGATATCATTAAAAACATTTGGTTATTATTTAATCTTAACTCATTATCATCATCCAAGTGAGGCCTCTACCACATGAATATTTATTCATACCAATAATAAAAATAATAGACTTATTCCTTCATTGACTTAGTCTTATTCATTCTTTATATTTACATCATCAAATATTTACTTTACTTATCATTGAAAAAAAATAAATCATACTTCATCACAATCTATTTAGGTACTTTAATTTTCCCTCTATATATTTTTAATTATTAATTTAAATTATAAAGTCAATATCATTATTCTTTTCACTACCCCTTATTGAAAATAAATACAAAGGTTATTTTATCTCATTATTTAAAAAAATGAGTAAGTGAAATTCATATTTATCTCATGCTCTATTTATGACTAAAATTAAATCTTCTCCCCCTTATTGAAAGTAAATGTGATCCACTTGAGAGAAATATACATCACTTTTATTAAGGAAATGATCCAAATATTAATTAACTCTAATTCTAAATGATTTATTGTTTCTATAGAAAACAATAGAGATTAATATTTAAATTAAATCTTTATAATAATAATCCAACATGTCATACTAACATATAAATTTTTTTCAGGGGTTATTGAAATAATTTTAAACATTTGTTCTTGTATATAACATAACTAATAGATTAAAAACATTAAAATTCAAGAATATTTTCCCCTTTAAAGTTATATTTCACATATCATTAAATAATAAATTTCTACCACTTAGTGTTATAATTTATTTTATATATAATAATAGGATAATACCACTAATATACCTTGTTAATGAAAAACTCTAATGTTTAGAATTTCAATATCCAGAACCTCATCATTTGAAACTACAATTTCTGGAAACTTAACTCTCCAATATTATAAAATTTCATCTCTTTCACCACGATATAATAAATTTTCATAATAAAAAATTATAACACTTATGACGATTTCAAATTTACATGATATATTTATATCTGATATCTATTCAACTAAATTCCCCCACATGGGGTAAACTACATTCATCACCTTCATCATGGATGAAACCAATTGAAGTATTTAAATGAGGAATCAACATATACCATTCAGAGAAATCCATGATGGATATCTCATCTAGATATAAAATTTTCATAGATTTTTAGTTTATTTACATTTCCCCCAAAAAAACAACCTAAATTCCCTACACAATGAGAGTAAACAAAATATATATGGGAATAAGGTGTTTTATCCTTTTCTTATTAGTTAGAGAAATAAGGTTTATACTTGAATATCAACCTAGAAACTCCTTTAAATTATGCTTCGGATATATGGTAACTCTTCATTATTTATTCTTCTTTGATTTTACAAACATTATTTTCCTTGTATATCATGGTATTCTATATTTATTAATAATTATGTTTGTATAGATTATATTTTTTTACATCATCTAGTAGGGAACATGAATTATACAATACTTAATCTGTCTTCTATTCTAATTTCAATTTGTATGATCAAATAATAATTCATTATTTTGGAACATTGTTATATTTTTTGGATCTAATACATGGATTCTTAGGAGTATTTATGTTTCCATATTTTATAAACTTATCATTAATTTTAACTTCTTCTTCATAGATGTCTTCAACCAAACCAATTCTTTAATTTATCTATTGAATTGATTTTCTTTGTTACTACAACTCTATCCTTTTGACATTAATGTTCATGAAACACATAAAACTATCTATGATGTGTATTTTTCTTATATGGTAGAATAATATCCTATTTGGTGTACCAACTTACTTTACATTCATCTTAGGTGTGTTTTTATGTATATTTTCCTTTTCCTTAAACCCCAATGTGAACTCACCAACTTTATTAATTTTATTTTTCTTTATATTTTATGGAATTCTTTTATAAAAAGTATACAAATCATGTCTTGTATGTGTGAAAAATCACTCATCTTCATAATGACAAAACGTATCATATTTTTTATAAAAAACATTTGAAGGTTCTAGGGAATAGTGGAATTGGTGGGATGATGATAAAAAAATAATTTTTTGTCATATTTAATCAATAATATCCAAATAAATTAAGCTGGGAACCCCAAAACCTAGAGGAAATATATTTTAAAATTAATTTATAATTAATTTAAAACAATAATTACCTAAAACGTGATAATTATTATGATAAAATTGATATCTAAACCTATCATATAATTGTTGTGGTGGAGAATTCAAATGATAATTACTTTAGTTGGATCCACATGAGCTCTATAAATCTCCAAATAAAATTATTGGTATTACGAATATTAATATAGAGAAACCCAGTTCTTTGTGTCATTTTTTGTTGATCACAACAAATAATTTCACTTATTCTCTCTCATTCATAAGAGGGAGGGTGAATAATTTTTTCTAAAGAGCATGAGATAATTTCTAGAGTCTCTTCATTAGGCACAATGACTCTCATCTCTAAAATGATATAAATCTGAATATATACTTAGATTAATATTTGATAATTATGTAATGACCATTTATCAAATTTTATTTCTATGTTATTACAAATGTCTAATAACAATATTATTATTATTATTTCACTTAAAATGAACATATTTAAATATCATTTGTTAAATAAATAAATCAACACTTATTTAAAAAATATTTAATAAAATATATCAATTTCATTGGGCCTTTAAACTCATCCCACTAATCCTCCTCATAATTTAATCCAATCATGAAAAATAAAATATTAATTTAAATAAATTTTATCCATTTGATAAAAATATATATATTATATTTATTAAAATCATGAATAAATATTTATTTTAATAATCATGTAAAAATATAAATATTTCTATCAGTCTATTAAAAAAACTAGTGAATAGATAAGTATTTATTTATTACCTTGTGAATAATAAAAAATTGATAAAATTCAATTCATATATTCTAAACTTGAATATTTGGTGATTGAATTTATGCGATCAATAATACATGAATAATTATTATTCACAAAGTCAATATTAGTATTTATTATTAATATTAAACACACTAGAATTTAATGAGATTTTGGATATACTTAGTGTTTGACCCTCCAAGAATCTTTCTCATTGTCATTAGGTGAACTTACCTAAATTTCAGGACCTACGTCTAGAAACTAGTCAATGAACCCATATAGAAACAAGTTAATGATGTAATGAAAACAACCTTCCTAAAAACTCTACCATATAATATAATACAATTTTCTTGATATCTCATCAATCAGGATATATACTTATTTCATAAACATATGTGATTGATTATATTACTTTAACTTCCCAAAATAAACTAATTGATGAACTACCTTGCCTATAGATTTAACCAGACAATTCCATTTAAATCCATGGTTTAAAGATATCTTATTCCAACAACTCGAAAGATAAAAATCCTTTATTAACTTATTAAAATAATTTCATACCACTTATTACACACCCATGGTATGAAAACTCTCTATGAACATATGTTTTATTCCTCATAAATATAATGTCAATTAAACTAAAAAGGGGAGGTGAATTGTGGTAAAAAAATATAACTATCATTTTTTTTAAAAACTAAAATGTATTTCAACTTGATTGAGATTGAGAATGAACATAGGATCAAAAAAGTAGTGAAATATGAATTTTGGGTGGATTTATTCTCTAATTTCAACCAACTGGTTTACCTTAAATAGATATATAAACATGTATCAGTGGGACACAGGACTGGTCCTTTAGCTTTGATATGTGAGGATGATAGAAATTGTATTGATATTGGGGGAGAGGATTTTTTTATTATCCTATGGGTATTTATAATTTGGATGATTCGGTGAACTAGTAGTAGGGAAATGTTGATAAAGCTAAAGAGTCCATATTTTTTGTGGCCTCAAGGAATGACACTAAGCCTGTTATGTCCTCTTTGAGTCCCTCTTCACAATATAATAGGTCTTATGCATATGTTATGGAAATCCCATTAAATAATAGGATAGGTTTCGTTACACCTAATATATGTTTCTCTAATAAGGATCAAGTGAAGTCCCAATATATTAATGATACCACACTTGACAACCACCCCCCTAGGATGTCATATGTTCAAAATAACCAAAAAATTAGGTCTATCAAGAATATTGTTTCAAAAATAAATAAGATGATATATCAGTCTCTTAAACATATGGTTTTTAACATTTTATCCTTTCATTATGAGGATTTAAGGCTTCCTCAGGTTCCACTAGGATCTCTAACAACCCATCTAGCCATAAAAGTGGTTGGGAGAAAAGATACTTTTCTGTATTATGATCAAAATAGTTTGAGGGTAGTTTCTGGATAAGATTGTTAGGTTCTTGGACCTTATTTATATGCATAGGTGGTCAAACAGTGATGTTTTTTAGGGTCTAAGTAATAGAATAGAATCAAAATTCAAAATCTAGTTGTCAACTCTACTAGAATCGGTAGTTCCACTACTTTTATTAGAAATTCATTCACTCCTCCAATCACAAGGTGTTCGAATGAATTTTTTCTACAGAATATATTTTACAACTTAGGATATTTTCTAAAAGGTGTGTTATATTTAGGGGTGGTAAAGGGTAGTCCTGTAAAGGTAAATATAGTTCTGTGTACCTAAGAGTAAATACATTCTTAGAATAAGGTCGGGTTTTTCAATCCATATTAGACCTCATCAAATTATAAAGAGGATAAGAATCCATTAAAATATTATCAAAATGGAAAGAAGAAAAAATAAAATGTCCATTATTATAGGTGATTATCTGGTTACTCAAGGGAAGAAAACTATGTCTTATAAGGACTGTTCTTTTCTCTAGAAACCAATGACAATAAGATCATTGGGTAAGGGTGTTATCATCAAAAAACCAATCTATAATTATTTTGAGGGTCTTGTGGATGGTATAGATCTCAATTAGGGCATCAGGTTTGAATCTAATTCCATGACTCAATAGATACCTCCCCCATAAGAGGTTTTATTTAAAAACCCATGGGTGGAAGAGAGACTTCTTTAGAAGGAGGGCCCTTTGGAAGGCACTATAGATTTGAATCTATATGGTGGTATTGAGGAGAAGGACAAAAATTTTGTTTAACTTAAGAGTGGAGGCACACATAGAACTATAGAGGAACCAACATCTTCTGAAACTCCTACCATGATCCTACTTATGCACTATAAGTAGAAATTGGTCGAATAGGGTTTTATAATCAGTACATTAAAATAAGTCAAAATCTAGATAAGTCTAGAATTGTGAAATTTAGTACAATGGTACAATTGGTATGTACTAATAACCAAGACCATATTTTTCTATATAGATTTAATGAAAGGAAGATCAGTATGAAGGATTTCATTAAGGGATATGGAATGATGGAGTCGTTATCTAAGGATTTGATACATGAGAAGCCTAAGTGTAATAAATATACTTCTATTTAGAGTCTTCACCATATGAAATATTCTAAAAATTTAAGGTTGTATTAGGAGGGATAAGTGTTTCCTATTTGGTTTGATCTTGTACCTGACTAGTTTACCACTTTAACTTGATTTTTTTTTCATGAAAAAGAATCAAAATTAAATTCTAAGTAGAAGATTCAATTTCTAGTCAAATCAAAGTAAAAAGGTAATAAATTATTAGAAATTAAATCAATGCACAAAATAAAAATAAAATGTATGGAGTTTGAGATAATAATCTAAAAACCCATAAAAATATTATTAATGAAATAATTTCCTAAAAAGTGATGTTTTTTTTTCTTTTCGACCAATGTGGAATGAAGATCATTATACCAAATCCAAGGTATTCAAATTCTAATTATGACATCCCAAACCTGGATGCCACTTAATTGGTTCCCCAAGCCCGGTGGTCCACATGTCCTCAAACATATCTCCCCAAATTCCAAAGGCTTCCAACTAGCAGTGAGGGTCTAGGGTGTGTCTGTGGGGATACTATTCCCTCATTAGAAAAGTTTAGCATGACAATTACATATGAATTGAGGTAAATATCAGAAGCAATACAAGTAAACAGAATCCACAAAGTAAAATAGAGACAATAGTAATAATAACTGAAATAACTAGAATGACATACAAAAAATGATGATGATATGTCATGTATCTAGAAAATTAGAAAACATGGATACAAGACAACATGCATAACATTTTCCACATAAGTATAAAGGAAATAAAAAACTACGCCAAGCATCCCAATCTCCAGCTTGATCACCTGCTATCAAGATTTATCTTAACCAGCAAGAAATCAAGTGTTTTAAGTCATAGGCTTACCTTTGTCAACACTTGTATACATGTAATCTTCCCTGTGTACTAAATGGAGCATGGAGAGGGTGTGAGATAAATCTTAGTGGGCCACCATCAACGGTTTCTATAACATCCAAACCATGTAATTGAAATGTAATAGTGTGAAAGCATTCATATATAAAGTAAAGTAGTTAAATGTAACTAAATACTCAATTACCTGCTTTATCCCTTAGTTTTCTTCTGAATGTAACCATTATATTAATTAATTATTACTAGTTTCTAAATAATTCACATTTCAATAATAGTGAAGGTTCCAAGTTATGACAAGACAACCTGTATTGACATTTAATAATGAAGTTACAAGGTAATAACCAAGGAAATATAGACTTCAATGATTTCAAACTCAATAATAATTATAGCCTAGATAAGGGTAATAGTCTAATCTAAGGAGCATTTTCTAATTAATTCCACAATAATATGCCTATCGAATCCAAAATGATCATCCAAGGTAAATGGTGAAAAGAAGAGACAGGGCCCTATGGGATATAACCATGTCACCTAATTATCAATACTATATCCATGGATGTATCCAAATCATCCTTTAATACTATGTGAGGGATCCTATAGTTTCATATAGAAAATCTGAGAATATACAAGTATTGGGATCTGGGTGGGTTTCAACCTATGAAAGTCGTATCCTTGAATAGGAATGGGGTTCTTGAGTGCTCAAGGTATTCCACGATAAGAATCCAAGGCGTTCTTGAGTTATCCCACCCTTGTTTAATTATGAAGTCACATAATATTTCATTCAGTTAAATCATTTCCTTTCATTAGTGTGATAAGGTCAAGTAGCATGCAACCTTTTAATCAAGTCATAATTAATCAACAATTCCATTTGTTTCAAGCCTTGTCTTTCATTATTGTGACAATTTTAAGTAGAATGAATCCTTTATTAATTATATTTAAGGCATATTTAGTAATTAAGGTTTATTCTGCTACCTTCCATTAATGTGGTAAGGGGTTCTACAGACATGAAAACTATTAATCATTCATATTTAATTCTGTCAAGTCATATACTTAGTTTACTTTCCAATTTCCATTTCACATTTAATTGTCAATTTAAAGCACTTACCTTAGGCGGGTCAAGTGGAAGTGACTTGGTACTTTACATTCACCATTACATGATACAAAAAGAATTTTTGATTTGGAGGCCTACCATTACTGTGGTCAATCTCAAGCACATCTTAACAATGGATCAAAAGTTTCAAAACACTAAAAACTCTACTATGGAAAATCATCCTACATGGGATGTTGGGCATTATGGCATAACCACCAATAACTAATTACATATATATAAAGATCATAACCATATGGTTCTAATGATTATGATCATGGAATATAAATTCAATAAATGGCACCCTATGAAATTGATGGGGCCCACACCATAATTCCAAAATCAACGAACGTTAGGGATGAGTTATAGACCACCCACATTAGGTTTTTAAAATATGTATCCTTAGATATCAGCCTCTAATTTGTCTTAAAATGGAGTAGATCTGAGAAAAAGGTGGGAATTATCACACCTTAATAACTAGGTTGAGAGAAAGAGAGGAGAAGAATGGCTAAAAAGGACTCGAGTACTTACTGTTGTGTATCCAACTAGATGAACGGAAGATCGATCAGATCCTGTATGAAGAAGATATTTCGATTCCTACCTTAGGCCTTAAAATAACTCCAAAAGGGAAGAAAAATAGGTCAATCCCATATAAACTCAGATTAGAAGGAAGGAGGTGGCTTAATTAGATTATGAAAGGAAAATTAGTAAAATTACCCTAAAATTAGCATGTTCGCGGTTTCTCCATGTGGTTTAACAAACCGTGTGCAAACCATGAATATGTACCTAGGAAGAAGGGTCACTCACATGATTAATTTTCATAGACATTTTCCAAGCATGATACATGGTTCTTTCTGATAAAAGACCATCCGCACAGTTAGGAAAATCGTGTGTCAACCGTGCGACATGAAAAGTTTCCCAAAAAAGATGTGTTTTAGGCTCCGAACAAGCCTTGGACACCCCTAATACCATTTATAACTCATTAAGAATCCATATCAAGTCCAAAATAAATAATTTGACTAAAGTATAAAGGATTCATACCTATGTGAAAAACTGGGTTCTTACAATCTTCCCCCCTTAAAATAACTCATCCCTAAGTTCACCTTCCAAGGGTGTAGAAACACTGTCTAAGAACAATTGTGGCCATTGAGAATGTTTTTCGGCCTCCCGATCCCATGTCTCACCCTTCACGCGGCCATGCTTCCATAGCATCATACTATAGGGATAGACCAGCCTCGAAGAACCTTTGTACTCCGGTCAATGATACATACTCGATACTCCTCAAAGGTAACATCAGCATCTAATTAAACTTCCCTATATTTAAAGTTATGAGATGGTTCGGCATGATATTGGAGAAGTTGTGAAACATGGAAGACATTGTGCATGGAATGGTAACTCTGAGGAACTAGAAACTTATAGGCTATCATCCTAACTCTTTCTAAGACCTTAAATGGACCTATGTAATGAGGTTATGACGTCCCTTGCTTCTGTAACCATATATTCCCCAGTCTGGGTGATACACGAAGGAAAGAAATATCCCTGGCCTCAAACACTATAGGTCATCAATGGAAATCGGCATAAGATTTTTGTCTAGGCTGAGTTGTATTCATATGCTTTTTGATCATCTGAACCTACACTAAAGTCTCTCGAATGAGACGATGACCCAGTAGGGCTGCCTCACCTACCTCTATCTAGCATAGAGGTGAATGGAATGAACTACCATATAAGGCCTCAAAATGATCCATTTGAATTTTCTCCTTAAATATATTATTATAGGTGAAATCAATGAGATGGATATTATTTTCCCAAGACCCATCAAAATCGAGGACATATGCTCAAATCATATCCTCTAGAACCTGTATTTTCTGTTCTAATTGTCCATCAGTCTAAGGGTGTAAATTTGTGCTTAGAAGCACCTAAGTTCCCATAGCCTTCTGAAATCCCTGCTATAATGGTGACATGAAACAAGAATCCTGATATGAAATGATTATATGAGGGACCCCATAGATTCTTATGATTTTGTAGACATACAGTTGTCCCAAATCATCAACAGAGAAAGTATACCGAATAGGAATAAACTGGTCTATTTTCTTCATTCTATCAATGAAAACCCATACAACATTACTACCTATAGGTGACCTAGTTAATTATACTAAGAAATTTATAACAATATCTTCCCATTTTTATTCCAGTACTGGAAGAGGCTATAACAAGTCTGCGGGTCTCTGGTTCTCCACCTTCACCGGCTGACTAGTGGAACACCTAGTGATAAAGCCTACAATCTAAAGTTTCATCCCATGCCATATATATTGGTGTTTCATGTCTCGATAAGTATTTGAGATTCCTAGATAAACTACCAACTGAGAGGCATGGGAATCTTTCATCAAATCTTCCCTAATATTTGTAGAAACCCAGACACATCCATGAATTAAAATGATGTCATCTCGGTCTACATACCGATCCAGAGGTGGGTTATCTCCTTATATACTCTCACGAAGTATGAAACCTTCATGATCTGAAAATTTAATACTCTTCACTTTATCAAGAATGGAAGAGGTAACTGCCAAATATGAGAGATAATACTTCTCATTACTATCATGAAACTATAGGTGTATCTCATAGAAGAGGGTCATTAACTTCCATTCGTCACTGGCTTCCTATACTGCTTATGCATGAGTTTTCTAACTCAGGGAATCTGCAACCACATTTCCCTTCCCAATAATATAGGCAAACTCAAAATTAAAAGATTTTAGATATTAAATCCATATCCATTGTCTTAGGTTCATGTCATGCTGAGTAAATATATATTTGAGGCTCTTCTGGTCCATGTACACCACAAAGCACTCACCTAATAGATAGTATCTCTAGTAACGTAAGTTGTGGAAAACTGCTGCTAGCACAAGGTTGTGCATTGGGTAATTTCTCTCATGAGGCCTCAACTAGCGAGATCCATATTCAATGACTCTATCCCTACATTATTATTTCTCCTAGGTTGATTCCTAAAGAATCAAAGAAGATGGTATGTCCTATACTGAGCTCGAGAAGAATTAGAATAGGTACTGAGACAAGCCTCCATTTCATCTCCTAAAAGTATTTATCACATGCTTCTAACCAAAGGAACTTGACATCCTTCCTTGTAATGTTAGTAAGACATGAATAAAGATGTAATAGGTCTTGTATTAAATGATTATAATATCCATCCATCCCCAATAAAATCAGTATATTAAACATGTTTTTGGGATTCTACCAGGAAACTGCAACACTAACCTTTTATGGGTCAACAGATATTCCAAGTTCTAAGATAAAATGACCTAAGAAGTGAACTTTTTCAATCCAGAACTGTCACTTATCAATATTTTCATAAATAAAATGATCTCTTAGTGTACTCATAATGATCTCAATATGACTGGCACGGTCACTAAAAGTGTGATAATACACCAAGATTTCATCCACAAACACCATAAAAATGAATCCAAATAGAAGTGGAACAACCTATTCATAAGATACATGAATATGGAAGGCATGTTCGTAAGACCGAGGGACATAACTGGGTTCTTATACAGACCATACCTGCTATGAAAATTTGTACAAGGTATGTTTGATGTCTTGAATCGCACCTGATGATAACCTAGTCTTAGGTTGATCTTAGAGAAGACCCTGGATCATCAGATCTGGTCAAACAGATCATATATTTGAGGAAGTGGATACTAATTCATGACCATAAGCTCATTCAACTTTCTATAATCCGCACATAGATGTAATTTTCCATCCTCCTTCTTGGAAAAAATAATGGTTGAACCCCAAGAGGATGTATTGGGCTATATAAAACCTTTGGAATATAAATCCTATAACTACTTCTTGATATCTTGAAGCTATGTAGTTTTTATCCTATACATAGCAATAGACACTGGAGATACTCCTTGAACAAGCTCAATTGTAAACTCTACCTCTCTCTCATGAGGTAAGCTAGAAAAATCATTAGGAAAGATGTCCCTGAAACCATACACTACTGGAGTAAAATCATCTTGATGTAAACCCTGATCCTCTATGAAGATATTTTCAATCTGGTCGATCACTCCATCTAGCCTAGGATGCTCTGGTCTAGTTTTACCATCCTAGACATCTCACTCACCCTTATGTAGATAATTGTTTCCCTCTAGTGATTTAAACGATACCTGGTGGTGATAACGGTCTAAAAATAATAATATTGAACCAACCAATCCATCCCAAGACTGACATTAAATCTTTTCATCTTGAGAACAAATAGGTTCCATAAGAAATTTTAACTACCTACCTCAAGGGGATAGTCCTTACACTAGTGTATTCCCAATTTTCGTACCCCTAACTGTGTATCTAAGTTCATTACACCAGAGTAATATCGTATCATCAGTCTAAGACATTCCACGATAGATACATAGATAAAAGAGTTCTAAGAACTTATATCAAATAAATCAGATACTATAGTAGATATCACAAGAATAGTACCTTATATTGTAGATGTTTCTATATCCTGATCCTCAGGTATCATCTGTAGTTCATGTAATTGACCTGATCTATGTCCATGTGTAATAAATAGACTACCATGATCATAACGGCTCTGTTAGTGCTGCTGGTGATCAGGGGTCTGGCTTCCACATCCATTACCTACTCCTCGACCAGTCTTGTTGGTGCTATTCCAACTCCCCGCATGACGTGGTGCAAAAGAACCCGCTCTTTAAGGTGGAGCTGGTGTGGATCCTTTTCCAATTGAAGCAATGGAAAGGTCCTACATAACCTCTCAATATTCCCCATATATCCACTAGACCATCACTTAGTTGGGTGTCTATCATAATGAGGCTTCAGGATCCCCTATCGTCCACATTGATGCCATACTTTAGAGCTATCGAAATGGGCACTTTGTTTGTCACTTCCCTGATGAGAAACCTCGAGATAACGCTTCCTGCCACCAAGAGAATTACCGGCCTGGCGTGGAACTGGTCCTCTATACCCAGCACTATTGTCATCCCTTAGGTTACACTTAGTGATGAGATCCTGATTGACTATTATAGAAAAGGTAGGCATGAAAAATATATTCACCTACATATGGATGGCATACTGGATCCCATCCTTGAAACATCTAGCACGTGAAATCTCATCACTAACTAGAAGCAATTCAAAGTGATGCAACTCCATAAAATGTGTTGAATACTCCATGACTGACATAGAACCATGCTCGATATGTATAAAATCTCTGGTTTTGTTAGATCTCAGCATCTAAAGAAAGAACGAATCATAGAAGGAAGTTTAGAAATTATCCCATAACATGCCATGATGAAGACCTTCCTTGGTAATCATATCCACCAGCACTTAATTGAATCCCAAAGAATATATTTGGAAAGATTTAACCTCCTCTATAGAGTCATATATAGATGCTAAAATATATATATGGTGTCCTCTAGCCAAGACTCATCAGCCTACAGACTCCATCCCTTGAGAAAGTAGTAGAATGCTGCTGCTGGAACTCACAATTCAAACCATCCATCATAGATGAAATCCATGGAGTACCATGCATAGACTGCATCAGATGTAGAAAAATATTATGAAATTTGGCATCAAAGAATATATCAAGTATAGAAAGTGGTGCCTTGAGTGTTACTCTTGGAGGTAAGAGCGGTGGATCAGGGCCCACCATGTCTTGAGCGTGGTCGTCGCCACCCTCCTGGCATATGATACAAGAATGTCGTGGTGAAATTTCTCTAAAAATTACAAGAACATGCCCTTGAACAAGCTTAAGCATAAATATATAACTACTAGTGTAATCTTAACATGGGTAAAATCACTACCTAAGGCACACTACCCCAACTACCCACTTAGATGGCCAGGTATCGGTAAGTTCTAAAGTATAAGTTTCATTTTTTTACATTTAATTACCAGGTTTACTCTTTTACCTTACATAAACATGACAAGGTGAAATAAGGATGTGAAACCATTTCATATTATAAGTCGTGTTTCACTTTATAATGGATAGCCATTCCCATTGAGTTATTTCCCATACACCTCATCAATGAAAAAGACGCCCATTTATTTATAGCATAATGGCTCGACTCGGTAAATTACACATCCCAACCCATGAGGGATTATACATCTCATGAATTGATATAGGCATTCACTTAATCACAACCAATAATAATACAAGCATAATCTAACTATCATAGCATCACTCAACAATCACAAGAACCTCAAGTAATGAAAGTACTAAAATTCACCTATATAGAATGGAAATATACATGACATGTTAATTCTTAGTGTCTAATATGATTCAGGTAAAAATGCTCCTTCTCCTCATGTAATCAAGATAATGATAAAATATAATCTTAATCAAAATAATATTCAACAACATCAATCAACATGTGAATCACCCAATGGTGAAATAATGTCAAATGTAATAAAAAAATAGAATAATAATTATATTTTGGGTAACTTGGCTTTTACCCCAAACCTAGGTTCGTGACACCCAAGAATGGATTATGACCAAGTTAATAAGAATTAATAATCTCCAATATATTGTCTCCATATATTAAATCAAGAAAGTAACCTACCTTTGATACCACTTTGTGACGTCCCAGACCTGGATTCCACTTAATTGGTTCCCCAAGCCCGATAGGCCAGATGGCCTTAAGCGCATCTCCCCAAATTTTTGAGGCTACCAACTAGTATTGAGGAACTTTTGTGCATCAGTGGGGAGACTATTACTTCATTAGAAAAGTGTAGAGCAGTGGTTACATCTCAACTGAGGTAAATGGCAGAAGCAATACAAGTAAAAATAAAGCACAATGGAAAATAGATACAACAACAATAATAAATGAAATAACTAGAATAACATACAACAACTGATGATGATATGTCATGTATCTAGATAAATGGAAAAATGGATACAAGAAATTAGGCATAACATGTTCCACAAAAGTATAAATGAAATTAAAAACTATCCCAAGCATCCCAATCTCCAGCTTGGTCATCTGTTATCAAGATCCATCCAAAATAGAAAGTGATCAAGTGTTCAAAGTCATATGCTTCCCTATGTCAACACCTATATACATGTAATCTTCCCCTGGTACCAAATTTCTCCTAGATAGGGTGTGAGATAAATATTAGTGAGCCACCACTAATGATGTCTATAACATCCAACCCGTGTAATAGAAATGTAACAGTGTGCATGCATGCATATATAAAGTAAAGTATTATAATGTAACTAAATACCCAAGTACCTACTTCAGCCCTTAGATGGCATCTGAATGTAACCAGTACATTAATTTATTATTAAGATTTTATAAATAAGTCACATGTTAATAATAGTGAAGGTTCCAATTTATGACAAGTAAACCTGCAATGACAATTAATAATGAAGTTCCAAGGTAATAACCAACGCAATGTAGACCTCAAGGGTCACCAACTCGGTAATAACTATATACTAGATAAGGTTAAGAGTGCAATACAAGGATCATAGTCTAATTAATTCCATAATAATATGCCTACCTAATCTAAAGTGATCATCTAAGGTAAAATGGGGCTAAGCAGAGATAGGGCCCTATGGGTTGTAACCATGGAACCTACTAATCAATGTTGGATCCAACGAGTCTATTCAAGGAATCTTTTAATACTATGTGAGGGATCCTACAGTGTCATATCGGGCATCCATGAATAGACCAGGATTGGGATCTAGGTGGGTCTCAACCAATTCAAGTCGTATCCTTGAATCAGAATGTGGTTCCCGAGTGCTCAAGGCATTCCCCGATAAGAATACAAGGTGAGATTGAGTCAGGATTCTCCTATTTAATTATGAATTCATGTAATATTTCATTTGTTTCAATCCTTTACTTTCATTAGAATGATAATTTCAATTATCAGGCAACCTTTTAATCAAGTCATAATTAATCAATAAGTCCATTTGGTTCAAGCCTAACATTTCATTAGTGTGACAAGTACAAGTAGGATTCAACCTTTATTAATTAAATTTAAGGAATATTCGATAATTATGGTTCATTATTATACCTTACATTAATGTGGTAAGAATTGATATGGACATGCAACCTATTAATCATTCACATTTAGTCTAGTCAAGTCATATACTTAGTGTACATGTCAATTTCCATTTCATATTTAATTATCAATTTCAATCACTTACCTTAGGTGGGTCAAGTGGATGTGACATGGTAATTTTCATTCATCATTATATAATACAATAATAATTTATGATAAGGAGGCCTACCATTAGTGTGTTCAAGCTCGATCACATCCGAACAATGGCTCAAAAGTGTCAAAACACTAAAAACTCAACTATGGAAAATCATCATGCATGGGATGTTGCGAATTATGGCGTAAACACCAAAAATTAATCACATATATAGAAATACAATAACCATAATGTTCTAATGATTATAATCATGGAATATAAATTCAATAATTTGAACCCGATGAAATCGGAGGGCCCTACACAACAATTCCAAAATCAAAAAACTTGAGGGATGAGTTATAGACCACCCACCTTAGATTTGTACAATCTTTATCCTCTGATACAAGCCTCTAGTTTGGATTATAATGGAGTAGATCTGAGAAAAAGGGGGAAATGATCACACCTCGATAACTAGGTTGAGATCAATAAAGGAGAATAATGAGTAAAATGACTCAAGTACATACTGTTGCGCATCCAATGTGATGAACGAAAGATCGATCGGATCCCAAATAGAAAAAATCTTTCAATCCCTACCTTGGGACTTCAAATAACTCCAAAAGGGAATAAAAATAGGTCAATCCTACATAAACTCAGATTATGAGGAAGGAGGAGGCTTAATTAGATCATTAAGGGAAAATGGTAAAATCACAATAAAATTAGCATGTGGATGGTTTGTCTGCATGATTTGAAAAACCATGTAAAAACCATGAACGAGTACCTAGGTAGAAGTAGAACTGGAATTTTTAGGTCGCATGGATGTGTTCCAACAGTGAAATATGGTTCCACTTGAGAAAAGACCATATCCATGGTTTGGAAAACCATGTGCCAACCGTGCGACATGGCCAGTTTTCCAAAAAAAGATATGTTTTGTGATCCAAACAAACCCTGGGCACTCTGAAGACCATTACTAAATCATTAAGAATCCACATCAACTCCAAAATAAAAAATTAGACTGAAATTTAAATGATCCATACATGAGTGAAAACTCGGGTTCTAACACCAATCATTGGAACTACTTTGAATGTAGACATATCAAAAGGTATCAAGTTTGAAACCTAAAACTTTTTCAACTATAGACATGTTAAAATGCATCAACTTCCAGACCTAAAAATCATTTGAATAAATATCTATATTAGATAGCTCAACCTTGATCTCCTCTTTGATATATCTATAGTTGGTTGAAATTATAATCCCATAGACTTCATCAAATAAACTATTCAAAAGATTCAACTTCTTATACTTAGAAACTCAACAAATAGTATGATCAGAATCATCATAGGTTCCTAGTCCCAGAACCTCCTTGATCCCAAAGGATATGAAGATACTTTATTATAAAGTAAAACAAATATATTTATAATTAAACCTCATAAAAACAAAGATCTTGTAAAATACTCTAAAAAGAAACAATGATCATAAGTTCTCAATAGTAATCAGATCATTTCATGCTTAAAAATGATAAAAAGTGTTCTTAGTGTTTTTATGACATCTCATTCCATCAATCACATCCTTGATCCAATTTATAGTCACTTCCATAAAAAAAATCATTGGGTTCATCGAGTTTGGTTGTAATAGCATCGGAATAAGATTACATTATTCCTATGGATATAGTAGTGATGTATAGTATTTTATTATAGAACTCTATATTACATTGAATTTAACTTATATTTTCTATATAAATTAAGTGTTTTACTTTGTTTCTACAAAAAATAATTCAATGAAAATTGAAAATAAAAAAACCTAAAACACAAATAAAAATCTTCAAGTTAATTCGGACTCAAATTAAGTAAATTTGGATTTTAAAAACAAAGGAATTAAACATGGTATTTGAACTTATAATTTTATCAGGGTTTTCTTCCATGCATCAAAGTACATCATTCGTGATATATATTAATAATAATCTCAACTCTAATGACCAATACACGCACATAGATATAAAAATATCCAATGATACATATAACCTATGGAATTAATATTAGTGTGTATGTCCTCATAATATCACTTTTTTGAGATTAATAAGTGTCGACTTCAGAAGAAGAAGTATCAATATCTTATTAGAATTCAACATCTGATAGTATAACATCATCTATATCCCATCATATAATTGTTATCTGGATCCCTAGAAATATATTTAATAATAATTTAATAAAACTTCTAGATTCTCATTATAGTTAGGAATTTTTATAACCCCATTGTAGAAAAACAATATAATAAAATTATCACATCAATTTTATATAGAAAAACACTCAACATATAGTAAGATATTTTTTAACACAATGTTAATCAAAAGAACAAATTCAGTTGGTTCTAGGGAACCAACTCCAAAAAAACTCCCACATACACTATATTAAATAGCTAAAAAAATTTAATCTACTAGCTCTCATACGATTTTCATGCTTTTGTTAAGATAAGGTTTTAGTGATTGGGTCTTCCATGTTCTCTTTTTTGACTACTCTACTTACTTTTTCTTTATCCCTTTAATAAAAATCCCTTAATAGGTGATACTTCTGGAGTATATGTTTCATACATTGATGTGACTTTGGATCCTTTTCTAGAACCACTATTGTAGTATTGTCACTATAAAAAGTGATAAAATCATTACTACTATTTAAAACACTAATATCAAGGAAAATTTTCCATACCCACATAAATTATATTGTATTAGAAGCTGAAAAATATTTTGACTATGCTATAAAATCAGTAACCATTGGCTACTTAGAACTATTCAATTCCATAACACCCCTATTAAGAAAGAACACATATCCTGACTATGATTTCGAATCATTATGATATGTTTAGAAAGTATAATTTGTTTACTCCCTCACAATTAGTTGTGTATATCCATTATAAACTAGAAACATATCCTTTTTATGCCTCATGTTCTTTAGGATACTATTTATAGATAACCAATGTGGCTCTCCTAGGTCGGATTGATATCTATATACCATGATCAAGGTGTAGGAAACATCAATCCTAGTATATAACATGGAATGCATGATAGATCAAATCATAGAGTTGTAAGTGATTATACTCACTCCCTCTCTCTCCTATTATATGTAGGATGCATTTTCTTATAGAGATGTATACCATGAGAAATTGGAAACAATCTGCTCTTGAATTTCTCAAAATTAAATCTCTTTAATACCTTTTCAATGTATATACCTTGACTTAGTCTCAGTATCCTCTTAGATATATCTATATGTATCTTTATCCCTATAATATATATAGTTTCACACAGGTCTTTTAGGGTAAATAATTTGTTTAAAAATGTCTTAACTAACTATAAGACTAGTATCTCATTTTCCATTAGTAATATATTATCAAAAAATACTACTCAGAAAACAATTGCAATACGACAAAACATTTTTTAGATATAAGGATCACATTCATTCTTTATGTAAAAAAATTATATTATGGATTCATCAAAATGAATGTTCCCTAATCTTAATGCTTCTATCAATCTTTAAATGGATCTCTATAACTTTCACACTTTATTCATGTAATTTGGAGTCACAAACCCTTCTATTTTTATCATATAAACATCTTCCATAAGGTTTACATTAAAAAAATGCAACCTTGATATTAATTTTACATATCACATAATCATGGAAAAATTATATGGTAAGTATAATTATACAATATTTTAGTATAGTCACTGGTAAAAAGGTTTAATTATAGTATATTCCTTGACATTTCTTAATCCCTTTAGAAACTATTCATGCCTTACAAGTATTAATTTAACATCCATATCTAGTTTCTCCTTGAATTTTCATTTACACCCAATAGGTTTTACTTCAAATAGGGGATCTACCAAAACCTAGACATGGTTCTAGTATAAGGAATTAATTTTATAATTCATTTCTTCTTTACACTTTGAAACTTTTCAGTTATTTATTTCTTCCCTATATGATAGAGGATCATTATATTCAAATAATAATCTTCCACCTTCCTCAATTACTATAAAAATGTATCTATTTTTTTCTCTAACCTCTCTGATGCTCATTCATGGTACTTGTGTCTTTATAGAAACATTTTCCATTAGGCATTTTAGAATTTTTTTCATGTTCTAAATCTTGTGTATCTTGATTCTTAACTTCATAAAATTATATCTTTCTCACACTATATCATTTGAATATATTTTACCTTTAAAGTAACATGGATTTTCATTCCCTAATTACATATCTATGTAAGGGATCATTTAGATAAGAACCACATTTTTTTTAATATATCCTAAAAAGATATTCTTAATGCCTTGAGATGCATGTTTTTTTCTTAAATTAGCCATAAAAAATTATTTACATCCCCACACATGTACAGGAAATAAAATATATATTTTTTCTATTAAATAACATGTTATATAATAAATTAAAAATGTGATAAAAATAAATCAACAATAATTAAGATATTAACAACCATTGTAGTAGTAGTATAAAAAATATTACCCATAAAATAGTAGTATGGAATTCTAGATACAAATCCCAAAAATAAATAAGGATCCATGGTATGGGGAAATCTAGTAAAAAAATGCAAAAATAGATATCCCACATGAACTCCATCTAGCAACATCCATATCCACCTACTCCACCTACTCAACCGTCTACCATAGGGACCTTTCCCAAGATCCCTAATCATGAAATCTAAAAACTCACCAAGAGGATCGAGTAGGGTGTGAGTATAAGAATCAATAAGACACCACCAATGATTCATAACATCAGTTCATAAAATATAAAAATTTATTCCATGAATCTAAACAAGGTATAGATATAAGAAACAATATAAATATATATATCACACAAAAAAATATTTCGGGTCATCAGAGACCAAATCTACCTACTTTTACATTATGTTAGAAAGAAACATCAGGAATATTCCAGATTCATCCATCCTAATGGGATAACCCCAAGAATGCTACACATCTCGCTGGCTGGGATAAACTAAGTATATTCCAACCCATGTTTTGAACATCCCTTTCAAATGGATAGCCTCAAGCATGTGACACATCCCACTGACTGGGATAGCCTAAGTACAGTCCAACCAAGGTTTGGAACATACCTATAAGAGGATATCCCAAAGAGACCCAACCTTCATTAGCATCTATAGAAGACATCAGAATATCACATAAAATATAAGATACATATGAGATATAAATCATCACATCAAAATAAAAAGTATCATAGTCCTCACAATCCATATGAAAGAAACACAAGCATAGGACAAAGGCTATACATGTAATGACCTGAAATTTTGAATAAATTTTGTTTCCTAACTTTGTGAGTTATTTTATTTTATACTCAACAAAACTATTTCATTTAATAAAATGAGTATAGTAAAAATAATATCGGTGGAAACTAAATGTTGTGATTATTTTCTATAAATACAAGTGATCTTCATTAATTAATATAGAAAGAAGATTTAATGGACCCATCCAGTAGTCTCGGGCTGATCGAAGCCCATATGATGAAACTCGGGAATGAGGTAGCACCTTTGGGATTTTCTCTAGACCAAACCCAAGCTTAACTTCAGCGTGTGAAGCTAGAACGAAATTTCCTTCGCGAGAAGTTCAAGATGATAGAAATCACTACTCAGGCAATGTTGGCCGAGCCGCCCCAAGATTCTATCACCCTAGAACACCTTACTCTTAGGTCCTATGTTGGTGTTATAAGGGGTTATGTAACGAGACCATAACTACCTTATGTAATCCTTTGATTTAAATAAAAATTGTGATTTCTTCTTATGATGAAATTTCTGAATTTTCAAATGTTCGGATAAATATAGTATGCATATTATTGATGAATTTTAGAAAAAATATATTTTAAAAATATTTATGTAAACCTTAAATAATTAAAAATATGTAATGATTTTCAAAAAATGGTCTTCTACAGTTGTGTTCAGTATGAAATTTAGAGTCTGATAAGATCAACTTAATTTTTGATTAATAGTAAATTATGAATAGTGATTTTACACTTAGTATTAGTAATGTGACCAAATGGATTAGTAATATCACTTAAAGAAAGTATTAATATAATTTAGGCACCTTGATTAAGTAATGTGATTCATTAAAATAGGTAAATAATTGTTTCGGAAATTATTGGTTAAGTATTAGTTTTTTCGGGTGAATAGTGTTTTTTATTGAAAAATTGAATTAAAAATATTTAGAAAATTATTTTCATAAAATGGTGTTTATTTTTGAAATCAGAGAATCTATATTTGGTTAAGGTGAAATTTTTGTTTTTTTTTGAGAAAGTTGAATTTTCAGTGAATAGTGAAAATACAGTTTTTTGAGTTTCGGGAGTTTAATGACATCATTAAGGATTTATTAATTATTAAATAATTATGGTCAAATTATTTATAGTAAGATAAGGTATGAGGTTTCACAAGTGTCCAATACCATGGGAAATACCATGGGAAAGTCCGTGGTTTTTCCAATACAACCGATGAGGTGTCCCATGGAAATTAATGCTTTGTCCCCTCACGTCTCCTATAAATACCAAGTCTTTCCCTCATTCATTTCATTTTCAAATCCTCCCCAACGATGTTATGGTCTCTTTACCTCCCAAGGAGTCCTCCCAAGGTTCCCTCAAGCCTCCCAAGGTCCCGACCTTTAATCTTTTGAAGTTACTCTTCAAGGTAAGGGATCTTACCTCTCCCTTTCTTTTCAAGTACCCTATTTTATGTCATTTATTTTATGCTCCATGTTATTATGTTTTAGGATGTTATTTTATATTCATATTACTGTAATTTTAATGTTCATATGATTATATATCCCCTCTTACTCTCATCATTTCATTTTATGAATGTTTAAGTGGCGTCGTTAGGGTGCCGAATTTTTGTAAGGAATTCTTCCACCCTTCTCATTTTTCAAGTTCTATTTATATGTCATTTTTTTCAAGTTCCTTTTCTCAAGTTGGGGTATGATATTATATATCTATCATAATTTCCTTTTTATGTTCATATTATTAGAGACCCTATTTTATCTCATCAATTCATTTATTTAAGTTTTAAGTAACGTAGTTAGGCCGCCGAATTTTCATAAGAGAAATCTTATTTTTTTTCTTCCTTTCAAGTTATTAATTTCATATGGTATATATTTCAAATTTAATTAAACTGTTCTTAAATCCATTATATTATGTCCTCATAATGTTTTATGGATCATTTATGAGTGTGTGACTTATGTCCCCTCTCTTTTCAATGTTTTCTAAAACCCTGTAACCTAGTCGTTATGCTGTAGAATTTTCGTCTCAAAATGTCTTTATCTTTTTTCTCAAATTCTTTTATTTTATTAATTGAATACTAAAATATCTTTCTTATATAGGTATATTCAAATATATATCAAAATTTTCTATTTTAATTCTCGGATTTACATACATGAAACCTTCTTTCCTTTTCCGGGGGTTTAAAGTGACATAAAGATCGTGTCTTTAAAGCAGTTTTTAAAACGTTGTGATTATGAAATGAAACCCATTTATTTTATGCTATATGGATTATTTATGAAATTTTTGATGATTATATATGTGTCTCACATGATAATAAATACAAATTAAGGGTGTTCCCGAATATCTCTCCAATGCATTGGGTAAAGACTTAATCACAAGATATGACCATTTTAACGATACCTTGGTGAATAACCTTGGTAAATTTTTTTAATGGCACCTTGGGGATGGAACTTGGTGATACATAAATGATTGCCTAAGTTAAATGTTGTATCCACATCTTCAAGTTATAAAAAATGTTATTTTTATTATGATATGCCTCATGATCTATTTTTCATGCCTTAAAGTTATTTATCATGACTTTATTGATGTGTCTCAAGTTTGCATGTAAAATATTTCTCTTGTTTCCCTTACTAGGCATTCTTCTCACCCTTTCCCTTTGATGTATTCTCCCAGGTTATAAGATGTTGTAATAAACTTAGTATGAACAATGAAAGAAGCCTTAAAAGTGGTTTAGAAGAATTTTTTATCTTGTTCTCATGTTTTATGTTCCTGATTTCCAAGACACTAGACTTTAAAGATCCTCTGTTTGTAAAATGTAATGAAATGTTATATAATAAAAAGGTGGGATTCTATAGTTGGTATCAAAGGATAGTTTAGTTATTTATGGAAATTAGGATATGAAAACTTTATGAATAACCCTATAGAAAAGTTTAAATATAGGAAATCTTCCTGGTATTTTGGTGAGTATTGAGTAAGTGGTTTATCAAGAAATTACATCCCTCTTTAGATACGAGCAGGTAGAGGTGGTGCTGGCACAAATGTATATAGGTGTAAAACCCAAAAACACCGCTTTGAGCTAGACTGAAATGGGAACTGGTACACGACAATGGGCATTGCTGCACTCTTGGTTACGACACTCCCGGGGGATATGTTTGGTTAATCGCAAGCTTTTTATGAATCCTTATGAAGGAATTATAGAAAAATGTAATTTGTCTAAGAATGAAGTTTTAAGACATAAAATCATTTTTAGTTAAAAGATTCATAAATGAAATAATTTTCTCAAGAAGGATTTATTCTTTTAGAAAATTTCCCCATCATTTAGGAATACGTTGACGTATTTCCTGAGGAGTTACCCGGACCTTCCCCAGAAAGAGAGGTAGAGTTATCCATTAAACTCATACCTAGATCTCATCTGATGTCAAATACCCGTTATAAGATGGGAAATGTAGATATATAGGAATTAAAGAAACAAATCTGAGATCTTTTGGAGAATGGATTTATTTGGCCAAGTGTGTCTCCTTTGGGAGCACCGGTTCTCTTTGTGAAGAAGAATAATGGATCGATATAGCTATACATTGATTATAGAGAACTGAATGGGATCACAGTGAATAACAAATACTCTCTTACAAGAATTGATGACTTATTTAACAAAATTCATGGAACTCAATTCTTCTCTAAGATTGATCTTCGTTCTGGTTATCAACAATTGAGGGTGAAGAATGATGATATTCCAAAATCTGCCTTTCGATCAAGATATGGGCATTATGAGTTTGTTGTTATGCCCTTCGGACTAATGCACCTTCTATTTTTATGGATCAAGAATAAGTTGATCTTGGAAACTTATATCAAATGTATATCCTTTGTATAGGAAAATTATTTGGTGATTAAATAATAAAGTTTATTTTGGATGATGTTTTCTCTTTTGGAGTATTATATGCCTAAGATACTACAGGATTTAAATTGAGGAGGAATGGTTGAATTTTTCTTTTTTAAGAATTTAAATATTTATTGTGGACATATGGTGATTTGGGTTATTTATGGAAAATGATGAACCTAGCATAGAGAATATATGAATAGGTTAATTACACTTTAGTATGAGACTTTAATAGTAGTAGATGTTATTTGGAGATAAATGTTAAGATTTTTTTGGGGAAGACTATGTGATTAAATCCTTCTGATTTTTGGGTTCCAATCTTAGTTTATATTATTCTGAATAATTTTAAGGATGGTTGTGTATTGAATGGTCTTTCTGGAACTTTGGGTACTTTTGTTGAATTTTGGAGATTAATAGTCATATTTCTTTTTATAAAGGATTATCCTTTTTGGAGATTATATGATCTCATAATAACCTTTTTAGTTTTAGTTGATGACTAAAGACAAGGGAAAAATATAGTTATTCTTTTATGGATTATGTGATTCTCTAGAAGATGATTCTTGTGCTTTTGATGAGACCAAGTCTTTTTGAATGCTTATTGTTTGGAGAAAAGATTAGTCTTGGTGGAAAATTATTAAGGGATGAGACTCTACTTGAAGGTAAATATATTTCCTTATGTTTTTATTCGATGTAGTAAATGAATTCCTCAAAATTATGAAAAGGAATGTAAAAAAAGTTGTTGGTTTACATTTCCAACTGGGTAATCAAAGACCATTTAACACATATTAAGTTTGTGATCTTCGTGTGGTTAATTATATCCTAATCATGTTTTCTATCACTCTCCATTAGAACTTGACCATTTGTTTTCTCTTCCATATCCATGTTTTCCTACATGGAATCCTAGTATGGGTTAACATGGGCGACCTTTGTACATCCCTTTCTTTCTTTTAAAGTAATAGTTTTACTGACTCTTTTCCGATGTGGGACATTCAATGAAATTTCTAAACCCAATTTTAAAATTGCGAGGATGCAATTTCTTAAGAGGGGAAGATTTTAAAAACCCAAAATGTTGAATAAATTTTGTTTCCTAACTTTGTGTGTTATTTTATTTTATGCTCAACAAAACTATTTCATTTAATAAAGTGAGTATAATTAAAATAAGACCATTGGAAACTAAATGTTGCGATTATTTTCTATAAATACAAGTGATCTTGATTAATTAATATAAAAAGAAGATTTGATGGCCCCATCCATTAATCTCGGGCTGATCGAATCCCATCTGATAGAACTCAGGAAGGAGGTAGCACCTTTGGGATTTTCTCTAGACCAAACCCAAGCCGAACTTAATCTTGTGAAGCTGGAATATAATCGCCTTCGCGAAAAGTTCAAGCTGATAGAAATCACTACTCAGGAAATGTTGGCCGATCCGCCCCAAGATTCTATCACCCTATCACACCTTACTCTTAGGTCTTATGCTGGTGTTATAAGGGGTTATGTAACGAGACCATAATTGCCTTGTATAATCCTTTTATTTAAATAAAAATTGTGATTTCTTCTTATGATGAAGTTTTTGAATTTTCAAATGTCCGGATAAATATAGTATGCATATTATTGATGAATTTTAGAAAAAGGATATTTTAAAAATATTTATGTAAACCTTAAATAATTAAAAATGTGTAATGATTTTCAAAATATGGTCTTCTACAGTTGTGTTTAGTATGAAATTTAGAGTCTAATAAGATCAACTTAATTTTTGATGAATAGTAAATTATGAATAGTGATTTTATGCTTAGTATTAGTAATGTGACAAAATGTATTAGTAATATAACTTAAAAAAAGTATTAATATAATTTATCCACCTTGATTAAGTAATGTGATTCAATAAAATGGGCAAATAACTGTTTTGGAAATTATTGGTTAAGTATTAGTTTTTTCGGGTGAATAGTATTTTTTTATTTAAAAATTAAATTAAAATTATTTATAAAATTATTTTCATAAAATGGAGTTTATTTTTGAAATCAGAACATCAATATTTGGTTAAGGTGAAATTTTGGTTTTTTTTTTAGAAAGTTGAATTTTCAGTGAATAGTGAAAATACAGTTTTTGAGTTTCGAGTGTTTAATGACATAATTAAGGATGTATTATTTATTAAATAATTATGGTAGACTTATGAATAGTAAGATAAGGTATTAGGTGTCCCAATTGGCCAATACCATGGGCAAATACCATGGGAAAGTCCATTTTTTTTCTAATACCACCGATGAGGTGTCCCTTGGAAATTAATGCTTTGTCCCTTAACTTATCCTATAAATACCAAGACTTTACCTCATTCATTTCATTTCCAAATCTTCCCCAACAAAGTTATGGTTTCTCTACCTCCCATGTAGTCCTCCCAAGGTTCCCTCAATCCTACCAAGGTCTTGACCTTCAAGCTTTTGAAGTTACTCTTCAAGGTAAGGGATCTTACCTCTCCCTTTCATTTCAAGTACCCTATTTTATGTCATTTCTTTTATGATCCATGTTCTTATGTTTGAGGATGTTATTTTATATTCAACTTACTATAATTTTCATTTTCATATGATGATATATCTTCTCTTACTCTCATCATTTCATTTTATTAATGTTTAAGTGGCGCCATTAGGCTGCCGGATTTTTGTAAGGAATTCTTCCACCCTTCACATTTTTCAAGTTCTATTTTTATGTCATTTCTTTCAATTTACTTTTATTAAGTTGGGGTATGATATTATATATCTATCATACTATCCTTTTTATTTTCATATGATGAGATACCCTATTTTATCTCATCAATTAATTTTTTGAAGTTTTAAGTAACGTCGTTAGGCTACCGAATTTTCATAAGAGAAATATTATTTTTGTCTTCCTTTCAAGTTCTTCATTTCATATGGTATATCTTTCAAATTTCATTACCATGTTCTTAAATACTTTATATTATGTCCCCATTCTGTTTTATGGATCATTTATGAGTGTGTGACCCTTGTACCCTCTCTTTTCAATGTTTTCTAAAACCCTATAACATAGCAGTTTTGCTGCAGAATTTTCGTCTCAAAATGTCTTTCTCTTTTTTCTCAAATTATTTTATTTTATTAATTGAATACTCAAAGATAATTATTCTATAGGGGTATTCACATATATATCAAAATTTTATATTTTAATTTTGGGATTTACATACATGAAACCCACTTTCCTTTTCCGTGGGTTTAAAGTGACATAAAGATCATGTCTTTAAAGCAGTTTTTAAAACATTATGATTATGAAATGAAACCCATTTATTTTATTCTATATGGGTTATTTATGAAATTTTTGATGATGATATATGTGGATCACATGATAATAAAGACAAATTAATGGTGCGCCCTAATATATCTCCAATTATTTGAGTAAAGACTTAATCTCTAGAGATGACCATTTTAATGATACCTTGGTGAATAACCTTGGTAATTTTTTTTAATGACACCTTGGGGATGGACCTTGGTGATACAGAAATGATTGTATAAGTTAAATTTTGTAGACACATATTCATGTTATGAAACACGTTATTTTTATTATGATATTCCTCATGATCTCTTTCTCATGCCCTAAAGTTATTTATCATGACTTTATTGATATATATCAAGTTCATATTTAAAATATTTCTCTTATTTCCCTTACTGGGATTTCTGCTCACCATTTTCCTTTGATGTATGCTCCCAGATTATTAGATGTTGTAATGAACTTAGGATAAACAATGAAAGAATCCTTACAAGTGGTTTATAAGAATTTTTTATGTTGTTCTCATGTTTTATGTTCCTTATTTCCAAGACACAAGACTTTAAAGATCCTCTGTTTGTAAAATGTAATGAAATGTTATATAATAAAAAGGTGGGATTCTATAATACACACACACCTCATGTGATCAAGCATCATAAATAGGTTTCCAAAGGATTCACATGTACAAAAACATTTATTCCAATAACCTATATAATGCATGTTATAAAGTCAAGTACCTCCTACCACAAGATCTTTTATAAAGAACTCATATTTTCATCAAGGAAACATTAGCTGAATCACATCTATGTGTTAGTCAGCTCAAACTACTCACCAAGTATTCCTAGAACCCATTATTGAAATTTTATTTCCAAAAGAAATAAAATCACCAAAATTTATAACAATTTTCTATCACTTTGATTATTTCCAAATTATCGATTTAAACCATAACATTTTCTTAACAGATTATTTCCTTAAGAATAATTACAATTCAACATGGGATAATACTTTCTCTTACTATAATAATCCTAGGTAATAATACTTTATCACTCTTTGATAATTTCAAGATTATTATTGTTTAATAAATTTTTATTTAATTTATTTAGTAGAAAAGAAAAAAAACTAGATTTATAGTCACTAATTAGAAAATTAAAAAAGGAATATAAATTCATACCTATGTATTATTCCCTATTTTAAACACCACATCCAAAAAATGAGAGGAAATAATAATATTTAATATGCTTAGAACTTGAAAGAACTCAAATTATTTGTAAAAGGTTTCACCAAACTTGTACAAGGGTAAATTTGGGTTTCTTATACTAAAAATAATAACCAATACAAATCTATAAGTTTTGGGGTATTTTCCAAAAGGAAATTGTGTGCTGGTTGCACCATTATACCCCTAAAAATTAAATTAAACATTTAATTTGTGATTTTCCTGAATCTTGAATAAGGAGTGATTAAAAGCCTTTATAAATTAATTATAACCATTTAATGAGTCAAAATAATTAATTCTCGTTATTTTGGTCTTTTAAAATCATAAAAATATTCCACATAGTTGTTCTGGAGGAGAAGAAACAAAAAAAAGTTTTAAAACTTTTTTACCAAAACAGGCATTGTACAAGGGTAACTAGGTTTTACCCTTATGTAAGTCAAATCCTCTAGAATAACCTTACATAGTAGTATGATACCCTTACACGCCCTTAGAAAAATAAGAGTTACATTTACACATACCTTATAAACACTAGATTACCTTTACCTGAGGCTCAAATTCCCCTTATGCGACCTTTAAAAAAGAGAGCTTACCCTTATGCTTCTCACCATACCTTTATATAGCTATGTAACTACCTTTATACATCACCCTTACATAAACCAGTACCCTTATACAATTCTGAAGGTACCCTTATGCAGCACTATCTACCCTTACGCAGTTCTTGGAACACACAAGTTACCTTATGCGACTCTTTAGGTATCCTTACCCATAACTATTTGCCATTACACAGCACGTAAAAAAAGAGATACCCTTTCCTAGAATAAAGGGACTCTTTATTACCTATACACAATCCATATACACAATTATTACCCATACATAGACCATATAAAAACTATTATACCCAAATGTAACCCATTAAAACTCTTTATTACCTTTATATAATCCTCCAAAACAAAATTTTACCATTATCTATCTCTGGAAAGATCCTGTTTACCCTTATTCAAGGTCATTAAACTCATATTACCCTTATATAGACACTATTAATTTCATAAGGGTAGAAATTTAGTTTAAATTTTTTAAATTTTCACCAAAAATAATTATGAATTTAGACCAAAAAGGGTTTATAAATATGAGGTTAAAATTATCCCCCTTTAATGACTTCAATTCTTCAAGAAGTGTCTCCAGTGATCTTTCTCAAACAACTCAGGCCACTGATATAAAGAATTAGAAATAAGATCCAAAGAAAATTTAACTGTTAAAACCAAACCAGTAACCAATTGAGTAGATATAAATAAAAAATATGCTCATGTAACAACTAAGCAGTGAATAGAGAAGAATAAATCAAGATCGTACATTGAATTGTGGATGATCCCTCTCTTCTATCTACTGGAGACTAAAAAATAACCTAATCCCTACTATCCTCCACTCCATGATGCCCTATAGGCTCATGAGTCACTTGATTTACCGATCCTCGTGGGGTGTGTAACTACTACTGGGGTCCTAATCTATATCTTACAGTATGAATCCTCAAATACCAATCACATAACTTCTTTATATTCCTTGTCTTCCATCACTAGTGAAAATTATTTAGACGAAAGGTTCAATTATTGTAAAAGTGTCCTTTATTATCAGAATTGTAGCATCTAGAAAAGTTATATCCTACAGAGGGGGTTGAGGAACCTCTACTTTGCTCTGAATATTGCATATAACTTAGGAATATATCCTCTAACTTCCTATTATTATTCATAGAATAACAAAATGGGACTAAGTTATAGAAGGAACCTATCAGTCCACATACAATAAGAATAATACCAACAGCTCAATCTTCCTCAATGTCCTTTGCTATCATTAGTTCTTTATAAATCACTTCAGCATAGGTCATCAAATTAATGTTACTAGCCTATCATTTTAGCACTGGGTGGAGACCAATCTAAAAATTTCTATAATTATATGCCTTTTTTACTTCTAGAATACTAAAAAAGAAAATTATCTCAATGAATCATGTTGAATAGGAATAGACTTACATCATCCCCTACTAGAACTCCATGAACTCCTGAGCATGATCCAAATTTAGTACATCGAGAAATAACTCCTTAAAAAAGAGATCAATGAATGTTTTACAAGTAATCCATTTCTATCTGCTAACCAACAACAAGACATACCACCATTTTCTATATACCCCTTAAATCATTAAGTTTGAAATATTAACATTTCTATCCTCTGGGTTCTCTACTTGGTAAAGAAATACTATCAATGATCTGCATCCAATCATATGCCTCCCAAGGGCCTCTAGTGCCTTGTAATAATGGGTGAATATATAGATAAAAGTTTTGAACAGAATCAACCATAATCATATTTCCTTTATGGTATCATCCTCCCAAAACATTCACCAACCAAAAGAGTCATATCTAGACTAGTCATATAGCATCAATGACTATAAAAATTAAGTGAGAATCCTTAGATGCATCCTCCTATATGAAAAGGGTTGAAACTTGTTGTGAAATATGTATATGATGTGAAATTTTTATAAATTCCTAAAAAAACTTATAGAAATAAAACAGTTATAAAGAAAATAGTTTAAACAAGTTGATTGAAAGCCACACAGGCACACAAAAGGGTTCATAATAAGGCTCGGCCTAAGTGTTACCTACAAGAACAAGGAATAACCCCCTAAGAACAACCCAAAACCCAATTCAAGCCTCTATTACCTACAAATTAGTCATTTCCACATATATAAACTCAATTATAGAACACAACAAGATCAAATAAGTAATGTAAAAAATAATTCACCAAATCATTTATCATAATTTCATTAGGAATTTAATTATTTGGGCTCTATCTAATTAAATCAATGGTTATATATAGCATGCGAACCTACATGCCAAGAATTTTCATGAAAACAAACAAAATCACACAAACCACATATCAACATCAAGTGAATTACCCAAGGTGAAATTAATGAATGGTAACACCATAAATAAAAACATAAAATCCTACTTTCCTAGTAACACAGTGGTCTAATATACAGTGATGGGCAGACATTGTTATAGTTCCCCTTCCTGAGTCCTAAACATATTATCTCTTATACAACCTATCCCAAATCATGGAAAATAAAAGAAACAAGTTAGTGAACATTATCATATGATACCATTTTGTAATATCTCAACCAAAACCACTAGGTCTGATCTAAAGTGTCGCGTAACCTCATGTGTGCCTCCCTGTATACAAGAAGCTACCAACTAGTAGTGAGGTTTTATGTCTGTCAATGGGGATACTATACCCCCATTATCATGTCAAATGTTAAATAAAATAATAAATAAAAATAAATCAATGATAATAAATAAATTAATAACCATAAAACTAGCAACATACATAATATTACCCATCTATTAGTAGTATGGAATTCTATAAACAAAACCCAAGACCAAACAAGGATCCAAGGTACAGGTAAATCCATTAAAAAAATTCAGCAGCTAACATACTACTATAACTCCATCTAGTAATATCCACATCCTCCTTCTCAAACATCCACTACATTACCCTTTCCTTTTTCCAGATCCCCAGTCATGAAATCTATAAGCACGTTGAAATGTTTGGGTAGGGTTTGAGAAAAATACTCAGTAGGACACCAACAACAACCCTCAATGTCAGTTCATAAAATATATAAGCTTATTCCATGTACATAAATAGGTTACAAATAAAAAAAATAATATATATCACTTGAATACAACATATTTCTGGTCCTTAGAGATTGGATCGACCTACTTCATCACGTTGCTAGAAAGAAACATCAATCATCCACTTGACACATCCCTCCTGATGGGATATCCCAATGAAATATGACACATTTTTTCAATTGGGATATCCCATATACATGTTCACCCAGGTTTGGAACATACCTCTCAAATGGATAGACCCACACATGTGACATATACCACTGGATAGAATAGTCCAAGTATATGCTGACCAAATAATGTCTCCTCCCACTTGAAGGATAGTCTAAATAGGCCCAACCTATATGATTGAGTACAAAATATAGAATAATAAAACATACAATATAGGATATATATGATAGATTAATCATTATTTCAAAATACCAGTTACCATAATCATTAAAATCTATATACAAGAAACAAAAGAAAAAGTCAAAGGATACACACACACCTCATGTGATCAATCATCAGACATAGGTTTCTCAGGGCTACACACACACACAAAAATCATGTCAATAACCTGCATAAGATATGTTCTAAAGTCAAGCGCTTCCTACCTCAAGATTTTTGGTGAATAAATTTATGTTTCATTAAGTAAATGTCCCCAAAATGACATCCACATATTCATCCCAAACCAATAAATAAGGATTCCAAGAACCAATTCCATCTATTTTATTTATAAAAGAAATAAAAGAACCACAATAGATAATAACTTTCTCTCCCTTGTATATTTTTGGACTATCAATTTAAGCCATAACATTTTCTAGATAGGTTATTTACTTACGAAAAATTTCAATTCCACATGTGATAATAATTTCTCTCACTAGAATAATCCTAGATAATAATTCTTTATTACTCTTCAATAAATTTTAAATTATTATTATTTAATAAAAATTTATTAAAATTCTTCATTAGAAAAGGAGGAACTAGATTTACAGTCACTTATGAGGGAAGGAGAAAGGAATATTAAATCCTACCGGGGTATTATTCCCTCTTCAAAACATCACACCCAATATAGGATAGTAAATGGTAATATTTTTCGTGATTGGAACCCAAAAGTATTCATATTATTTGTATAAGGATTCACCAAACCTAGAAAAAGAGAAAATTCAAGGTTTTTCAGACTCAAAATTACAACTAAAATAAATTCATAAGGGTTCATGTATTTTTTCAAGAAGCAAACTACATACCGGTTGCTGCATTAATCCCCTACAAATTAAATTAACCAATTAATTTGTGTTTTATCTAAATATTGAATTAAGAGTGATTAAAATCATTAATAAAGGGATTAAGATCATTTAACAAGTAAAAATAATTAATTCCAGTGATTTTAATATTTTAAAACAATCAAAATAGGTTACATAATAATTTTGGAGAAGTAGAAATGAAAAAAAAAGAATTTTTTTAGAACATTTTTTCCCAAAATAGGAACTACATAATGGTAACTATGTTTTACCCTTACATTGGTCACATCCTCTAGAATACCTTTTTTTAGTAGTGGGATACCCTTACAAATCCTTATAAAATTAGAATTTACCTTCATACATCCCTTATAAACATTATCATACCTTTAAGTGAGTCTCAAATTACTCTTACATGACCTTTGAAAAAGAGAGGTTACCCTTACACGTCTCATCATACATTTATACAGGTATTATACTACCATTAAATAGAACACTTGGGTGAGACATTTCCCTTATGAAACATTTATGGTACCCTTACACAGCACTATCTATCAGTATGCAGTGCTTAGAAAAAATAGGTTACCCTTACATAACTCTAGAGGTAACCTTACCCAGTGCTATCTACACTTACGCATCACTTGAAACCAAGAAGATACCCTTATGTAGTTCATATGGACTTCTTATTAACATTACACAAGCAATATACACAAGTCTTTCCCTTTTTCTTCACATATAAAAACCACTTCACCATTAATTATCCCATGAAAATTCTTTTTTACCTTTACATAACCCTACAAAATAAAATTTTACCTTTACAAATCCCAAGAAAACTCCTCTTTAACCATAAAAAAGTTCACTAAACTATTCTTACCCTTACTTAAACCCTATGACCTATATAAGGGTATGAATTTATTTTAATTCTTTAAAATTTCTACCAAAAATACTTTTTAATTTAAAGAAATTTTTTTTTATAAAAACATGTATATTATCTGTACTCTTTTAGATAATTGATTAAATCTTGCTTTAGATACACCTTACCTTATCCTAACTAGAGTTTCTTCATCTATTTACCAAGATTCTTCCCTAATTCATTCTTTTATTCCTTAAACTTATCAAATTAATTGTACTTACACCTTGGTAAGTAGATATAAGGCCCCATCTTTAAACCTTACTTAATCTTGAGTTATTACAAGATTACACATTAAGGATCTTTTCAGGTTTAGAGTTTTAGAGAATTATATCATAAAACTTGCATTACATTCCACATTTAAACAAAGTGGTTACATAAAATATAGTATTAATTTTCCCATCAACGGAAACATATTTAAAATAAAACATGGATTCTTTCTTGACACTTCCTTGACACTATCATCATATCATGTACCAATCCCTTGACCTGTGAAAAAAATTTCAAAAACTTGGGATGAGCATAAAAATCTCAGTAAGGGTTATAAAAAGTATGAAAAGGAAACATGAGTGCATATATACATAATAATGAAATCATACTTTACCCATAAAACATAAGCACTTTAACATACCTCTTAAAATCATGAAAAAATCATAGAAATCATAAGACATAAAGGTAAATTGAGGCATTCATAACATTCTTACGTAGGGAGTAACCCTCTTGGTAACGTTTGGAATACCCATCACAGTATATTCTTTAAATCTCTTCAGAGAAACCATAAAGTTTAACTCCTTCGCGTTACCCAATTCATTGGAGAGCTATATCGGGCTCACCCGCCCTTAGTTTATCACGGAACCACCCGTCTTCATAAAAATACCCAAGAACCATAAAATAATCATAACACATAACTTAAGCATAAAGTAAAGATAACATTCCCACATTGCAAAAACAATATAACATTTTAAGATATTGAAATAATGAATCCATTCTAAAAACCATTTTCAAAACTATTTAAAACATTTAATAAAGAGATTTATAAATCAAAGTGTCCCATACCACATTGAAGCCTTTAACATTTTAAACCATTAATATCCATATAAATAAATCCTTAAAACCATTTTGAAAACATGGATATTAATGAGAAATATTTATAATATTAAATCATTAAAACATTTAAAATTATATTTTAGTTAAAGGGTTTTTAACAAAATGAGAGACACTTGAATACAATAATTGAGGAATAACATTTAATAAAAACTTTATAATATCATGAGAATAAATGGATTCATGATATAATATTCTAAAGGATAGTATATACACCATATAAGAGTGAATTGGTGCACAACAACAATAAAGTCACAATGGAAATGTAAATTGAGATGAAATCCATTATAAAGATGGTATCCTTAAATTAAGGATAAATCAATCTCATAATTATGTGCGACAAATATAAATACATCCAATATAAGTGGATATTAAGTTTAAAATAATCAAAGTTTATTAACACATATTCAAAGGATGAAATATTCAATAACTACATGTTGAACCCAAAGAAATTGAAAATTGGGTTAAGAAGTTCCCTTGACAGCCTAACGGTGTCACATCAAATTTTTAAAAAAAGAGTTGATGAGAGGGATAAAGGGTATCTCATCACTTGGACATAAAATTTATGGCAATAAGGATATATAAGAACATATCTCCACATAATAATATGAAAATTTAAAGACATAACAAAATAAGTCTTTTAAAAATAGGAGGGTGAAAGGTTCCCTTACCGATTTGGGTAACTTTCGAAAAGTACACCCCATGAGAGAAGGACTATACAACATTGATGTAAATACTCATAAATGAAAGTATGTTACAAAAAGAGTATAATAATGGATAGTACACACACCACTCAAAATGAAATATTTTCAAATTTATCATGAATATCACGAAAACACAAAGTGAGATAAAAGCCCCTTACGAAATTTCGGCAGCCTAACAGCGCCAATTAAAACTTCCAAAATGGATTGATGAGAGAAAATAGGGTCTCGCATCATATGAACATAAAAAATACAGTAAGAGTAATATAAAATAAAATTCCAATCATAAAAAAGATGATCTTGAAAGGAATTACATAAAATAGTGTACTTAAAAAGAAAGAGAGGGGTAGGATCCCTTATCTTGGGTCCCACTTGACTCGATCATTCTTTAACCACCTTAAAATCGGGTATCTCTCTTTGATTTGAGCACAAAGGCTTCCTTGAGAAGACTTCTGCCAAAAGTGAGGCTTCTAGGAGTAATATAGGGATGTGGAGAGACAAAATGAGTAGGGGATGGCCGATCCAAAGGCTTGAGAGGTGCGGGTAAGGTGGTAGAGGTGGGGCCTTTTATAAGAGGAGAGGAGGGGCACTCTTGGAAGGTCTTGAAAGTAACATTATTATAAAATGCATTTCGGATTTTAAAGGTCCCACAATTATATATTTCTAGCATAAGGTTATCATAGTTCTAAATCCACACATCCAATAGGTTTTTGACATGTGTAGGTCTTATATTTTATATTATCATTTCATTTTATTTAAATCATTAAATTATGAGGTAATCGTTGTATCATCATGAAGTCATAAATAATTTAATTTATTTAATGTCTAAAAATTATAATAAAAATACTATGATGTAGGAAATATTTTTATATTTCCAATGACTATTTATTGTAAAAAAATATGACTTGTATAACCCCATGTAAAAATTGGTTTAGTAAAACAATACATGTTTGTGTTTTTTCTACTTTTACTTTAAATAAAAGGCATTAATGTAATTATCTTACCCAAGTAGCTCCATGGTGTCCCAAAAATCGACCCATGGGTTTTCTAGGTAGGCCATGACTCATCCAATAGGGATAGGACAAGTTTCAAGTTATTTTCATTTTATTATAATATCATTTTTACCTTAAATTACACTAATTACCTCTAATCACGATTAAAAACATAAAAGTTACTATTCACCAAAAAAATATTTTAATCACATTTAACCAAATTTTATATCCTAATGAAAACCATGTATGTAGTATTTTTTAAATTTAAATCATAGAAGTGGTAAAGTTTCATTTAAACAAAAAATCAGTTTTTAAACTACCACTTAGTGGTTTCACTATTCATCAAAAATTGAAGTTTTTCAGAAAAATACCAAAACTTCACCCTAATCTATATTTGATATTCTGAATTCAAAAATTATGTCTATTTTAAAAAATTCAAAACATATAAGTTGCATTAATTAATTTAATAATTAATTCCCGCTGTCAAAACAAATAGCGTGTTTTTTAAGAAATAATATCTATTAAAAGATTGACACTAGTTCAAGTCCAATTTCAAAGTGAAATTAATTCCAATGACCACTATTGGATTAAATGGTAAAAATATATTCTAATTTAACTTTAAAACCAATTAAAAATATAATCTAATCATATAAATAAATTAGATTAAAAGGATTTTTTGAATTAAAATACAACATTTTTCACTATTCATTAAAAAATGAACTTTATCGGAAAAATACCAAAAAATTACACAAAGTAAATTTTGATGTCCCGATTATAAAGAAGAATTTTATTTTTTCAAATATAACACATAAAATTGTCAAAAAGTGGATTTAAAAGAGGTTCGCCATCAAAAGGCAGTTAATTGACCTTTTAAAGAATATTAGAATGTTTACCCTTAAAATTGGATTCATTCGCATTTTTAATCCGCTAACATTTATTGTAAAAAGTAAAAATATTTGAAAAACATATATAATCATTTTGTAGTTAGTTCTGTTCATTCCTTCATTACAACGTCTAGTTGTTAACTACCATTTAAAATAAAAGTATTTTATTATTAGAGTGCAACGTAAGATTTCGAAGGAACTCGTTGTTGCGTATTGGGTAAGCCATCGAGCATAGAGTTACCTTTAAATATTAAAATTTTATTCACTAATAGGGTTAAATATAAAAAATTTATATTCTTTATTTACCTAGGGTGTTACATCCTTCCCCCCTTTTGGGAATTGCGTCCTCGCAATTTAAAATTGGGCTTAGAAACTTCATTGAAAATCCCACATCGGAACAAGAGTCAGTAAAAAAATCACTTTAAAATAAAGAAAGAGAAGTACAAAGGTCACCCGAGTTAACCCATACTAGGATTCCAAGTATGAAAATATGGATATGGAGGAGAAAACAAGGGTTCATGTTCTGAGGGAGAGTGACAGAAAACATGTTTAGGAGAAAGTTAACCACAAGAAAATCACAAACTTGTGATGGGTTAAACGGTATTCGATTCCCCAGTAGGAAAAGTTAACAGACAACATTTTTGTTTTAAGTTACTCTTAATTGAGGAATTTATTTTTGATCTTAACTAAATCATAATGAAACATACTTACTTGTCACGTAGACTTTCAACTTTTACTAGATTCCTAAATCAAACTCATATTTTCTCCAAAAGACGAGTATTTAGGAAGACTTATTCGTATTAAGAGTATTATAATCAACTTCTTGAGAATCACCCAATACAAAAAAGAGAACTATATACTTCCCATGTCTTTAGACCTTAACCAAAACCAAAAAGGTTAGTACAAGATCAGATAATACCTAAAAAAGAATAATCCTTTTTTAAAAAAAAACTATTCTTAATCTCCAAAATTTGTCAAACAATACCCAAAGTTCAACGAAGACCATTCGATAAAAAATTTGTCCATAAAATTGTTCAAAGTAAACCAAACTAAGATTGAAACCCAAATATTTGAGGGATTTAATCACATAGTCTTCCAAGGTACAAATTAACACTTATCTCTAAATAACATCAGTTTCTCTTAAAGTTTCATATTGAAAAGTAATTAACCTAATCACATATACTCTATGGTAAGTTAATAATTTCCATAGATAACACAAAATCAACTTACTATTAATTCATAAAATCATCTAACTAAAAAGAATAAGTCATACTAACCAGGGACTTCACGTAGTCCGGTGGTAGGCGATAAATACCAGTCACACTTTAGTTGTGCGTTTGATTCTCGTAGCTTCGTCTGACGCGACGGGTTGTCACACGGTCTGCGTGTTGTCCTTTTTCCAAAACTATATAAAAAAATTCCCTAAAAGATATAAAATCTTCAAAAATAACCATAACATAATTTAACCACAAAGGTTATCTAATAACTTTAATTTTGCAACCCAAAATGTATTAACCACTAATTGCCTCAAATTCAAGGATCATATAAACCCAAATGGTTCTTTATAACTATATCCACAAAAGAAAGGATAATTATTCCTTGAATAAAATTTTCATATATCAAACATCAGGGTTACTATAAAAAGTCTTTTAATGTAACCTTATCATCAAAAGAGACTTAATACATCTAAGAATTTCACCATCCTAAAATCTACCATAACTCTTGAATCCCTTATATGGTGACTTCTTACTCATTCAACATTCTTCACGATCCATTAGCCATTCTTCTTCAACTTATTCTGAAATAATTCTTTCCTATAAACAAAATCATGAATCATATCCTAATATTCCAATAATAGTAAAACATATGTTAAGAAATAATCCATACCTTTCATTATTCATTGGTAGTTTATTCATCCTCAATCGGAATGGCATTAGGTATTGGTAAATGAATATTTGTACGATCTTGGTGACCCCATTCCCGAAACTTCTTTGTAGGACATGTGTTTTCATAATGACCATGCACACCACATTTAAAACATTCAATTGATCCTTCAGAAAGAACTTCTTTCCCTTTCCTAGAGTCAACTAGATGTTTCCTTTTTCCATGGCAGGTTCTTGCTTTATGACCTTCATTTCCACATCTATAGCATCTTTCTGTCCCTTTGAAAAATTTTCCTATGTGTTTCTTTCCACATATTTGACACATAGGTTTTTTAACATACTTTCCTTTATGATTATTACCTAAAATCATGTAGGGATTTTTTTCTCGCATATACGATTCCTTATAGAAATCACTAAGGTTCAGGTGGCCAATCATGACTCCAGATAGTTGGTTGAGGATAACCACAAGAGTTCTCATTGCAGCTCCCATATCATTCCATTGTTCTTTCATAAAATCATCACAGTTTTCTTCAAATACACTATTACTTTGGTGCCTGATAGATCCATCCATTTACTAAAACCAAAAAGGTCAGTGTGAGTATATCAGTAAAATCATAAAATAAAAAAGAGGAAGATAAAAACCAATATATACTTATCCAAGTTATCTGAAAATCATTCCAACTTTCAAAAAAATGATGACTCCATCTAATATACTAAACATTGTGTTTATAAACAACTTGTCACTTTTCCTTAAACAACATTCTAACCTCAAAAGTTATCTAAACCGACCTCTGATACCAACTATAAGGCCCCAGCCTTAAACCTTACTTAATCTTGAGTTATTACAAGATTACACATTGAGGATCTTTTCAGGTTTAGATTTTTAGAGACTTAGATCATAAAACTTGCATTAAATTCCACATTTAAACAAAGTGGTTACATAAAAGATAGTATTCATTTTCCCATCAATGGAAACATATTTAAAATAAAACATGGATTCTTTCTTAACACTTCCTTGACACTATCATCATATCATGTACCAATCCCTTGACCTGTGAAAAACATTTCAAAAACTTGGGATGAGCATAAAAAGCTCAGTAAGGGTTATAAAAATTATGGAAAGGAAACATGAGTGCATATATACATAAGAATGAAATCATACTTTACCCATAAAACATAAGCACTTTAACATACCTCATAAAATCATGAATAAATCATAGAAATCATAATACATAAAGGTAACTTGAGGCATTCATAAAATTCTTACGTAGGGAGTAACCCTCTTGGATACGTTTGGAATACCCATCACAGTATATTCCCTAAATCTCTTTGGAGAAACCACCCGTCTTCATAACAATGCCCAAGAACCATAACATAATCATAGCACATAACTTAAGCATAAAGGAAAGATAACATTCCCACATTGAAAAAACAATATAACATTTTAAGATATTTAAATAATGAATCCATTCTAAAAATCTTTTTCAAAACCATTTAAAACATTTAATAAAGAGATTTCTAAATAAAAGTGTCCCATACCACATTTAAGCCTTTAACATTTTAAACCATTAATATCCATATAAATAAATACTTAAAACCATTTTGAAAACATGGATATTAATGAGAAATATTTATAAGATTAAATCATTAAAACATTTAAAACGATATTTTAGTTAAAGGGTTTTTAACAAAATGAGATACACTTGAATACAATAATTGAAAAATAACATCTAATCAGAACCTTATAATATCATGAGAATAAAGGGATTCATGATATAACATTCCAAAGGACAGTATATACACCATATAATAGTGAACTGGTGCATAACAACAATAAAGTCTCAATGGAAATGTAAATTGAGATGAAATCCATTATAAAGATGGTATCCTTAAATTATGGATAAATCAATCTCATAATTATGTGCGAAAAATATAAATACACCCAATATAAGTGGATATTAAGTGTAAAATAATCAAAGTTCATTCACACATATTCAAAGGACGACATATTCAATAACTACATGTTGAACCCAAAGAAATCGAAAATTGGGTTAAGAAGTTCCCTTGACAGCCTAACGGTGTCACATCAAATTTTTAAAAAAAGAGTTGATGAGAGTGATAAAGGGTATCTCATCACTTGGACATAAAATTTACGGCAATAAGGATTTATAAAAACATATCTCCACATAATAAGATGAAAATTAAAATACATAACAAAAGAAGTCATTTAAAAAGAGGTGGGTGAAAGGTTCCCTTACCGATTTGGGTAACTTTCGAAACGTACACCCCATGAGAGAAGGACTATACAACATTGATGTAAATACTCATAAATGAAAGTATGTTACAAAAAGAGTAGAATAATGGACAGTAAACACACCACTCAAAATGAAATATTGTCAAATGTATCATGAATCTCATGAAAACACAAAGTGAGATAAAAGCCCCTTACGAAATTTTGGCAGCCTAACGGCGCCAATTAAAACTTCCAAAATGGATTGATTAGAGAAAATAGGGTCTCTCATCATATGAACATAAAAAGTACAGTAAGAGTAATATAAAAGAACATCCCAATCATAATAAATATGATATTAAAAGTAATGACATAAAAGAGTGTACTTAAAAAGAAATAGAGGGGTAGGATCCCCTACCTCGGGTCCGACTTGACTCGATCATTCTTTAACCTCCTTAAAATCAGGTATCTCTCTTTGATTTGAGCTCAAAGGCTTCCTTGGGAAGACTTCTTCCCAAAGTGATACTTCTAGGAGTAAGAGAGGGATGTGGAGAGACAAAATGAGAAGGGTTTGTCCGAGCCAAAGGCTTGAGAGGTGTGGGTAATGTGGTAGAGGTGGGGGCCTTTTATAAGAGGAGAGGAGGGGCACTCTTGGAAGGTCTTGAAAGTAACATTATTATAAAATGAATTTAGGATTTTAAAGGTCCCACAATTATATATTTCTAGTATAAGGTGATCATAGTTATAAATCCACACATAAAATAGGTTTTTGAAATGTGTAGGTCTTATATTTTACATTATCTTTTCATTTTATTTAAATCATTAAATAATGAGGTAATCGTTGTATCATCATGATGTCATAAATAATTTTATTTATTTAATGTCTAAAAATTATAATAAAAATACTATGATGTAGGAAATCTTTTTATCTTTCCAATGACTATTTATAGTCAAAAATTTGACTTGTATAACCCCATGTAAAAATTGGTTTAGTAAAACAATACATGTTTGTGTTATTTTTACTTTTACTTTAAATAAAAGGCATTAATGTCATTATCTTTCCCAAGTGGCTCCATGGGGTCCCAAAAATCGACCCATGGGTTTTCTTGGTCGTCCATGACTCATACAATAGGGTTAGGACAAGTTTAAAGTTATTTTCATTTTATTATAATATCATTTTTACCTTAAATTACACTAATTACCTCTAATCGCGATTAAAAACTTAAAAATTACTATTCATCAAAAAATTATTTTAATCACATTGAACCACATTTTACATCCTAATTAAAACCATGTATATTGGATTTTTGAAATTCAAATCACAGAAGTGGTAAATTTTCATTTAAACGAAAAATCTGTTTTTAAACTACCACTTAGTGGTTTCACTATTCATCAAAAACTGAAGTTTTTCAAAAAATACCAAAAATTCACCCTAAGCTGTATTTGATATTCCAAATTCAAAAATGATGTCTATTTTAAAAAATTTAAAATATATAAGTTTCATTAATTAATTTAATAATTAATTCCCACTGTCAAAACAAATAGCGTGTTTTTTAAGAAATAATATCTATTAAAAGATTGACACTAGTTCAAGTCCAATTTCAAAGTGAAATTAATTCCAATGACCAATATTGGATTAAATGGTAAAAAAATATTATAATTTCACTTTAAAACCAATTCAAAAGATAATATAATCATATAAATAAATTATATTAAAAAGAGGTTTTGAATTAAAATACAACATTTTTCACTATTCATTAAAAAATGAACTTTATCGGAAAAATACCAAAAATTTACAAAAAGTAAATTTTGATGTCCCGATTATAAAGAAAAATTTTATTTTTTCAAATATAACACATAAAATTTTCAAAAATTAGATTTAAAAGAGGTTCTCCATTAAAAGGCGGTTAATCAACCTTTTAAAGAATATTAGAATGTTTACGCTTAAAATTGGATTCATTCGCATTTTTAATCCTCTAACATTTATTGTAAAAAGTAAAAATATTTGACAAAAATATATAATCATTTTTTAGTTAGTTTTGTTCACCTCATTACAATGGCTAGGTGTTAACTACCATTTAAAATAAAATTATTTTATTATTAGAGTGCAACGTAAGATTTCAAAGGAACTCGTTGTTGCATATTGGGTAATCCATCGATCATAGCATTCCCTTTAAATATTAAAACTTTATTCACAAATAGGGATAAATATAAAAATGTTATATTCTTTATTTACCTGGGGTGTTACAGTATCCATATATAAAAAAATTCCAAAAACAATTATTAATTAATAGTATCCACCTAAAGATTTTATTAGAAAATGTCTAACCATATTTGTATGAACTAATTATAAAATCTATGTAGTTATTTTACCTTGTACATTCAATAGAGATTTTTCATTTTACTTTTCAAATAAGCATGACATATATCTAAGGATTTTATTTTAAAAGAATCTAAATGTCCTTCTTGAAATAATTTTATCGAACTCTTCTCATTTGTATGACCAAACTAGTGATTCCATAGCTAGGTGTTATATGAGTAATGTGATCTTCATTTTTTATTTATTTCAAAGAAGTTAGTTTCATATTATAGTGTGTAAATGCCATTAATTAATGTATTATCCCATAAAAGATGTTTTATTTATAAAATCAGTATTTTTTATTTCCAAAATTTGAAAACAAATCCATATATATAAAAAAAGACACAAATAATATGTTCTTGGTTACACTAGGAACATAATAAATATTATTTGAAAAAATAAAATCTAGTTACTAATGTAAGATGTTAGTCACCTATAGATATCATAACTAGTCTTGGTCCATTGGTAGTCCAAATATTCACCACACCCTAGGAAATATTTCAGTGTTTTTTCCCTTGGTTCATTTAGTTCTTATTTGAAGTTATTAAGCTAAGATTTTTTTAGTGATTACATTAATTCATATTTCCTTGATCATGTGAGTGTAAATCCCCAATCCAGAAATCCTAAATTGGATTTCTTCAATGATTGAATCCATGTTTCAATAAGTATTTTGAGGGAAAAAACTCTTAATATAGACTTGGTTGATTCAAACTAAATAATTAATTAGAAATCCCTGATAAATGAAGGTATCTTGACAAGGGACAGACCAATATATTGATCTATGGTTTTATTTTAACTCAATTAATATAAGGCATTTAATTATTAAATATTTTCTTTGAGGGTTTGTATTTAACTTATATATAAATGTCATTATTTTATTTTTCACATGATTGTTAATATTATGTAGATTTTATATAATTAATTAACCATATTTTATAGAATAATTTAATGATAATTATTTTATTTTATTTTATCTTAGCATATATTATACCACAAGTAGTTCTTACCCATGGGTTTTTGACATAGGTCCAACAGCCCTGCTTCCTGGATGTAGGGTGTTATTTCATGGATAATGAGTTCATTCCATGATGCTTGAACCCTGAGTCTCACATTGGGAAATGTGGTTTTCATACATGGAATATAATTCATATGAAAATTCCAAAAAATATTCCTTTTCCAACTATGGATAGGAAGACCTAGGAAATAAAAAGTGGTTAGGTAGTGATCCATAGAAAATAGTATCTTTCTATGGGGGTCAATCCATTCCACTGGTATCAGATCTATGGGAATATTTTATTCTTAAATCATGTTTCAATGGGGATATTATTGGACTATAAGCAGTACTTTACATAAGGTTTGTGAAATGGGTCTAACATCCTTGCTTCTTAGCGACAGGATGTTGCGGCTTGACCAGTGAGGTCACTCTATGACTCTTAAACCAAAAATCTTACATTGAGAGAGCTTCATGGACCAACCACCCCTATAAGTAAGATATTTTATATTTTTCTCACTGGATAATGGATTTTACTTTCCAAAGGTTCACTAACCACACATAGAAAATGAATATTATTAGGGTACATTTCTCATAGGTTTTATATTCCATGCCTGAAACTCACCCTCGCCTGGTGTGGGACTTGGGGTTCAAGCATCAAAACAAAAAATCAATAGTCTTGCTGCAACACCATGAAACCAAGAAGTAGGGATATTAGAATCATGTTATAAGCACTAGGTAAATGACTTCTTATAGCCCAAAAATATTTTCCTTAATGCATGCCCTAAGGATCGAGGGTTCACTAATATTGGATGCTAGTTGTATGGAACATCCACCACTCCCTGAAAGATATTTTCCACATTTTCTCATTTACACATGAATTTTTTTTCGGATATCACTACCTACACATGAAAAAGACCTCCTATTAGAAGAAATTTCTCATTGTACTTATATTACATTCCTAAAACTCCCCCTCATTTGATGTAGGACTCATGGTTTAGGAATCACAGTATAACCTCACTGTTCATGCTGCAGCACCTTGTAGCTAAGAAGGTGGGGTTATTCGGCTCATGTCACAAACCCTAGGTTAATAAATAATTATGGACTAACAATATTCTTGTAAATTTATTTACTTTATGTTATTTCATTTAATCATGAAATAAACCATGCATCATATAAATAAATACATAAAAATGAATTTATAAATAAAATAAATATATGATCATGATCATGATATATTAATCTATTGGTCTATTTATAAAGAGGAGATAAACCAACCTTGACCTTAGGAGAAATAACTCCTTAATTCAATTATTGGTTTCACTTATATAATTACTTCATTAACCTTTATATCTACATAGTTGTTTTCCCCTTATCTCAGGTCCCAAATTGTCTCCTCTCCCTAAAGCTCTATCCTTTGTAAAATTTTACTCACTCACAACTGAGGAGTACCAGGGGTTTAGTATTGGTGTACCCAAGTGTTTCATTTTTTTTCAATGAGTCAATGTGTGTTTGTAAGTGAAAAAGTAGTAGTTATTCTTAGATAATTGTTATGGATTCATTTAATGGAATTTTATGTCATGCCTTAGAAATTATCCTTGCAATTCTAATAATTTTTGAACCATCCCTTAAATCCAAATACATGTGACATTTATAATAAGAGTGACACATTTTTCTCAATATATTAAATAAATTTTTTTAAGACAAATATTCAATAATACTATTATTTCATGAGGATATCTAATTATTTATGTGATGGTCTTCAAGGAAACTCAATAAAAGTTTTGGTGAATGAATTAACCTTGTATTATTTAGGTTATTAAGGTTGGAAAGGCTTGGTAATTGAGCCTGGGGTATTTTAGAATGACCTAGATGATTTTGATACAAATTAGCTAGATGTGTAAGGGTATCTAACACAATTTTACAATTGTTTATAGGTGCATGGGAGTCTATATGAGAGTATTCTTCATCCATGTGAGGGTAAAGAATCTCATTTAAGGGTATCATGCCTTTTGAAGGGTAACATTCCTAATGTGTAAGGTTAGAATGCCTTGTGTGAGGGTATATAAATCTTGTAATAGGGTGACACATGCGACTTGTATAATGGTAAATTCTTCTTTAAACATGTCATGAAGGGTACTGCGTAAGGGTACCAAGTATGGTGTAAGGGTATTAGGCATGTCATAAAGGTAAAAAGGTGACCTGAATAAGGGTAATTGAGGCAAGGTAAGGGTATTTTATGGTTACATAATGGTGAATCATGAGTTCTAAAGGCTTTGTAAAGGTATTTTATTGCTCTCATAAGGGTATTTGTAATTTAAAAAAATGTAAAGGTAGTTATCTACTCATGTAAGGAAAATCTATGTAAAGGTAATCTTAAATGGTTTTGAACTCAACACCATTTATGTTGTAGGGGTGATCACCTCATTTCAAAATCCCCATAGACAATGATATGGCCATAGAATAACTTTTTTCTATACCATGGAATGTTTGAATTTAAAAGAGGCAAGTAATTTGGGGTACAGTGGGACTACAACATAGTATATAATATTTCACTACAAGAATATGTTTAACGTTTATAGTTCTACAAAATAATAGGGTTCTGCACTATAGTAGATGCACTATGCCGTAAGAGTTTCTTTGCTGCACCATGGAGGTAATGGATATGTTTTAATATCCATTCATGAATAAATTAGTAATATTTAAGGAATTTTTTGAGATCATGAATATATAAATATCACATGAAAGATAGGATAAAGGATGGGTCTTTAGAAGATTGAAATTAATATTTATATGATAATTCAAATTAGTTATTATGATAAATAAATCAATAAAATTATTGACCAATTTGAATTTGAAGACCCTGCTACCAAAGATCATTGGGTTTCCATAATTGAAATAAGGATATATTTGAATGTTATATTTTGGGAATATTATTTATGATGATTATGAGAATATAAATATTTAGTGAAAGTATAAAAGAAACTATTATTGAGAAGTTAGAGGTCATTAATACGTTATGAAAGATAATTTTTAGAGAGATTGATATATCTAGTATCGAGTAAGCTGAGGATAATCTAGATCACACCAGGTCAAGAAGGAGTTTCAAGACTAGTTGAGCTAAAGTCCACTATTGAAGAAATTGAATAGGTAAAAAGGTATACCTATTGATCCATCTTTTCATGTAGAAAGATTCTATTTTCAAGTGGTGCTAAAGAAAATAAATATAGTAAGAAGATCTTTTTGTGTTGGATATTCATTGAAGAATATAATTTTATCTTCTTGTTGGTGCTAGAAGGGGAGTGTATCTTATAGTTAGTTTTGTAAGTGGATTAAAATAGTGAGAATATTTATTGATCTGGATGAGATAGTCTATGGTTGTAGTCACCTGTTTTATAGTGAAGAATCTATAACCGGGTGGAATAACCAGTTGCTATAAAACCTTGTAAATATTGTGTGCAGATTTCTTATAGTTTATTAATACACATGAGGTGAAGTTGTGAGAAATATTCTTGAGTGGAATAATTACTTTAACTAGTTCAATTGTTTGAATTTAAAGGGATATAAAATCTTAAAATATGGATAATAATTCACCTCCCCACCCCCCACCCCCCCCCCCCCCATCCTTGTGGTCCATACGGCATGGGTCACTACAAGTGGTATCATAGGAAGGTTCCCTCTAAATATACAATAAGTATTATGATAAATGGAGAATCTTAATTTTGTTAATAGTTGATGTGTTTCCACCTTTTATGGGAATAATTATCATAGTTATGTGAAAATCATTTTACCCTACCACCTATTACTTATCTTTTAAATTAGAGATGCTACAACATGGGGTTTTCCATCCACTATCGATGGTTTCTCTATGACACAATCTGATAATAGAAATTTGGAGTTACATGGAAAGGGTCAAAATTTCAACTCGATGTCTCTATTAGAAAATGTCTATACAAAGGTCATATGTCTCCATATTTCAAATTAAGTATATAAAAATAAAAAAGAAGTTATTAAGGTAATTTCAATGTCAAGAAAGACAAAATTCATGTTTGGAGGATTCAAATTTGAAGAAATAAATATGGTTGATGATGAGATTATCGATGAATACTTTACTAGTGTTAATGAGATTATGAGAAATATTAACAAATTTGGTGAGAAGGTATAGGATTACAACATTATCAAAAAACTGATGAGGAACATTTAAGATAGGTTTGATTCAAAAATATCAACCCTATAAGAAATAAAATACTTAAAAATTGATGAGATACACAACATACTCATAGCATGTGAGATAAGAAATTCACCTTCTTCTATTAAGAAGGAAAAAATTGAAATGGATTTTGAATACATGAGAAAAGTGAAAATCATATAATAAGAGGCTAAATATTATTAATACTTGGATGACGAGGATAATGAATACATAAATTAAATTTTTATCATATATAAAAAGGATTCAAAAATATAAAATGGAAGTAAATGATTAAAAAAATAATTAAGTGTTTCAACAATGGTGATTATGGTCATTGTTCCAAAAAAAATTACAAGGAATAAGTTTGAAGAATCAGAATTAGAATATAATGATAAGATAAATAACAAACAAAAATGAGGTAAGATAAAAATAAGCACTAAAATAACCAGAATAGAAATCTAATGAGCAATAAAAAAATATTCTTCTTCAAGTTATTCTTAGGAAAATGAAGTTGGATTATTTACTCATGTAAAGTAGTCTTGATGATGTAGAATAAAGGATAAAACTTGAGTGGGATCTGAAATAAAAATTATAATTATATATGAAACAAACAAAATTCCTTAATAAAGAAAAGAAAAAACTTAAGAAAGAAAAAAAAAATAGTGGTTATTGATATGGAAGATATAATCAAGAAGGAATCAGCATGTGTTGATGATATCAACAATCACAAGCTTAGATAAGTCTAACATGAAAGGGTTATCACATATCTCAGAAAGGAACAAGATGAAATGGAAGAAGATTTCGATGAGACACAATCCATGTGTCTCATATTGCAACATGATCTGAATAAGGCCAGAGAGTACTTCACTAAGTCTGTTATGATAAGTGGAGAATCTTCTCAAACCAATGAGAAGAAAAGTTCACATGAACAAGGTAAATATACACTTAATCAATTTCAAAATTGACATGTTTCATTTAATAGTGCAAATATGAAAACAAAAATAGAGGATATGGGGGATAAGAAAAATGAGGGGAAATATTCCATGTCAAGGGAAGGGGAGAATATGTTAAGGAGTCCACAACCCCATAAGAAAATTGAAGCTTGGTTTGCAATAACATAGTATCAACAAAAATATGGATAGATTTGTAAATAATCTGGAAGAATGAAATTTCAAGTGTTTTATTTGTGTTTTTGTAAGGGTGGATGAAAAGTCTATTCTTACTAGTTTAACATTTATTTACCAGTAAAGAGGAAAAACTAATGGGGAGATTCAATGGGAATATGAAGATAAAATCTCAAAGAAAAAACTTGTGAATATATCTACACTAAAATTATCTACACAAATAAATTCTATATTCTGGAATAATTTTGTTGAAGATGTAGTTTGGAAGGTCACAATACTGAGTTATGCATAAAGATATTGGAAGTAGCGGTTCCCTATGATATGAAATGGAATTTGTTTCCAAAAATACTGTGTAAATTCATGTTAATATTGTGATAATACTGAGAATTTTAGGAAAGAGTTCTTAGTTTTTTGGCCAAAATAATTGAAATTTTATAAAACTTTATAGTAATTTTAAAGATTTTATAAATCCAAATGAATTATAGTAGCTTCATAAGATGAGGAAAAAGCTATTCAAAATATATCCATAATTGAAAACGTGAGGATCTAGAAGGATGATGTATAAAAATTTATTCCAAAAAAATAAAAAGTTCAAGAGAAGAAAAAATATAGTCAAATAGATGAGACTCAAAATAGAAATAATGTTCCAAATAAATCACCCCATACTTATATTGGAAGAAGTAAATGGATCATATTAAGAGGAAGCTATCAATATAAATGTTATTTTAGAAAAACATAAGTTCCATCCTTATTACCTATTATTTTAAGTGTTTTCAACTAACATATAAGGAATTGAAGAAGAAGTTTGGGGTTGTCACTACTATAAAACATGAAGATATTTTCCTTCATGGAGTATTCTAAAAACCATATACTACTGGAAAAGTCACCTATACCCATGGTTTTAAACCATGGGTATATCCCCCATAACTATGGTTATAGGTTAAACCCATAGTTTTGGGAACCGTGGGGAGTTTATCCATTGGTATAGCTCTAAACTATACCCACGGTTTGAAAATTCTATACCCATGGTTTCAAAAACATGGGAATAGGTGTATTCCACCATGCCATTAACCATATACCCATGATTTTGAAACTGTGGGTATAGGTCTTAAAAATTCTCTAGTCATGGGTTTTGATCCCTAGACCGCATGTATAGAATTCTTGCACCTAACCAGTACACCACATTGACTTATAGGTATATAAATATATATTTACATATATATATTTATCTAAACCATGGATATAGGTGGAAAACTGTGTCAATAGGTGTTCCCATGAATTTTTTTTATCCTGTGGAAATATTTTTTTCCCCCCAAAATACGGGAAAGCTGTAACAATGGTTTCTTATAACTATGGGTATAATTCTTCAAAAAAACCCAATACCCACTTTTTTGAAAAATTGTGGGTATCATTTTGACCAATACCCATTATTTTTTTCAAAAACCACGGGTATAGGTCTTGAAAAAAACCTTATATTCACGGTCTTTGAAAAAACATGGGTATAGGCGATAATTTATAACTTATACCCATGGTTTTACAAAATTATGGGTATAGGTTCCTATACAATACCTATACCTAAGGTTTTTTTCAAAACCGTGGTTATAAGTTAATTTTCCAGTAGTGATAAAATTGAAAAAGTGGAGTGAATACCTTGAGGGGGAGAAAATTTGAGAAAGTAAGATACCAAAGAATTGTATATGAATCTGGAATTTATTGGACATCTTGGTAACAATATAATTTCAGTTATTCCAATCACAATATCATCCCTTATTATTAATTTTATTTATCATATTTATTAAGTGGGTGTTTGGATTATGACAATATGAGACAAAGGGAAAGATGTTTTTTCTTACACCCACACTTTTTGATGAGTTTGATAAAGTGTGTGCATGATCATTTATTTCTTATCTTAAGAGGTCCTATCTTGAGAATTGAGAATATATGAGCATGATATCCTATAAATGGAAGATTATAGATAGCATAGAAAAGCTTGAATTTGTCTCTCTTGTTTTTTACACCGAGTTAGCCCATTTATACTTAAAGAAGACTAACTAAAGTCTCTTTTATAAGAGAACCATGTGGTGTCATCATTCTCTCAGAAAAAGTAGAAGAGATTCATGAATTACTTGAAAGGTAAATGAAGATATGATAATAACCATGTATTACCCTTTACATTTTATTATAAATAAGGGGGGAAATTTGAGCGTGCATATTGGTTTTAAAAATGTGAAGAGATATTGAAAAAAAACAAAGGGAGATATTTTTGTGTCCAGGTGTTGTATTTTGTTTCAATGAGTCAATATTTGTTGGTAAGTGAATAAGAATTTGTGATGCATTGAGAATTTTTATGGATTCATTTAATGACATTGGATATCATACTTAAACAATTTTCCTTATAATTAAGATGATTGGTGAACTGGTCCTTAATACCAATGACATGTTTTATTTATGTTAGGGGTGACACTTTTTTTTCAACATTTTGAAGAAATGTTTTGAATAAAACTGTGAAATATTTCCATTATTTCATGAGGATATCTGATGATTGATGTGGGGATTTTCATGGAAATTCAAGATAAGTGTTTGTGGATGAAGGAACCATTTCTTCTTTGTGTGATTGAAGTTTTAAGGTATAGCATCCCATAATTTACATATAGATATTATTTAAACATTGAATAACATTTATTACATAACATAACATAAACCACTCTAGGAATTTATAGGTTTAGTGTCTCAAGAAACTGGGAAACATAAACAACTAGTTCATAAAACATCCACATTGTATCCTGATTATTTCTTCATAACTAGGATAATTTTTTACATATCTTACTTAAAACCCTTCATCATGACCTAGGGAAAAGAAACAAATAAAAGGGTGATCTCAAATTCTCAGTAAGGGTAAACAAGGAAAATACCAATCATATCATAATCATAAGAATATACCATTTGAAAATATTATCATGTATATAAAAGATCATAATATCATGCCATGAGATAAATCATAAAAGTGCAATGAAATTCCAATAGTCATAACATAAGACATGAAATTTTGTGGCATACACACATAAGCATAGAAAATCATTTCATATTAGTTAAGGATCGTTGTTGAGACCATCATAGTGGAAAAAGTCCATTACTGAACCGAGTTCACTCCTCATTCCAACCCAGTATTACTGAACTGGATTTAATTTTCATTATATTTGTGTCTATATCATGAGATATAAATCATTACCAAAATAAGTTTAGAAATATATAGGTCCCACACATCAGATAATGAACCCAATCTTATGTGTTCCATAAAAACATAAAAACATTCACCATAGCATAACCCATGAAATAAAATGGGTTTCTTAAACATCATTCTATCATAATTGATATAAAAATATAGATTTTATAAATAACACAAAATAAAATAATAGTAATAATATGGTTAGAAATATGACCTTATTTAAATAGTTTCATCTTATATGGAAAATAATTTTGAGAAAACACTTGAAATTAATTCCTGAGGAAAATATCCTTTCTTATTCTAAAAAAAATTCCTTCCTCAAAATGCCACACAATTTTAGAATAAATAATTTTATGTGAAAATAACCTTATAATATTTTAGGGTAATATTAAATTAAATAATGAATTATAAAAGAGTAAAAAAAAATCTATTCATTCTATAAAAGTTAAAAAGAACATTCTCCCGTACTTTTGTCGAAAAAAAAGTCAAAAAGTACCTTATACCGAAAACAACAAAAGATTTCATTCATACAGTTTAGTAATAATTTACCAATGGGTAAATTTTAAATTAAAAAATTATAGAATTATATAAAGAATATTTTTGGAATATATATTTAGGAAACATGGATGTGTAATATAAATATACACCTGTAATACTTACGAATAAACAATCTCGGATAAAAACAAGATTTGTAATGTTATCCCTTACCTTAGGTCTGATATCCTTTATTTTTATCTGAACCTTATATAATTATTTAAATAATTTTATTGACTTAATCCATAATCATAATAATTTTTATTATATCATATATGATTAGATTATCATTCTTTTGTTAGTAACATTTCATTGTCACTCGTTATTCAGATATTGACTGCTTTATGTTCTTCTGCAAGATTTATCGGATAAGTTCATGTTAAACTTCCTCGGATATAGTTAAATAATTTTCAGAATGATATTAATATAATATATATCATATTTATTCATTAAATTATTGTATATAATTGTGTTTTAATTAATATCATGTACAATGAATCACATCGTATCATGGAGACGGCAGGTCGTATATACGCACAAGCGATGATATCATTTCCAAAATTATTGAATGGTATTTAATTGGATAGTGAATGATATTTCAGATTTAGTATCATGTTATAATAATAATATATATTTATTATTTACATAATTATACACATTCGAGTATGGTGGTGGTGAAAAACAGATTACACCATGGTGTGGAGATGGTAAGTCGTACGTACGCATGTGCGGTGATTTCTTTTTTTGTAGGATGGATAGAAGGTGAAATATGGTTGTTTCATATTTATAATAACATATCAGTATATTAGTCATACTTATGTTATTAATTTATAATTATACAACTAATTAAGATGAAGTAGAAGAATAATGAAGTTTGAAATAATTGGAAGAAGATATTACATCTTCCTCGACGTGCTTCCTCTAAATCTCTACTTAGAGCACTAAAGTTGGTCTTTTAAGATGACCAAAACCTCTATAATGAAAATAGGGAAGTTATAAGTAAAACTTTCTGGGTATGGATGAGCATGAAGGCTCAAAATTAATTAAATAAGAGACGGAGGAGGTGTCATTTAATAATTGAGGTGAGGGGCACTTTTGGAAACTTCATAAATAATAATTTATAATAAAATAAATTCCTATAAAAAACCTCCAAAATGTACCAATTTAGAATATGAGATGATATAGGGTTGTAATATCATCAACAAATAGATTTTGGGCAATTTATGTTTTCAATTTAAACAATGTCTTCTTAATTGACACTTAGTTATTCTATTTAATTTTAATTGTGGTAATAAAATTCTAAATATTTAATGTTTATAAATATTCACTTAAATGAGGTTAATTGAATATAAATGGATATTTTATGAAATTTTAGATCTTATAATTATCACTTTTTAATTTATAAATATTTTTATGATTTTAAAATAATTTAATAAAATGTATTTTTTATAAAATATCAATAGTTTCAATTTTGACACTATTCGTTTTTTTTTAATTTAAAAAAATCCAAACCAAAGATAAATTCAAACCAAAATATTAAATAAATTCCTAATATATCATAGAAAACTATATATTCGTGTAGAACATTAATTAGTTCATATGATATTTCTTTTAATATTTTTAAAACCATTTATTTGATATTTCAATTAATAAAATAATTTATACATCACTATTGTGTCATCATTAATGGTAATTATTTAATCTCTAAAAATTAAAAATAAATTTCTATAATGTAGGTGATTATTTTATATTTTAAAATACTATCTGTAATTGATATTATCTCCTAATTATCCATATATTAAAATTAATATACTTATATAAAATGAGATTGTGACATTTTGTCACATTTATTAGTTTTTATTATATTCAAGTAATTTCATTTAGAAACATAGATGATAAGGGTATAATTTAGTTCTACAGTATGATTTTGGAAGGTTTTAAGGTAATTTTATAATATTATTTTTACCTTCAATTACCTGATTTACCTTTAACCATGGTAATAAAAATAATTACCAAAGTTACTATTCATAATGCCTATAAATAAAAGTATCATATTAACATAATTTAGATCTACAGATTCCAAATATGGAGTCCATTTTTTAAAATTCAAAACATGGAAGTTGCAGTAATTAAATTAAAATCAATCCCATTGTTAGAATTAGATAACGGGTTTTTTAAAAGTTAAAAAATTGCAAAAGATTGAAATGTTTTTACATATGAATTCAATGTAAAATTAATGATAATGAAATACATTATGTTTAATGATAAAAATATATTCTATTTATAATTTAAACCCATTACATATTATAATTTAACCATATAAATTATCTTGATGAAAAAAGTTGTTTTCACTTAAAATTTAGAGTGTTTGTACTATTCATCAAAACATGAATTTTATCAGAAAATATCATAAATTCAACCAAAGTAAATTTTTATATCCATATTTAAAAGAAAATTTTTATGTTTTTATATAAAAATTAATAATGTTTTATAATCTTAAATTAAAATGGGTTCTCCATTCAAAGGCGTAAGATTGCCCTTTTTTAAAAAAGTAGGTTTTCATACAACAAATAGGGTTTATTCACACCCTATGATTAAAATATCTATTAGATGAATAAAAAATATTCTATTAAGTATGTAAAAGATGTATCTCATTAATTTCTTTACCAATAGTAATTCACTCAGTAATACAAATCTCTAATTTATATTTTTCATAAATGATTGATAGGCAAAGAATTCACAACTCATTTTCATAAGTAAGTTATAATTATTCCCACTATCCAAATGGATAGGCTATAATGGTAATTTTATACTAAAGAAATCTCATGGTTTGTTTAAATTCACAATTCCATGCAATGAAATATATTGAAGAATAAAAATTATTTGAAGAAAAAATTTCATTAAAAACCAACCGGGTGTTATATTCTACCCCCCTTAAACTGAATTTTACCCTCAAAATTCGTCACCTGGAAATAAATAGATGAGTATAACTCACCCTCATTATATCCTAAAGTTACAATATAACTTCTTCTAATTGGTGGTTCCTCTATAAAACTTTAACCAAATGAGGGGTATTTTTTCATATAAATGTTTCACTACAATACAAAATCTCTATTAGTTGTTCTTTATAAGAAAGATCTTGCTCCAGAAGTCCATCTTCTGAGCTTAGTACATGTGAAGGATCAGGTATGTAATTTCTCAAGAGAGATACAAGGAACACATCATTTACTTGAGAGAGATTCAGTGGAAGCACCAATCGAAAATTTACCTTCCCAACACTATCCAAAATTTCAAAAGGACCGATATACCTGGGGATCAGATTTCCCTTATTTTCAAATCACATTACTCCCTTCCAAGGAGTTATTCATAGAAACGCCTTATCACTCACTTAAATATCTGTGTATTTTCTTTAGTTGTTAGCATAAACTTTTTGTCAGTTATGAGCTGCTCTTATGTGTTGTTGAATAGTTCTAACCTTTTCTACCATCTCATCAACAAGATCATGTCATAATAGCTTCCTTTCCCCAAATTCATCCCAGAATCTTGGATTTCTGCACTTCTTTCCATAGTGGGATTCATAAGGATCCATATGAATACTTGAGTGAAAGATATTATTGTAAAAAAATCACCAATGGTAGATATTGATCCCAACCACTTTTGAAATCCATAAAGCAACCTCTCAACATGTCTTCCAGATTTTGTATTGACCTCTCAGACTGACCATCTGTCTGAGGATGATAAGCAGTATTGAAACTTAACTTTGAATCCAGAGTATACTGAAGACTTATCTAGAAGTTATAGGTAAATCTCAGATCTTAACCAGATATAATGAAAATTGTTACTCCATATAATCTTACCACTTCCTTTACATATATCCTTGAAATTTTATCAAGAGATAAATCCTCTATAATAGCAATGAAGTGTACCGACTTCATAAGGAGATCAACTATAACCTAGATATCATTATTGCCTTTGGATGTTTTGGGAACTCCGATGAAAAATTCCATAGTGACGTTTTCCAATTTATATTTTGGTATGGGTAATGGTTGTAACATCCCCTTAGACTTCTGTCTCTCAGCCTTAACTTACTAACAAACCAAGAATAGAGAGACATTTTTGGTGACATCTCTTCTCATTCCATTCCACCAGAAGTACTCTTTCAAGTCCCTAAACATCTTTGTACTTCTAGGGTGAATAGATAATGAAGAACTATGATCCTCATCCAATATATCCTTATTTAATTTTTGTATGTGAGGAATACAAACCTGATTCCTAGACCTTATTATTTCATCACAATCAATGGTGAATTTAGGAATATTTCTCACCTTATTTTGTAACTCTACATCTTCTTTCTAAACCTACTTAATATTCACTTTTATAGATGGTTGAACATTAATTTGAGAAAGATAAGATTTCTCCCCTTCCATTAAAATTTCCATATCCATCCTTTGAAAATCCAAAAATATTGTATCTTTTGTGATCCTCATCATGGATAAACTAGCATGGTCCTTTAGACTCAAAGAATATTCCATCTTATTCGCTTTTCCAGGTTGGTAATATATTGAGTAGTCATAATCTTTTATCAACTCCAACAATCATCTTTATAGCATATTCAGCTCCTTTTTTTTGAAAATATATTTTAAAATTTTATGATCAGTATAAATATCACACCTTTCACCATAAAGATAATGCCTCCATATCTTTAATGAAAATATTACCATAGATAAATCCAAATTATGAGTTGAATAATTTTTATCATGAATTTTCAATTATCATGAGGAATAAGAAATCACCATATCATTTTTCATGAGAACACATCCTAGACCATTATGGGATGCATCACCGTAGATCACAAACCTTTATCTACTATAAGGCATTGTGAGCACAGGTCCATCGGCTAACCATATTTTTGGAGATTTGAAATTCTCTTCACATTCCTTCATCCAAACAAACTTAACTCCTTTCTGAGACAACTTGGTGAGTGGATTAGATAATCATGAAAAATATTTCAAAAAACGTCTATAATATCTAGACAAACCAAGAAAACATCATATCTCAGTTATCATTGTTGGTCTTGAAAATATTTCAATAACCTCTATTTTTTGTTGGATCCACAAATATACCCTCTCTTGAGATTATGTGAACCAAAAATGAAACTTTCTGAAGCTAAAATTCACACTTGGTAAATTTGGAAAGCTTCTCATTTCTTAGGGTATTTAGTACAATTATCAAGTGTTATTCATGTTTTTCCTTTATCTTTGAATAGACAACAATATAATCTATAAATACTACAACAAACTGTTCAAGATAGTCTCTAAAGACTCTATTCATTAAATCCATGAAGATAGTAGGGTCATTAGTAAGACCAAAAGGCATCAGTATAAATTCATAGTGTCAATACCATGTACAGAATGTCTTCTTTGGTATATCCTCCTTTTTGACCCTTAATTGATGATATCCTGAACTAAGATCAATATTGGAAAATTATTGAGCTCCACTTAGTTGTTAAAATAAGTAATAAATGTGGGGAAGAGGATATTTTCTCTTGATAGTGATCTTATTAATTTCTCGATAATCAATAAAAATTCTTATTGATCTAACTTTATTCTTAACAAACAAAATAGGTGCTCCCCAAGGTGATGCACTATGGTGTATGAATCCCTTATCAATATTCTCTTGGATTTTCTTCTTCGATTCTTGCAACTAAATTAGGTCCATTCTATAAGGTGTATTTAAAATAGGCATAGAACCCAGTATGAGTCCTATTTAAAACTCAACTTCACGGTTTGGTGGAAGAACTAGAAATTCCTACGAAAAGACATCATCAAACTCCCGTACAATGGGCGTATTCATAATCATTAGTTTCTCCCCAAACATTTGAGATAAATAACCTTAATTTATAGGAATCAAGACCCATAACAAGGATGAAATTTCTAATTTAAGGTTATATTCATCCTTGAATCTATATATGATCATAGATTGATCTAGAATATGAAATGTGACTTCCCTTCCTTATAAATTAATATGAGCTCTATTTAGAGAAATACAATCTATTCCAAGAATCACAACAAATTCCACTATATTAAGGATCACGAAATTTGTAGGAAGCACTTTCCTACAAACTTCCACCGAAGAAGAATTGTAAACTTTTTATACGACCGTTGTGCCATTAGGAGTTCTCACAGCTAACTAAACATCTAATTGTTGAGGTAATACAGGGATACCCTTATAAAATTCTTTATAAATAAAATATTGGCTAGATCTAGAATCAAATAAAACATTTTCTAATTTAGAGTGGATGGTAAGTGTACCTTTCACCACTTCATTATTGTACTCCATGTAGCTGATAGTGATTGAATGTGACATTATTTTTCTTTTTCCTTAAGAGTTTATTGATGTAGATCATCATCAATAAACGTTGGATTAGTGCATTGATTGGAATAATTCCCCATTTCATTACACTTGTAACACTGATGTGTAGGAGGTTCATTCCGTGTAGCCTTTTCTTTGTTTTCATTATTAGAAATCTTTTTCGAATCACTTCCGAATTCAACTTCACAATGACCTTATTTTCCACACTTAAAACATTTACTAGTCCCTTTAAGAAAATTCCATCCATGTTTCTTTCCACACTTTGAGCATAAGGGAAAACTCATCTTCTTTTCAATGTGGTCTTTATATTTTTCTTTGAATTCCATTTTTCTCTTCTTATCAAACCCGTATGAATGATGGGTTACTCTAATATCCATCTCAACCTTGAGATCACATCGAACAGTTTCCTTGTAGCTATAGAATTCCCTTATGGATAATTCCATTTGGGGACATGGTTTTAATACACTAAAGAATCCATCAATTTTACACTTAGGTTGGATAATAATTACATAATCATACCTTTCAAGTCTTGTAAAATTTTCTTCATAGGTACCAACGGATTCATTATTCTATTTCATAAGTTCATGGAACTCATTCTCCATCTTTTTTCGATGAATACGAGGAAAGTACTTGTTGAAAAATAAGTTCTTGAACTCATCTCATTTCATGGACTCAATTTCATCTCTTTGCCTCATATTCTTAACAAGATCCAAAATTGATCAGCTTCACATTCCAAATGGTATACTACTAATATGACTTTATCATGTTCAAAACATTGTAGAACTAAAAATATCTTTTCAGTGGTATTGGTCCATTGTTCAGCCACTAATGGATCAGAAGACCCACTGAATGAAGGTGGCCACTGCCTCATGAAGGATTCAACTGAATATTTCTCCCTCTTTCGATCGTTTGGAATACCTACATGATTCATTGTTGAGAAATTTGTGTGAGAATGGCTACATGATTTTCTATTCCAGCTCCCATAACATTTGGTTTCTCAGGGGGATAATCATTTAATTTCTTATCACATTCAACATTAACGTGGTTCCTTCGGGTTCCAACCATTGAATAAAACCAAGAAGTATAGTGTAATAAACACTAATTATAACAAGAAAACCACATAATCAAGAATAAAATTTTCAATTTAGGACACTTTAAGTATTATCCTAGGTTATTAATGGTCATTTCTAAAACACTAGTATTATATCCGATATGTAGACATATCCTTAGGGTTATTACTAAAGATTTCTCATCCTAGATTCTAAAGGTTAACTATAACTTTACTCTGATACAAACTATAATAGCCCATAATTTACATATATATATTTCTTCAACATTGAAAAATATTTATTACATAACATAACAAAAACCATTCCAGGACCATATAGGTTTAGTGTCTCTATAAACTGGGAAACATAAACAACTATTTCATAAAACATCCACATTGTCTTCCACTTATTTCTTCATAACTAGACTCCTTTTTGACCCATCGTACTTAAAACCCTTCTTCATGACCTGGGGAAAAGAAACATATGAAAGGGTGATCTCAAATTCTTAGTAAGGGTAAACAAGGTAAATATCAATTATATCATAATCATAAGAACATAACATTTGAAAATATTATCTTGCATATAAAAGATCATAATATCATGTCATGAGATAAATCATAAATGTGGAATTCAATCCCAATAGTCATAAAATAAGACCTGAAATATTGTGGAATACATATATAATAATAGAAAATCATTTTGTATTAGTCAAGTCTCATTGATGAGACCATCATAGTGGACAAATTCTGTTACTGAACTAAGTTCACTCCTCGTTCTAGCCCTCTATTATTGCACCAGATTTACTTTCCATTATAATAATGTATATCTCATGAGAAATAAATAATTACCCAATGCATTAGAGGGAGATATAAGTCCCATCCATCTCAAAATTAAACCATTGTTACGTGTTCCACAAAAACATAAAAACATTCACCATAGCATAACCCATAAAATAAAAAGGGTTTCTTAAACATCATTCCATCATAATTTATATAAAACAAATGGATTTCATAAATAACACACAATCAAATCATAGTAATAACAGGGTTAGAAATATGACCCTATTTAAAGATTTTCATATTATATGGAAAATAATTTTGAGAAAACTCTTAAAATTAATTCCGGAGGAAAATATCATTTCTTCTTCAAAAACGTTTTCCTTCCTTAAAATGCCACACAATTTTTGAAGAAATCATTTCATGTGAAGATAAAAATGTAATATTTTAGGGAAATATTCAATGAATAAGGTATTATGAAAGTGTAAAAAAATTCATTCATTTCATACAAGTTAAAAAATATATTATTCTCGTACTTTTTCCAGAAAAGTCAAAAAGTACCTCGTACCGAAAATGACAAAGGATTCCATTCATACCGTTTAGTAAAAATTTAATAGTGGGTAAAATTGAATTTAAAAAATTATATAAGGATATAAAGAATATTTTAAAATACATATTTAGTAAACATGGACATGTATGATAAATAAACATCAGTAAATACTTTCAAATAAACAATCTCGGATAAAAATGAGATTTGAAAAGTTATCCCTTACCTTAGGTCTGATATCCTTCATATGTATCATAACCTCCTATATAATGATTTAAATAATTTTGTTGACTTAATACAGAATCATAATAATTTTTATTATATCATATATGATTATATTATCATCCTTTTGTTGGTAACATTTCATTTTCACTCGTTATTTGGATATTGACTGTTTTATGTTCTTATGCAAGATTTGTTGGAAAATTTCATGTTCCACTTTTTAGTTTATAGTTAAATAATTTTCAAAATTATATTAGAATAATATATATTAAATTTATTCATTAAATTAATTTATATAATCATGGTTTAATCAATATTATTTAGAATTAATCACATTGCATCGTGGAGACAGTAAGTCGTACGTACACACAAGCGATGATATCATTCTCAAAATTATTGAATGGTATTGAAGTGAATGGTGTATGATATTTAATAATTAGTATAATGTTTTAATAATCATATATATTTCTTATTTACATCATTATACCCATCCAAGTGAGGTGCTGGTGGAAAATAGCTTACACAACAACATGGAGATGGTAAGTCGTACGTACGCACGCGAGGTGATTTCATTTTTCATAGGATGGATAGAAGGTGAAATATGATTGTTTCATATTTATAATAACATATTAGTATATTATTGATACTTTTGTTATTAATTTATAATTAAATAACTAATTAAGAGGAATTAGAAGAAGAAATAAGTTTGAAAGAACCGGTAGAAGAGATTACCTCTTCCTCGATGTGCTTCCTCTAAATCTCTTTTTAGAGCACTAAAGTTGGACTTTTAAGATGAAAAAAATCTCTAGAATTAAATTAGGGAATTTTATAAGGAAACTTTTCAGGTTATATTCGTGCTTTATGGCTCAAAATTAAGTTAAGAGGTGAGGGAGCAGGTACCCTTTTATAATTGAGGTAAGGGACATTTCTGGAAACTCCATAAATGATAATTTATAATAAAATCAAACCCTACCCAAAAAACCTCCAAAACATCCCAATTTTTTATATGAGATGATATAGGGTTGTAATATCATATACCAATAAATTTTGGATACATTATTTGGTCAATTTAAACCATATATTTTTAATTGACGCTTAGTTATTCTATTTAATTTTAATTGTGGTAATAAAATTCTAAATCTTTAATGGTTATAAATATTTACACATATGGTGTTAAATGACCATAAATGGATAATTTATAAAATTTTAGATCTTATAATTACCACTTTGTAATTTTTAAATTTTTTCTATGATTTATAAATAATTTAATAAAATATTATTCTTATAAAATATCAATAATTTCAATTTTAAAACTATTCATTTATTTGACTTTAAAAAAAATACACAAATAAGATAAATTCAAAAAAAATATAAAATACACTATTAATATTTCATAGTCACCTAGAAAATTTTTTGAGTGCATTAATTAGTTCATATGATATTTATTTTAATATTTTTAAAACCATTTATTTGATATTTCTATTAATAAAATAATTTCAACATCACTATTGTGTCATCATTTATGGTAATTATTTAATTTATAAAAATTATAAATAAATTTCTACAATGTAGGTAATTATTTTATATTTCTATAGACTATCTATAGTCGATATTATCTCCTAGTTATCCATATATTAAAATTAATCTACTTATATTAAATTAGACTGTGAAATTTGGTCACATTCATTAGTTTTTATTATATTCATGTCATATTCATAGGTAAGTGGCTATACAGTTATTAGATTTAGAACCATAGATAATAAGGGTATAATTTATTCATACAATAAGAGATTTAAAGGTTTTAAAGTAATTTTAAAATATTATTTTTACCTTTAATTACTCTATTTACCTTTAATCATAGTAATTAAAATAATTACCAAAGTTACTATTCATAATGCCCAAAAATAAAATTACCCTATTAACAAAATTTAAACCTACTGATTCCAAATGTGGAGTCCATTTTTAAAAATTCAAAACACAAAATTTTTAGTAATTAATTTGAAAACAATCCCATTGTCAGAATGAGAGAATGGGTTTTTTAAAAGCTAAAACATTGCAAAAGATTGAAATGTTTTTACCTATGAATTCAATGTAAAATTAATGATAATGAAATAAATTATATTGAATGATAAAAATATATTCTATTTATACTTTATAACCATTCCTTATTATAATTTAACCATATAAATTATCTTGATGAAAAAAGTTTTTTCACTTAAAATTTAGTGTGTTCGTACTATTCATCAAAACTTGAATATTATCCGAAAATATCTTAAATTCAACCAAAGTAATTTTTTGTATCCCAATTTAAAATAAAATGTTTATTTTGTCATATAAAAATTATTAATGCGTCGTAATATTAATTTAAATCAGATTCGCCATTCAAAGGCGTAAGATTACCCTTTTTTTAAATAAAAAAAGTGGGTTTTTATACAACAAATAGGGTTTATTAACGCCCTATGAATAAAATGTCAATTGGATGAATAAAAAATATTTTATTAATTATATAACATATATATCACATTAATTTCATTACTAATAGTAATTCACTCAAAAATTCAAATGTCTAATTTATATTTTTCATAAATAATTGATAGCCAAATAATTCACAATGCATTTTCATATGTTAGTTATAAATATTACCACTAACCTAATGGCTAGGATATAATAGTTATTTTATACTAAGGGAATCTTGTGGTTCATTTAAACTCACAATTTCATGCAACGTGAACTACTGAAGAATGAAAATTATTTAAATAAAAAATTTCATAAAAAAGAACCAGGTGTTGCATTCTACCCCCTTAAACAGAATTTATCCCTAGAAATTAATTAATTGAAAAAAAACAGATAAGGATACCTCTACCTAGTCATATCCTCAAGTTCACATGTATATTCTTCAAATTTTTGGTTCCTCCATACAACTTTAACCAAGCAAGTGGTCTTATTTCATAGAAATTTTTTACTACGATCCAAAATCTCTATCGGTTGTTCTTTATAAGAAAGATCTGGATCTAGCGGTATGACTTCTGAGATTAGTACATTTGAAGGATTGGGTAAGTAATTTCTTAGGAGAGATAAATAGAACACATCATGAACTTGAGAGAGATTCGGTGGAAGTGTCAATCGGTAAGCTACCTTCCCAACACGATCCACAATTTCAAAAGGAGAAATATACTTAGGGCTTAGATTTCCCTTCTTTCCAAATCTCATTACTCTCTTCTATGGAGATATTACTAGAAACACCATATAACCCACTTCAAACTCTTGGTATTTTCTTCAGTTTTCAGCATAAATTTTTTGTCAATTCTCAACTGCTCTTAGGTATTGTTGAATAGATCTGACCTTTTATACCATTTCATCAACAATATCATGTCCTAATAGTTTTCTTTCCCCAACTTCATATCATAAAGTTGGAGTTCTGAACTTCTTTCCATAGAGGGCTTCATAAGGAGCCATCTAAATACTAGAGTGAAATTTATTATTATAAAAAAATTCCACCAATGGTAAATGTTGATCCCAACAACCTTCGAAATATGTAGAGTAAGATCTCAACTTGTCTTCTAGTGTTTGAATTGTCCTCTCAGACTGACTGTCTGTCTGAGGATGATAAGAAGTTCTAAAACTTAACTTAATATCCAAAGCATGAAAAAGACTTATCTGGAACATCGAGGTAAACCTCGGATCCCAATCAGATATAATGGAAAGTGGTACTCCATGAAATCTTACCACTTCTTTTACATATATCCTGGAAATTTGATCAAGAGAGAAATCATATCTAATAGCAATGAAGTGTGTTGAATTTGTAAGGAGGTCAACTATAACCCAAATAGCATTATTGCCTTTGGATGATTTGGGAAGTCCAATGACAAAGTATATAGTGATGTTTTCCCATTTCTATTCTGGTATGGGTAATGGTTGTAACATCCACTTATACTTCTGTCTCTCAACCTTATCTCACTAACAAACCAAGCATTGGGATACATATTTAGCGATGTCTATTTTCTTTCCATCTCACTAGAAGTACTCTTTAAGGTCCCTATACATATTTTTTCTTTTAGGGTGAATAGATAATTAATAACTATGAGCCTCATCCAATATCTCCTTCTTTAATTTTGGTATGGTAGGAATAAAAACCTAGTTCCTGAACCTTATTATTTAATTACAATCAAGGTTGAATTTAAGAACATTTCTCACCTTATTTCATAACTCTGCATATTTCTTCTATGCCTCCTTAATATTCACTTGTATAGATGGTTGAACATTCATTTGAGAAAGATAATATTTCTCCCCTTATATTAAAATTTCAAGATACATCCTTTTCAAATCCAAGAATATTAGATATTTTGTAATCCTCATCATAGATAAGCTAGCATGGTCTTTACAACTCAAATAATCCTCCACCTTGTTCACTTTTATAGGGTGGTAATATATTGAGTAGTCATAATATTTAATCAACTCCAACCATATTCTTTGGCACATATTTATCTCCTTTTGTGTGAAAATAACTTTAAAATTTTATGATCAGTATAAATATCACACCTTTCTCCTTAAAGATAATTTCTTCATATCTTTAATGCAAAGATTACTATAGCTAACTCCAAATCATGAGTTGGGTAATTTTGATCAGTAATTTTTAACTTCCACGAGGCATAAGATATCACCATATTATTTTGCATGAGAACATATCCCAACCCCTTTTTGGATGCATCAATATCAATCATAAACCTTTCTCCACTATAAGGCAGTGTGAGCACAGGTGCACTGGATAACCTTATTTTTAGATCTTTGAAATTCACTACACATTCCTCCATCCAAATGAACTTAACTCTTTTCCAAGTCATCTTGGTGAGTGGATTAGATAATCATGAAAAATATTTCAAAAAATGTTGATAATATCCTACCAAACCATGAAAACTTCATATCTAAATTACCATTGTTGGTCTCAACCATCTTTCAGTAACCTCTTTTTTGCTAGATCTATAGATATCCCCTCTCTTGAGATTATATGTCCCAAAAATAAAACATTATAAGATAAAATTCACACTTGGTAAATTTGGCAGAAAGCTACTCCTTTCTCAGGGTCTTCAATACAATTCTCAAGTGATCTTCATGTTCTTCCTTTCAATTTGAATAGACAAGAATATCAACTATAAAGACTACCACAATCTAATCAAGATATTCTCTAAATACATTATTCATTAGATCCATGAATATATTAGGGAAATTATTAAGACTAAAAGGCATAAATATAAATTCGTAGTGTCCATACCTTGTATAGAATGTCTTCTTTGGTATATCCTCTTTTTTACCCATAATTTATGATATCCTAAATGAAGATCAATCTTGGAAAAATATTGAGATCTATGTAGTTTTTCAAATAAATAATAAATGTGGGGAAGTTGATATTTGTTCTTGATATTGATCTTGTTAAGTTCTCGATAATCAATGCAGAGTCTAATTGATACAATATTCTTCTTAACAAACAGAACAGGTGCTCACCAAGGTGATGCACTAGGGCATATGAATACCATATCAAGATTCTCATGGATTCTCTTATTCAATTATTACAACTCAATTGGGTTCATTATATAAAGTATCTTTTAAATAGGCATAGAACCCAGTATGAGTTATATTGAAAAATCAACTTCAAAATTTGGTGGAAGGCCTGGAAATTCCTCCGAAAAGACATCATCAAACTCCCATACAATGGGTTTATTCTTAATCATGAGTTTCTCCCCAACCATTTGAGATAAATAACTTTCATTTATAGGAATAAATACCCATAAGATGAAAGAAATTTCTAATGTAAGGTTATATTCATCCTTTCATCAATAGATGATCATAGATTGATCTAGAATATTAAATGTGACTTCCCTTACTTGTAAATTGATATGAGATCCATATAGAGAAATCCAAGTAATGACAATAATTACATAAAATTCCACTATAGTAAGGATCACAAGATTTTCAGGAAGCACTTTCCCATAAAATTAAACCATAGAAGAATTATAAACTTTTGATGTAACTGTTGTGCCATGAGAAGTTATCAAATATAACTCAACATTTAATTGTTTAGGTAATACTATGATACCCTTAGAAAATTCTTTAGAAAAAAAGTGTGGGTGGATCCATAATCAAATAAAACAATTTCTACTTTAGAGTGGATGGTAAGTGTACCTTTCACCACTTCATTATTTTACTCCACATCAACGATAGTGATTTCATTTGACTTTCCTTTGTTTTTTCCCTTAAGAGTTTTTTGACATCAATCATCATCAATAAACCTTGGATTTGGGAATTTATTGGCATAATTACCCATTTCATTTCACTTGTAACATTGAAGTGTAGGAGGTACATTATGTGTAGACTTTTCTTTTTTCGCATCATTGGAAATATTTCACCAATCACTTCAGAAGTCAACTGCCTGATGACCTTCTTTTTCACACTTAAAACATTTACTAGTCACTTTAAGACAATTTTTTCCATGTTTCTTTCCACACTTTTAGAATAAGGGAAATCTCATCTTATTTTCAGTTTAGTCTTTAAATTTTTATTTGAATTCCATTTTTTCTCTTCTTATCAAACCCATATGATTTATGGGTTACTCCAATATCCATATCAACCTTAATAGCACATCGAACAATTTCCTTGTACCTATTGAAGTACCTTATAGATAATTCCCTTTGGATACTTGTTTTTAATCCACTAAATAATCAATCAATTTTACTCCCAAGTTGGATAATAATTCCAGAAGCATACCTTGAAAGTCTTGTAAAATTTTCTATATAGGTACCAATGGATTCATCATCTTTTTTCTTAAGTTCAAAGAACTCCTTCTCCATATTTGTTCGAAGAATATGAGGAATGTACTTGTTGAAAAATAATTTCTTGAACTCATCTGATTCCATGGACTCAATTTCATCTCTTTGCCTTGTATTCTTGATAATATTTCACCATTGATCATCTTCACCTTCTAACCGATATATTACTAAGATGATTTTATCATGTTCAGAACATTATAGAACTTAAAAATATCTTTTCAGTGGTACTGATCCATTTTTCAGCCACTAATGGATTAGAAGACCCACTGAATGAAGGTGGTCGCTTCCTCGTGAAGGATTCAATAGAATGTTTCTCCCTTCTTTTCTAGTTTGGAAGTCTTGCATGATTCATAGCTTGAGAAAGTTTTGTTATCATGGCTATAAGATTTTTCATTCCATATCCCATAACATTTTGTTATTCAAGGGGGAAATAGTTTCTTTTCCCATCACATTTAGTATTAACGTGGTTCCTTCGGGTTCTATCCATTGACTAAAAAAAAGAATCATAGTGTGAGAAACACTAATCATAACAAAGAAACCACATAATCAAGAATAATATTTTAATTTAGGATGATTTATGTCTTATACTAGTTTATTCATGTTCATTTCTCAAACACTAGGATTTTTTCCTATACTTAGACATATCCTTAGGGTTCTTACCAAGGCTTTATCATCCTAGTTTCCAAAGTTAACTATAACTTTTCTTTGATAACAACTATAATAACCCATACTTTACATATAGATATTACTTCAACACTAAAGAATATTTATTACATAACATAATAAAAATCATACTAGAACCATATAGGTTTAGTGTCTCTAGAAACTAGGAAACATAAATAACATGTTTATAAAACATCCACATTTTCTCCCACTTATTTATTTATAACTGGACTCATTTTTGACATATCTTACTTAAAACCATTCTTTAAGGCCAGGGGAAAATAAACATATGAAAGGATTATCTCAAATGCTCAATAATGGTAAACAAGAGAAATATAAATCATATCATAATCATAAGAACATAACATTTTAAAATATTATCTTGTATATAAAAGATCATAATATCATGTCATGAGATAAATCATAAAAGTGAAATGAAATTCCAATAGTCTTAAAAAAAGACATAAAATCTCATGGAATACACACATAAGCATATAAAATCATTTGATATTAGTCAAGGCTCATTGTTGAGACCACCATAGCAGACAAAGTCCATTATTGAACCAAGTTCACTCATCATTCCAGCCCTGTATTACTAAACCGGATTTACTTTCCATTCCAGTCATGTCTATCTCATGAGATATAAATCATTACCCAATTCATTGGAGATAGATATAGGTCCCACCCTTCTCATAATGAAACCATTCTTATGTGTTCCACGAAAACATAAAAACATTCACCATAGTATAACCCATGAAATAAAATGGGTTTCATAAACATCATTCCATCATAAAATCATAGTAATAAAATGGTTATAAATATGAACCTATTTAAATAGTTTCATCTTACATGTAAAATAATTTTTAGAAAACACTTGAAATTAACTCCTAAGGAAAATATCAGTTATTCTTCAAAAACGTTTTCCTTCCTCAAAATGCCACACAATTTTAGAAGAAACCATTTTATGTGGAAATAACCTTGTAATATTGTAGGGGTAGCTTCAATAAAATAAGGAATTATGAAATCATAAAAAATATATTGATGTTGTACAAGTTAAAAAAACATCCTTCTAATACTTTTCCCAGAAAAGTCATAAAGTACCTTATACCAAAAATGAAAAAAATATTCCATTCATACCATTTAATAAAAATTTACCAATGGGTAAAATTGAATTTAAAAAATTATAGAATGATATAAAAAATATTTTAAAATACATATTTAGGAAACAAAGACGTGGATGATAAATATACCCTATTAAATACTTACAAATAAACAATCTCGGATAAAAACAATATTTGCAAAGTTATCCATTAACTTAGGTCTGATATCCTTCATATGTATCTGAACCTCCTGTATAATGATTTAAATAATGTTATTTACTTAAACTATAATAATAATAATTTTTAGGATATCATATATGATTATATTATCATCCATTTGTTACTAACATTTCAATTTCACTCATTATTTGGATATTGACTGCTTTATGTTATTATGCAAGATTTGTCAGATAAGTTCATATTCCATTTCTTAGGTTATTGTTAAATAATTTTCAGAATGATATTAGTATAATATATATCATATTTATTCATTCAATTTAGGTATATAATCATGGTTTAATGAACATCATGTAGAATGACTTGCATCGCATCGTGGAGACAGTAGGTCATACGTACGCATGAGTGATGATATCATTCCCAAAATTATTGAATGGTATTGAAATAGATGGTGGATGATATTTCATAATTTATATAATTTATAATAATCATATATAGTTATTATTTATCTCATTATAACCATCCAAGTATGGTGGTGGTGAAAAACAGATTACACCACGGCATGGTGATGGTAATTCGTACGTACGCACCTGCAGTGATATCATTTTTCATTGGATGGATAGAAGATGAATTATTGTAATTTCATATTTATAATAAAATATAAGTATAGGATTGATAATGATGTTATTAAATTATAATGGAACAACTAATTAATAGGAATTATAAGAACAAAAGAATTTTAAAAGAATCGGTAGAATATATTATCTCTTCCTCAACGCGCTTCTTCTAAATATCTTCTTACAACACAAAAGTTGGTCTTTAAAGATATAAAAAATCTATAAAATGAAAATAGGGAAGTTTATAAGGAAAAATATTAGGGTATGGATGAGCTTTAAGGATAAAAATGAAGTGAATAGATGCAATAGGAGGTGCCCTTTTATAATTGAGGTGAGGGGCACTTTTTGAAACTCTATAAATACTAATTTATAATAAAATCAAACCCTACCCAAAAACCTAAAAAAATGTCCCAATTTATAATAATAGATTATATATTATTTTAATATCATCAAAAAATAAATTTTTTACAAGTAATTTTGTCAATTTAAACCATATCTTTTTAATTGACACTTAGTTATTCTATTTAATTTTAATTGTGGTAATAATATTATAAATATTTAATGGTTATAAATATTTACTTATATGATATTAATTGACAATAAATGGATATTTTATGACATTTTATATTATATAATTATCACTTTTACATTTTTAAATATTTTTATTAGTTTTAAATAATTTCATAAAATGTTATTTTTATAAAACATCAATAGTGTCGATGTTGAAATTATTCATTTATTTTACTTTAAAAAAATCCACACAAAAAATAAATTCAAAACAAAATATTAAATATGATCCTAACATTTCATAGTCACCTATAAAATCTGGGCATAACATTAATTAGTTTTTATGATATTTCTTTTAATATTTTTAAAACCATTTATTTGATGTTTCCATTAATAAAATAATTTCCACATAACTATTGTGTCATCATTAATGGTAATTCTTTAATCTCTAAAAATTATAAATAAATTTCTATGATATAGGTAATTATTGTATATTTTCAAAGACTATATATAGTTGATATTATCTTCAATTTATCCATATATTAATATTAATATACATATATAAAATGAGATTGTGACATTTTGTCACATTCATTAGTTTTTAATATATTCAGGTTATATTCATAGGTAGGTGGATATCAAGTGATTATATTTATAAAAATAGATGATAAGGCTAGAATTTAGTTATCCAATATGATTTTTACTAGTTTTAAGGTAATTTTATAATATTATTTTTACCTTTAATTACCTGATTTTCCTTTAACCATGGTAATAAAAATAATTACCAAAATTACTATTCATAATGCCCAAAAATAAAAGTATCATATTAACATAATTTGGACTTTTTATTCCAAATATAGATTCTATTTTTAAAAATTCAAAACATATAAGTTGCAGTAATTAATTTAAAATCATTCTCGTTGTCAGAGTGAGAGAACGAGTTTTTTTAAAGTTAAAACATTACAGAAGATTGAGATGCTTTTACATATGAATTCAATGTAAAATTAATGATATTGACATAAATTATATTGAATGATAAAAATATATTATATATATACTTTAAAACAATTCCATATTATAATTTAACCATATAAATTATCTCGATGAAAAAAGTTATTTTCACTTAAAATTCAGTGTGTTTGTATTATTCATCAAAACATGAATGTTATCAGAAAATATCATAAATTATATCAAAGTAGATTTTATATCTGGATTTAAAATAACATTTTTATGTTTTCATTAAAAAATTTAATGTATCAAAATCTTAATTTAAAAGGGGTTCTCCATTCAAAGGCATAATAATTCACTTTTTAAAAAAAAAGGTATGTTTTTATACAACAAATAGGGTTTATTCACACCCTATGATTAAAATATACATTGGATGAATAAAAAATATTTTATTAACTATATAATATATATATCTCATTAATTTTATTACCAATAGTAATTCACTCAAATAAACAAATATCTAATTTATATTTTTCATAAATAATTGATAGCCAATAAATTCACAATGAATTTTCATAAGTTGGTTATAATTATTCCCACTAACCTAACAGCTAGGCTATAACTGTAATTTTATACTAAGCGCATCTCACGGTTCGTTTAAACTCACGATTGTGTGAAATGCAAGATAGTGAAGAATAATATTTATTTAAAGAAATGTTTTCATAAAAAACAATTGGGTGTTACATAAGGCCTTGTGAATTGAGTTGGGGGTGATTGAGAAGGCCCTATATGATTTTGATACAAATTGGATAGTTGTGTAAGGGTATAAAACAAATTTTTATAACTATATTTAGGTGCATGGGAGCTTATGTAAGGGTATTATTCATCCAAATAAGGGTAGAGAAGCTCGGGTAAGGCTATAATTTCTGAATAAGGGTAAAATTAATAATGCATAAGGGTGGCATTCATTACATGAGAGTGCATTATGCTTGTGTAATGGTAGCATAGGCAACCTATATAATTGTAAAGTCAACTTTAAACTGGTTGTGTAAGGTTTTCGGGCACGTTGTAAAGGTAAACATGTGACTGGTGTAAAGGTAACTAGGCTTAATAAGGGTATATAATGGTTTCATAAGGGTAAATAATGAGTTATAAAGGCTTTTAAAGGTTGGTTATTTTTCGCACAAGGGTAGTCGCGAGTTTCCTCTTCTTGCTTAAAGGTAGTGCTTTAATTACGTAAGGGTAAGCACCATAAGGATAATATTCAAGGGTTTTAAACTTGAAACTAGCTATGAAGCAGGGACGATCACCTCACCATAGAATCCCCATGGATAATTAGATAGGCACTATATATCTTTTCTTTGTTCCGCACCGAGATATTTTATGATGTATTTCTTTTTAAATAAATTCAATTTCTTCAATAAATTCTGATACACACAACCTAGAGTCTAAATAAACCATAATATATTATACCATGTAACATAGTCATTAAATTGGTGGTATGAATATGAATAACCACATTTAAGAAAAATTATGAAGGTTTTAGTTTAAAAAAACTATTTTCTAGTAAATTCCTTATATTTTTCAAAAAGATAATTTTTCCTTAAAATGGTTTTCATTTATTTTTATGTTAAAATAAAATAATTAATTTTTTAACACTTTTATAAATTTTATTTTTTAAAAAATTACTTTATTTTTGAAGTAAATATGTCAAAATTATATAATAGTGAATTTTTGAGAATTTTCTGAAAATATTAATTTTTTTATTAATAGTCTAAAATACTGATTTTTATGAAAAAAATATATATATTTTCATTTAAACCAATGATATTGTACCCATGTTATAAATTTAAGGCTCCTCCTTGGAATCCAGGAGGTCCTGGGATTAATCCCTATTGAGAATAAGTACTATATTGTACTATACAGGTGGTGACGTAGGCAGTGACATGGACAGTGACGCAAGCTTGTTGATGCAGGAAGGATGATGCAGGCATGAAGCTGTACTTGTATTTAGGGCCATGTAATGGGATCATACCCACTGGTCCTGTGGGACATGTACTAAATAAATAAGTCTTTATTGGTGGGCAATCCCCTAGGGGTCCAAGGCCTACCTTTCTGGTTTGTGTGTGTGGTGTGTGTGTTTGAATGTAATAGTACCCCCAAGCACCTAATATATATATTTTCATTTAAAGATTTTTCGAAGTTAATTTTTTTTAATCGTTTTAAAATTAAAATTATTTCAATTATATTATTATTAATCCAATTTAGGTCATTTTAATCATCTTCATGTTGAATTTTTATATAAAACTTTTTGTACTTAAGAAAACATTTTCTTTTGAAAACCGCTTTTAGTCGCGTTTTTGAGTTTAATATTATGTTAAATTATATAAATTATGTGAATTGAATTTTATAAAATAGATTATATATTTAAAATAATAATAATTAATATTATATAATAATATCATAAATAATTTTGGTCAAAATAAATATTAAAAACAGTAAATATTTATTACTATGGTTTAGGTTTAAAAAGGTTTATTGGGGGTTAAACTAAAGAGATAAGGTTTAAAATAACCTAAAAGTTTTTTCAATTATATTTTATGGACATATTTAGACCCTATATAATATAATATTCATTAATATCCCATTTTGGATCCATTTGGTGTGAATTAGGCATTAATATATTTTATTCATTTCTAAAATTTCAAGTGTGTTGTCTCCCCCACTTGTAAAATGATGTGTAATCTCCTCTCCTCTCTATGCTTCAAGAGAATTTTGGTTCTACCAAGATCTACATGAATCCACTACTTCCATCCCTCCTTATGACCTATATCCCATTTTTTATCATAAAACTATCCTAGGATGTATTTTGGTGTAATCCTAAAGAGGTTTTCAGAAGAAGAATATGTATAGTTCTTAACCATGAATTTTCATTTTATTTCTTCCTATATATCCTTAAATTATTATTAAAATATGATAAAATAATAAAAATATTATTTTAAATATACTTGAATTTTATTTTTTTTAATGGCGTATTCTATATTCATATCCTCTCCCATTAAATGGGAAACAAAACTATTGATCATGTATACAGAGGACTACCGCCTCATAAATCGATATAATTCATTTTTCATCACCACCTATCACAGCTAGATATAATGATGGATTTAATATATATATATATATATATATATATATATATATATATCTGTGTGTGTGTGTGATATTTATTAAAAAATTATAATTTTTTAATTATAATATTGTATTTATATTCTTACCTTCTAATTTTTTGGAAAATGATAACAGCGCTCATGTGTATGTATGGACTACCGCCACCACAAAGAAATTTGATTTTTTGCATTATATTTTGAACTTAATGGTAATAAGTATATATTTAATGAATATATATGATAAATTTTATATAATAATGATTCTATAAAGAAAAAATTACTATTTATCTTTATTTTTTTCATCCATTGAAAAATGAAAATAGTTTTCATGTGTACGTATGGCCTACCATCTCCATGAATAGTGTAATTTATTTTTCTATCTCAAAACTTTATAGATGAATATAAATATGTATATAAAAAATATATATGATATATCATTATTATCAATCTATATTTTATGAAACCATGATAAAGTACAAGGATCAAAGCTACCAAACCAAAACTTACATGGAAAATAAAGCAGTTATCACCCGAAATAGTGATTTAAATAAAGAATTGTTAATAAATGGATAATATATTTTATATTTAAATCATATATGGTATGATATATATGATTATGGTTATGTAATATACAAATAATAAATCTATATTTATTATGTAGGAGGTTCAGACACATACAAAGCAAGTCAAACCTAAGGCAAGGGTTTATTTCTCAATCTCATCATTATTTGGGATTATTTATGTTTAAGTCTCTACTGGGAGTATTATTTGATTTATCTATCTTAAAACTAATTTATTTTCTTATCCTTAGGTAATTTATATAAATTAAAAGTTTTCCTTTCCTTTTCCACTCTTTGAGTAATCAAGACACCAAAGTTGTGTTTTTTAAGGAAAACAGACCTTTTATTTTCTACTTAGTTGGGAATATTTCCCTTATATGTCCTTATTTTCCTTAAAATATCTTAAATATTGTTTTTAACATTCTAAAATTATTTATTAAAGACTTATTTACCCATGCTTAACTTTTTATAAAATGTTTTATAAGGAATCTTTTTCTCGTTTTCTGAATGAGGTACTGTTTTACCATTTTACAAAAGTATGAAAGGAATATTTTTTAAACTTATATGGCATAAATGATATTTCATTCCATCATGAATGCTCATTTATTTTAATAATAATTTAAAATTTTAAAATTTTCCTTTCAAATGAAATGTTTACCTTGATATTTTGGAAATATTTTATACTTTAAATAAGTTATTTCAAAGTGAAAAGAGTATTTTCATCAAGAAATTTTCCAATAATCTTATAAAATTATTTTTATCTATGTCAACATGCTTTTTTTAATATTATTTTTAGGATATACTCTAATTATACCATCCACCATATTTCTCTTGATGGTTTATGATTGGTTTTACTATGGAGACTATTGATATTCTATATGTTAGTTATTTCAATGTGGACAATTAGTAATTTTTATGTCATGTTCATTAATTTGAATTATTTATTAATTTGATGAATTAATTAGAATTATTAAGTTATGATTATGTACAAAAATTTCATATCCCCTTGATTCGTTGGTAGGTCTCATGAGACAAGCTAGATTGCATATTTTCCTGAGGCTTTTCCCATTTAAGTAAAATGTCTTGGAACAAGGCCTCGATGGTAAGTTTCAGATATATGAAATTATGAATTTCATAGTAATAAAATTAGTTATTTATGTCTATTTTATTATTTTATTAGTTATTACATCCATGTATATAGTTATAATCACATGTGTTTATTTTTATGGAATTAATTGAGTATCAATTATTCCTTACATATTATTCATGCCTTATTAGCTTCCACTGTACACATACCCTTAATGATCATATGAGATCACCCCTTTATTAGGTTTCATTTACCTACGATTCTAGGAGTTTTATTTTTATTGATATGCATGGATATTCTAAAGTTAATAATGGTGTTCTCAAAGAAAATACTATATTGTATTTTAAGTTTTCAAATGTAATGTGAAATTTAAGTATGAATCTATTTCTCCAAGACTACTAAACTATTCGGACCTTTAGGATGTGGTTCCTTATATATAGTGAGCTCTAGGATAATATTTTAGAAGTATTTATAGTTGTTATTTTATTAATTTTTGTAGAAACCTCGGGAATTGGATATATGAAAACAAAGATTATGGAATATAATCCTATGATGGAGTTTAAGGATAAGTCTAAATATAAGATAACATACTAAAGTTATTTTAAGGTATATATTATGTGGTTTTCCTAGAAATAAATCCTTATTTTGATGAAAATATAGGAAATTATTTTAGATCACAAGAATTTATGGTTAATAACCTTGAAAAGAGTTGGTTTGAGTATATATCGGCCATCATTTTGGTGCATGGTGAGTGTTCCCTTACTGTGCACCTGGTTTGACACTCCCATGTGATGTACTTGGGTTTATTGAAATTTTCTTTACAAACCATTATTAAGGATTTGAAAATATTTTTATGATTTGATAATACACCAAAATAACCCATGTTTAGGATTCTGAAATTAACTATACATAAATTTTTCAATTTAGGTTAATTGTTTCACTAGTTTTGAAATTATAAATTTTTATTCATAATTTTATGATCTAATCTATCGTATTTCTTTGTTTATAAATGTAGCCTAATATAATGGATGAAAACTATATCAATTCATACTATCCATGTAGGGATTTTACTCCTGTAAAAGTTAATGAATCTAGAGTTGGAGTTGTAGGTATAGTTGAACAAATTATAACTATATTGGGGAAAATAACATAGGTTATGACTAATATCCTTACCCATATATATATAACTATTGATCTATAATATATTGTAACAATGTTAGATCGCTTCATGCATCAGAAACCTCCATCATTCAATGAGACTGTAAATCCATTTCTAACTGAGTAATGGATAAGTTCTTTAGAAAATATATTTCTCACTTTGGGAATTGATAAAAGGGAGAGGGTTTTCATGGAAGTTTATCATCTCCCAGGTTATTTGGATCAATGGTGATCATTTATTCAAAACACTAAGGATGAGAAGGAAATAAAGAGTATGAAATAAAAGGATTTTAAGGAACTTTTCTTGGAAATGTGTTTTCCTCACAAACAATGAGAGGATATAGAGAGAAAATTATTCATTTTTAGATAAAAGGAAACCTTACAAGTTTATTCCGGTATAATCTGGACTACATATGTAATACAAAGAGAAAAATTGATAATTTATTTTATGGGGTGAAGGAAATATTTCTAAGGGCACCGTTCTCCCAAATATTTTAATCATATGAGGATATATTATCGTGTGCTATCAAGATAGAGAAATAATTATCTAAGTATTATTAAATCAAATTAAATAAAGAGAATAATAGGATTTTAGAGAAAAAATGGATAAGGGGGAGAAGAATAATGGGAATTTTAAAACATGTGATATTTTTAGAAAGAAACACCTTGAAACATTGTTAAAAGGAAAAAACGTTTTCTTCAAGTTTATAGAAAAAGTCCATTATTCTCATGATTGTAATGGTAAGGGAGAAGAATTCTAATTTCAGCACTTTAACTATAAGTATATACGGAACTATTCTAACAAATTCCCCAATAATTAAGGGAACATATGATAAATTAATCCAAGGGGAGAAGTATAATCTTATTAAATTACTTCAACCAATGTTAAAGTTCCTAATGATGTGCTGAATGTTTCATTTATAATCCACTATAGGATTCCAAATGGTTTATTTATTTTGATTCCAACCACTCTTTAATATTTGAATAATTTTTTAAGGGTATTGCATCACCACCTCAATGACTAGATATTGATTTGGTGGTGAAAACTTCTAATGGTAGGATGATCGCAACTTAAGTATATAACTCCTATCTAATAAAAGTTTATGGGAATGTTCTTATTTTGATTCTTGTTATTCTTCCTCAATTTGAATTTAATATAATTTTTGGGTATAGATTGGCTCTCCTAGTATAGATACCATGTTAATTTTTAAAGAAGGTAAGTAATATTTGATATTCCGAATCAACCTTCAAGTTTTTATTAGTTTAAGGATGAACCTGAACACCCAAAGGAAATTAATTCTATCATAAGGGTTTTTCTACCAATTCATGAGGGATATTTATCTCAAATTTCTTGGGAGAAAATAAATATTGAAAATATATTTATTGTTTAAGAATATTCTAATGTATTTATTGATTTCTTTCCTCATCTTCGCCTGAATTTTGAAGTTGATTTTTCAATAGAACTCTTAGATGGTGATACACCTATTTCAAAGACTATAGAAATAATGGCCCCAATTGATTTTTAGTAACTGAATAATCAACTCCAAGACAATCTATATGAGGGATTAATTCAGTATAATGATCCACCATGGGGTACATCTATTATTTTTTTAATAATAAATATAGTTCAATGCATCTTTTTATTGATTATCATGAACTTAACAAGATCACTATTAAAAAAACGTATCATGTGCCTTGTATTGATGATCTATTTGATCAATTAAAAGTATATCTATATTTTTAAAAGATTAATATTTGATCTATATATCATCATCTTGGGATTAATAAGGAGGATATACCCAAGACATACATCTATATGAGGTGTGGCCATTATAAATTTATAGTAATTCCATTTGGACTCACTAATTCTCCTACAATATTCATGTATTTAATGAATATAGTATTTAAATATTACCTAAATAATTTTTTTTAGTCTTTATAGATGATATTCTTATATATTCAAAGATCACGGAAGAGTTTGAAGAATGTTTTAAAATTATTTTAAATACCATGAGGAAGGATAATTTGTGTTCTATATTTACCAATAATGAATTTTAACTTCATAAAGTTTCATTCTTGGGCCATAAAATATCAAGTGATGGTATACCTATAGATCCTCAAAAGACATAAGTTATTAATAAATGGTCTAGACTAACCACATTAATAGAAATCTGTAGTTATCTTGGGTTGGATGGATACTACCAATGTTTTGAGATATATTTCTCACGACTCCCAAATCCACTCACCATGTTGACTTGAAAGGGGGTTAGGTTCTTATTAATAGATGAATATGGATTTAGTTGATAAAAGATTATGATTACACAATAAAATACCACCTTGGGTAGTCTAAAAATGTGGTATATGCTCTGAGTTGAAAGGATCATGTTTTCTTATCTCTAATAAGGATCACAAAAGATCCCATATTTCTAGATTTGAAAAAGATGGATCTAGAAAACTTGAAGGAATGAGGGAAATATAATCTTTCTCAACTGAGTGTTCAATCTTCAATCTAAGTGAAGATTAAAGAGGAATAAAAAAATATTTAGATATAAAAAAGAATTTAAGAAATGTGTCTAAGTTAAACCATGATTTTTATGTAATGATAAGTTTCATGAACCATGTGTGTGTTACATCCATTCTATATTTGAATAAGGATTTGTTTTATGAGGCTCATAGTTTATAATTTTCTATTCATACTAAAAATACAAAGATTTATAGAGATATAAAACATTATTTTTGGTGGGATAGCATGAAGAGAAATGTTATAGATTATGTATCTTAGTGATTATTATATCAGCAAGTTAAGGATGAGAGATGTAAGTCTAAGGGGATGTTACAAGCATTACCCATAATAGAATAGAAATGGGAAAACATATCCATGTATTTTTTTCATCAAAATCATCAAAAATACTATAGGATATAATGTTATTTGGTTTTTAGTAAATCACCTTAAAATTTTAGAAAACATTGTTTATTTTAGATACTATTTCCCTCTTGATTAGATTTCTATAATATACATTAAGAAAGTGGTAAGGTTGCATGATGTACCACATTCTATTGTATCTTATTAGGATCAATGTTTTTTCTCAAAGTTATGGAGAAGTATTCTATATGATCTAGATATATATTTGACTTTCAATATGACATATCATCATAAAACAAATAGTCATTCTAATAGAACCATTCAAACCCTAGAGTTTATTCTATGATTTTGTTCTATGAATTTCAATGTTTTTTGGGATCAACACCTTCCTCTAGTTGTGTTTTTATACAACAATATCTTTTACTCAAGAATTAATATGGATACTTATGAAGTAATTTATATAAATGAGTGTAAAACTCTAATTTTTTGGAATAAATTTGGAGAAATAAATCTATTAGGACCTATGTTAGCTGAGGAAATGGTAGAGGAAGTCAGAACAATTCAACAGCACATCAAGCAATCTTTGAGTCGATCGAAAAGTTATGCAGATGGCCATAAAAAGATATGGAGTTAAAATTTGGTGAGAAGTTGTTTCAATGAATTTATCTATTAAATAAAGTTATAATATTTTGGAAGAAATGATAGTTGAGACCTAGGATTATTGGCCCCTTCAAAATTCTTGATCGAATAGGGATAGTAGCTTGTCACTTGGAAGTTTCACTGAACCTATCTCAAGTTCATGATGTGTTCCATGTATACCTACTGCGGAAGTACAAAAATGATCCTTCACATGTACTGAACTTAGATTTCATAATGTTGGATGATTAACTTTTATATAAATAAAAACCTATAGAAATATTGGAATATAGAGATAAAGTTTTACAGAATAAGACTACTCAACTGGTTAAAGTTATATGGATGAATCGGAAATTTGTGGAAGCTAAGTGGGAATATAAGGATGAGATGAGGTAGAATTATCCTCAGTTTTTTTCATAGGAGGGATAAAAAATTTTAGGGAGAAATTCATTCTGAGGGGGATATAATATAACACCTCAAGATTTTATGATATATTTATTTTTAAATAAATAAAATCTCTTCGATGCCTTGTGATACACGCAACCACAGGTCTAAATGAACCATAATATAGTATATCAGTGTAACCTTACCATTAAATTAGCAGTTTGAATAGTAATAACAACATTTTAGAAAAAAATATAATGGTTTTAGATAAATAAAATATATTTTTTTTTAAAGTTTTAATATATTTCAAAAATATACTTTTTTCTTAAAACGGTTTTAATTTTTTTTTTTGAGAAAATAAAATAATTAATTTTGTATGATTTTATAAAATTTATTTTAAATAATAGAATTATTTTTTAAAATCAACATTTTAAAATTATCTTATAGTGAAAATTTGATAATTTTATGAAAAGTTTCATTTTTTAATGAATAATGAAAAGTACTGATTTTAATAAAAAAATTATATTTGTGTTTAAAGAATTTATAAATATACATTTTTTAAGTGGTTTTAAAAGTAAAATTATTTAAATTATATTATAATTAATTTTATGTAGGTAATTTTTATCAATATTATGTTAAATTTTTAAATAAAAACTATTTATACTAAAGAAAAAAATTCTTATAAAAACTGTTTTTCATCGCATTTGTGTGTTTAATTTTAAATTAAATTATGAAAATTATGTGAATTGAATTTGATAAAATATATTATATATTTAAAATAATAATAATTAATATTAGGTGATAAGTTCAACTTAATTTTTGGTCATGATTAATAGTAACAATAGTAAAAATATGTTACCATGGTCAAGGTTAAAACAAGTTTATTGGGTGTTAAAAAAAAGATATAAGGGTTAAAATAACCTAAAATTAGATCTAAATTAAATTTTTATAGCCAAATTTAGATCCTATATAATCTAATTTAAATTAATTTTCCATTTTGGATCATTTTATATGAATAATAAATTAATATATTTTAATATTTTCAAAAATTCCAAGTGTATCGTCTCCTCCAATTATAGAAGGGAATCCCATATCCTCGCCTCTCAACACTTAAAGATCCTTTTGTTTCATCAAATACCTACCCAAATAAATTTTTTAAATCCCCAAATTTTACTTATAATTAGTGGTTTGATCAAAAAACCATCCTTCTGAGTCTTTAGGTATAAACATAAAGAGGTTGTCTGAAGAAGAGATATAGTTCTTAACAATGTGTTTTCATTTTATTTCTTATTATAGATCCTTCAAATATTCTTCAACTATGATGAAATAAAAATCTCAGTATCTTCCATATATTGATATGTTATTATGTTAATGGAATAACCTATATATGTATCCTCTTCCATCAAATGGAAAATGAAACTGTTGATTGTGTATACGGCGGACTACAGCCTCACGAACTGATGTAATTTTTTTCACATCACCACCTCTCATGGATATATATAATGATGGATTTAATATATATATATATATATATATTATTTGTGACATAATTATACTTATATATTTATAATATCACATATACCTTCTTACCTTAAAATCTGTTTGAAAATGATATCATCAATCGTGTGTACATGTGGACTACCACCTCCATGAAATGATGTGTAACATCCCAAAATGAGTGACACATGACGTTTTCCCAATCCGTTTGGTTACGTGAACTCAGGCGCACCAATCCATGCACTAGAGGCTATCGACTATAAATGAAGGTCTAATATATATATTTTCAGGAGACTATACCATCTTTATCAATGCATCACAATAATGAAACTCAATAAATGATAACCAAAAGATAATGAAAAATAACATGAATAATACAATAATATATAATACCAGCATCACATGATAATGCAAATACATGGATAAATTTCTATAAACCAAAATTGTAGATATTTCATTTCATATATGTGTCAAGTGTAAAATGTAACCCCAAAATAAAGACACACTAACAACTCCCCAAGCGGGTCCCAACATCATGTTTGGTTCCCTAATCCATGATATATCCTGCATCTCAACTCAGTTATTCAATATAGGGCTCTTTCCCTTATCATGTCCTATAAACATGAAGTCTATTCGAGTACTGATTAGGAAGCCCAAGTATGGTGTGATTACAACTCATTAGGCCACCAGCATCAGTGTGTAAAGAAATATTAAGTCTATAATAGTGTATGTAGATGTATAAATAATAAAGTACAAATGATAAAGTAAATAGTTTTCACATTTTATTATTCTTTAATTAACTACATAGGTCATCGGGTTAAAGGTGACACCAGGACCAATAATATATGCTTCAACCCATGTTGAAATTAGAACCATACACTTAAGGAAGATCATATTTCATTCCATCATGGGATTTTATTCATCATTTAATTCTAATTTCAATTTCCTACAATGGGGTCCTAAATCAGGATTTCGGCACCCCATGGGTTTTTTAGTAGTAACCCATGTCCTATAACTTAGTGATCACATAATATATATATATATATATATTAGGTACCTAGATCAGAATTATGGTTCCCTAATGGTATTTGGATCAGTAGTCCCTAACCCACAACTGAGTCATGAATATCACATCTCATGGTTCCTAATTCACAACCCATTTTTCAAAAACTTCCATAATTAATTATTTAACCCATTTATTAAATTCATTTATCAAACATTCATAATTTATAAATAATAATTTAAATAATATCAACACACCCCATGTGTTTTTAGAAATTTCATAATCCCATTAATCAATCTATTTCATAATCCCATTATTCTTCCAATTTCATAATACCGTTAATAATCCAATTAATTAATTCAATTAAAAATGTGATTTCCGAACATGAAAATTTCATTTTTCACATTTAAATTCACCCAAATAAAATAAAAAACTATATGAATTAAAAATTATACCACCTACTCCAAGTTCATTGATGAACATTTTCCAAACTAAAATACCCAATTTGATGTAGAAAGATTGAAATCCCAACAGTGTGGAAGATCTAGGACCAATACCTAAGACCAATATCCAAAGGAACAACATACATTAAAACCTATATCTAAACCATCACCAATTGAGGAAAAATTATCCCTCTTTATTGGGAATGAGATATGGGAGATATGTAAAACTAATTATAAGAGATTGCATACCGAAAGAGAGTCCAAATCCTTCCACTGGATCTTCGATGTGCATCAGAAGGGGTTTGTAGAGACATGGAATCATCCTAGGAACTTATAACATCAAAGTAACATATTTAGAGATTATCTAGGTCAATTATGGTTTAAAAAGAGGATTTGGGTAATTTTAATAAAAAAAATTAGTACACGGTTTCTTGGGCAGAGGTGCACGGTTTTTCAAGCCATGTATCTATACTTAGGGGTTGTATAGTTTATAATAAGTGGTGAATAGTTTTTAAAACCTTATTTTTACCATTAAAATACCATCTATTTTAGGTTTAATGGTTTTTTGAGGGATTCCACATAATTCTTTCAAATTTTTCTCCAATCATGTGCCACCTCTTGTGTCTCTAAAATTGGGTTCACGGTTTCCTGGGGAAAACAGCTTATTTTTTCCTAACCATATGCCAACTGTGCATAGCCCCATGGGAATCAAGGTTTCTTAAATTTTACCTGAAAAAACCCCAAATAAAATAACAATCATGTTATAACCCAAACAAGGTTAAAAGAGTACCAGAAAACAAGCACAATGCATCTTCATAAAGTTCAGGATCTTACACAATGTGATTCATTTTTCATTCTATTTTAACATAGATTATAAAAAAGATAGATTTAATGAATATATATATATATATGTGTGTGTGTGTGTGTGTGTGTGTGATATATATGATTTAAAAACAATTCTAGAAATTTTAATTAATATTTACCTTTCTTTTTTTCCATCCATTAAAAAATGAAAACAATGTTCTTGTGTATGTATGACCTACCGTCTCCATGAATAGTGTAATTCATTTTTTCTATCTATGAATTTTATAGATGACTATAAATATGTAATTAAAGAATATATATTATATTTATATAATTATTAACATTATAAATTCTATGTAACCAAGATCAAATTACATGGACCAAAACTACTGAACCAAAACTTACATGAAAAATGAAAAAGTTATCACCAGAAAAGAGATTTTAATAAATAATTTTTAATAAAGAGGTGATAAAAGTTTATAAGTAAATAATATATTATATTATATATATTATTAAGGTTCTGGAATATATTTATAATAAATATATATTTATTATAAAAGAGGTTCATATATATACGAAGGAATTTAAACTTGGGGAAAGGGTTTATTTCACAATCTCATCATTATTCAAGATTGTTTGTGTTTAATTATCCACTAGGAGTATTATTTGATATTTCTATATTAAACCCAATTTATTTTCTTCTAATATGGTTATTTTTATAAATTAAAATCTTTCTAGTCATTTTCTTCTCTTTAATTACTCAATATACTAAAATAAATTTTTAAGGAAAACTGACTTTTTATTTTCTACTCAGTTGAGAATATTTATCTTCCATGTCCTTATTTTCCTTAAAATTTCTAAAATAATGTTTTTATAATTATCCAATGATTTATTAAAGAAATTTTTACTCATGTTAAACCTTTTAAAAATTATTTAAAATGAATCTTCTTATCATTTTCTGAATAATGAACTTTTTGACCTTTTACAAAAGTATAAAAGGAATATTATTTTAACTTATACGGCATGAAAAAAAATTACCATTTTAATGATCACCCATTTAGTTGAAGCTTAATTTAAAATTTTATAAGGTTATTTTCAAATAAATTGTTTTCATTAATATTAGTAAAATATTTTATACTTTAAATTAAGTGATTTCTAAGTGAAAGGGTATTTTCCTCAAGAAATTTTTAATTTATCTTTTTAAAGTAATGTCACCTCTTTCGATATTTTTTTAAAATATTATGATAGGGAAATAATATAATTATACCATCCACTATATTTCTCTTTTTGGTTTATGAAATGTTTTATAGGGGATAGTATTGATATTCTATTTTATAGTTGTTCAAATATAGAAAGTTATTATTTTTTATGGCATATTGATTAATTTGTATTATTTATTCATATGGTGAATGAATTGTACCTATTATGTGATGGGTATGAAACATAATTATATATCCCCTTGATTCATGGTTAGGTCTTATGAGACACACTATATTGGGTATTTAGTTGAGGTATTAGCCATTCATATAAGATGTCTTGCCACGAGGCCACGATGGTAAGTTTTAGATGTCTGACATTATGAATTCCATCATTATGAAATTAGTTATTGATGTCAATTTTATTTTCTTATTAGTTATGATTCCATTGATATAGTTTCAAGATCATGTGTTTTTTATATGGAATTATTTTAGTATCCTTTATTCCTTCCAAACTATCCATGCCTTATTAGATTCTATTCTACACATACCCTTACTGGGAATATGAGCTTGCCACTTTATTATGTTTCCTTTCCCTGAGATGTGAGTAAGTGTATTATGATTGATATATAGGGATATTCTAAAATAAATAATGGTATTATCAAATAAAAAACTATGTTTTATTTTAATTTTTCAAATGTAATGTGAAATTCAAGTATGTATCTAGTTTTTCAATGCTAATAAACTATTTGTTACTTTAGGATGAGATTAATCATATATATTTCCAATGTAATAAAGTATACATTGGCTCTAGGATACTAGATTCAGGGTCTTTACACACTTCATTGTGGAAGCTTTGAATTCAACATAGTAATTCAAGGTACAATGGGGCTACATTATAATATATTATATTGCACCATAAGAATATTTTTGAGGTTTGTGGTTTTGGAAAATAATAGGATGCTACACTATTGTAGATTCACTATATCATAATATATTTTTGGTTGCACCATGTAGTTAATGGTTAAACTTTAGTAACTATGAATGAATAAATTATAGATATTTTAAGAAACTGCTAAGTTCATAAATATTTAAATATCACATGAAATATGGAATAAATACCAAGTATTTAAATTATTAAAATAAATATATTTATGGGAATTCAAATGATTTTTTTATAATCAAATCAGAAGAACTATTGACTAATTTTAATGAGAGGATCCTGCTACCAAAGATCATGGGGTTTCTATAATTAAAATGTGGAAATAATTTAATGCAATATTATGAGAATAATTTTTATGATAATTATGCGAATATAAATATGTGGTAAAGGTATTGAAGAAAATATCATTAAAAAGTGATATTTCTTTCATCCATTGTGTAAGAGAATTTTATGAGATACTGATACATACAGTATTGAGGAAGATGAGGAGAATCCAGATCACACTATATCTAGAAGTATTTTCAAGACTAGTAGAGCTACAATACATTATTGAATATCTTGAAGAGGTATACAATAATATCTATTGATCCATCTATTCATAGAGGTAGATTTTATTTCTATGTGGTTATAAATCAACCAAGGTGAGGAATAAGATCTTTTTGTGTTGAATCTTCATTTAAGAAGAGAATTGTATATTCTAGTTGGTACTGGAAGTGGAGTGTATCTTCTAGTTAGTGTTGGAAGTGGATGAATATAGTTGTAATCTATGTTTATTGGGCTAGGATAGTATATGGTTTTATTCACTTGTTTGATAGTGAAGAATATGAAACTAGGGGTTAATCAGTTGCAGAGAGTAGTAGGATTTTTTTCCAAACCTTGTAAATATTGTTTGCTGATTTCTTACATTTTATTACTAAACATGAGGTGATACTGAGAAATATTCTTGAGTGGGTCAATAGCATTAACTAGTTAAATAGTTTTAAGTTAAAAGAAGAATAATTTGTAAAATAAGACCACATATTCACCCACCCCCACCCCTCATTGGTCTATATAGCCTGGGGAACTATAAGAGTAAGATAATAAAATCCTAGGACATAAAGGCCCATATATAATAAAGGGGAATAAATGATACACATATCATTATATTTAATTCAACAAGAAATTACCATATAAAAACCTTGTAATAATTAATTAAATTAAATAAACACAACACATACACAAGTCAGTAATGATCAGGATCAATCATAATATGAAAAAACTATGAATTTAAATATTCTATAATTCATCCCAACTAATTTTTATTAAAATAAATTTACTTGAATTAACAAATTAAGAATTCAATTAATTTATTAATTCTTTATCTTAATAATCTATACAAATAGTCCTAAATATTTTCATCCTATATAATTTTAAATAAAATTAATAAAATTAATTTTTTATTAAAATTATCACGTTTATTGAATTTTCTTATAATGAAACATGATGTGTACCCACTTGTTCATTTTAAATTAATTATAGTAATTTGATATATACATAATGTGTGCTTTATATGTAACATGGATTCTTAATCATATTAAATCCATTTTAGTAATTTAATTATTATACAACATATTATGTTACTCAACACATTGTGTGACTTACGGTGTATATGGTCCTTTTTATGTACTATATTTGTACATGGAATGTATTCCCACATGAAATTTCATGATATAAATGGTGTGTTGTTATATAGGTCAATCTTTATAAACTTTATAGTGTGTATAACCACATGAAATGCCATAAATATATGTTTCATGTACCACTGGTAATTCATGTAATGTACATGGTGTGTATGATGACCCTATATGTCGTGTAGTTACAGAAATATGCAAATAATATTTATTAATCATTTATATCCACACAAGATATCGAAAATTACTTGGAATGTACTTGGTACAGAATAAAAATTGCTACAGGGAATGTGAAACTAGTTACATACCATGTAGTTAGGTATCAGTTTAATTATCTATGTGTTTACTCACACAACACAACTTTATTTGTGTGTACCTGTCATGAGTCCACATGTGTTAAGTAGAGTGTACAACCAATTACATGACTTGTAATATGATACTAGCCAAACACATGATACCTCAATAGTCTCAGTGTGTACCTTTCATGGGATGTAACATATTACATGGCATGTATAACTTGATACACAATATGTAACTTGCATTTTTCAATGTCACATGGCTGGAAATCAATACGTGATGTATAATGATGTTGTATACTTTGACCACATGACTTTTTGTGATTTACATGGGATCTAAAATGAATATGATTACATGATGTGTACACTAGTTACATGTAGTGTAATACCTTTCAATTCACATGTTAGATGGTGGCCAATACATAGAATATAATGACATCACATACTAATCCATATGACATGTTGTGATTGATGTGGCTAGCACCTTGTATGGTTTACCATGGGTATATAGCATGTAATTTAACATTAAACATCATGTATTTATGACATGTATCCAATGAAATTTTTACATTTTAATGGGATCTTCAAGAATTATTCATGTCTTTTTGTCATGTTATTGGTCATATGAATTCATAATAATGTGTGATCTTGTCTTTGGGATTTAGAATGAAAAACTAGAAATGAAAACTCAAATAAAAAATTATAAATGGATCAAACAAATACTAAATAATTATAAATTATAATGTGACCGCTCTTATACCATTTGAAGGTTCTAAGATGAAATGAAAGTGATGGTTTGATTCCCAAAAATACTTTTTCAATGGTTTCAATAGATAATATGTGAAGAAATTTATGATGGAAACCCCAGAATATTCTATAGAGGATCTTTTCCATTAAATTTGTAATAAATTTAAAACAATAATTACCTAGAATATGATAACTCTTTTAATCAATTTAGTTCTCAATCTTATTGTATCATTTTTACAATGGATAATCCATTCAAATATTCCTCTACTTATATCCATACATGCTCCACAAAACTCACAACAAAAATATTTTTATTTCAGGTTCTAGAATAGAGGAACATAGTTCATTAAATCATTCATCATTGATAACAATATAGAATTTATCTTGTACTCTATTTTTCTTGAGAGGGAGGGGGAAGGATTTTCCTTATAGGTCTAGAGATTTTCTAGAGTCTCTTCATTATGAACATAGAATATCATCTCTAAAATGATATAAATCTAAATATATTATCAGGGTTAATACTTGATAATTTAACTAATCCCCTTTTTCAATTATTATTTCTAAGTTATTTCCTATGTACAATAATAATAATAATATTTTTTTAGTGTTGATTTTTTTGATAGGAAATTATTTAAATAAAATGTATTAAATCAATCAATAAATAATTATTTAAATTATATTAAATATAATTTATCATTTTTATTGGTCCCTTAAACTTAGCCTACAAATCCTCCAAGGAATTTAATCAAACCTATAATAATAAAATATTTATTTGAATTGATATTATTCATTCAATGAATAAATATTATTAAAGAGCCCATGAAATTAGGAATATTGAAGATCTCATGAGTTGATGACGGTGTTGTATTTATTTTCAAACTTTCATGAGTTTATGTTTATAAACATTAGAAGAAAAGATTTTTTTAAGAGTTTGGAGTCTGTGAAGTTATACTATTACTAGAAGTTATATTAGTGTAAGAATTCAGTTTTTTCTTGAGGTATGGATACTTTACTTCTCATATCAGTTTAAATGTCTAAATATGGCCTAATATGAATTCCCTTTGAGGTCATGAAGGTATTGAATGTGTTTAAGGCTGGTTCAGAGCCAAGAACCCAACCTTTTGGGAGTAAATGGTTTGGTGCATGGTTAGAGTATACTGTGTGGGGAAGGCCGCATGGTTAGATAAAACTATGTGAGGATGGAAAGTGAAGTCATAAAAACTACATGGTCAGACTAAACCATTAAATTTTGGGTTCACAGTCATGCGACCATGTCTTAAATTTTGAAAGTGGATTTTTTCATGTTTTTCACATAGTTAGTCAAACCTTTCAAGAAAACCATGCAATTTTCCCTTCCCTATAGTTAATCGTGCATGATTGGCACACAGTTTGGCCAAACCATGTGGCCAAACCGTACGATTCCCCACTTTGGGTGAATTTCAAATTTTTCCCCTAATTAAATCTTTATATATAACCTAATTTCATATTCTTCTTCCACACAGCAACCTTGAGCTTTTGAGAGACCTCTTCATGCCTAAAGTAGGAATTGAGGTATCTTCTTCATCCAATCTCTGATTCAAGAACCATTTGTCTTGTTGGATCCACATAGATGATTTAACGATTCCTTTTTTTCATTCAAAATTTTTTTTTGTATCAAATTTTCTATTTATGTACAATATAATTTCCCCTATTATTAGGTTCTTCCATTCTTTTTTTTTCTCCCTATTTGAGTTGAATCAGGAGATGATACTAGATGAGCTAACCACTATGAACCTACGATAGGTGTTCTCATGCATTTCGTTAAATGTATAAGTATATATATATATATCATTGTTTTTTCTCCCAATTTTTGTAGTGATGCCCTTAAAATGGAATTTGATCCCTGATTGGAATTTATAGGCATGGAATGTGTAATTAAAGAGGCAGGTTAATGATTGATTAAAGGTTGATGACCTTGAAACTGAAACCACCCCTTTAGGTGTGTTATTTATTTAAATGTTTCATTATTATGGAATATGAATTGGATACCTTTGAGGTGTAACTATTTACCTCTTTCCTTGGGATGTGAATTTTGAATTGAAATGTAAATAAAATTGATTATTTGAATTATGAATTTATTTTTGAATTGGCATGTGAGTTGGATTTTGATATCAATTATAATTGAATTAATTAATGTTAAGGGTTTAAATGACCATAACCCTTGTCCCTTTACTTGTAATTTCCTATTTAAGCATGTGATGATTGTTGTAATAAAATTCCCACATGAGGAATTGAGAGGTAAGCCTTATAATATTATCCCAAGACTTGTGTCACCTTTTGAGGTGAGTTTGAATAGAAATTAAGAAGGTTATGACCTTATAATTATTAATTGAAATTTATTAAATGAAATTGATATTGATAATGATTAATTTAATGCTTATATTCCTTGGGTTACACATGAATTCAAATGATTAATTCCATGGATGGACCTATATGGATTTGACCTTGCTTATGCCCAAGTGATACTTGGACTCCCTAGTGGACTACCAATGATGGAATTAGTGGATTGAATATTTTATGTCAAGTGAAACTTGGAGTTCATATAGATTTTCAAGGATATACTCAAGTGGGATTTGATCATATATTCCATTGGTGATTCTTGGACTCCCTTAATAGACTGACAAGGATGGACTCGAATGGTAGTGATGTTATACCACACCTAGAGCAATACATGGGTTCTTGTGAGGATCAATATGAATGGGTTTGTAGGGTGTTGGTTTATATTATACCTGAAGTGATACCAGGATTCAAAATTAGGAATGAAATGGAAGGGATCCGGTTTTAAATTAATAATGAATGGAATGGTTCATATGATGCGTCTTCCAAGCCAAATCACAAGCTAGGATTTTTTCTTTGTCTTACACCTTATGGATGGCCATTTTAGGCATCCTTTGAGAATATCACTATGGGGGACACTGGTATATACACAAGGTCTCGAGTCTTAATAATTAAATGGGATTAAATAATTAATTGAACTTGATTATATAACATAGTCTTGACTGTTAAATCAGATATTTACCTTCTAAATGGAATTGATTAAATGAATTGCATATAAAATAAGAACCTATACTTTATAGGATGTTTACTTTTAGTACTTCCTTGCATATTTTATTACTTTCTACACACTGTGACTATTATATATTAACTGAATGAATAGAACTTGACCTTGGGTGGTTGCCTACTGGGATTAAATCTCATTACCTATTTGGGCCACCCATGGGTACCCAAACTGACTATATGATTGCAGGTATGGATAAGGGAAAGAACCCTATTATAGGTTCTTGATTTATGCTTAGGATCAGGGGAGCACATAACCGAGCTCAGGCTCATGATGCTAGTTGGGATACTTTTTGGCCTTTCTGTACCTTGATACATGTATTTTAAATCTTCCGTGTATACTTATTTTGGCTATTTTGTGGAAACATATGATCTGTATCATCATAATTTTATATGAGAATATTTTTTTATATTGTTATCTATTCCTACTGTGTATCTATTATATGATTGTTAGTAATTATTCCTATATTGAATATTATTTCTATTGTGTTGTGTTCAACTCTGTTAAGAGGATATAATATCCCCACTAACACACCCTAGGCCTTCACTGCTAGTTATCAACCTCTGGTGTTTGGGGAGATATTCTTGAGTCCATGTGGACAACCTGGATCAGGGAACCTTTTAGTGGAATCCAAATCCAGGATCTTATATAGTGGTATGAGAGGGTTTTCTTTTTTGGATTATTATTTAGTGATAATAGAAAGAGGATAGTAAGGAAAATGAGTCTGGTAATAAACTCTTCTTGGTTGTAGCTAACCCAAGTATAGAAAAATTCTAAATTACCTCAAATGAAATTTCTATTATCTGGATTTTGACTATTATAGTTTACTTGATTCCACCATTGGGTGATGCACTTTAATTGTGATATTATTATTAATATGATTTTGGGTTCTATTGTATTGCAACCCGATGAGATGAGGGTGTTCCATCTCATGCATCATATAGGCACTTGTTAGATTTCACATGCCATGAATTATGTCATGCCCTTATGATGAATTACTTATTGAGTGTTGTTGTGATATGTGTCATGATACATATAACTGTTATTGTGATAGGTATTCTAGAATGTGTTATGGTATGAATTAGATGGATTCCAAACTTTAGTTCTTGAGAAGTATGGGCTCTCATGGATTGAAATTTGGCAGACCATTGGTTCAACATTTTAAAATTAACTAAGATATAAATGTGAAATGAGAATGAATATATATGAATTCAAGTGAAAGTAAAATGTTAATTAAAATGATTATAGAAGTGATCTTGACCCAGACCTAACCTTAGTAGTGGGAAGTAGGCACTATCTCTAGATTTTATATGAGTTGTACATCACCCAGACCTAACTCAAGGAGTAGGTATACGGGTGTGTTCATATATAGGAAGGATTGTACCTATCATTTTTCTATACCTATGCTTTTGATCTTTGAACATTGATAAAAATTGGAATTGTAAAGGCATGCCACCATGATGGCATCTGATCATATTCCCATAGGGTGATGACGACTACACTCTGTAGGTGGTGGGCCATGGGCTACTAGTGGATCCTCTAGTAGTTCCAATGGTATAACCAGTAGTTGTTCTGGACACAAGTGTTTATGAATAGTTCTATGATGGGTTATTGTGCTTTATGCAGTCCATTTAGGGAGCATCGTGACCTACCCTGACTATGGAAAAGTTAACATGTGATCTTCAGTAGTAGCATTTTCCCATGTTTTGGGGGGATGGTGGACCACAGGCTATGGAGATATGTATAGAGGTCATGTTACCTATCTTTGAGCATCTAGAGACACCTTCGGAGAGGAGGGTCAAGCTCGCTACATATATGTTGTGTGATTATTCCAAGAGATGGTGGGATGTCATTACATAGATGGATTTTCATTGGGATATGTCTTGGAGGGATTTTAATATGGCTTTTTTATGACTACTTCTATCCTGAGATGTTGAGGTTTGATAGAGCCCAAAAGTTTTTTCACTTGGAGTAGGGTGTGTTATTAGTTATGGATTATTCATCCTATTTTACTGAGATCTAGTGTTTCTCACCTACTATTATGGGTAAAGAGTTATCTAAATCCAGGATATTTGAGGATGGTCTCAGGTATTAAATATGATCATAGGTGAATTTATTTTGGTTGACTACCATTTCTATAATAGTTAATTAGATTCTTATCATAAAGCATAACTTGAGGGATGATTGAGGTACAATCCAGGGTGGTTCAACATCTAGATCTAGTACTTCATCGAACGGTAGTAGGAAGCATCATTTAGAGCTTCCATGTGGTAATATTTGTAGTCAAACCAAATAATTAGGTATCTAGGTGAGGTGATACTAGTGAGGTAGGTTGGGATATACGAGTCGATAGTGTATGAGAGACCTAGGTGAGTACCAATCCTACGGAAAGATGTTCCATCTATAGTGCTTCTATAGAAATTTTCCTCCTACAACCAATGAGAAATTTTCTTCATCGAATCTAAGTTCAAGAGTGGGGTAAATAGCTTCCCATCAGGCAGGGAGCTGGATTACATCTAGCTGATTAGGCCAAGGTGGTGGTTGTGGTCGTGGCAGTCAGACCCTAGTTTTACAGTGATAGTAGAGTGGATATTTTTAGGGTATCTAGGAAGTATCCCTAGGTCATGGATCAAGATTGATATACGCAGTGAAATAGACCCTTGAGGAGCAGGATCTTAGACCTTATACTGTGAGAGGTACTATTCTAGTAGCCTATACTTTAGCATCTTCTATTTTCAATACAGGCATTTCTCATAGCTTTATATCAGTGCCTATTGTCGATATCCTTAGGCTCAGTGTTCAATTTTATAATGGAATTATGATGCTTCATAGTCCATTGAGGATTAGAATGGAGGATGTATGTCAATGTTGGGAGTTCCCCCTTGAGATTGGTGGGTTTCACTTCATATGGGACCTCTTTGTCTATGAGATGATTGGTTTTGACATCATTCTTAGGATATAATGGTTGATTCAATTTCATTATTTCATTGATTTATATCACTAAAGGATAAATTTTACATCACCATAGGGTGGTGAGTTTATTCACAGGGGTGAATGGGATGTCCAGGAGAGTCAATATGGACATGATCATCATCGGATGGGTAGGATGATAGCCCAGATTACAAGTTTATATCTAGATGATCAAGGAATACATCAGGTAGATTTCCCCCTAGTGGTTGATTGTTTTAGGTAGGTTTTTTAGACAACTTTTTAGGATTTACTCTAGTGATAGAGGTGTATTTATATATCGAGCTAGTGCTAGGAGATGCACCAGTATTTATTCCTCTTTACAAGATAGATAATACTGAGATGTAGGACCTCAATAGGAATCTAGAGGATTTAAAGGCAAAGGGTTTTATTTAACCAAGTACATCTTAGTGGGATTAGCCAAAACTTTATTTAAAGGTAAAAGGTACCCTCAAGCTATGTGTTGACAATCAGAAATTGAACTAGTTAATGGTTAATATCTGATATCCTCTACCATGGATAGATGATCTCTTTGACCAGGTCCGAGGAGATCTAGTCTTCTCAAAGATTTATTTGATATCTAATTATCATTAGGTGTGTGTTAGACCATCATACATACCTCACAAAGCTCTTCGTAGTAGGTATGGTCTATATGAGTATTTATTTACACCATTCAGTCAGACGAACACACTAGTATTCTTCATGGAATTAATGAAATGAGTCTTCCATCCTAATATTGATTCATTTTTAGTGATTTTCATGGATGATATCTTGGTGTATTCTCACAATAAACATGACCATGAAAAAAATATTCATATCATATTAGATACAATGAGAGAGCATAAGTTATAAGCTAATCTTTCAAAGTGCCACTTATGGATGGATCAGATTCACTTCCTAGGTTACAATATCCCATAGATAGGAGTATCAGTTGACCCAGAGAAGGTGAGAGCTGTAGTTTACTAGGATTATCCTAAGAACATCTTTGAGGTACAAATATTCTTGGGGCTATTCATATAATACAATAATTTCATACAATAATTATCATGCTTATAAATGCTACGTATGGGCTTGACTAAGAAGGGTTTGAAGTTTGTATGGTTAGATTCTTGTGAAAAAATATTTTCAGGAGATGAAAGTGAGATTGACTTATATGTCGATAATGATTTTTCCATAGTCGTGAAGGAGTTAAATTTTTTACTACGATGTATAAGGTATCAGGATAAGAGTGGTCCTTATGTATGGGGGTAGAGTCATGGAATACGGTTCTCACCACATTAGGCCACAGGAGAGGAATTACTTGACGCATGATCCTGAGTTAGCTACAGTTTTTCACAAATTTCGTTGTTGGATACATTAATTACTTGGAGTGTATTTTGTGGTGCAAACAGACCACAAGAGATTCAAGTATATATTTACACAATTTGATCTGAATTAGAGGCAGTGAAGGTGGATGGAATACATACAGTATTTTGAATTAGAGATTGACTATATACCTAGTAAAGGCAATGCAGTGGCTGATTCACTAAGAAGGAGGACTCAAACACAGGTAGTTTAGTAGTCCTGTAATGAGTGGAATCTTATGAATTTTTTCTCTAATATGCACTTAAAATTTTAGGATAGTTAGGTATAGACTTATATATCATCCTTAGTTGTGACCTCTACCATTCTAGATAGAGTGAGGATGATGCAGTTGTCAAATTATGAGGGCCTAGTCTTGAGAAAGAGTGTGGTAGGTGAGGACCCTCCTCCTAGTTGAACCATAAGAAAAGATAAAATTCACTGTATCCATGTTCTCATATGGGTTTTAATAGACCTGATCAAGGAGTTTATATGGAATTTTTATGCTTTATCTTGGGAAGTTCACCCCAGCATCACTAAGATTTATCAAGATTTAAATTTCTAGTACTGGTGGTCAGTTATAAAAAGTGATGTGGTTGATTTTTCAGGAGGTTTTCTACCTTTAAGCAGGTGAAGGTGGAATACTAGCGATCAGAAAGACTTTTATAGTATCTACCCATTCCTAAGTGGAAATATAATGATTTCACGATGGCTTTACTAAAAGGATTATTGATTTCACCTCAAGGTAGTGACGTTGTATGGGTTGTTGTTTACATGATCAGGAAGGTTTAATGTTTCCTTCCGATCAAGAAAACCTTCAGTGTGGATGAGCTTAGAAGGTTTTAAATCTGTGAGATAGTACGACTTCACGGGGTCGTACATGCAATCATTTCATATAGGGACGCATAGTTTACTTCACGATTTTGGGTTGGACTGTAGAGGAAATTAGGTACACAAGTGATTCTGAGAACAGCATACCGCCCTCAGACCAATTTCTAGTAATAGAGAACGATTCAGGTGCTTCAAGACATGTTGAGAGCTTGAATCATGGATTTCAGGGGCTCTTGGGAGAGGCATGTACCCCATGTTTTATTTTCCTACAAAAATAGATTTCAAGATACTATACAGATGGAGATTTACAAGTCTCTATATGGTAGGCCATGATGATCACCTTTGTATTGTGTATAGGTAGGAGAGACAGTTATGCTTGGACTTCATCTTGTTCAGGAGACCATAGAGCAAGTATAGTGGATTAGGAAGTAGATGGCTATTGTGCAGTCTCATAAGAAATATTATGCTGATTGTCATATATGACCTTTAGAGTTCGAGTTCATTGATTGGGTATTCTTTCATGTCTCAGTGAGGTTGTTACATTATAGGATCAGGAGATAGGGTAATCTTTCATAGAGATATGTCAGTCTTTTTTAGATTCTATAGGGAGTCAGGTCGATAGCCTATCAGCTGCAGTTACCTTAGAGGTATCGAGCCATGCATGACGTCTTCCATGTGTATCAGTTACACCGCTATCATTCAGACATGTCACATGATTTTTGGATTGAGGAGTTTGAATATAGGTATATGTGTCCTTTGAGGATCATCCTATACATATTTTGGATCATAGCATGATGGTTTTCTGAGGCCAATCAGTTCCTCTAGTATGGGTGCTATGGTAGCACAACCAAGTAGAGGATGAGACTTGAGAGTGGGAGGACAATGTATGATCATAGTGGCTAGAGTTATTCTTATATTATTCTTCACAACCCTTGGAAGGGAAATTTGGGGATAAATTGCTTTAAGGGGGAATTTTTTCATAACCCATTTCTTTTATGAGGTATGGTTTTATTACTTTCCATTAATTCTTAGTTTAAATTTATATGTATGGTCCAATATGAATACCCTTTGAGGTCATGAATGTATCAGAGGTGTATGAGGATAGTTTAGATCCCGGAACCCAACCTTTTGGGTGAAAATGGCCTGGCGCATAGTTAATGTAAAACGTGCGGGGAAGGCCTCATAGTTAGATAAAATCATGTCAAGCTAGACAGTCGAGTCCTACAGGCCGCATAGTTAGACTAAACCATGCGATTTGGGGTGCACATCCACGAATCCATGTTTTAAATTTTTACAGTGGATTTTTTCATGGTTTTCACATAGTTAGTCAAACCGTGTGAAAAAACTATGTGATTTGCCCTTCCCTATAGTTAAGCATGCACGGTTGGAACACGATTTGTCCAAACCGTGTGGCCAGACTGTACAATGCTCAATTTTGGGTCAATTTACAATTTTTACCCTAATTAAATATTTATATCAAAACTAATTTCCTATTGTTCTCCCATATAGAATCCTTGATATTTTGAGATCCCTCTTAATTCCTGAAGTAGTAATTGAGTTATCTTCTTCGTCAGATCTCTGATTCAAGAACTATTCATCTCGTTGGATCTGTATCAATGAGTTATTGATTTATTTTGTGTTGTTCCTCATTTGGTTTGGTATCAAATGTAATATTTAGGTGTAAGATAATTTTCCTTGTTATTAGGTTCTTTTTCTATTCTTTTTTTATCATTATCTGAGTCGAAGCAGAGGATAACACTAGATGAGTTATTCACTATGAAACTACAATAGGTGGTGTCATTCCTTTTGTTAAAAGTAGAAGTGTTTATATATATGTTGTTGTGTTACATGCTCAATTATTAGAGTGGTGCCCTTGAAATAAAATTTGATCCATGATTTGAATTTATAGGAAAGGTCAGGGTAATTAAAGAGGTCTAGTAATGATTGATTATAGGTTGAGGGCCTTGAAATTGGAACCACCCCTTTGGGTGTGTTGTTTATTTAAATGGTCCATTATGATCACTTATGAATTGGATACCATTGAGGTGTGCCTATTTACCCCTTTCCTTGGTATGTGAATTGTGAATTGAATTGTAAATCAAATTGATGATTTGAATTATGAATTGATTTTTGAATTGGAAGGTGAGTTGAATTGTGATATCAGTTGTAATTGAATAAATTGATGGTAATGGATGAAATGATCATTACCCTTGTCCCTTACCTTATAATGGCTTGTTTAAGCATGTGATTCTTATTGAAATGAAATTACCATGTGATTAATTGAGTGATAAGCCTTCTAAGCTTAGCCCATGACTTGAGTTACCTTTTTAGGTGAGTTTGAATAGGAATTTAGAAGGTGGTGACATTGACATTATTAATTAAAATTTATTAAATTAAATTGATATTGATAATGATTAATTAAATGACTATATACCTTGCATTACATGTGGATTCAAATGATGAATTTCATGGATGGAATCATATGGATTTGACCTTTCTTATTACTGAGTGATACTTGGACTCCCTAGCAAACTTACAAGGATGAACTCAGTGGATTGACCATTATATACCGAGTGAAACTTGGAATCTATATGGATTGATAATGATAAAATCTAAGGAAATTTGATCATATATTATGTAGGTGATACTTGGGCTTACTTAGTGGACCACTAATGATAGACTCAAATGGAAGTGATGTAATACCAAACCTAGAGTGATACCTAGGTTCTTATGATGATCTTTATGAATGGGATTATAGGGTGTTGATTTATATTATACCTAGAGTGATACCTGGATTAAAAAATTAGAAATTCTAAGGCTAAGCTCAGGATCTAAAATAGAAAGGAATGGAATGGTTCATATGACATGTTTTCCAAGCCAAAGAACAATCTTGGATTCAGTCTTTGTCATACACTTTATGGGTGGCCTATTTAGGCATCCTTTAAGCATATCACTACAGGGGATGTTGGGCTATCCACCAGTTCATGAAACTTAATAATTAAATTACATTGAATCGTTAATTAAAATTGATTATATGAAATAGTTTTTAGTATTAAATCATATATTTACCTTCTAAATGGAATTGATTAAATGAATTGGATATAAAATGAGAACCTGGACTTTATAGGATGTTTACTTTCAGTACTTCCTTGCATATTATATTACTTCATACACATAGTTACTGTTATATATTCACTAATTGAATAGAACTTGACCTTGGGTGGTTTCCTACTGGGATTATATCTCACACCCTATTTGGTCCACCCTTGGGTATCCAAAATGACTATATGATTGCATATATGGATAATAGCATGTGCCCTACTATAGGTTCTTAATTGTTTCTTAGAAGAAGGGGAGAACAGGACTGAGTTGAGGCTCGTGATTCTAGCTGAGATACTTTTTGGATTTTTTAACCTTGTTACATGTATTTTATGCCTACCATATATATTTTTTTGGCTGTTTTGTAGAGACATATTACATGTATCATCATCATTACATATGAGAATCCTTTTTATATTTTTATATATTCATGTGATATATCTATTGTAATATTGTTAATTTTTATTCTGGTATTGACTTCTATTAATATTCCATTATGTTACACTCTGGTAAGAGAGAATAGTCTCCCCACAGACACACCCTATTCCTTGCTACTAGTTAGTATCTTTTGTAATTTGGGGAGGTGAACTTGGAGTCATGTGGGCAAACAAGCTCAGGGCATCTTTTAGTAGAATTCAGGTCTAGGACATTACAACCAGGATGACTACAACTATAATTTTTATCTTTTAGATAACCACATTGTTTAATAGCCTGATTTGAAGGTGAGATGATATCACTAATTGAATTTAAGGTTACCTAGTAATCTAAATTATTGATACACATGTTCCAATGGATTTTTGTTTACCATCAAAATTTTCATGTGTACTGAGATAGTCTTTTTTCCCCACTACAATTATAGGGAAAGAATACTGGAAGCCATCATGACTAGAAGATAGAAGTATAGACGGTTGAGTAACACTGATTAAAAGTAGAAATTTGATAAAGGAATGATTCATAATATTCATGATGCCTAAAGTTTTTTGAAAATTCCAAGAGTCTCCTTGAGGTACATAAGAGTCATTTTCAACTTTTTAAGAGTCATTTCTGTAAAAACCCCAAATCCAGAAACCCAGATCTAGTATCTACTTTAATACATTGGTATAGGTACAAGGTATATAATTCAAAATTTCTGATTAGTGTAGAAATCTTAGAGAACAAAATACATACATGATACATATTTTACATTGGGAATAAAATATAAAACAAAAAAAAAAGAAAATATTTGGCATTCTTGAAAATCAACAAAAGATTTATTTATTATATCCTAGATAAATGAAACAAAATAAGGGTGATAAAAAAATATTAGTTAGATTTTAGTACAATAGAATATTTAATGAGTAAATAAAAAATAATCAATAGTGCAAGGTAAATAACTAGAAACACATGTCATTTAATTAATAATTTGAGCACAAAATGAATGCATGGATAATATTAATGCAGAAATCACATGGATAATAATAACTAAATTCTCAAAGGAGGAAATGAAAAATGTTGTACGTTAGGATATCAAACATCATGATATATCTACCATAAAATCATTGCATTGAGATAGTTTAATCTATGTGTATTTATAAACCAAAACCCTATTTAAAAATTTTTCCCACCTAATTTGTCTCATGAGACCGATCGATACATCGAGGGGATATATAATTATGAGCTCCACCTTTCACCGCATATCAAATATATTCCCCATGTATTGAATGATAAATTTAATTCATAAACAATATTCCCTATCAATAAATATCAATCTTGAATAAAAAATAAATAATATTAATATTTCCATAGTCAATCAAATAACATTCAAAGTAAAACACCACATATAGAAATGGTATACGTTTTAGGTAATAATAATATCCATGATATAAGGAATACTGATATTTAAGATAAATAAAATATGCAGTTATCATAAGAAATTTAATGTTTCAAGATAATTTTAATGACCAAAAAATTAATAAGAGATAAAATATAACCACTGATTCATTAAAAATATAGGTTTTATAATAAAATCATGTACTTTGGATAAATGAATAAAATAGAAGAGAAATATTAAAATATTATTTCATTAAATTGTTTTATATATAAACCATTAAAAACTTTTAAAATAAGATAAATAAAATAAAATGTTTATGGTGGTGGGAAAGTCTGTTAATATTTTATACTTTAAAAAGAAATCATTCTTTTTGACTTTTTATTAAGAAGGTTGAAAATAAAATTTTCAAAAAACCATTATAAATATTTCTTTAAAACCATGTAAAAATTCAAGGATAACTTAAAAATTCCTTAATAAATTATTTTATTAATAAAAATGTCTTTTTGAAACTAATTTTGAAAAATTAATACATAGAAGAAAAATATACAAGATCAAAAAGAGAAATAAGATCAACTATTCTTTCAAATGTTTCTTTACTTAATTAATTTGAAAAAGACAAGAAATTTTGAAATAAAATAAGTAAAAATCCTTAAATATCTAGATAATAATAAAATATATTGAGTTTAATAAGGTTATATTATAATATTCCTTTAATGAAAATAAGAGAAACCCCAAAAAAATGAGATTGTAAAAAAAATCTTACCACTTTGGTAACTTTCAAATTGTAACCCCTTGAAATATTATACTTGAAGTGACACTTTAATCATATTTAACAAATATATATTAGTATTAAATACCACAAAGGGTTTTATATGCATCACATAAAAATAAATAGGTTAATAATACCAAATATGTCTCAATGGAGTGGAAATTGAGATGAAATATCTTACCTCAAGTTTCCTATTAGTTCAACATGCCTTAACCTTCTGTATAATTGTTTTAAACTTTTTTATTAATTTATAACATAACAATATTAATATTTTTAATATCATATATGATCCTATTATAACATATTATCACTCATTCATTGACAATATTTCATAATTATCATTGTTTAGGGTGTTAATAATTTTATTTTCTCATGTATGTTTTGTCATAGAAGTTTTTTCCCTCATACTTTGATTATGGTTCCATAATCTATATAATTTTAATAATTATATATTTTTATTAAATATATCCTTATTATCTTCCATGTAAATCGTAAATGAAAAATGTATCACATCGCTTCATGAATGTGGTAGTCCACACATATGCATGAATGATGTTATCATTTTCCAAAAGATTAGAAGGTAATAAAGTATATATGATATTGTAATTAAAAAATGATATTTATGTCATAAATACCATATATATTCATTATTTTTATATTTACTAATATCCAATTAAAGTGGTGATTAAAAATTAATTTCATCGCTTTGTGGAGACAGTGAGTCATACGTACACATGAGCGATGTTTTCACTTTTTACAGGATGGAAAAAATAAGAAAAATGGTTGTAAGATAATAATAATAAAAAATATATATGTATATTTATGATAATGGATTCATTATTTTATAATGGTTAAAATAGATTTATATAAATTTTAAGAAGAAATTATTTTTAAAGATTCAGTAAATATGGTTACCTCTTCTTCAAAAAAGCTCTTTTAGATCTTCTATTAAGGGGACCATGGTTGATGTTTTTGGAAGACCACCACCTAAAAAAATTGGATAAGGATGTTTATAAGAAGTTTTTTCATGGTTTTTTCAAGATAAAATGCTTTATTTTTTGTATATAATATAGGAGAGGTGGTGCCTTTTAAAGTGAACAAAAGGACAAAGATGGAATTAACAAAAAAAATTTAATATAATAAATTCTTTTTTAGGTAAAAGTGGAACAATGTGGCCATAATTGTTAAGTTAATATATAATATTGTTTAAATACATTCAAATAATAAAATTTTTACATGTTTAAGTGGTATTTTAAGCCTTATTTTTGGTTTAACCCCTTCATTAAACAATTTAAACTTTAATCGCAGTAACAACTTTTTCAAACTTAAAGGGTTACTATTTTAATTATAAGGTAATAATGTTCTCATAAATAGAAAACAGAGGAACTTTTAAACCATTTATTATAATACTTTTCCTATTTAAATATTTTTATATTTTTTCAAAAAATTAATAAAATATTATTATTCATAAAATATCAATAATGTCATTTTTGAAACTATTCATTTAATTTTATTTTAAAGGCATAAATAGAAATATTTAATTAAAATATATAATTTTATAAAATCTATAATATTTCATATATAAATATAATTCCTTATTTAGTATAAATCACCAAAAAATTACTTTTATAGTTTTTAAAATAATTTATTATATTTTTATATAAATTGAGTAAATATTATGCCAGAATTGCATAATCATTTAAGGTAATTATTTCATCACTAAGAATTAAAAATAAATTACCATGATAAAATAATAATTTATACCTCAAATAAATTTTTTTAATGAAACCTAAGTTTTTTTATCCCTGTCATAAATTATTATAAATATTAAAAGCAAGAGAGTGACATTTTTTACTTTATATTTACTTAAAATAATATAAATGTTATAATTAAAATAAAGTGGAAATAAATTGGAAAATTTTATAATATTTAATATTCAAGGTAGAAAAATAATTATCCTATAATAAAAAGATATGTTTTATGGATATTTTTAGGCCTTATCAAAAAAAATTAACCCTAATTACTTGATTTACCATTTATTGATATAATAAATTATACCACTGTAACTATTCATAATGCCTTAAAAAGGGAATTTTTACCAAATTTGAACATCCTAATTCCAAATATTGTATCCATTTTTTAAAATTAATTTTTTATAAGTGGAAGGAATTAATTCTAATATAAATACATAAAATTAAAAGAAAAACAGCTCTTTAGAAAAATGTGTTTTTAAGCATAAAAATTAACTTATATAAAAATCATGAAATTGTTGATTATATTATTTTAGATAAAATGTATCACATTCTAATTTTAGATAAAATAAAAATATAATGGTATTTTTAAATTATTTTATTTAATTAAAAGAAAAGATAGTATTTGAAAATCGGTATTTTTCACTATTCACTAAAAATCAATCATTTCAGAAAAATAAAAAATTTCACTCGAAGTTAATTTTGATATTAAAATAAATTATTTTAAGAAAATTAAATTTATAAAATTTTATAAATTAGGTTTTAATCACATTCTTTAATAAAATTATTTGTATTGTGCTATTGTTTTTTTAAAAAGAAAAGCTTACTATAATTAAATCTCAAGTCTTACACTCTTCACTCCAAAAAAAATTATCCTTGAAATATCTAGAATTTAATATCATTAAAATATTTTATTATTTATTCATCATAATTTATTCAGGTTCCCACATTGCCTCTTTTATCTTATGATTTCTCCAAAGTACCTATACTAGCTGAGTCGTTTGATTCCTCGACACTTGTTATCTAGTGTCTAGAATTTGGATAGGCTCTTCACAGTAAGATAAATCTAGTTCCAATTATTTTTTCTCAAAGTTCAGAACATTTGTTTTATTTGGTATGTACTTCCTCAATAAAGAGATATGGAACACATCATGTACTTTAGAAATGATAGATGGCATTACCAATTGATAAGCCACATATCTAATTTTTCTATAATTTAAAAAGGTAGGATGTACCTAGGGCTATGTTTTAATTTCTTAACAAACCTTATAATACCCCTACATGAAGA